>OU015745.1:95480008-95502431 GCA_907169655.1 Acomys percivali | reverse complement strand
TTATTATTATTATTATTATTATTATTATTATTATTATTATTATTATTTGGTCTGGGTATCTCTTAGCTCAATCAGAATCTAGGATAGATGTGTTGTCTAGTTTTATGTCAACCTGACACAACCTATAGTCATCTGAGAGGTGGGAACCTCAATTCAGAAAATGCCTCCACTTTTTTCTTTTTGAGACAGCCTTTCCCTGTGTAGCCTTGGCTGTCCTGGAACTCACTTGGTAGGCCAGGCTGGCCTCAAACTCAAAGATCTATCTGCCTCATCCTCATAGGTGCTGGGATTAAAGATCTGTACCACCACTGCCCAGCCTAACATTTCTTAGTGATTGATATGGAAGGGCCTAGTCCATTGGGAATGTTACCACCCCTGGGCTGATAGTCCTGGGTTCTATAAGAATCCATGGCTGCATAAGCCATGAGGTGCAGACCAGTAAGCAGTACTCCTCCATAGCCTCTGCATTAGGGCCTGTCTCCAGGTTCCTGCCCTGTTTGGGTATCTGTCCTGGCTTTCTTTGATGATGAACAGTGATATGGAAGTATAAGCCAAATAAACCCTTTCTTCTCCAACTTTCTTTTGGCCTTGGTGCTTCATCATAGCAAGAGTAACCCTATCTAAGAGTGAAAAGGATGGGATGACTAAAATACTCAAGGAAAAGCTACTAAGTGAGAGCACTATACCTAACAGAGCATCTTTCCAAATGAAGAGTTTCTAGACAATGACATTTTGAGGAAGTTCAGGCTACACCCCATTGCAAGATTGCTAAAAGGGGTTATTCAATCTGAAACAAATGGACACCAACTGTTTAAACATAAAGGTATAAAATTCACTGGTAAAGGTACACATATATAGCTGCCTCTTTTTGTCTATGGGGATTTTCTAGCACCCCTGAAAAACAAAATCCAAGGATGTTTGTGAGCCCATCATACAGAAAAATGACATACACTTTGCATCTACCTATATAATTCCTCCATATAATTTAAATCACCCCTAGATTTTATGTACTGTCTAGCATAATGTAACTATTATAAAAATAGTTGTTATATAGGGTTATTTGATAGCAGTTGATAACAGACATAAAAATGATACTATAGTCAATGGGTACACACCAGGATAATAATAATAATAGCTCTAGAGAGAAACTCTGGGATCACAATACTTCACTGGTGAGTTCTGCCAAACATCTAAAGAACTAATTCTTACCTATCTCGAGCCCTTCCAAAAACTATTTTGGAACTATTTTACAGCTCTTTCATGAGGCTCTATTACTATAGTAAAAGGTAAATGAAGACATTATAACCAAAGGAAATTCCAGACCAGTGTTGTAGTATAATGCATCCACCAGCACAGTGACAGGCTGGTTCATACTTGGGGGATCAAAGGATAGATCCACATATGCCAGTCAGTAATGATGATGTAACTCATTTACAGAATATATAAGCCATGTGATTATCTTCATAAAAGCAAGAAAAGCAACCAACAGAATTCAATGTCTCCTCACAGCAAAAACTCTCAACAAACTGGGTGGAGGCTGTACCTCAGCACACTAAAGGCTGACAGACTGTATTTGGCAAGCCCACAGCCAGCAGCCCACTTTGGTGAAAAGCTGAAAGTTTGAGGGGTCTCAGGGAGGGACCACAAGGCCAGGAGGAAAGGACAGAGGAGAAGAAAGGAAAAAATGGAGAAGAAGGACGCAGCCTGATGGATCAGATCCAGCCCAGTCAGTCAGCAAGTAACTTGGGGAGTGCTGCTAGGAGGTAGCTAGACCAGCTTAGAAAATTGGTTTAAATCATACCTGTCCAGTTACTGTGCTAAGGCTTGCTTAAATAAATCAATAGATCTCTGTTTCAATTATTGAGGAAATATCCAGGCCACAGAAAAGTGCTCTAGAATTTAATAATTATTGAACTTCAGTGGTGGAGGGTTTGCCTAGCAAATGCCTGGCCCTGGGTTTCATCCCCAGAACTGAAAACAAAATAAAACAAATGAAAAAAAAAAAGAAATAAGTAAAGTTGTCTCTGTTTAGAATGATATGGTATGATATATAAATAATCTCAAGACCCAACCCAAACACTGTAAAAATTAATATATTCAGTAAATTTGTAGAATAAGGTAATCAATGTATACAATCAGGCACATGTCTATGTGCTAAAAATAACTATCTCTCAATGGAATAAAGATAAAACATTCTGTAGTAAATTGAATCAAATTCATTTTGAATCACATATATTTACTAAAATGTATAGCATGGATGAAAGAAAGTGAATAAGACACAAATCAATGGCAAGTTGTTTTATGTTCAAAAATTGGACAGATAAATAGTGTTAAAATATCCAGTGCTCCCAAAATGTACTGTAACTTTTACACAGTTTTGAAGGGAATTCCATTGACATTTTCCACAGTAAAGAAAATAATCCTAATATTCATAAAAATCTCCAGTGCCATAGAAATCTTGAGAAAGATAACACAACTGGATGATCAATCCTCGTAACCTAAAACCACATTACAAAGCTATAATGATTAAAACATCATGGTGGGAATACATTGACCAATAAAGCAGAATTGAGATCACAGAAATAAACCTACCATTTTATGATCACTAATATTTGACACAAGTTCCAAGAATACATAGTAGAAACCAGTCTTTTCAGCAAGCGGTGCTAGGAAAACTGGATATCCACAACCAAAATAATGAAATTGGATCCCCATGTTATACATCCATTAAAAATTAAAACCACTTCAAAGGCTTAAGCATTAGTCCAGGCACCATGAAACTCCTAGAAGGAAAAATAGGCAATGATATTTTTATTTTTGGATTTTTGTCTACTATAACAAAAGCTTAGGCAGCAAAAGCAAAAACAAGCCAGTAGGGCCCTTGTCCTTGTTAGGGTTACTGCTGCTGTGATGAAACACTATGAATAAAAACAAGTTGGGGAGGAAAGGATTATTTGTCTTACACTTCTACAGTATAGTTCATCATTAAAGGAAGCCAGGGCAGGAATTCATACAGGGGAGAAACCTGGAGGCAGGATCTGATACAGACGCTATGTAGGAGAGCTGCTTACTGACTTGCTCCTCATGACTTGCTCAGCCTGCTTTCTTATGGAACCCAGGAGCACCTGCTCAGGGGTGGAGCCACCCCACAATGGGCTGGATCCTCCCCCATCAATCACTAATTAAGAAAATGCTCTACAGGCTTGTCTACAGTCTCATCCTATGAAGACATTTTTCTTTTCTTTTTAAAAATTAATTAATGTACTTGTTCATTCTACATCCCAATTCCAGGCCCCTCTCTCCTCTCCTTCTGGTCCTACCCTCCCTCCATTTCCCCCTTACCTGACTCCTGTATCCTTCAGAAAGAGAGAGGCTCTCACCACATACCCATCCTACTATATCAAGTCACATCAGGACTGAACACATCCTCTCCCACTGTGGTCTAGCAAGGCCACCCAGCCAGGGGGAAATGATCAGAAAGCATGCAATAGAGTTCTTGTCAGAGAGCCCCCACACCTCTTATTAGGGGACCCACACGAGGACTAAGCTGCCAATTGGGCACATATGTATAGGGTCCTTGTTTGGTGCTTCAGTCTCCACAAGCTACCCCGGCCAAGCTTAGTTGAGTGTATTGGTCTCCTTATGGAGCTCCTATCAACTCCAGGTCCTTCTTTCTTTCCCCCACTCTTCCACAAGGCTCCCTATACTCTGTCCAGTATTTGACTGTGAGCCTCAGCATCTGTTTCCATTAGTTGCTGGATGGGGCCTTTCAGAGGACAGCTATGCTAGGCTCCCATCTGCAATAGCAAAGTATCGTTAATAGTGTCAGGGGTTGGCTCTCTCCCATGGTGTGGCCAGGCACTGGTTGGACATTCCCTCAACCTCTGCTCTATCTTTACCCCTTCACATTTTGTAGGAGTGGTACATTTTGAGTTAAAGTTTTTGTGAGTGGATTGGTGTTCTCCTCCCTCCATTAGAAGTCCTGCCTGGTTAGAGAGTGTCCTCTTCAGTCTTCATAACCCTAACTGCTAGGGCTTTCAGCTAGAGTCAGCCCCACATCCATGGAGGCATTTTCTTAATTGAGGTTCCTTTCTCGCAGATGACTTTAGCTTTTGTCATGTTGATAAAACTATCCAGCACAGCCCTGAAAACTAAAAGTTTCTCTACTACAAAAGAAGCAAGATGCAAAAGCAATAATAATCAGGGGAGTAAGTAAAAATAATTACAAACCAAGGGACTAGTTATTGTGATGGCTCTTCTGAATGTTAGCCTGATTGAATTAAAGCACACTTAAAGGGATTAATGAGATACACAGTGAATATGACTTGTGGCCATGTAGCCAGAGACAATTAGGTCACAGGGACTATGGCCTGAAGATTTGAGTAGTCTTTTGAGACTAATGTGTCCTTGAAGCTATAACTCAACCCAGTCCTCTTCCTGTGTCCCCCTTCTCTCTGCTGCCTTTTGGATCTGAGCCATAGCACATGTCACCATGATACCTTGTTCACCTACATGGAGCCAAGTAACCATGATCTGAAGCCTCTGAATCCATGAGCCAAAAATAAATATTTTCTCCAGTTAAATTGTTCTTTCGGGCATGCGATGTATCAAACCCTCATGTTGTACACCTGAAATGCATAACATTTTATTTGACCATTGTACCTCATTAAAACAGGAAAAGAAAAATAGGGAGTGGGAAAGGGACTACAATATTACCAAGAGCAATCTCCAGACTCAAAGAACACTGACTACTCTGATGATGGTATTTTCTACTTTCCAATTACTTGTGAATTGTTCTCTCACCCGCCAAACTTTCTAAAGTAGGCTAAGGAAAATTTTGGTTTCAAGTGAATTCTATGATGAGCTTGATTAGCATCAAAACATAAAAGAGAAAGGTGAATGGATATGATGGTAATCTGCGTGTGAGCAGGGAGATAATGAGCCAGGAGGAAGATGTAAGTAAAGAAATGATGCGTGCAACACTTGTTAAATGATTTTTGGTGTATGAAACTCAGGGGGACATGCAAGTCAAGGCTCAGTTGTCAGTGGAAACTGGAATTATACCTGGAGCTTAGAAAGATGTGGTATCCTCAGAGCCCAGGCTATAAATTGGCTGGCTAGTGCAAGGAAGAAAGAGATTGAATTTGTACAATTCACTGTTCCAAATGATGCCCCTTAAAGGCAAATAATGTCTTGGGTGGATACCACAGACAATGTACCTAGCTCACATTCTTCACTCTGGAGGGCAGATTTCCATGTAACATGGTTAAACAATCACATTAGTATTCTAATTAGTACCTCATATATACTTATGTGTTAATCTTCTGAATACTAACACTATTTTGTTTGTCCCATTCTGCTGCTTAGAGGAAATTCACTTGTACTGAAGACAGCATTCTGATCTAGTCAACAAGGCTTGGGGAATCCATAAAGCCTATATTATACAGCATCTAAACCATTCTCTGTGATGCCAAAACTTTTAAGGGAGGGGGGAAGATGTTTGGGTTTAAAGAATGAATTTATATTAAAATTATTTTGAGGTAAAATATCATAGTGAAGAATTTTAATGAACACAAAGAGAAAAATAAAATATGTTGAGGAGGTGTATAAAGAATGAAACAGCATGATTCAGGGATTCTAAGAAACAATTTTAATCACTCTTGGTCTATTATATACCCATATTCTTCAGGGCAGCTAGTAATTGACACTTTCAACTCTATTGTATTGCTTCCTTTCCCCTTTCCATTTTCCTTTCTCTCTCATCACCCCCTGCCCCTCGCTTTGGCTTTTTCTTCTCTTTTATCACTTTATTTTGTGATAGAGGATTCAAATATTTGTCAGTCTAGTCACAAGTGTGGTAAATAACAGGAATGACTAGATATGACTTACAATATCTGGGAAACGTGTCAAATAAATTCCACTGTTCATTCTTTTCCACAATAATTATGAACTACCTACATTCAGGGCACTATACTAAGATCTAGAGACAGAAAGATGACTATAACGTTTTTTATTAAAAGAAATTGTATTCAAGCACATTTAATTCAGAAGTTTATCGACTACTTTCTTTTGCTGGATAGAGCTGACATCTTTTCATTTGTATGCTTTTTCAGATAATGTTTGCTGAGGGTTCTGAAGCAGCATTTGAGGACACAATAACTAAGGTTTAACTAGGATGACGGCTGCTCTTCTCAGCTTGGAACAGGAAGTATTCCTCAGAGGAACTCTTTATACGCTTAGCACAACCTTGGCATTTCAAATTATAGCATGATGCCATAATTTAATTTTATCCCTCTGCAATCAAGAACAGAAAGATAAGATTGAGTAAGGTCAAGGCTTTCCATCTTGTCCTTTCCATAACTACCCCCACCCCAATGTTTCACATTAGTGGCACTCAGAGGAAGGACAGCAGGTCACTGAGAAGAGACTTGATACCCTATGAGCATATACAAGGGGCGGTAATCCCTCTGAGGAACAGCTACAGGGGAGGGGAATAAGGGGAAAATGGGAGGGAGGGAAGAATGTGAGGATACAAAGGATGGGATAACCATTGAGATGTAACAAGAATAAATTAATAAAAAAATAAAATAAATTAAATTAAAAACAAAAACAAAAACAAAAAACAAAACAGAAGCTGAGGTAGATTTGCTGCGTTTATTACTCTCCCCTGTGCTAGGATGAGATGGCCGTGGTAGAAGTGGTCCTCAGGGCCAGAGTTGAGGTCATAGTGTTGATAGTGGTCATCAGAATTTCTACTGCAACCGTTGTTTCCTCAGCCTCTTTTTTCTCTACCCGCCTCTCTCTTTGAGCAACTACTGACTATCTTTTGCAAGAGAGGCACCATGCCATAGCAGTGTTCCCTTCCTCTGGGAACAAATATCTCAAGGGCTTTCAGAGCATCTGAGAGCATACCATAGGAAGAATTTTGTAAGTTAGCATATTATCTGTTAGTTCCACATATAAGTTTTAAGTTCATTTTAAGTCAGTGTTAAATATAAACTTAGTTTAAGGAGTCAAAGATTGACAGAAAAAAATGGCAATTCTATCCTTTCCTATTTCCTACTTTGCAGAGGCAAATTCTTTCAACACTTTAAAGTTTTTGTAAGTTACCTTTGTATTTCATTTATTATTAGTTATTTAATTAACTACTTTGTGTGTGTGTGAGTGTGTGCATTGTGTGTGTGTTGTACCATGTGTGGAGGTCTGAAGACAACTTGTGTCATAGAACTTGGGACTTTAGGTAGAGAACCGAGCACCGTTACCTGATGAGCCACTTTGTTGACTCCAGTTAGCTCTGTGTGTCTAACATGGCTAAATGGCTGCTACAGCTTCCTTCCCCCACACTTATTATGGTTGTTTTCATTTTATGTTGATCTAGTACTTTGGAAGTCAAGTTTACAGTGGTCTCTTCCTCTAATTTAAATTTTTATTCTTTTGAGAATTCTACCTATGAATGCTGTGTTTACATCTTTTCTATCTTTCCCTCTCCCACTAAAGGCCTTTTGGGAAAAAAAAATATGAAAACCTACTATTGTAGCAACCTCCTAAAATATTTACACATATGAAAGGAAGTTAAATGGGATCACCATTACTAGAGAGGACAATGCATCAAGTAGGCATCTTATGCCACCAAGTAAAACCTCCAATGCCAGGAATGGGTGATATTTTGTGAAGTCATTTGCCAAAGGGGTCCCATGGGATACTCTCTCCCCAAATCACAGGGTATTATGAAGGCTACTGGTTACTTTCCAGTACCTGATAGTAAGGCATGATTACTGAAGATACTACTTACTTATGTCATCAAACATGGAGAAGTGGAGCCAGTACCCAGCTAGAAGTTTCACCCCTATTGACTAGTGTTCATGGTGCTAGCAAGCACTCTGTACATGACCAGAGGATAAAACTAATCATCAATAATGTTGTACTACAAACCCTGTGACTTACAACAGCCACCTTCTTGCAAGTTATACTGGTGTAATAGTGGCACAAAGGTTATGGGAATAATTAACCACTTTTTGATTAGTTTTTAACACCTACCCCATGCAATGGAAGCCATACAACTAACAACTGGTAAAATGCCCAAGAACATGAGACTAGATAAATGATGAACCCATGGTAAAACCTGCTCCTATATTCTGTTAAAGGGACATAGTAATAAAATTACTCCTAATAACATATTGTTATTCTCATAGATATCAACAGAGTAGCTTCTTTTAATAGTAGGTTGGAACTAAAACAGAGACCAACAGCTGGACAATGTATAGAGAATGAAAGACTTTGGAGCACTCAGCCCTAAATAAGATTTCTTCATCAAACTCTGTCTGTCTGTCTGTCTGTCTGCCTGCCTGCCTCTGTGTGTGTGTGTGTGTGTGTGTGTGTGTGTGTGTGTGTGTGTCTGTTCTATTACTGATACAAGACACAGTGACCAAGTCAACTCTTCTAAGAGAAAGCATTTAACTCGGAGCTTGCTTATAGTTTCAGAGGTTTAGTCCATTAATATCATGGTAGGATGCAAGGCAGCAAGCAGGCAGGCCACTGGGGCAGTAGTTAAGAATTATATGCTGATAAGAGGGAGAGGGAGATGGGGGGTGGGAGGAGAGAGAGAGAGAGAGAGAGAGAGAGAGAGAGAGAGAGAGAGAGAGAGAGAGAGAGAGAGAGAGAGAGAGAGAACTCCTGGGTCTGGCATGGGGTTTTGAAACTTCTCAGCCTACCCCAATGACACACTTCCTCCAACAAGGTCACACTTCCTAATCCTTTTAACCCTTCTCAAATAGTGCAACTCACTCCCTGGTGACTAAGCATTCACATTTATGCGCCTATGGGGCCCATTCTTATTCAAAACATCTCTCTTCCTCTTCCTCTATCTCCTACCTCATACTACACACAAAGCTGAAATCCTTTCTTACTGTTCATAACAAAATAAATGGCAAACAAAGCCCAAATTCTCAAAAGAAAATACAAAGCCAAAGGAATTAAAATAAGGATTTATTTTTAAAATATTATTAGCGCTGAGATGAATTTAATAATATAAATAAAAACTCAGTGGCTGTGTTGGAAAGAATGCCTGACTAGATGCAAATTAAAACTACCGAGTGGGAAGATGCATCAAACACTTTAAAAAGAAAAACCACAAAATGAGACACATATTGGCAACATTTGTGGAGGAGAGTTGATTTACTTTGTAAGATGTTGTATCAAATTAGGAGGAAACGGACCAATGACCTATAAATAGGAAATTTGTAAATGTTGTTTTTATTTCCTCAGAGGAATGGATGAGATGAGAGCCATACCCAAGCAGTATAAATACATGGCTTGGGCCGAGCCCAGAGAGTTTCTTTCTCTGTTCTAACTATCCCTAGGCCTAGGCCTGGAAGCTTCTAGCCTCCAGACAATCTAATATTACCATGAAGTCTTCAGGTTCTAGCCCCCATTTGCTAACCTAGGCCGAGGATGTTTTCAGATTCTGAGATTTACTTCTGAATAAGTTCACACTGTCTAGTTCTTTCTGAAATCTGGCTGGCTGGTTCAACTCAGCTATTCTGGTTCGAACTCCTTTCTAAGCAGACCAATTCAAACTGGCTTCTCTTAGCTTCTGACTAAATTGCTGTGCTTGGAAAAATTGCTTCTGAACGCCAGGAACTGAAGGGCATTGACTGCACTACTGCATGAACTCAATGGAGCTTCACAAACTCAACTAAACTCGGCTACATCCAACTGAACTGCACTGAATTCAACTCCACTCACTCTCTCCCTGCACTGCTCTTAAGTAGGCTCTCTGTCCTGTTGGTTCTCATGAGAGGTCAGCATATCCTATCTCTGACTAATTCTGTCAAATCTTTCTCTTATTTGGTACTTTGTCTGCCCCTCAATTAGACATCACTTTCAAACATGCCTGCTTCCTTCTATAAACTAATATTACTTTCATTGTTTGGCATTAAAGGTATATACTAAGGGAGTGTCTGTACTCCAGCCTGATCCCATATAAAGTCTTTAGATGTGATCCCTTGTAGAGCAACCATCAGAAAGTTGCTAATTAAAATGTTACTTGGGTATTATATTTATTCTTTCATGTTCGTATAGAGTTAGATATAACCAGTATGAGAGGGTGCAGAAAAGGAGCTCATGCATGAAGATAATAATTGGTATGTTTTTTTAAAAAAAGGAAAGAAAGAAAGAAAGAAAGAAAGAAAGAAAGAAAGAAAGACAGGGAAGAAAAACAAGTGTAACCTTAGTGTGCCTTTGTAGAGAAATGGCCTACTGTAAAAAATCAGTAGGCCATTTGTGACAGTTGTTTTAACCATTGGTTAATTCGTTCTAGACTCAAGAGCTGAGGCAAGCCTGAGAAACTATAAGCTGTCAGTTCATCTAAGCTTTTATAACTGGCAGGAGCTCTCTCTTAAAATAGTCAAAGGGTAAGCTAATATAATGCCTTTGTATGCAATGGCAATGAATACATGTGCACACATGCATAGAAACATTCAGACCAAAATATGAGCAATGAGTGACTGTATTGTTTTGAGTAGTAGGATTTGTGAGCGGATAATACTGTGTTGACATATATATGTATGTGGTGTATGTACATGTGTGTGTGTGTGTATGTGTGTGTGTGTGTGTGTGTATGGTGGGAGCACATGGGAGTGAGGATGTGTGTGTATAGGCCAGAAGTTGACACTTGTGTCCTCTCAATCTCTGTGTACTTGATACACTGAGGCAGAGTCTCTCACTGAACCAGGAGCTTTGATCTGGCTAGTCTTGGCATCCAGCATATGCCTTGGATGCCGTGTTTCCACTTCCTGGATGCTGGCATATAGATCATAGGCAGTATGTCATGTGTGCCTGTTCTTTTGTGTGTGCTAAGACCAGGATTCTAGTCTACACACTTGTGCAGCAACTACTTTGCCCACTGGGCTGTGTCCCCAGCCTCCTATTACTTTTTTATACTATGCTATTGTACAGTAGAAATACGTTGGCAAGTGCATATATTAATACTTAGCTTCAACTGATGAATTCATTAATAATCTCCAGGCATTACTGAGTCTTCTCCATTCAGAAGTCATATCTATCATCATGTCAGAGTTACCTAACCTTTCACCTGTTTGGAGATCCTCCCTGCTCTTTTGGTCTAGGTTTCCTTCTTCTGCCATATCTTAACCACCTTAATTATTCTGTGTTATTTTATTCTGGTAATTACTTCAATTAGAATTTCCAACCTATTAGTTTATATGCTCACTTCTTTTCTTCTCTCACTATGAAGTCAACTCCAAGTGAGCAAAACTTGGTACCGTGTTTATCATTGTATCCCCTACCTACTAATAGCATTTCAGGTGCATAATAAATGCTTAGTAAATATTTGTTGGATGGTTGGGTGAGCTGGGAATCCATCTAGAAAGAACTAAGGCTACATATTGACTTTGCTTAGAACACAAATTGAGTTTCTCCAGCATATGCTTGGCTTCATTCTCTTTTCTTCATTCAATACAATGCATAGTTGGTGGCTGCTCTATAAAAACACCTATGTTGCAAACAATAACAGGACAGAAGCTCTCTTCATGAAGCTTATGATTCATTGGGAGGAACAGAAACACGGGTCTTGAGTGGCCAGCCCACTAATGGCTGGGGAGTCCCTCGACCAGGAGGGGTCAGGTTAGGGTGAGGGAAGTGGTAAGATTGTTTAATAGCTTGTGGGGTGCAGGGAGTTCCCACTCCCCCATATTGAAAAATAGACTGTTGGAAAACACCTTCACCTCCTTGCTACTGGGATATACCCCCACGTAGAGAGGATTCTGTACGTTATCTGTCTTCTGCTGGGTTTTCTCTTCCATATGCTCTCTATGGCTCCCCTGAAGCTCTCATACACAGAGGGAGCGCTGCCATAAGTGCCAGCTGGCTCGTGGGCCCCATTTTCTCACCTCCTTTCTGCCAACCCTGTTTCAGAGAGCTGGGCCTTGTTCCCACTTTATCTTGCCTTATTCAGAGTAGATTCCGTGAACACAATCATCCTCAGAATGGGAGAAGGGATGCAATCAGGACAGAGCATTGTTTTCTAACCATCTTTGGATGTTTGGCCTGGAAACCTTTACTAATAGTGACTTACCTTCTAGAGTTAATACATTACCCTCTTTTGGTATTGTAATGTTTCTGATGATAAAGAGGGCACATCAAAATATTAAAGCAATAATGAGGGAGAAAACAAAAACATTCAAAATCTTAGTGTGGGAATGTAAATTAGGTACTAGAGTTCTTAGCTTTGGGGCTATTGATCAGAAATAAAGGAGACCCCCCCTCTCTGTATGTGTGTGTGTGTGTGTCCATTCTGTTTTGACAGGATAGAGACAGTGATTCCACAGAAGGTAAGATGGCTTGGCTGCAATCATTATCAAGTTTTCTGAATCCTACTGATTGAATATTAAGTGGGCACCCATAAAGAGACCATCAGCCAACCCAGGCACTGAGCACTTTGGTTAGAGTCAGGACAACCACATTTCCGATGCCTCTTTTCTCCTGTGTAGGACTTAGAAGTCCTAGTTCTGGCTTCTTGATTCATTATTGGACATGAAACAATGTATCTTTAAGTAGCAGTTTATGCATTCCTAAGAGACAGATGGCAAACGTATCTGCTTCTTAGAATTAGAGCGATTAAACGAGCTAAAGCAGTAAAGCACATAGCAAAATCCTTGGCTCACATCAGGAACTTGATAAACACTGGCTATTTAAAGTGGGGTTATTAAAGGGAAAATTTTCCTACCAAATGGTGTTGTGAGTGACTCTCCTGATGCCTAAGATATTGGACCAGTGAGCATCCCCTCAGCCCTAATTTTCTCGGCATTTAAATTTTCATATCTTCAAAATGAACTTCATGATCCATTTTACCTACCTTCTTCGGAAGAACAACTCACTTGAAAATATAAGGCAATTAATCTTAGATGAGATGCTGTGTTCAAGGGTATCTTCAAATCCTAATATCTTTGGAGAGCATAAAAGTACTGGAATAGATGCATGCGAGTGAAATGTTAGGATGCTGAGATCCTTAAAGACGTTGTCAACCTATTTGTCTTCAGATGGCCTGCATTTTAGCATCTGGAATACAGCAAGAATCAGAACCCGAGCCTTTGAAGCCATCAGTGCTCCTTAAAATGCCTAACATGCGATTTGAAGAACTTACTGAGTGGTTCAAACATGCTGTCAAGCTCTTTTAGTTTTCTTAAAGGCTAAAGAGAGGTATCAAATTTTTCTTCCTGCCTTGCTCCAGCAGCAGCTATGGGCTCAGAACTTTATGTCTGAGAAAGGCATAGGACCTAGTGACAAGCTACTGCTATTGCTTAGCTAAGTATATATAATGTACCTATAAAAATATGTTCTAAATAATTGTGTCTATGTCTAGAGATTAGTGATTCTGTCTTTGTACAGAGAAGGTTCCTGTAGTGGGAAAAAGTTAATGCAGAGACTCATAATTGGTCAAAGTGTTGATAATAAGTGGCTTTGGGTGCTTAGCCTTAGACGGGATGTCCTTAGCACCTCCTCTGAAGCTCACAGAATACCATCAAAAGAGAGACAGGAGTAAAAGCCAGAGGGAGAGGTATGGAGCTCTATGCACTTATGAGCTCTCAGAAGTGGATCATCTTCATAAGACATGCACAAGATTGGAACTGCAACTGTGAGTCTCCAGTACTTCTTGAGGAATTAGTGGCTGTTAGTGGAAAAGGAGACATCTTATTTAGTGGGGTGGCCACTAGTACGTTTCCTATGCTCCTGTAAATGACCCTTCTCTCCTGATTATGTAAGTAACTCTACTTAAAAATCACTAAATCATTAAAAAAAATAAGCCATGAAAGTAGAAGGGGACTTACTGGGAAGAAAAAAATGGATTAGTGCAAGTTGGAGGGAGACAAGAGGAGTGGATATGATCAAATACATTACATACATGTATAAAATATTATAATGAAACCTATTATGTGTAATTAATATATCGTAATTAAATTTTTTAAATGAAAAACAAGTCTAGGCTCTTAAAGGAAAAGTGGTTTCAGGTAGCCAGGTTTAGATACATTACCCACATGATTTTTTCCCCCTAGTCAGTTAGTCCACTCCTAACCACGAAAGACTTTCTGAAGATCCACGGAACCATCTAGAAAGTCTAGAATACAAATTCTTTAGCTCTACCCATAGGAGATAAAACATGGTAGATCCAGATTAGAATCTTGAAATAAGACTCTCTAATGAACTCCACTGTGTAATCAAACCATATATCCTGAGCTACTGGCACATACATCAAGATGTCAGTTACAGAGTTAACAAAATTCATGTCTCTTTTGTACTTTTAATTCTGTTTTGGTGCAAACAATTCATTTCTCTACAGTTGAGATATGATTTGGGTGCTTAAAAACATGAATAGGACAGAACCAGAGAATTAACAAGGCAACTTCCATTGTTGAACTATCACAAGTGAGGGCCAGTGAGACGGCTCAGTGGGTCAAAATGCTTGCTGCCAAACCTGATGATTTGACATCTATCCTTGGGACTCACAAGGTGGAAGGAGACAATTGACTCCTGCAAGCTGTTGCTGTCCTCTGACTATCACACATGGGCCATGGGACGCACAATGCATGCATACATTCACAAATTTAAAAATACCTTATGACATTCTCAAAGAATAAATAAAAACACCGACGATGTAACAACATTTTTAAAATGATAAGTGAAAAAGACAAGCATAACTATCAATTTGTAGGAAATTAGAAATAAAAGGCACACACACACACACACACACACACACACACACACACACACACACATCTATTTTAAAAAGCACAGAAGCCAAAGACCTTGGTTTAATATTGAACATGCATATGTAAAGCAGATACAATAGGGAATAGTATTTGTTTCTGTTTATCTTTTGAAATATTTCTAACTCTTAAACTATATTAATATTTTAATATTCTAAAAAGAATTTGAATTCAACAAAGTGTAAACTCCTAGAATTGAATACAAATAAAAATGCTTGAATTGAGCTTTAGACTAGATTACTATTAACATAAAGATTCAAACTGAGAAAAAAATTGGAACTGCATCCCATCGTTGGAAGATATTTTCGAAAGACAAAAATTCTTTGTTGGTAGTGACATAGTTTGGAGCCATTTTCTGTTCATTAGAAAACTGAACAAATGAACAAATATGTGGGTGTGTTAGGGAACTTTTTTCATCATAGAAGAAACAATTGTGGAAAGGGGGAAAGAAAAGAACTCATTTTCATAGCTCCTGACTTCATGAAAACATATATTTACTTGCGGGCTACAATGAAAGGTGTGGAAGAGATTGTCCCCAGTGGTAAGAAATGCCCTTTGCATCCTTACCCTGGCTTCTAACTACCACCTCCCATTCAAAAGAATGAGGGCCTCATGAAAAACCGGTCTGTGAAGACGAAACTGCACCTTAGCACGACCTTGCACCAAAAAGCAAAAATGTGCTCCAACATTGATATAAAATATAGTTAAAAACAATGAGAAAACCACAAGTCCAGAAGCTAGGTTGAAGGAGGAATTTGGGACATCTTGTATAACAAAATAAACAATTACAAGAATGAATTATAAGCCATTTGCTGTTCAAAATGCATGCTCATAATGGTACCAACAATACTGGAGATGAATAGAGAAGAAAGATATATTCATCTCTACAGAGAATCATAAAAGTGGAAATAATGGAAAATTATAATTTTCTAGGTCTGTCAGTCAAAATAATAATTGATTCAAGCAAATCATCCAACTATGCTAAAATTATTGAATAAAATATTGGTCTGGGCTAGGGAACAGCTCAGTGGCACAATGCTTGTTTAGCACACATGAGGCCCAGACTCAACCTCAGCAAGGTACAAAATGTCTTTAGAATTATCCATTTTGAAAAATATTTATTTTCTGACAGAAATGATATACCATGTTTGCAACAGAGAAGCCAGGCAGCATATCTTGGACCACACGATTAAATTCATAGTCACCACATTTGACAAACAAGTAACACATGCCACCTGATATCCTACGAAGGACATAATGTCTTGCTGAAAATGTTTAATCATATTCTAGTCACAATGAAGTGATAAAATGAATTCAAACTGACAAGTGGTTTGCAAAACAAGTGTTCTTAAAAAAAAAGTAGCTAAGATACTGCTAAAAAAAGTTATTAAGCAGACCGGACAAGTAAATATACAGAATTCTTGACTGGTCCTGAATTTTTAAAGAAGTCATCAGAAGACATAGTTTGGACAACTTGGTAAATTCATCAAGGAAAATATGTCATGGAATGATATATATATATATATCAGGTTATAAATTTCTGAAAATGATAAATTCTGTGAATAACTATAGAAGAACAACCCTGTTCTCATGAAATCTATACCATAATATTTAGGGCTGAAGAATTCTGCTATTTATCATTTAATAGTTCAACAGGGAAATGAGTCTGACAAAAATCAACTACTGAATCTAAGTGAATAGTGGCACATGTTTGTGTTTTACTGTTGTTGTAACATCTTGGGTATTTGAAATGTGAAAAAAAAAAATTGGCTCCAGGATACTGTTGGTTACAGTTGGTTACAATCAATATTATTACCAGAATACTGGGATAGAGATGTGCTTGTTAATAGCTACATTGCTTAATTACTTACTGTCTCTATGGCTGGCTCCTTCCCACCCCCCACCCCGGTCCCCTGATACCTCCCCAGGATATGCTTAGGTCCCCTAACAGAGGAGATAGCCTGGAGCCTGGTGAGTGTTCTCTCGCCATCTCAAAGGGGTGTTCCCCACTTCAAGCCATGCCTCATAAGAGCTACCAGCCAACGGAGCATTATTGCAATCCTGGGATAAGATCATTTTTTTTATGATGGCAATTTGTTACACTAGTTTGCCACTTGTCTGCTGCTTCCTTGTTAATCCAATAATCTATATGAGAAAAGCAATTTGACTTACCTCCTTCCCATCTGCTGCCCATCATCCAATCTATATCTTAAGTATGAGTGATTTATTAGTGGCGCCTGTGCATCCCTGTCCCACTGGCGGCACCCTACTTAGATACTTTCCCGGAGTGTGTCAGAAGGCAGCCTCAGCATGGAGATGAAACAAAACAAAGGATAATAAACTGAGCTGCCATTTCAGCGGTTGCTCATTTCAAACAATTAAAATGTATGCATGTGCATGTGCCTTAGGTCTGTTTCAGAGCTTGTCTTGAGAGCGTTTGAAACTAGGTCCTCTTTTCATCATAAACTTGATTTCCTCAGCAGGCTGGAATTGGTTATTGGCTCCAGCGTGCCAACTCAATGTTGTGTTTTTTCCACCTGAAACTCCTGGATGCCCATTCATGTGAACTGAAGTCACTGCTTGAAGCCTGGACCGTGGTCTGAAACCAAAGACCAAGAGCAGAGACCAGAGTAGGTAACTATGGAGAAGATGCACAGGAGTTTATTCTCTGCATATCAGACGATTGCCTGTGGTTGCTGAGCTTCCATTTTCTCCTGTCACCTTGGCCTACTTACAAACACAGTGGCTCTAGGATGACACTCTCAGAAGAGGAACCCAGTGGTTTGGGCCAGGGAGAAAATAACAGTGCATACAGTGTCTGGTTGTCTTCTGTCAACTGAACATGCCTTTAACTTAGATTTGATCTGTAGAAACTTGCTGCACATGGCCCAACACCAAACTGTGGTAAGGAAAGAAGCATGGATAAGGATGAAGACACTGGACTCACCTTTACACTGTCTATGTGCAGCTTCTATGACATAAGAGTCCATATTGGATACTGATTGAGTCACTGGCTGACGTTGAACTTTGTGCAGTTACTTTTCTATTTCTCTGCCTCGTGGCAAATTTATCTACTGCATATGTCTCAGCTGTTGGGACTTATGCTGCCCCTCATGACAGTAATAGCATTCAACTGTTCATTATTTTCATTTCCCATCCCTCAGTCAGTGTGCTCTGCGTTTTAATTCCATATTGATACCATCATTTCCATAAGCAACTTTTCTTTCTTACATCCTGAAGTCTCCTCTTGCTTGGAACTGGCCTTTGTACGGCTTGTTGGACTGTTTCAAAACTTCTGTCCCTTAAGTATTCCCCTATTGTTACACCAGACAGTGACTCTCCACTCCCTGCTGAGTAAGTGACACATTGGTGCTGATGCGATGAGCTGCTGATAGATTCAGGAGTGGCTTCTTGAGCTGATGGGTTTTAGGGATAGAAAGCGAAAAGTGACAACCATTATAGTTCTACCGTTAAGTCATCATCACTTTCATTCCCAAATCACCTTAGGTTGTCATCTTGTAAGTGATTTAGAAACGTGCTATGTAAGGCAATACTTCTGAACCCTGTGCACCCCATTTCTGAGGTGGTTACAGGATGTGATTTTGCACAGCAGTTGGTATAAGTACTTTGTCCTCATGAGCCAAGTGCCTAAGGATGGGAGTTGTTCAGCTACATTCCTGCTCCCCTTGTGGTTTCAGCACAGTACACTGTATTCAGAAAGTGCTCAATAAATGCCTGAGAAGCTTTGTGATTGATAACACTATTATATTTTGTTTTGCCTTGATTTCTTTTCCTTGGGTCATTTTTTTTTGCCTCAGAAGTCTGCATTTTGAAACCTTTCCTTCTGTCCAAGAGTTGCATTTCTCCATAAAGAAATCATCTTCCTCCATCTTTGCTTAATTAACAGCCCTTTCCAGTACTTTTTCCCTTCTCTCTGACAGTTTCCCAGTATTGTCTGTTTGCAGCTGTTCACAATTGAGAAACCCAGTAGACATGCTAATGAGTGCCTGGTGTGTGGGAAGAGCACCTCGTATTTCTCCTGGCCTGGCCAGGCAGCCTGTTCCTACTTAGTCTTTCTAAAATAAGCTTTACTTGGCAGCCAGGGGCTGGGTTATTTGCAGTTTCATTCTGTGGAGGAAGTTCTTGCTTGCATCAGTTATCTATGTTTCTATTTAGGCACAAACAAACGCTCTCATGCTCCAAAATGCCTGCTGTCTACACCACAAGTCAAATGCCAGATCCAACCTTGCTTGTGAACTGGTCCAAGTGACCGGGAACCAGCTTACATTACACGCTGTTTCTATTAATCAGCTAACTTAGTTAAGCTCTCCTGCTTTTCTCTGGTCCTTTTCCATCTCTATATACATGGCTCTCAGTTGTACTATAAGTATTAGGAGATGTTGTGCCATGGTATTGATTGTCTTTAGATCTATGGCTGAGATGGGATATTTCCATTTCAGGATGTTGAGCACTTTGCCATTGTTTATTTATTCTTCACAGAAGCCTTGAGACAATGATATTGACAGGCAAGAAAGGTTATGGGATGCCTGCATTTCCTCGTGTCTAGGATGACAGTGTCTGCAGCGCTGATCTGAGATTCTAATTCTGAGTCATGTATTTCATGAAGTAGGAGGAAATCAAGCTAGTTAATCCCCCTTTTCTATGTGTTGCAGCTGTTAGGATTTCGTGACCTTTATACAAAGACACAGAGAACCTCACTGATTAGAGAGCAAGCTGGAGGGGACAGGTTGGAGGCCTGGAGAGATAGCAGGCTTTGAACAAGATGCAAGGTGGTTGCCAACTTCCTTGTTGATGTGGGCAGCGTCTCTGTGAGCACAGAATCTTTTAGTCTCCCAATCTTCCCTAGGAATATCCTTTTTTTTCCCCATGGAACTTTGAAGATGGATACTGGACAGAAGAGGCACAGTATACTGTTTAGGTATGATTTTTTTTTAAAAACATAACTACTTTGTTCATTGAAGATGGTGAGAACTAATAGAAGAAGCTGGAACTGTTGAGTTTCTTTGCACTTAGCTTGTAAAAACAAAAACATCACGCACTTTCCTAGAAAATGAAGGTATAATGGAAGGACCACATCCCACATGTTTGCTGTATCTTTATATATTGCTTTTTGGTTAGTGTAGTCTCATTCCAAGAAAGAAGCAAAGCTTTGTGTAAGGATAATTCTTGCCATCTTCCCAAAGCACCTCCATCCGTATATCTAATAATGATGCTAATTTCCAACTGGATCTCATTACTATTATGGGATATATTCAAGTTGAAGAAGGCATCAATTGCACTTATATGTTGTAGGAGCTGTGGACATCCTTGTTGTATCAAAATAGTGCACACTAGTTCTTCTCTGAATTCTACCTCCCAGGTCAGTTATGCTGCTTCCTGCACTATAACCTTTCAGGTTAAACTGCTGCTGTGCGATGGTCAGGTGCATGAGCCTCAGCTGCAGGAGTTCTTTGTTGAGTTTACCAACAGGAAGAATAACTCTTACAGCTAGAGAAGATGAAACTATGTGCTGATATAATCAGAATAATTAGTCAAGTCTGGTAATCAGTAGGTAATCCAATAACGTTGACACAGAAAACAAACAGGATACTGAGTGGAGTAGGTTGGTATTTCTAAGAGGAACACATCCCTTTACACTGAATAAGACAATCCTGCCCAGAAATGCCAGGCTATTTTCATTTCTTTGTATTACATATTGATTTTACTCACAGACTGTGAAACTAGATACAGATGGTTGACTCAATAAGTATTCCAGTATGTCTCTGATGTAGGCTAATCCGCAGAATATATGGAAGGAGAAACTTGAGAATACATATCAGACCAGATTAGAGTAGATATTTACACATCTCGTGATGAGAGTGTGAATGTGCTGGCTCTGATATTGCCAACAATACAACCAAGGTAGAAATATCAACAAATGCCTCTTCTCTCTTGATATGTCTTTAGCTCTGGCTCAGCTTCTCTTTAATCCATTACCTAAAGAAGTGTGTGCTTTACTTTTAACAGCATCCCTTGGAGTCTTTTTAGAAATGTGCCATACTACACCCCACTCTGGATGTACTGAATCAGCCACTCTGAATGCAGGGGTCTATGAACGTTATTGTTTAGGAAGTCCTCAGATGACTCTGATGTGTGCCAACTGAGGGCTACTGTTGTAAGACCCTGGTATTTAAGGTCGCAGTCCCTCATGTCCAGATAGCTCTCCAAGCTCGCCACAAAATGGAGGACTCCTTTTCTCAGTGAGGCTTCCTCCTCTCTGCCTGACCTTATCTGGAGAGTGTCTCCAGGCACAGATGCCTAACCATACTTGGGGTATGACCCTGTACAAGAGCTATGCAATTCAATGCACATAGAATCCTGCTCCTTAGCCTGCCCACATGATAAGTAGGTACTATGTTCTGACCAATCAGCTTTTCCTGCTCCTATGATAATTAAGTACTATAGTCTGACTAATCAGTCTTTCCCTCATGTAACCCTAAAAACCTTTATATACCTCACCCTTGAAACAATAAAACGAGCTGTCTCTCTGAAGCTGATCCTGGAAGTCTTGCATATCATCCTCACGGGCCTCTGCTACCTTTGTCTTTGTGGACCAGTGGCCATCAAACCCCAAGGGAAAGGAGAACCACAGTCTACAAACCCAATACCAAGACTGAGTTTTGCAGACCAGCAACAAGGAATGTTTGATATTTTCACCAGATACCAGGGGATTATCAGGCCCACTGAACTTTCAGTTGCACTGGACTATGTACTTATTCATAGGCTAGTTTGGTTTACTCATACCTACCTTCCAGAACTTTAGCTCTTATGAAAGACCCCTTATTAACAATGACTTCAAGTCATGATCCTCAGTGCGTGTTTTTCCATCAGTCCCCACATCTTGTCATAGCAATTCTCTACTACATGTCACACAGGTACTCATTTTCCCCTTCAGCCATAGCATAATTTTTGTGAAAATATTGAATATGGCTGTTTGGCTCCTTCATAGTTGCTTTTCCCCATTTGGATGTTATTAAATGTTAGTAATATATTTCAATAATTCTGTCTTCACTTCATGATTCTCAGTTTGTATATTCTTCATTGGTCCTTTAGCACATGTATTACTGACCTATAAATTTATGTCATTCTCTTCTGCCTAATTATGGAGTATTTAGAAATATCTATAGCCTTTATTATGTTGATGTTTGCTCTATTTCGAGATTCTTCAGTGCTGTTACCATGAAGGTGCATTACTTTGTCCAATGCCTTTTCTGTATTAATAGACCATTTCTGCCATTAAGCCTCTTAATATGTCTTATTATTTATGCATATGTGTATGCATGATAATGGGTTTCTGAGCATATAGGCTACGGTGTGTATGTGGGGTCAGAAAACACATTTGTGGAGTTAGTTTTCTTTTTCTTACTTCATGTGGGTTTTGGAGATTCAACTCAAGTTGCCAGACTTGCTTGGCAATTACCTTTACCTGCTGAGCCATGCTATTGACCCTTCTTGGTTTTCTAAAGCATTGAGGCACACCAATAGGTTATTTATTTTGGGCTCTCAGATTATTAAGGCTTGCTTCATGGTTTATAATGTGAGCAATAATAGAGAAGCTTCTTTATATCTCTGAACAGGTC
>OU015745.1:95466626-95479908 GCA_907169655.1 Acomys percivali | reverse complement strand
CTCCCTCCCTCCCTCCCTCCCTCCCTCCCTCCCTCCCGCCCTCCCTTTTTTGCCCTATTCCCCTCCCCTAGTGTTTAACTGTTTTTTTTTTTTCTGTTTCTTTAATTGAAGGACACATAAGAGTGTGCTACTGAAATTGCCCATCTAGTATTGTATCTGGACTTATGTGGTCTTTATACTTTTTGGTGCTTGTTTCATGATATTGGGGCTCCAGGTTTGGTGCATAGGTGTTGATAGTAAGCGTATCCTCTTGATTAATTATTGCATTTATCAATACCCAGTGGCCCTCTTTACCTTTTCTAGCTAGTTTTGTTTTGAAGTCTATTTTATCAGAAGTGAGCATTGCTATGCCAGCCTGTACGGATTTTTCTTGCTTGGTAATTTGCAACCTTTGGCTCTCAGTTTCCAGATGCCTTTCCTAGATATAAGTTCTCTGGAGACAACAGATAGTTGGATCTTGTTTGTTTAACCAAGTCAACATGTTTGTGTTTTTTAATTGATGAGTTAAGAAAATTTCCCTCAAGATTATGATAAAACAGGATTTGCTCTTTATTTGTTGTGTTGGTGTTTGGTGTTTGTGTTGGTTGGTTAATTGTCATATACATATATTTTTATCTCCTGATAGTGGTAGACATTTGCTGATTTCCTATGCATACATGATTGAGTCCTTCCCTTTCTCCTTTTGGGTCTCTGTTGCTTTCGTGTGTTCTTTTGTGTAAAACTATCTCTTCTTCTGTGTATAACATTGTTACAAAAATTTACTACAGTGATGGCTGAAGTATCATGAATTGCCTTAACTTGATTTTGAATCCTCTTATTACTCCATCTATTTTAGTAGATCATTTAGAGCAATTCTGGTTGTCAATCATTTACTCTCAAGGTTTAGAATGTACCATTCCATTCTTTGTTGGCTTTTAGGGTTGGAGACAAGGGATTGAACTTTATTCTAATGTTTTTGCCTCTGTATGGTGGCAGCAATTTTTCTCTTGATCTTTGTTCTTTTTTTTTTTTTTCTTCTCTCACATATTATATTCCAACAGTTTCCCCTTCTCCTTTCCCAGTCCTCCCCTCCTCTCCTCTCTCCCAGATCCACTACTCCTCTGTTTCCCTTCAGGAAAGGGATATCAACTGAACATGGAGTATCAGGTTACAATAAGACTAGGCCCATGCTTTCCTTTTAAGTCTGGAAGAGGCAACCCAGCAGGAGGAAAAGGGTCTCTTAGTATTGTTTCTCTGCTTTGTCCTTCTGACATCTTTACTAGGCTATGCCACGATGAGTGTCTTCTCTGGTCATGTCTGTGTGATACTAACTGCTTCCTGTGTTTGATGTTTAGGTCTAGCCTTGGGAAATTCTTGGCTATTATTTCATTGAATTGCTTGTCTAAGATACTGAATTTTCTCCCCAAAGTCTTTCTTCTTTCCTAAGAATTCTTAGCTTTGGTCTCTTAAGTATTTCTTACACTTCATGGACATTTGGGTCATCTTCATTGATGTATGTATGTCTTATTGTTTTAACCTTTTCCTTCTTAATTAGTTTTATGACAACTTGAAATAAGCTAGAGAAGTGCTTCCCAATCTTCCTAATTCTGGGACTCTTTAATACAGTTCCTCATGTTGTGGTGAACTCCAACCATAAAATTATTTTCATTGCTATTTCATAACAATAATTTTCCTGCTGTTATGAATTGTAATATAAGTGTCTGAATGCAGGATATCTGATATGGTAACCCCTTGTCAAAAGGGTCATTTGGCCACCCAAAGGGGTTGTGGCCCACAGCTGGAGAGCCACTGAGCTTGAGTCACTTGGGAAGAGGGAGTCAATATAGAAGAAGGTCCATCAGATTGGCCTATAGGAAAGTCTGTCCAGCTCTACACTCCTGTTCCTACTGGCAACACTAATTAGTCTCAGTGGGTTCAAAAAGGGTTCATGAAGCAGGGAAGGGGACAGCAGTATGGGGAGGAGTTCAAAGGAATTGGAGGGGAGGGCATAGAGGTGGATATGTTTAAAACGTACATAGGCGGACATGTATGAAGTTTTCAAAGAATAGATTAAAATATGAAAAAGAAAGTAAAAATAAAAAATTAAATGTTAAGTGCTTCAAAACAGATGCTGAGACTCACAGCCGAACATTGGGCGATTTGTAGTGAGTCCTGTGGAAAAGTGGGGGGGGGGAGGAGAAAAGGACCTGGAGGGGGCAGGAGTTTCACAAGAAGACCAACAGAGCCAACTAACCAGGGCCCAGAGGGGCTTGATAAGAATGAAGCACCAAGCAAGGACCATGCATGGACTGGACCTGGGTCTTCTACATAGATGTAGCCAATGGACAGCTCAGGCTTCACGTGGGTCCTCTAGTAAGGGGAGCAGGGGCTGTCTCTGACATGGACGTTGTTCCCAGCTTTTTGACCACTTACCCCTGGAGGGACTGCCTTGCCGGGTCCCCCCTTTTCTTAGGAATAGTGGATGGGGAATGGGGGAGAGGGAGGGAGGGTGGGACTGGGAGGAGAGGAAGGATGTAAAGTGAATAAACAGCAAAAATTAAACATTAAAAAGTATGTAAATACAAACGAGTAGTAAGCTGAAATTGTTGTGTTCAATAAACTAAAACAGGTACTATATTCTCATTCACTTCTTCCTGACAGAGAACCAACACCCTGAGTTTACATCAGGTCTGCTTTCAGGACACTGTACCTAGTTCTGTCACAAACTTCTTAGGACCCATGTAACCCCTTCCAGCTAATCCCAGGGTCCCTGGCGTCCTGGATCTGCTTCAGACTCCCTTACCTCACTCTGCTATCTCCACAGTTTGTGTGGCTTGGGGCCTGATGCTCTGAACTGGAAGCAGCAACATGGTACCTGTTCTGCTGCATAACATACTTTCTGTGTTTCTAA
Source organism: Acomys percivali (assembly GCA_907169655.1). Classification (NCBI taxonomy): domain Eukaryota; kingdom Metazoa; phylum Chordata; class Mammalia; order Rodentia; family Muridae; genus Acomys; species Acomys percivali. The sequence continues at coordinate 95,477,018 of OU015745.1, read as the reverse complement.
AGGGTCTTTTACTTCACAGCACATATGCAGGCATGGAAGGACATTCAATGTGAGTTTCTAACCATAGGGTACCTTCCCCTTTCTTTGGAGCTATGGTTATGGGTTGCTGAGCAGACCTCCTTTGCTGGTGAATTTCCGTGGAGTGAGGTCAGCTACTGCCTATACAGCAGTTTGGATCACCTCTGCAGTACTTTGGTGAAGAGTGACTCTGACAGGCAAAGGAGATTTGGGTTGTTGAGGATATCTCAATTTCAGATGTCTAAAGCCCTCATTGGTTACTAGTTCTGCCAAGGACTGTTTGGCCTCCAATTTGGGTTTCTAGCAGCACTTGGTGCAGGGCTGAGTGCTGCAGCCCTGACAGTAGTTTCCACTATGAGCAGGGAACACAGGCTCCAGGCACCCAGTGCGGAGCTGCTTCCAGAATCCAGGCCCAGCCTGAAGCTGCCTGTGGACTATGCAGCCAGTGGGGTTCATTTACTGTCATGGCTGGCACTGCTGAATAGAGCATTCTCTGAGAACCTGTGTCTTTTTTTTAAAAAAGTATTATTCCTTTTCTCCCAGTGGAGACTGTTAGTTACCATCCACTATTTGCTTTCTTGCCTCAAAAGTAAGATGGCAAAATGTTTATTCTGGAACTAAGAACAAACCCGGCATTTCACACTGACCTTGAAACAAGGGCTATCTGGGTGGTATGTAGCAATTTCCTCTTAGGTAAAGCAGTCTTGGAGGAAAGCTCCTTAAGACTCAAGAAATTCTTATCAAGACTAAGTCTCACCATGTAGCCTTGGCTGTCCTGAAACTCACTATGTAGACCAGGCTAGCCTCGAAATCACAAAACTCCACCTGCCTCCGCCACCCAAATGCTGGGATTAAAGACAACGCCAGGCACAAAACTCGATATTCCAAAGGGAGCCTCATTAAGCCTCAGGAAATAAACAACCCAAAAGCTTCAAGGAGTTCCCAAAGCTGACCAGAAGCACTAGCCCCTCCTGCTTGAGAGTGCAGACTGCAGAGAGACTCTCTCAGGAGGGTGGGGCTGCCTGGAAGAGGCAGAAACCAGCAAAGCAGCCTAGAACAGGCAGAGACCAACTGAGCTAGCTGCCTGGAAAAGACACTCTTCGAAGGGTTGAGCTGCCGGCAGACTGTGCAGTGTGTTCCAGATTTCTAGCTTTTGTCAACGTGGCAGCATCTGTTCGTCTTTTCTGCTCCTGTAAAGAACCCCACACTCAAGTCTTGTACGTAACCTTAATAAGGTTCATTGGTTCACCAACTTGGAACAAATCTGTTCATGTCTCTCTAAGAACAGTAAAGGAAAACACTGGTGAAATGTAGGTGCAAGCCTTGTAGGAAGTTTCTCCAAAATCATGAGTGTGCCTCATTCCTACCTTCCTTCCCCCGTTTGTCTTTATCACAGGGGCATGGCCCAGGCGCTAACAGCCTTGTAACTCAGGAGGTGAATGTCCACAGCAGGAGCAGCACCATGAGGAGGTAGGAGGAGCTGTGTCGTCCTGAAAGGAAAGCCAGTGCTTAACTGACTCCTGTGATGTGGGAAAGAAGTAAACTTCTTTCTCATGATTATTTCAGGTTTTCTGGTTCTCACAGTTGCAGTTATCTAAGAGATGAAATTCATGTCTAATTATCACCAAGTCTTACTGATTTTTACCTCAAATTATGTTTGGCTAAAAGAGAAAACTGCACAAGTCTAGCTTTATAGATCTTAATTGGCTTTTAATTGAAATTTACAAATTGGGCAGCAGTCTGGGCCAAAAATGGCTTTGGATGCTCCACCCTGCCACATGGACAGATTATATTTATAGCCAGAGAAGAGGAAATGACATATGGAAAGTGGAAGTGAGGTACAGAGAGAGTTTCATTGGTTAAAGTTTAACATTTTCCTTATTTGAACCTGATTTGAACAGTTGGCTGCCTGGGGTTGGCTGAAGGTTGGCTAATCTGATTGGCTGAATTTCAGGTAATTGGTACAAGAATACCTTGCAGTCTGTCAACACACAATGTTAGCTTACAGTTCATTATGTATGGAGAGATATTTAGGGCAAAATTTGTCTGTGGAGGCAACTTTAGACCAAAGGCAATTCATTTAACAGTCCCAAATGTGTCTCCTCCATACATTATGATCCAGCCCTAGTTCAGACTCCTGTCATCTTTGAAAGTGTGAAAGTATTTCCTAACTGCTGCTCAAATCTCCAGCTGTATTCCCTGCAAATTCATTCTCCACTAGGCGAATAGCCTGATTAAAAGAAACTCTCATCTTGCCATTCCTTTGCTCAGTACTCTTCCCCAAAGATCATCTTTCTAGTTCATTTCCTGTGGATCCCGTGTGCTCACTACACTGCCCAGCCTGGTGGAGCATCTTCTCTCCAGACGCATCTCCTGCTCTTCATAGGTCGGGATTGCACTCTTTGTTCCAGGGTGTGCTGTGTTACTTCTGTCCAGGAGGCACCTTCTTGGTTATAGCTTAAGATACAGCTTAAGGTTTTAATCTATTAGTCCCGTTTTACAACATCATTTTGGTTGCATAAAACCTGCAATAAAAGTTAAGAATATGTAACACAAGCGTAGAGATGCTAATTTGTTATTCAGGATTTTATACTTGTAGTATTGTATATACAGTTTATATGTACACTTAAAAGAACCTACTTTGAAAAAAAAATAAGTTGTTTAATTTTATTTTTACTCTCATAGATGGATCTTTTGGGTTAAGAGCTCTGGGCTTGAGGGCCAGTTGTTGAGTCTGTAATTTCATCTTTGATGCCCTCAACTGAAGCACAGTTGATCTCTATCTCTTTTGCTATAGTACCGTCTCTATAACAATACATTGCTATGTGTTTCTTCTTCTAGTTCATAAGAATTCCTCTGAGCTTTGCATATCTCTAATACATCTTTTAAATTTGTTTGAATACTTTTAATGTAGCCACTGCCTCCAATCCACAGTTGCCGGATATCTGTTATATACTAGCCTTGTTCTAGATCCTGAGGGCTGAACAGTGAATTCACTTAACTTGGATAGCAAGGAAGAACACAAAGGATGAAGAAACAGACAATGCAAATAAAGTGTTAGGTGTGATAAGTTCAACAAATGAAAATATTTTTGTGGTTGTTTTGAGGCAGTGTCTTGCTGTGTAGTTTTTAACATCCTCACGACGTTGCACAGGGTTGAGCTGGCCCATTCTAAAACAGGGCAATCCTTCTCCTTCAGCCTAATCGGTTCCGGGGTTACAGGAGTGAGTCACCACACCCAGCAAAGATGGAAAATTTTAACGTGATAAAATTTGAAACAGGGCTAAGCTAAGCAGTCTTATGCATGTTAACATAAACATTTTGATATATTAAATAGCAGTGTAACTGTGTATGTACCTAAACATATACATATATATTGACTGTACACACACACACACACACACACACACACACACACACACACTTTCTTCTCTCAGCAAGAGCTGGGAATCCTTACCAGCATAATAAACTCCTTGGAGGAGCAGGATAATGAAGTAGCATTCCTTTCTTGTCCTGTTGCCTTACTCTTTTATTAGAACACGGGGGCTATTTCGTTCGGCAATTGCCTACATAAATCATTATTTGCTTGGCACCTTCTCTGCTCTATTGCTTCAGAAGTCCCTCTTATGTGCCTCCTATCCCTGCTCCTTTCAGTTTTGTGCTCAACTTAACCCTGCATGCAAATCCTATTCCTAAAATAATATCAGCCTCTTTATTTGATTCAGTTGTGACCTCTGACGGTCCCTCTTGTCTTCTGTCTATGCCTGATGCGGAACCTTTCTGTGACTGAGAGTAACTTCCCCTTCGTCTTCAAACCTTCCTCCAAAAATTCCATGAGTGATTTGGAATTCTCTTCTAGGAAACCATTTCTCTCTCAAGCTTCCAGTGAAAACAAGTCAGTTTTCGCTCCTTTCTCTTTCAGAGACAGAAAAAGATGCCGTTTTGTCTTCACTTCTCCATGGTCACTTCTAGGCCAATCTCCCACGGTACCATCTTCATTAAGGTGCTTCGGTTTGACTATGTCATTTTCTTTCTTTCCTTATGATAAACTACTCAGTAGAGCAGTAAGCCTTACTACCTATGAGTATGAGAAGTGATCCATAATTATCTTTCTATTTCCTTGAGTTTTGGAGGGGGAGGGTTAATTTTATTTCTTGTGAGTTAGTCCTTTGTAAGATTTTGCCTTCCATGTGACTGAGACTCTATATAATAAATACGTGGGCCCTCAACTTTTTACTTGAATTTCTTCAACTCTCCTCTTCTTGTGAAATGGCTATGTACTTGGACTCCTGATACCCAGGTTCTGGTTCTGATTCTTCCCTTCTTAGGATTCTTTTCTCATTAACTGTCCTTTGTCTCTATTATTTCCAGACATTCAACTTTTGTCCTATGAACTCTAGCCTCACATGCATGGTGGATGGTCTTAGTGACGCAGTGCATACCATTATAGAATCGTTGTGTTCTTGCCTCTGTACTGTACCTATTTAGCTTTACTCTGTTTTTCCAACCAACCAACCAACCAACCAACCAACCAACCTTTTTCCGTAGACATCTTCACCTTGAATGCATATTTTACCACCCCCCTCTATTTTTTATTTCCATTTTTGAGTAGGAGGTATTTTTTTTCCCTGTCTGCTAAAATCCTAGACTCCTGAGTCAGAATGTTGTCACATCTTCTGCCTTGCAGCAACTTGTTTTAAACTCCCTGTACCTTAGCTTTTTCATTATCTTCCTTCTTAGCCTCACAGCCACTTGTTTAAGCTCCTTGTACCTTGGAGCATCATTGTCAATGGAAAAGAATAATAGTTCCCACAGTGTTAGTATGGGAACAAAGTAAAACACAAATACATCTGGTGCAGTGATGGGACAAAGCAGGAAGTAGATAAACACTAGTTCTTATGCTTTTCCTAGTGCCATGTGAAGAATGCTTGACCTACATTACACGTTCATGTTGGGTGTCCAGTCCCTTTGGCCTTGTGTATGTATGTGCTTACATATGCCTTTGTAAGCTGTGATCCAGCTTCCCTCCATTGTTAAGTATTAAGTCTCGTGACCTTTGCTTACTTTTGGGTATCACCCATCTACAGATTGCATTTGATACCATTAATTTCCTTTTTCATTATAAAGTTTCAGCTTTCTTGATTTTTGTGAGAAAGTTGCTATCCCGCTTTTTGTTGCTCCTGTGTTTTTCCCTTTTGGGTGCTATTTCTTCTTTAGATTAGATTATTCCTTGCTGTTTTTTGTTTGTTTGTTTGTTTGTTTCTAAACTTTTTGAGTATTTTTTTCAATTGTTTTTATTCTGTCCAGGGCCACTGCTCTCACTTTTCAGATGATTTATTTCACTCCACTCTCCTCAGGGCTTTTTTCCAGGTTTCCAGTACAAGTCTTAACCTGCATGCCTATGTTAGCCAAGTTTTTATTGTTATGAAATATTACCAATAAGAAATTGATTTAAGCGTGCTGGAGAGATGGCTCATCAGTTAAGAGATAAAGATCTCATACCACTCTTGCAGACCACCCAAGTTCAATTTCCAGTACTCACATTAGGAGGCTCACAACTGCCTGTGAATCCATCTCTTGGGGATCCAATTGTTTCATCTGTACTCTGCACGTATACTCACACGTATCCATAGAATTGAAAGTAAAAACAAAAACAACAACAACAACAAACGAACAAAAAAACCAAAACAAAAAACCAAACCCCCAAAACCAAACCAACCAAATAAACAAAACCCCACTTTTTTTGAAATTCAGAAATCAACTTGAAGGATGAAATTTGTTTTGGCTCAAGGCTTCAGAAGTTTTTGTCCTCAGTTGTTATGGGTCTGTGGCAACATAGTATCATAGCAGCAGGAGCAGCGGTAGTGGGAACCAAAAGGAGACTGAATATTACTATTCTTAATGAAAGGAATAGGAAAGTCGCAAAAAGATACAACTAAATACAACTAAAATCTAGCAAGGAAGCATTAACTCTAGTAACTTTGTGTCCGGCATTCAGGTCATATAGCCATGCCGCATGAGCTTCATAAACACGGGAAGGCCTACACTTATGGCTTTGCCCCCATCAGTCTGCATCTCCACTCCTTGATCAGGCTGACTGTGACTCTTCTTCCCTAATTTCCCATGACCTTGTCATGTTACTCGCCAAGGTTCTCCACTGGGATGCCAGCTTCTCTCTCATATCGTCATGTATCACCATTTTCAGGTGGTCCCTGTAAGGACTCCCAAGTGGTCCCTGTAAGGACTCCCAATGCTACACATGGCTGGGTCACCCCCGCCTTCCTTTAAGATCTGAGTGGATGCCTCTATTGTGTCCTCACATTCCCGTTCTGTATGACTGAAAAACTAACATGGATAACATGGAAGTCTGCTGGCAGCTTGAGTAATGTAATTGCTTGATTCTCTTGGACTACACACACAGTGCCTCTGAGGAGCTAAGATGGATAGCATTTCTAGACTGCCCTTCCTAAGCAGACGCTCATGGAGGTACTCTCATGGGAAGCTTCTCAAATCATTGTATTCTTTCACACTCTAAAGTCTGTTAAGTTTAAGGGTCTGGTAGATTCTTCAGATGCTCTGAAGTCATCTTTCCTGTTGTTTGTTGTTGTTGTTGGTTTTTGTTTGTTTTTTCCTGGCTGTCTTGGACTCACTTTGTAAACCAGGGTGGCCTCGAACCCAGAGATCCACCTGCCTCTGCCTCCCGAGTGCTGGGATTAATTTCCTGTTGTTTTAATGCCAAGTGTTTAGCTTCTTTTTAGTGGCTTCTGCAGCTGTGACTTCCTTGGGCCAAACTTCACATGTTTCTCTTTTCTGGCCAAAGTGCTGAGTTTTTCTAACCTTTCTGCTCAAGCTTTTTGTTCCTGATTCTTTCTACAAAGTTAACTAAAAGCAGCCGGCAATAGCCATGCCACAGAATGAATGCTGTGGTGCCTTGAAACTTTCCCTAGTAGATCAGTTAGTCTGTCACATTTAAACATAGGCACTTACAAAGCTGTTGGGGGCACAGAGGTCCTTGTGCTCACAGAGAATGAAGAGAGCCAGGAATGTTAATGAGGCAGGGGCGTCTCCTCAAGGGAAGAGATGAAAATCAAATACCTGCACTCCATCCAGAAAACTGAGAATGGATTTTGTTAAGGACCTAATGACCTTTCTGCTGTCTGTGGACACAGACCTCACCTACCTTTTAATATGGAGGCACCCTAATTCCCCTGAATGGTTATCCCAGGCTCTTCTCTCCCTCTTACCCATCCTTAGGGGATATGTTACATGTACTCTATGGCCTGCTGACTTCTATGCTATTGGTCAGGGACCACATTAGACTCTAGTCCTTTTAGCTATAGAACCCATCCTCATGGTCACATGTACTCCTTAAAAGAGTGTCCATGTAGTCACACCTTAAGCTGTATTGTCCATCTGGAATTGGACTGTTTGGACTGAGTGTTGCCTAGAAGCTTTTCCCACACTATACTGTGTTTTAAATGTGCTGACAGTGAACTAACTGACAGTAAACTCTCTGAGGTCTGATTGAGGTTGATGAAGATAATCTACACTGGGTTTTTATTTTTACCTCTTCTCATGGTTTGCTTTCCTGCCTGGATACCTGCAGGACCCCCTCATAAACCTCAAGTCATGGGTGCAATATACATAAGATTCTTGGCCATAACGTGACATGCATGATCTGTAGATAAATTCCACTAGAATCTTAATTTCTGTCTGAAACTTCATGAGTACAGTGTCTATTGTTTGCTTTTTGTTAGCCTTCTGAGGTCCATCGAGAGTCACTCATCGAGTTCCATGTATTTATTGCCTGGCCTTCTTTAGCCAGCTTTTCTTTTCTAGACTTTTACTGAAAGCTTCCAGAATCACATGGTCTGCTTAAAGTCACAGCACTAAGTCTACTTGTTGGGACTAATTTTATATGTTAGTTTTGCGTTTTGTGACGAAATGCCTATGAAAATCAAATTAAAAGGAAGAAAGTCTTATTTGGATTCATGGGTTCAGAAGTCTCAGTTTATGGGTCAGCGTGGGCTCGTTTCTGATTGCTTCATTGCTTTGGACTTTTTTTTTTTAGTGAGAATTTTATGGTGTTGGGAACATGAGGTGGAGAACGCTGCTAATGCCATGGTTTTCATTAGAGAAAGAGAGAGAAGTGGCTGGGGATAGCACATACCATTTAAAGGCAAGTGCCCTGTGACTTACTTCTTTGAACTGAGTTCCCCTTTTAATTGTCCATTCAGGTGTGAATTCAGGGTTCATGATCCGACCTCTTTTCTATGGAGCCATCAGTTAGATACCCACCCTTCTACATGTAAGCCTGTGGAAAACATGCTAAAATTATTCAAACCAAAGTAATGTCCCGATTTTAATATTTTTTAAAAAATATTTTACATTTCTTATTCTTAATCATTTCTCTTAAAAAGGTGCCATTTTTTCAAGATAATCTCTTCAATGTTTTTTCTTAATATACGCCATAGCTAATCAGTTGCTAAGTCCAGTTAGTTGTACTATCGCAAGTTTGTGTCTTTCTTTAAAAAATTGTTCGCAATGCCAACACTTTACTTTTGATTTTGAACAAAACCTCCATGCAGAGATCTGGTGATCTCCTCTGCTTCTATGAGCACTTATACTCTTGCTCATATGCCCCTCTCCCCAATGTACACCATCTGAAAAAAGTCTTTAAAAAAGAAATATATTGCTAGATGGCCCCTCATTCCCCATCTACTTCCCAGTTCACAATACTTACACTTTGAAATTTCCCAACTCAAGACCCCTTGCTGTTTCCCATTGCCTCCCAGCATTATTAGTTAAGGCTGGTTATTAATTACAGGTTAATAACGTCCTGGTCTATTTATTACTATTTTATCATTGCTTTCCTCCTAATGACTTGCATTTCAACCAGGCTGGGATATTTGCCATTCCCAAGGCATGCATTATATCATTCTACTTCTGTTAATATGCTGTGGCGTCCACTTAGACTGAAACGACCTTTGATGTTGCCTCTCTTGAAATCCTACTCTGTTTCAAGCCTAATCTAATCTTATAATCTTCCTGTTACCATTGTTGTTCTTTATCTGTACCACCCCTAACTTAAAGAAACTCCTCTCTAAGGGGTAAATATAGCACTCTTCATATTATAGATATTCTTATGTTTACCTACTACACTACACTGTATCTTGTGTCTTAGAAAGCAAAGTTAATGGTTTATTCATCGTTTTCTCCCATTGATGCTTAGCACACTATAATTTATACCACAAGTACTTGTTGAATTTGCTTGAAATTGTAGTGGAAACCTTTATTAAATTCAAATAAGACATTTGGTTTAGCAAAAGAAAGAACACATTTTTGCTCGTTCTACTTTTTTTTCTGTATAAAGTTGAGAAAAGTAAAGATCCTTCGATGTTGACATCATAAAAATAAAGTTTATATTAACAAATAGCTAAGTGGCTGACCAAGAGTGAACAGCAGTAACAGCACAATAAGGAAAAGGCATATTAAGGACTTATTTTCCACAGGGATTGTCATGAAGACAAAAATTTCAAAAAATAATAAAACTGTGACTTGAATTGCTAAGCTGCAGGGATTCGCTTTAGCATTATGGTCATTTCCTGGACATCCTAATTTCTTTTCCTGTCATTATAATAAGGTATTCTGACAAAAGCAACTTTGTTCTGGCTCACAATTTAAGGGATAGGGAAGTCAATGGAGCTAGAGCTTGAAGCAGTTGCCTCTGCAGTCAAGAATGCATACTGGTGCTCCAATTTCTGCTCTCTGCTTTGTATAGGCCAGGTTGCCAGCCAGGGAATGGTACGACCCACAGTGGTACATCCATTAACCATAATCAAGACAATGCCCCACAAGCATCTCCAAAGGCTTGGATCCGAAACAACTCTAGATTCTGTTAAGCTGACATGCAGCACTAACCAACCATCACACTGAATAAGCTACAACTGTTGACCTTTAAAGTCTGTGATAGAAATATACATACACAAGATAAGCACATTTCATTAGTTTGGCCTTTAGTAAATTTACTAGTGTGTGTTATGTTTTTAATTTATAATGGCTGTGCCTGCATCATTCATTTTTTTCAAATGGTATCTTTTTAGAGAGTCTCCCTATCCCAGTATTCCTAAATACCCTATGCCTGTCAACTTACTAACACTTTAACTTTCTTCATCTTCTAGTGTTTCGAAGATTCACCTGTATTGCTGCATGATAGCTCATTTATAAACACTGGTTAAATGAATTAAAATAACAAAAATGTTTTACTCTTCTCTGACATGTTTGCTATGAAGCCTAGTCTTTTGGTAGCCTTTTGATTCTAGAGATATTTTTGCTCATCTCAGGCAAATGGTTTTAAAGCACTCTATTCTTGTC
>OU015745.1:95459126-95461626 GCA_907169655.1 Acomys percivali | reverse complement strand
CACTTGCACACACTCAGAGCACCTGTTGGCTGCAGTGGCATTGTGGCAGGTTATGACTTAAACAGCTTCTAGGTCCCTGAGAGCAGGCCAGTGGAATTGCCTGTACACTAACAGTATGTATGTGCACTTTGTGCAAGCTGGTGACTGAAGACGCCAGAGGAGGGCACCTGATTTGGAACTGGAGTTAGAGAAGGCTGTGACCCACATATGGTTGAGAGGATTTGAACCTGGGTCTTCTGTAAGAACAGCTAATGCTATTAACCTCTGAGCCATCTCTCTAGGACCAAAACAAGCTACTTTAATTTTTAAAAGTTTATTATAATTTATTCAGATTTCATCCTAATTGTTATCCCCTTGCTTGTATCTTCCCATTCTCACCCTCCCTCCCTCTTCTGCCCTATTCCCCTCCCCTAGACCTGACAGAAGAGGGCCTCCTCCCCCTCACCTTATGGCCACAGCATATCAAGCCTAATCCGGATAGCCTGCTTCCCCTTCCTCAGTGTGCCATGGGCCTTCCTACCAGGGGGAAGTGATCAAATCAGGGGCACCAGGGTGCATGCCAGAGGCTTCTTAAAGCTGTTCTTTAAGTTTTAATTACTATGCCTAAGAGATCCATGAAACAAAAATGCCTATGATTTGTAAGTCCTTTGCCCAAGGACAGATACTTCCTGAAATGTTGGAGGCTATTGTTTATGGGAGAAACAAGCCACGTGTCTTTTCTTCCTTAAACATGTTTGTTTGACCCACTTAAACTGAATATGCTTGATCACATGTGGGCGGGAGATATGCAGGCAGGAAATATGTCAGGATGGATGCTTGCTCCTGACTGGACCTGATGGGAAACATAGTGAATTTTGGGTTTTAATCCCCTGCAAACAATGAGTTGAGGCCATTTTCCTGAAAATCCAGAGACAGACTTGGAGAGAGTCCATCAACCTGGCCCATATTTAGTTAAAGCTCGCTTCAAATTTGGCTTTAAGTTGTAGTGGTCGTCTAATTCTCCACTGGCAGGACTGACTGCCAATACCTTGAGGAAAAGAATGAAGAGGAGACCACTGTATTTCCTCTTGGCAAACTTTTAAAAGAGTGCTCACCAGATGCAGGCACGCTGGTAAGTTAGGACAGTGACTGACTGCAAAGAACTCATCCATATGGGGAGATAATGGCTCATCATAATCCACTGTGACCACAACATAATTAAGATTCATCCACACAGAGTATTATGGGGTTACTGAGGGGAGACTGGAAGATGCATTTCAGGGGAAAGACAGCCACCCTGTGCGTACAGGCTGAGAATGATGACTAGCTCTGCTTTCTTTATAAAGCTGAGTCTTTATTCCCAATCGTCTTAGATTGCTCTGCATCTTAACCAAGGATCTGAACTGGGATGATTTTTCCAACATTAGGCTGATCATTTATAGGAATTATTTGAAGTAATTTACCATTGAAGAACAGTAGAATCCAAGATCAGAGTCTGCCTTGAGATATTTTCCAGCCTAAATAGGTCATCAAAAGTGTAGGTGAACTCAGTCGCACCAATGAATCTCGCTATATATCCTAATGAAGAAGGAAGCCAGCAGTATTTGTAAAATATTAAAAGTGCATCTGCTTTTGAAGACAAGACAGAAAGTCAAAGTAGCTTTCAGCTTTTTATGCTGATAGTAAGAGAATGCTACATTCATCCCCAGGTTTGGCCCTAGGCCTCTACTTCATCTAGGATAACCTGATTGTATAATAGAAAGAATATTTAGATCATTAACGAAGAGACCTGGGAATTGGTTTCCTCTCTGGCATTAGCTTGCAAGGTTAGTTTAGCTAACATGTTTAAACAGAGAATATTTTCTCTTAAGTGAAGTGGCTGGGTGACATATTCCCTAAGTTTGCTTTCAGCTCCAAAGGTCTTAGTTCCTCTCGGAGTCACCCCAAGGGTGTAGAGTGGTTGACAAGAGAGGATCAAGGCATGGAAATAAGTATGAGGATGAGGGTGGCTTCTCTGGGCAGCCACCTCCGGCAATGGGATGGGCAAACAGATTGTTTATAAGGGAATATCGTGGGCACCTAAGCAAAGCAAGAAGGAGCAGAGGAGAAGTCAGTCTGCATGGCTAGTAGACCTCTTCAAGCTGTGCTGAGCGGAGAGGGGGCCAAGTCCTGCTGCCTTTATGTCCAACAGTCACTAGACACAGGCCATGAGGAGAGGCTTTCTTTAGCTGCAGTGATACCTGTCGTGGATGTAAACACATTTTTGTTTTGGTTCCAAGTATGGGATATGAAACAGACTTGTGAGAGGGTATGTGGTGTTTTTCGCTGGAAACAGACTTGTGAGAGAACAGGTAATGTTTGTGCACTAGAAGAGGAACCACCTTTTGCAGGGGCATGGTCTTTGCCAACTGATAAACATTCTAGTATATACATACATACACACACATGCACACATATATGTACATATATACATAGATACATAGATAATACATACACACAAACACACACACACACACACACA
>OU015745.1:95439727-95459116 GCA_907169655.1 Acomys percivali | reverse complement strand
ACACACACACACACACACACACACATACATGCCCCAAACAAGAGGCTTGGCCTTTTTGGCTTTTTGGTCCTGGCATCATTTCCTACTGTTTGACTGTTCATCACTCCACTGGAGGTGCTCCTAGGGAGAACCGCTTCAGAGAAGCTTCCAGATTCCGGATTCCTGCTGCTGCTCTGGATTCCACCTGCTGTGGTTGCAGACACCTTGACTGAATTAACGGGTCTGCTGAAATCCTGACTACAAAGAATGGAATTGCTCAAAGGAACTGAGTTTAAAAAGCTCTACTTCTTCTCTTGTCATTAACCTTATTTTTTTTTATTTTTTATTTTTTTGTCTCCTATCTAGGGTAGGTGGGTTGGAAATGAGGTATAAGCTTTAAAGAACCCCATGATCACAGACCCAGAAAGACACACATGGTATATACTCACTTATAAGTGTATAGTAGGCAAACATGGATGTCCTCTGAGAGTCTTCACTTAGTGGGGGATTGGGACAGATGCTGGAACTGGCTATTCGACTCCAGGTGAGAGGGATATGTAAGAATGGGGAGATAGAAGGATCCAGAGGGTCCAAGAGCCCCACAAGAAGACCATCAAGGCTGGTGGATCTGAACCCAGTGGGGGTGGGGGAATCTGCACAAATTGCTGTACCAACCAAGGACAATGCATGCAGTAAACCTAGATGCCCTCCCCCCATTCAGATCCAGCCACAGGACAGCACATTCTCCACAGTTGTGTGGAGAGTGGGGACTGACTCTGACATGAACTCTGGTGCCCCCTATTTGACCACTTTCCTTTGGTGGGGAGGCCTGGTGGCACTCAGACAGGTAAGTAGGCTATGTGGATGAGACCTGATAGGCTGTGATCATATGGTGGGGGAGGAGGTCCCCTTCTGTCACAGGTCTAGAGGAGGGGAATAGGGTGAAAGAGGGAGAGAGGGGGGAATGGGAAGATACAAGTGAGGGGATGTAATCTGAACAAATTATTTAAAAAAAAAACTCACTGGTAGTTGAAAGTGTAAGTGTTTCAGTCTTAAGGGGAAATGTGAGTGTCCACTCCAGGGGTCTGTGCACTTCCACACACCGTGAGTACCAAAGGAATGTAAGGGAAAACACTTAACGCCTGCCTATGCTCAGGAAATGCTTCAATCCACCCATCCTTTTGTTACTCTTTTTTTCAAAGGTCATAGTACTGAGTTGTCATCTCTCTTACAGGAAAAAAAATCTTTAAAATAGATTGAATTTTTTAATCCCTTTCCAATCTGAAACTATTGCTAAACTCTATTTACCAGTAACAATAATAAACATCATCGACTATTGCTGTGTAGCTTACAGCATCTTAAAATATTTCCTCCTCACAACTGGCTTCTATGGTAAAATAAGCTGATGTTGACAATCTAAATGCAGGTATGAGAGACCCAAAAGTCAGTTTCTTGCCTGAAATCATAGAGGTAGCTGGATGAAATGATGAATGTCGGACTTTGAATCCAGTCCTGTTCATTTCTGCTCCAGGACTGGTCCTCTTCTGTTAAGCCAACAGGATCTCAGGGGCAACCAGTGGCTCACAAGACCCAGACCCAGACCCAGAGTAGTTAGCTTCATTAGAGCTAAAGGCAGCACCAAAATGCTGGGGCTAGAATCCTGAGGCCCCATCTCATGGTGTTTGAGTACTGTTCGCATGCTTGTGTACAGACTATTTGTTGAGCCCTTGGACTTTTAATTTTATACATACAGTTTGTTGTGGAGATTTTTCTGGGGATTTGTGGGGAAAAGAAACAAAAATCTGAGTAAGAGAATGCCATAGCCTTCTAGGACCCTCTGGATCTTTCTACTTCCCCATTCTCTTATGCTTCTCTCATCTAGAGTCCCCATAGGGTGTCCTCCGCTCTGTCCCATTTTCCTGGTAAGTGAAGACTTTCACGGGACATGCTCCTTGGGCTAGTGTCCAGATATAAGTGAGTATATACCATTTGACTCTTTTTGCTTCTGGGTGAACTCACTAATTATGATCATTTCTAGTCCACAAATTTCAGGAATTCCTTGTTTTTAATAGCTGAGTAATATTTCATAGTGTAAATGTACCACAGTTTCTTTATCCATTCTTCTACTGGCTGTTTCCATGTTCTGGCTATTATGAATAAGGCCCCTATGAACATGGTTGAGCATATGTCCTTGTTGTGAACATTATGACAGGCAGATCTGGGCCCAGGGGTCCTGCTCAAACTATGGCACCAGCCAAGGACAATACATGCAGTAAACTTCGAACCCCTACCCAGATCTACCCAATAGACAGGACATTCTCCACAGTTGAGTGGAGAGTGGGGACTGACTTTCATGCGAACTCTGGTGCCCCATATTTGACCACGTCCCCTGCATGGGAAGGCCTGGTGGCACTCAGAGGAAGGATAGCAGGCTACCAAGAAGAGACTTCATACCCTATGATCATATACAGTGGGACGAGGTCCCCCTCAATCACAGTCATAGGGGAGGGGAGTAAGGGGAAAGTGGGAAGGAGGGAGGAATGGGAGGATACAAGGGATGGGATAACAATTGAGATGTAATATGAATAAATTAATAAAATAGATGAAAAAATAAAAATAACAACAGAAAAAAAAAAGAAAGAAAAGAAAAGAAAAAGAAAAAAGAATGCCATAGGCTACTGCTTCTTAAACACTGATTTGTACTTTTATGTCTTGAAGTTCTCTTTAAGATCAGGAATAACCCAGTGGTTCTGTGGTAGGTGCTAAGAGCCTTTTCTCTCAGTAAGTGATGCTGACTCCCTGTTCTCATGAACAGGCTCCCATTGCTCCAGTAACAGAGACCCACAAGCTTTCCCAAAGGGAACCCAAGCCTAGTCCTAGCTCTGAAAGCTAGTTGGAGCCAACAATATGAAAGAGATAAGTTGGAAGAAATAGGTCACTATGTGGTGACAGTTTCCCACCTCTTCCACCTTCCCCCAACTTTCATCCTGTGTAAGGAAGGAAGGAGGAGGAGACAGCAAGGAAAAGGGTGAGGAACAGGAGAAAGCCTGTAAGGTAGTGTCTTAGTATGTACTCAGAGCAAACTTTGTTGTGGGTTTACGTGCTGCTAGTCACAGGTGACAGATACTGGTTTGGAACCCATTCTTACTTTTGGTAGGGTCAATATTATCCATTTTGTAAATGAGAGGAAGTCAGATAGATGAAACCTGCAGATGTCGGAGGGAAAATACACTGTAGACAATCACACAGAGTAAAGGGAGTCCTTGGGGTTAGAAGCCCAGAGGAAGGCCTGCAGTCCTGTTAACTAGCTTCTCTTAATGGATAGTGGCTGGGCATTTACAGGGCACTGTTACCCTCCCTGACACCCCTAGGGTGCCACTCTCCTTCTTCATGGTGTCTGTAGCATGTGGCTTTGTTTCCTGGCTTCTCCCATTAGTGAAGGGGGTGGGTGGGAACAGATGATTCTGAAGTTATTTCCCTGCTAAAACATTCAAATTGCTTTCTCCCATGGAGGATGGAATATTTTCTGAGTTTTAACTGCATAGTTTATGTGAGCAACAGTAGGAGGTGCAGGTGCGGCAGGAAACAGAGGATCAAATCAGCCTTAGTCAGAAATGTTGAGAGGGACATAAGGCAGGGTGGAGCAGGGTTTGTTTGTTTGTTTGTTTGTTTGTTTTCCCTACATAGCATGCTCTTTGAAAGCAATGCAAAGGGCATGCTCACTAGAGAGCTTCCAGTGCTGTAGTGGAATATATACTTGAAAGGAGTCCCTTCAATAGGTAGGACAAAAGCCTTGCGAGTTATTCTGTTCAGGGTAAGTGGTTTTGCTAGTTATCTGTGTTTCTCTATTCTGGTCTCCAGGTGGTAGAGCTGGGTTGGGCAGAGTGGATGCTGGCAGCCATTGTCTGTGTTCTTAAGGATGTGTGTGTGTGTGTGTGTGTGTGTGTGTGTGTGTGTGTGTGTAGAGCAGTGGTTGAGCCTTTTTGAGACTGCATATCTCCAGAGAGTTTGGGGGAGAACGGAGTTCAGGCTCTGGCGCCAGCTTTCCAGAGGGAACTCAGAAGCATGGTAATTAGCCATCTCCCCACTCAGGCAAACAGGGAAGGAGTTTGCTTTACCTTACTGCCAGCCTGTAATGATGAAAACCAGGAGGGAACAGCAAGACCCACCTGCCAGCCCAGCCTACAGCTCCCATATGAGAAGGAGCCATCTGACTCTGCCACGAATGCTGGTGATTTGAGCGTCCTGGGTTCTTTTTCATGAAACGTTTTTTATCCACTTGTTTGAATGATTTATTACAAAGAATCGCATTCAAGCCTTCTGAGAAAAATGGCACAGCATGAGGCAGGGAGATAGAAAGAACTAGGGATGTGTGATTTCACTTACAGGAAGTCTCCATGGAACTAGAAATAACTAAAATTTAGAATAGCCTGTTTTGCAAGAGCATGCATAGTTTTTACTGATTTGCATATGTTATTCTATTGAGTTTCGCAGCAGGCTGCAAGCCAGGCATTGCTATGGCTGCTTCATATATGTCAAGACCTCAAAACTGAGCTAGAGAACCTGACAATTCCAGAGTCACATAATTAATAAGTTACAGGTTTGGGACTCAATTAAAAGTTGCTTCTCTGCCTTCCATTCCTCTTCAAAACGTATCTGTTGCCGTCTTCTATACGGCAACTACACCATGTTCAGGGACCTACTTTACTATTGTCTATAGAACGTATAGACTCCAGTCCATTTTGCACTTTGGAGTCCTACTCTTAGCTATAATATGCTATCTGACTTAGCTAATCACCAGAACTTCCCTACTTCATTCTGAGAGGGTATAAAAGGGACAGAGGTCACCATGCCTAACCTTCTTCCTACTTTGATTTTAAGTAAGCTTGGGGTATCTGCTTTCCACTGGTGCTCTGAGGACAATCCCAGGAACCATATTCTGAACGCAGCAAATGTGAGCCACTAGAAAGGAGTAGATAGATAATTACCATGGGTTTTGCAGTCACACTACAGTACTACTCTGGCCTTTTTAAAGATTATTTTATCTGTCAAAACTTCATTTTACCCATTCTGCAACAGGGATAATGATACCTCTCAGTTACTGTGAAGCTTAAGGAATCTGTTTAAAGTAGTCCATGGTATGTTTATAATACAGAATGCCTATTTATGATCTCTATTTGCAGTAGGACCTTGAAGGAAAGTTTGAGTTTCAAAGACTTGGAAGATTCAAAGCAATTTTAGTGCAAGTCAACTATAATTCCGGTGTTGGAATTTTATGGAGCTAGAAAATTCCAGAAAACTGAAAGGCAGAAGTTCTCAACCTGTGGGTCATGACACCTTTAGAAAGGACCCTTTCACAGGAGTCACATATCAAATGTCCTGTGTATCAGATATTTATATTACAGTTGATAAGAGTAGCAAGATTATATATATAAAGTAGGAAGGAAATAATTATAAGATTGGGTGGATCATCACAACACGAGGGACTGTCTTCAAAGCCAAAGCTATGTTTCTAGTAGTCAGTTTTCAACTACAACGAACAGTGTTCTCTGAATGCTACTTGTCCAGGGTAAGGTGGGAAGGGTGTGTGTGTGTGTGTGTGTGTGTGTGTGTGTGTGTGTGTACAGAAGGTGAGAAGACAGAACTCTATTATTTCTTTGACCAATCCAAGGTCTTTGGGGTCCTTCTTTAGAGCTTTGCCTTTGGAGCACAGGTCTCTTCTTTCCCTAGACTTTGGCTAGATAACAGTGTCTCTGATGAAATATCTTTTCAACTCTCATTGTTGTGATTTGAATGAGAAATGTTCCCTATAGTCTTGGACATTTGAATACTTGGTCCCCAGCTGGTGGGGCTGTTTGGGAGGTTTAGGTGGTGCGGCTTTGCTGGAGGAAGTACGTCACTGGAAATGGGCTTTGAAATGAGAAGTCTTGTACCACTTTTGTTCTCTTTTTCTTTGTTTCATGTTTACAGTTGAAGATGCGAGCTCTCAACTTCCTGTTCCTGTCACCATGCTTGTTTGTAGTGCTGTGCCTCATCCCTCAAAGTGGAAGCCAAAATAAGGTTCTTATACAAGTTGCTTTGGCCATGGTGGTGCTTTATCACAGCAACAGAAAAGTGACTAACACACTCATGTTTATAGTGTTGGTTATAATGAATTGACTTACTAGAGATGTGAGAATCTACACTCACAATAAAGAGATAAACAATTATTTGAATAATTTCTTCCCTTTGTTCAGCTTTGAAGATTAAATTCTAACCATTTTTCAACATACTGCTCTGATATTCTTGGTCTACCCCCTTCTACTGATTATTCGTTAAGTCCAAATTCTCACTTTTTTCTTTCTATGTTTCTTAGTAGACTGACCTGGAATTCACGGCTTTCTCTGGCCATTGCCATGGTCAGGAACTGAAGGACCTTTGGCCTGGAAGGCTTTATTATACGTTTCATTGGAACTCTCTCAATTTTTTCTAAAGAACTCTCTCATCTTCTATAAATTCCATTTTGAGATTTCCATTTTTGAACTGGAGAAAGCAAAGAGGCTATATGATCAGGACATGCTAAAAACTGAGATGATAAGACCCCTGTAGATCTCCTTGCTTTGAAGTGCTCAGTATGATCAAGATGGTTTTTCTAATTGGTAGGTCTACCTAGACACATTGGTAGAGCAGGGAGACTATGGCAAAGTGCTCTGTGAAGGCTGTTGAGAGCCCAGTTTATGCAGAAATATGTTACCAGCTATGCAGCTGAAGGCGTCTTGCGGTTATTGTTTGTCATTATTGGGATCTAAGGTCCTAAATTAAAAACAGAGTGAACAAGGTAAATCAAGAATTATATACAAACTTTGTCTATTACTTGATCTTAGGACATATTTCACTTTCCTCATATTATAAAACTACAACTAGATTATACAATGTGTGTGATTGTGACGTACAACAAAATTAAAGGGTGTAAAGTATTTCTCATAGCCTGGTATGTATTAGATGTATAGTATGTATGTAGTAGTTGATAATCAGTTTAGCATTTGGAGGCTCTTTCTCTGTGAATTTCTTACTAAAATGCGAAGATGCCCTGGTATTTACTAACCATCTTCTAGCATGGAAAAATTAGGGTCCAGGGCCTGGGAAAAAGAAGAAAGGAATCTAGGAGGAGAAGGACATGGGAAACAGACAGGAGGAGCAGATAGATCCAGTCTTACTAGAGACTTGCAGACAGGTAGACAGAAGGTAGCAAAATATCCAGGGAGGCCTGATTAAAAAAAAAAAAAAAGTGAGCAAACTGAAAGAGGGCAATGAAACTCACAGACTTCAGCAGAAATAGGTATCAGTTGCTGAGACTGGATCAGATATGCCCACTATCTTTGTGCCAAGGATAGTTACAGCTCAGGTCTCAGAGCTCCCAGTTATGGAGTGAGCCTTCATCACTGGGGCAGTTTACAGAGGCATCTAAGTACTTCTGTTTGTCTCATGGCTCTAGTTACAGCAGGAGGGATGTAGCTGGGAGGCACATTGGTAATTTTATAAAATAAGGGCATAGAGACAAAATCAAAGGTAGAGAATAAGTATATTCTCGCTCGTTAGCCTGCTGTCCATCTGTGGGAGATTGCCTTTGGTAGGTTTGATTTTGAGCCAGCTTCCAATCCCTCTTTTCTGTTTCATTCTGATCAAGTCACTGCTCTGTGTTTTATTTATAGAACAGTTAGGTTTCTCTCCTTCTGTCAAGTCGGCTTAGCACCTTATCTTAAGAAACCTGCACATCCTATGTCAAGGCTGAAGAAAGTGAAATGTTGGGGGGTTTTGTTTGCTTTCATAGTGGTTAATCTTGATAGAAAACATGTCAGGAAATAGAGTCACCTATGAGACACACTTCTGGGCACTTATGTGAGTGTTTTCAGACAGGTGTAACTGAGGCAAAATTATCCCAAATAACAGAGTCCTCATCCCAGTTCAGGCTTCTGAACTAAGGAAAGCAAAACAAAAGAAAACACCAAAGCACTAGTATGCATCTCTTGATGCTTCCTAACTGTAGACCCAAACACCCTCCCTGCCCACCCCCACCCACCCCCAACCTATCATACCTTCCTCACCATAATGGGCTGTACCCTCAATCTATGAGCTAATAGGAATGCCTCTTCTTCTCCTCCTCCTCCTCTTCCTCCACCTCCTCCTTCTCTTCCTCTTCCTTTTTACCATGAAGTAGAAGAAAGTTATGTTACTAGAAAGGTTGACCCTTCACTTGTACATGGTTGTTTTTCAGTAGTTATACCTTGATCTTGATTGCTTAATACTAGAAGCCCTTGTCCCCCACCCATTCATCTACTAAAGCTGTGAAGATTCCAACTAAGACCATCAAAACAACTTAGAAATGAGCTTAAGTAAAGTTGCTTATGATGTGATGGCTGTATGGGAGATTCATCCTAGAGACTGGCTGCAGAAATCCCTGTTGTCCCTCCACCCTCTATAAATCTAAGTAAATGCACGGAGGGAGATTCTTTGCAGTTTTGGATCTTAGGGAACAATTTATGAGTAAAGTTCCTATTCTGGGATTCTAGTTCTTTCCTGAATTGGACACATAAACAAATTGATTCATCCATGAAACTAAACAGTAAGTTGTGACACCTGCTGTGTTGCATCATCTTTGATACCCCAAATATTAAGAGATAAAAAAAAAATTAAAAATCTAAAACTCTAAATCAGTTCAGAAGAACTCCCCAAAACACTCAGAGGGATGCTGGGGTCACCTGGAAAACCTGGACACAGCAGGGGCCATGCCCAGCTGCAGTGTACCATGTGTGGAGTTCTCTTGTTGCTATTCTTAGTGTTCTTATCTAGATTACAGTGTTGATGTATTCTATTTTTAAAGAATCAGAGTGAAATGGCTTAAAGACAGTGTCCATCACAGATAATTGAGGAGAAAAGGCTGTTGTAAGGAGTTCAGAGATATAACCTTGTCCACTAGACAGAAGCAAATAGAAGCAGCAAAAGCATAATTGGAAACATTGGGATTTTGCTAACAACTTAAACTTTCACTTATTGAGCAATTATAGATATTTTTATATTTAATTCTTGCCACACTATTACCAAGTGTGTATGGAGGTTCTATTATTTATATTAAAGATGAGCTTAATACCAGTGTTGATCTAAATTTATGTTTAACAAAGCTCATATTTGAGATAAAGCCTATTCTTTTTGTAAAAACTAACTTAAGAAAATATATATTTAACTTTTAACAAGGAAAATAAGAAAAAAATGGCACAAAATATAAAGTACTGATTTGGTTTTAAGCGCACAAAAGCTATATGCTTGTGTACATCTATTTCCTCTGCTGACCCTTAGTCTGTTACTTCATCCTTTTTATTTATATTTTGAGAAATTCATATATGAGTACTGTATTGACATCATTTCTCTCCTTCCTCCAACTTCTTCCATATCCCCCACTTCTCTCAAATTCATGACTTCTTATTCTTTAATTATTATCATTACACACATGCTCTTACATTCATGCATTACAGGCTGAGCATTTGAGATTGGAGATTCCATCGGGGGCTCAACCCTGTAGAAGACTGGTTCTCCCTTTCTCAGTGGCGATGAGTTGCCTGCAGCTCTTCATTAAGGGTTGAGGCTGTGTAAGATTTTTCCTAATCCATGTTGGCATGTCAGTAGAAGTTGTCCTTGCTCATGTCTTGTTTTGCCAACCTTATTATTGAGATTCCATGGGCATGGCTTCCTGGTCATATACAGAAGACACTATCTCATATCAGATGTCCTGGTCTACTACCTCTAAAATGTTTTTCTACACCCTGTTCCATGATGTACTCTGAGCCTTAGGTATACGGGTTGAGTTGTGTATTTATCAAATAGGGCAGGTCAACCCATGGTCAATTGTTTTCTGCATTTTAACCAGTAGTAGATTTCTCTAATGGTCTCCATTCTCTGCAAAGAAAAACCTCTTTTTGTTCCATAAGAAGGTACTGTCTCTCTTTTTTTTTTTGCTTACTTTTTAATTCCATACACAGATAGATGTTGTTTTATTATTAACCATGCATCCTAATTACCTATTCAGCATTCATTCTAATTATCCATTCAACATTCATCTTCTTGCCAGGAATTACAAGAGATGCAACAATTCATAAGGCCAAGTTCTGTTCTTGAGGAGCTTATAGCCTGTTTGGGGGAAATAACTGTGATAAAAAGCTCAGTGTAAAATGTGCCAAAAGGGAAGTAGGCCTCTTGGCTTCCCCGTTTCTCATTTCCACAGATAATCAATAATTAATCCTACTTTGTATTTTGCTTATACCTGTCTTCCATGGAAACCAAATGCTTTGCATTTATTACCTTGTAAACATTCTCAATAGCAGAGAAGCTTCATATTTGAGTTATAAAAACCCATCATCTGGTCGTCTGTGCAACCAGTCTCACACCATCTCTTTCACGCTATCCATTTGTAGTATTCAATGTAGACATTGAAACTCAGGTTAATCACCTAAAGTACACTGGACCCACACACCTTGCATTTACATCTTCTGAGCACACACCCCAATTTTCTTTTACAAACTATGTATTGATAAACCAGTCACCGGGACAGAAATGGGAAAGAAAATATGAAGTGATGTATTTTTCCATTCTGTCTGGTCAACAGCAGAAGAGGGGAATCTGGGACTCAGGACTGCTAAGTTATGGTGAGGACTGACTGCATGGGACTGATTGCCTGACTCTCAGGGTTTTATTTACTTGGACCCTTCATAATCACATTTTATACCCTCTTAACTTAGAAAAGCTGTACTTACTTTTGGATAGCATTTTTATCACTCCGATTGTCTTACAGTTGGAGGATTTGGGATTCAGATGTAACTTGGACCAGGCAGTGAGTCTGTAATGAGCTGGGGTCCAGCCACAAATTGCCTTTTGAAGCTCGTGTCATTTACAGCTCTGTCTTTGATCTTCTCAAGACTGGAAGGACTTTAACAAGATAGAGGATGTGGCGATAGAGCCTGAATGTCTGAGGAGATGGGACAATAAGCAAGAAAGGAGGCAGCAGTGGAGAAACACCAAGGTTTAAGGTGAGGCTGTGCTCTGTATCATAGCCTGCCTTGTGTGTGATGTGACAGAAGTCCAAATCAAACTACTGAGAACCACAGAGAAAGTTCTGTGGCTCAAGGAAGCAATTCCTGGAAATTATGGGAGCATGGATAATCTAGCAGCCTTGGTCAAGGACACTGACTGAGATTTCAGCGTATCTGTCTGCTTTTGTTTCCCCTGTAATTAGCTCTGGTGTTCTCTCTCTGTCTCTCCCTCCTTGCCCCCTCTCTCTCCCTCCCTCTCCACCCCCCCAAAAGGTAAAAACTCTTCCCATGGTGCTGATCTCATGACTATTAACTATCTCACAATTTTGCCACTGTTGCATATTTTCCATTAACATAAAACACACAGAACTTCATAAATTTCAGTTATAAACACCTCAGGAGCATCCCCTGATTTACTTTACCCATATTTTGGTTTTCTTTAAAATTTTTGTATAGTTCAGTTCTGAGGCTCAAGTACATGATGTCAGCAAGCTTTTTTTTTTTTTTTTCCCAATGGAGCTCCATCCCCAGCCTTAAGTTTTGCTGATATTATACACCTTGGTGCAAGGATGCTTTGATTGGACCCTCACACCAATGAACCAAATAATGGTGTGGAGAAAACCACTTCCTCTCCTCAGAAATAGGACAGGTGTAAGTTGAATCATTAATAATTACAAATCAGAAACCAGACTGGTCATCAGAACAGTAGACATGAAAAACCAACCACACATAAAAAAATGTAACTTCAAATAGGGTGTTTCGTTTTGTTTGTTTGTTTGTTTGTTTTATATGATTTCCTGCTGAGATCTATGAATTTATGAGATCAAGAGTCATTTGACCTCATGTTCTCCTTATTACTCCCTGTGGTTGATCCAAACTGTGCTTCCTGTGGCTATTTCTTTATGTTTGTTTATCTGTTTGCCATTCTTTTAACTTACATTGTTTTCGCACAATAGATTTTGATTATCTTTTTCCCTCCCCAACTCCTCCCCAATCCTGCCTACCTCCTTTCTCACTCAGCTCTATGTTCTCTCTCTTGAAAGAAAAAAAAACACAAAAAAGGAAATAAAGCAATAACAACCACAAACTCATAAAACAACTCCCTCCAAAATACTCCACAAAAATGAAAATTCAAACAAACAGAAAAAAGACTAATAGGATAAAGAAATCAATAAACAATTAAAGTAAAGCAAAATGAAATAAATAGTCCACAAACTATCATTGAGTTCATTTTTCCATTGCTTCCTGGGTGTGTAGTTGACACACTCAGTGATACTCCATTGGAGAAAACTGATTTTTTCTTTGCCAGAGGTATCAACTTTCTTAGCTCAGGTGGGACCATTTCTGGTTTGAACCTGTGAAAGTCTTGTGTTTGCTGCCACAGTCTTTGTGAGTTTATGTGCATCAGTCCTGTTGTGTCTGGAATATGCTGTTTCCTCGGAGTCATCCATCAGCTTTAACTTTTGCAATCTTTCTGATTCCTGTTCGGCATAGATCCCTGAGCCTTGAGGGGAGGGGTTTGATGAATATATTCCATTTAGGACTGAGTGCTCCAAAGTCGTTCATTCTCTGCGTGTTGTCTAGTTGTGCATCTGAGATAATTACCATTTATTGCAAGAAGCAGCTTCTCTGATGTGGTTTAAGCAAGACACTAATCTATGGGTATAACATTTGTCACTAGGAATCATTTTATTGACATGTTCCTTTAGCAGAATAGTATGTTTTCCCCCCCTAGGCCAGTGACTCCTAGTGACATACTGTTATCTCCATAGATTAGTGTCTTGCTTAAGCCACATCTAGTGTCAGGTTCTTGGTCACTTTAGCAATCTCAGGTATGAATTTCATCTCACAGAACATTAAATTGGGTGGAGTGTAGGGAGGATAGAGGAGGGAATATGGAAAAGAGTGCCACTAAAGGCGTTTGTGAATATTCCATATGAATATTATTCCACATGGAATAATATTATTCTATATGAATGGTATATGGAATATTCATATGGAAAATTAATATGGAAACTTATTTCTATAGATACTTACAAACACACACACATACACACATCAAGAACATAATGAGAGAGAATTTAAATGGAGTTGCCCCACTAAACACAATATGCTGCTAAATTAAACCCCTAGTACAAGTAATTGGTTACATCTTTCAGAGTTGTGTCAGTGGAGTCCCATAGACCTCCTCAAAACATTATAGACTATTGGCAATGCCATTGGTACCTGTAGAACTTGGTGGTTAGACCCTATCACTGAAGCCATCATACACTTGAGTCATAGAACATGGAGAAACCCGTCTTGTACTAAACTGAAAGCTTCATTCCTGCTGGCTAGCTAGAAGATGCTATGAATACTCCTGAAGGAGAAAAGTAATCTTCAATCTTACCCAGCTATGAACCCTAATAGCTACAGTAATGACCTGCCTGGAAAGACATAACCACTGGAGTAATAATGACATGAATATGTTATGGAAGTAACCAATAATTTCTAAAATTTGAATTTAAAGCCCACTTCATGAGAAGAAGCCCAACACTGTCAATGAGATCAAGAACCAGAGGCTAGATAGATCATGAGAAAACCTACCACTATTCTGCTGAATGAGCATAGCAACAAAATGACTCCTCATGACATTATTAGACCCACAGATCAGTGCGTCATTCGGCCGTCATCAGAGAAGCTGCCTCTTGCTATAGGTGGCCATTATCACAGGACCCTACAACCAGTCAATGTGCAGAGAATAAGGGACTTTGCAATGCTTGGTCCTACGTGAGATGTTTATATCACATCCCTCCCCACAGTGCTCAGGGATCTATGTAGAAGAGGGAACAGAAAGAATGTAAGAGGCAGAGTTGATGGGTGACTGAAGGAAGTGGGGTTTTAGACATCATGGGCACAAAACTCACACAAGCTTAAGCCACACAAAATCTCAGTATGACGGAGAGTAGATGAAGGCCTATGGCTTTGGTTGGCTTTTGGCTAGTGAAGTGATACCTGGTATATTGGCCACACTCCAGGGCAGGGCCAATGCCTAGGAATAGTCAGCCGACACAAACTGGACTTTATGTTTATAAATCTAATTAATAAATTGAATCAAAATATTGATTTATTTTTATAGAGAGATAATATGGAGATGAATGGGTAGGGAGAGCTGGAAGGATCTGGCAGTAGTTGGAAGAGGGGATGGATAGGATCAAAATACATTGTGAGTCTCTGCATCCGTTTCCATCAGTTGCTGGGTAGAGCCTCTCTGATGTGATTATGCGCTTAGTATATCAGAATACCATTAGGAATCATTTCTTGTTTTTCTTTCTTCTTGTTTTTTTTTCTGCATGTGGGGAGGACTAGGAGGAAAGGAGGGAGGAAAAACTGCAGTCTGGATATAATATATGAGAGAATAAATAAAACATTAAAAATAAGAAAAGATAAAACACATTGTATGAAACTCTCAAAGAATAAACAAAACCACTTTTTAAAAAGTATAGCTTCAGATCAGTACATTAGCATGTCCTGAGAATATGTTAGAAATGACATTTTTTAAGTGCTCCTTTTCTATCCTTTCAAGTTAGAAACTCTGGGACAGGCTCAGCTATTTGTGTCTTAACAATGTTTCCAGGAGACTCTGTGCCTGAGAGGGACAGCTTTAGGATATTTGCATAGCCAAGTGGGTAACTAGATACCCATGGAAAATTAGAGCCCACTGCTCTAAGGGATTAGGGATTAAATGGCCAATGGTTCTTTTCACCACTTGCATTAAAGAGATTCCCAGAATGCAAGTCCACAGTTTTTAAATATAGGATAATCTTAGCAAACCAGAGTGAGTTGACTATTATAATATTTTTCTATTGCTTATATAAAATAAAACCCCACAAATTTAAAACAGTTAACTTGTGATACTTTCATAAATCATCCCCCAACCCATATATCACTAATCTAAAATCAGTCGACTGAGAGGCAGTGATGTTTCTTTCTAGGGACTTGGAGAGAACTGCTTTCCTTGACTTTCTCATTTCCAGAGCCTACTTTACTTCACCCTTAAAGCTAGTAGCAGTACATCTGGGTGACTGTTCTGTACTCACATCTCCCTCTGACCATAGCCGGGGAAGGCTCTTCACTTGTTAGGACCAAGGATCCCGAACTTAGTTGATTTTTCAAAGTCTCTTTTGCCATTCAAGGAACCACATTCTCAGGACCCAGGACTTAGGATGCAGACATCTTGGAGAGCATTTACTCTGCCTACCACCGTGAGCACAGATGGAAGGCTGGGATGTAAAACGTTTAGTATAAAAAGCAGGAAAGTCTTGGGCCAAACCAGCACAAGGTCATCTCTTAATTGGAGAGAAGCGTAAAGAGAAGAGTGGCACTGCTGTGATAGAGGTCACATCATGCAGTTGAAAGACCCTGAGGCCAGTCTACATATCTGTGCAGAAGTGATGAGCAGGCAGAGCTGCCCTCCTTAGTAGACTAGCCCATAGTTTTGTGTGACCTGGCTCAAACTTTCTCATTTCCCTGCTGTGACAGGCCCTTGCAGTTGTAGACTGCTTTCTCATGGTGAAGATAACCATACTAATTTATTGCTAATCAGTAACCGTGGGCAATTCATTGTTGCTTATAAAATGCCACATTAACTACTGCTCTCATTGAGTTATCAAGTTCAGATAGAAGCAAACGCAAATCACGACATTAATTGTCTGAATCTGGCTCTGTGTGTGTGATCAGCATGTGATCTGGGCCTTGCTGCGTCCTAAAGAGAAAAGGCGAGACCCAGTCACAGGAAGGCAGGCTGTGGTACAAGCTCTTGCAGGGAAGCAATGTTCCATTGGTACTTACTGTGTATAGTATATATTAAGAATGCATTTGTCCTGTGTAAATATCTAGCCGTCTTTAGTTCTACCAGCAATTTACATGATGCTCTCCCAAACCAAATTCCTTTCACTATATATGGAAAGCTGGAAATGTAACCTATTAATTATGCAGCTGAACTTTTGTGATGCGATGTCAAATCAATGTTTATCCCTCTGTTTATATTGACCAGCTGGAATGTGAGTTGAGTAAGGATTTGGCTTTCATGAGGTGACAAGTAACAGACTACATTAGGACCCAGGTGCTTCTCTGTCAGGGAGAGGGCACAGCCATTTGGAGAAAGATAGATACCTAATATTTATATGAAGATTAAAGAATAACATATGTTAAGTGGTACGTATCTGGCACCCCAAGGGTCATGGCACAACTGGATAGTGGTTATTAATATCATTAGTAAATGATGTCAAATATTTTCAATAAAGGGTTTGTCAAAGTGTTTTAACAACATTGTAGCTATTTTCACTCTTTCCAAAGCTCTTCCACTCTTTCCAACAAGTTCCCTGAACTGTGACAGGTTAAAACTGAGAACACTGGCAGGGAAAATGAGCAACCCCCATCCTCCACGAATTCACAGACTCCCTGCAGAGATGACACTCTCATGAGCGGGAAGCCAAGCTGATGATATTTGGGGGAGCAGAGCGCATGCGCACTTGGGAAGCGGCATGCGTTGAACTAAGGCACAGAGATGAAATCAGTGTGACCTGAGCTGGGAGCCATGTCTCATTTGGCTTTGCTGTACCACTCACTGCATACTAAGAAGTGATGCGAGCTAAGCATGGAGATATCAGAGGGAGCTGGCAAGCTGTCCTGTATCAGCGCAGAGAATGTGGCACTTACCTGTGAATGGGGAGGATCGGATCCCCTGAGATGTGTAAGTTAGGAGTGAGCTGGTGCCACTGACTTAATTTAAATATCAGCCCATCCACTATATGAGGAACAGATTGAAGAGAAGCCACGCTGAAGTTTGGCAAACGATTACTAGTCATGTTATCTACACAAAAGGCACATTGACTAAGTTATCTTATGAGAATTTAACTGAGGAACTATTTACAGAGTAAATGTGTACAGAGTTAAAGGACTCATGAATTGTACTAAAGCAATTGGGCAACAATTCCTGTCATGGGGGATTAAGAAGAAATAATGAAAGATGGGACAGTAGGAAGAGAGACCCCTGATAGGAGCTGTAGCTTTTCTTAGCCTCAGACCTAAACTCTGAGGATTTAATTTACAAACTGCTTCCTGGGCAGGAAAGGAGCTGCCTCATGCCTGGCGGGGGAACCCTGCTTTGTGATGCTCTAGGAGTGAGCAGAAGTCAGAAGCATGGTGCCAGCCCTCAGACACCTGTTACTCAGACTCCCTGGTTTTCATCTTGGTCATCTCTAAAGAGCGGGAAGTACATACTTACAGAGCTATAGTGGAAATGAGAAAGGGTAAGGATTTGTGACATAGTGTGGAAATGTAAGATATTAGACTACTAGAGACATTATAACATTTTAAATCTCATTGGCCTGGGAAATGAACTCAGAGCTGAGATCACATGTGAAGGCTGGTGTTAGTTCCTCTGGGGTCTATGTTGATATGTTGTATTGATGTCAGAGCCTGAACCAATTCCTAGACACTATTCACAATGTTTTTCAGATGGAAAGAAAATACCATCTCAATTACGAATTTTGTACAATGGTAACGATAGTAAAGAAATATAAAAATATTCTTGTACTTTAAATTAGGTATGGCACCAAAATGATGGCATAATAGGTACAAATTACTATGGTTACTATATTTTTTAAACAAGCCAAAATGTATGACATTGAATCTCTGTGACAGTGTGGGCTCTGTTAGCTAGCTACCTCACTGTTATCCACTGTCATTTGAAACCTACTAGCTATCCATAAAATGCAGCGATAGGCTTCTGAAATGATTTCAAAATCTAAGTCTTGTCACTTCCATTTTGAGTTTTCCTGCTATAGAGTAGCTCTTCCTGTAATGCTAACATCTGTCAGGCTTTGAGGTGGTTGGAAGACTTAGTATCTTGAAATGGCAAGAAAGGCAGAGTAGCCTAGGGAAGTGCCTGTTTTAGCATATGATTCCATTGTGACCATCTCAAGTTACTTCCAGTGGCAGCAGGAAATACTGGTAACCTTGGCAACACGGATAGCCCTTCCCACCTTCTTTTAATTGAAACAGCTGTTGCTAGGATACAGTCTAATGCAAAAAAAAAATGGGGAAAAGAGAGGGAGCAAGTGATTGAGAGAAGGAGAATGAGAGGGGTTGAGAGAATGAACACAGAGAAATAAGAAGTCTTGAACGAATAGGGAAGGAATATGAAGTGGAAACACTAAGTGGTACTAGAAGAGCAGACATAATGACACAAGGCTGTCGTGTTGTTGTAAAAACTAGCGTGGGGTAGAAGTAGAAGTGGCATGTTAATTTCCAGCTTACTAGAAATCAATAATTCATACCTCATTTTGATTTTGATTTTTCTCAAGTAAGCTACTTATATTTAATGTGGGTATCTTCACAATGCCTTGTACAGGAGATGTTCATTAGCTTTCTTTCCCTTATTTTCAATCAGCTCCCAATCCCCTTCCATGCTCTTTCTTCTGTTGCCTCAATTTTCCCCCACTGTAGCTTGAAAATAACAAATCTGCAGAGAATAGCACTGCATTACAATTCAGTGGCTGTTCCTCCATCAGGAGGGCACAGGAGGAGTTTCCCTTGTGTCTAGGAAGAGTCATGACCCTGTCATCCACACTTCTGCCCTCATACTCTCCCCTGCCCCATCCATGCACATGCCTGGATATTGAGTAAAGATGGCTAGTTTAAGCAGCTGACACCCACGGAGTTCAGGGGAAAGGTTATGATGGCCTTGGACAGCGGTAGCTTTTGTGTCGCAGGAGAGTCATACCATGCAAGCCTAACAAATCATGAGAACTGGAAGTTCCGTGGAACAGATTCTGTCATCGGGGGTGTGGATGAGAATCAATCAATCTGAGCACACCCCTTATGGCTAGAAAACAAATGTGTTACTCAAGATCAAGTTCTAAAGCAATGCATGGTTTTGAAAATGTTGGGCAACTTGCAACAGTTTAAGAAAGTCTGTGTGTTTGCTTGCCATGGTGTATGTGTTTCCAGCACCTAGAACACTGGGAACATGGCGGGTGTTCAATAGGTGTTGATGGATAAATAGGAGGAAGAAAAATAAAACTGCCTACTCTACCTTTCTGGTCAATAGTCACCTCACTATTTCCAGTCTTAGTGTAATAGGTACCTAGTCGTAGCGCTAAAGGTTCATTTCATTGTCAGGACATCCTCCTCTCACAAGAGTGATAGATTCAAGGGTAAATCTATGGCTGAGTCAAAGTGGTGAGACTAATTTCCAGCAAGAAAAATTTCATTTTCTTATTTTCTATCCATTGGATGTAAATGAGTAATTGGTTATTTGTGTGTGTGTGTGTGTGTGTGTGTGTGTGTGTGTGTGTGTGTGTGT
>OU015745.1:95416557-95439717 GCA_907169655.1 Acomys percivali | reverse complement strand
TGTGTGTGTGTGTGTGTGTGTGTGTGTGTGTGTGTGTGTGTGTGTGTAGGGGTTGTTTGTTTGTTTGGTTTGGTTTGTAGCCACTTAAGAACATGGTAGTCTAAGGATGAGTTAATTCTAATGAAGTAAGCAGAGAAAGGCGAACTCTAACTTTTTCCTCCAATGGCCATGCTCAAGCCCTTTCAAAACCACAAAATTTGGATCAAATAAATTTAAGGACAAGAGGTACATTCAAGACTTGCATTCCTCTAGACCCACAGATATACAGATATTTGGAGATGCCTCTTTCCTGATGCAATGTCATATTCTTCTACCTGGAAATTGTTTTTGTGTTTTTACTTGACCAAATTTCTGAAAATCTATCTATCTATCTATCTATCTATCTATCTATCTATCTATCTATCTATCTATCTATCTATGTAAGTAAGTAACTAAGTAACTAACTAACAAATGCTCATCTACATTTGCTACTTTTATTAGGTTCCATCTGCATAGACTTGATCTGAGTGCTAGAGATTTGATGGAGGGCGAGTCTTCCCTCTAGTGTATCATTACTCTCCACCCACACACCTGTTTCTGAACTAGTTGATATTTTACCCAATGTTTCTTTTACAAAGTCTCTTCCTTTGACCAGAGGAGATGATCTATTTGTCAAAGTTCTTGAAGAGCAAGCATGAAGACAAGGGTTTAGATCCCAAGCACTCATGTAGATACCTGGTAGGAGTGGTGGTCTTCTTGTAATGCCAGAACATATCAGACAGAACAGTAGATATCTGGAGCAAGGTGGCCAGATAGAGTATCCAAATCACTGAGTTGTATATTTCAAGTGACTCTGCTCCAAGATATAAAGTGTAGAATAATCAAGAAAGACCCTTGGTATCAACCTCAGGCTTTTATATGTACACCTGCAGATCTGCATCTGTACCTACACACAAGCCAATGAATATATACATATGAATTGATACCACATTTGTATACACAAACACAAAAAGGAAGAAAACAGCATTTCTAGGACAAATGAAAGTCAAGAAGAAACACAAGAATCTGTTCACACCCAAACTTACTGAAGTCATACAAATCTATGTCAGTTTTAGGTACAATTCAGCCAGGATCTAGGAGTTGAGACACGTGATGGTTAAGTGAGAAATGTCTCCCGTAGCTCACATATTTGAATGCTTAGTCCTCAGTTGGTGGTGCTCTTTGGGGAGGATAGTCTTGTCCTACTTCCAGTTGGTTCCTCAGTGTGGATGGATATGTGATCTCTCAGTTTCCTGATCTGGTAATTTGCTGCCATGCCTTCCCTGCTGTTATGGATTCTTTCTACAGAACCATTAGCTAAAATAAACTTTTCTTCTAGAAGTCTATTTGGTCATGATGTTTTTAATCACAGCAGCAAAATGTAACTATAACAGGACATACCATTTATTGCTAATGTTCTATGGCTTTAACTATGCTGTTTGCTGTGTATAATCATCTGAAGAGTCATAACTTATTATTTTCACTTGTCTAGTTTCTATCAGTCACATACCTAAGCACTAGGAACTGCCTTCATGTACACTAGGAAATTGAACATTAAGTAAACTAATTAGGACGGAAATGGCCTTGTAGATAAGGAAGATTATTTACTTACTTATTTACTATATAGGCAATGATATTTACTACACAGAAAACAAAACAAGGTAATATGACAAAGGGTCTCTGAAATGCTCAAAGCCCACCTGAGCTAAAGTGGCTAAGGGAAGCCTTTTAGAAAAAGTGATAAAAAGAGTCAGAATCCAAATGACACAAAGGTTCTAGCCCTGCAAACAGACAGGTGGGGTTATGTGAAACAGACAAGTTTAAGTTGAATAATCCCATGAAAGGCATGAACTTGAAATTCTAGAGAAAATTGGAAAACCGCCAGTATCACTGAAACCAAAAAAGGGCATGGATACACAGAGAACAAAATTATTAAAGGCCTTGACTATGAGGAGGAGCTTGAAGCAGGACAAGGCAAGAGACATCACTACCTGACTTAAGAATCCTACTGAGGAGAATAGATTACCATGAGGCATACATCTGAGCCACATGATCTGGTGGGAACTAGAACTACTTGAGAATTGCTAATGTCTTCAACTAGGGAGGGGCTGTAGGGGCTGTAAAGATTGGATATGGCCAATGACAAAAGGGAAAAGACTCAAGTTTGTCAACTGTTTAATGAGCAACTGGGTGAATAGAAGTTGAGTGAAAGACATGGATCGATAACATAGAAGGAGATTAAAGCCATATAATATGTGTTGAGTAGGAAGCTCAACATATTAAACTGTGATATAGAGAAAGGCTCTGAGAAGGAGGTAATGATAGAACTAGAAGAGATCATGAGGAAGAAAATAGGTAAAGATGCTCACAGGACCAAAGAATCATCTCATGTAGAGGAACAAAAGTAGAAAAGGAGATACAAACAAATTAGAAATTGACAAGTACATCCATAGACATGGGAAACAAGCCAGTGTGTTATCAGTTAGAAAAGAAAAATAATGTGTACTGAATATAGCTCAGTGGTCAATTGAATGTGTAGAGTGCTATGACAATAGTAAGGGCAATTCTAGCAGAGGAAGCTGGAGTGTTTAGACAAAATTTGAATGTGAAATAGAGTGACTTAGCCTGAGTCTTCTAATGACAACAACTAGGTGTATAACAGTAGAAGACCATCTGCAAACAGCATTAGAGGCCTAAGATCTGAATCTCAATACTGTGGTTCAGTAAGTAGTTATAGTTTGGACTATTACTGCCTAACCCTTGCAGCACTAGGTTATAAAGAATTCAGCTCTCAATTGAACTTTCATATGAGGCTGTTAATGCAGAACTAGCTTTAGTGACTGATGAAAGATGAAAGCTTCCCTGGGTGATTTGAAAACAAAAAGCCTCAGACTGAAGTGGTTAAGATTTCTGTAGAGCATACTTTAGTAAACTCTATGGATGATTTCCCTTGGAGAAATTCTTTCTGCTGCTCTTCTAAATCCAACTATAGACTTCTTCGTGCCTATACATTATTAGATTTCCTCACAGAGTAGCACGTACTTTCCCTTCAACAGTTGCTTGAATGAACAGGAGGACTAGAGGGATTTACTACCTGAAAACGGGAAAATATAAATTGTGTTTTGCACATAAAACATGGCCAATTCTATTGGCACGTCATCCATGGTTTTTGTCTAAGATGAAACCCCAGACAAGAAATGTATTGTTAGATTGTTGATTCTTTCTATTTTGGGAAACAATGAAGTTGGATTCTATCCTTAGAATTAAAAGAATGATTTCCCCCCCAAAAGAATGGACATAGATTTTCTTCCAGTCATCCTAGAGAAAAAGAAATTCTAAAACTGGAATGA
Source organism: Acomys percivali (assembly GCA_907169655.1). Classification (NCBI taxonomy): domain Eukaryota; kingdom Metazoa; phylum Chordata; class Mammalia; order Rodentia; family Muridae; genus Acomys; species Acomys percivali. The sequence continues at coordinate 95,436,349 of OU015745.1, read as the reverse complement.
GGATTTAGAAACGAGGCTATGGAATCACATGAGAAAACAGTTTTCTCCTATTTCTAAGACATTACTTGGTCATAAGCTGGGGAGAGGAAAATTCTAGGGAAGCAGTTAACTGGCCATGTCATACAGATTTAACCAGATCTGGGGAAGAGGTATGCTGAGCTAGGCATAGATGTCAGATTCCAATGTCAGTCATATGTGTAACAAGTTCTGGCCTCCTTACTATCCCCAACGCTTTCAAGGTAAAGTATGGTAGATAATAGAAAGAAATCTTTTGCTTAAAAAAAGTACTGTTTGTGCAACTCTCCTAATGAACAATTGGTAAAGCCCTTTACCATCACCATATGCATTTTACTTATGTTATCATTCATTCATTCATTCATTCATTCATTCAATTTATTGACTTTTCATTTCTTAGAGTATATGCTTTGTGAGCTAAGTACTTTGAAAAGCAAATAGAATAGGGTGAGAGAGCTTAAGGAAATGGCCTTTAAAATATGATTCTAAAGTAGAGACCTGGAGGAAATGAGAAAGCCACCCATGTGAATATCTGATGGAGAAGATTCAAGGCAGAGAGAAATAATTGTGTCTCTGAAACAAGGGCATTGCCACTTATGTCTTGGTTTGTGCTTATAGCAAAATACCACACACTGAGAACTTTAAGGATAAAATTTATTTTTCATAATTTTGAGCCTGCATGTTAAGTTAAAGAATTGGCAGCATCGGGGTCTGGGAAATCAGTCTCTGCTCCCAGGATAGCACCAAGTGAGTCCTCCAGAGGAGATAGATGCCACAGCCAAACACAGAAGCTAAAGGGCTTAACTTATCTCCTGAGCCCTTTCAGAAAGCCAGTAACATTATTTATAAGGGTTCTACTCTAATGATTTAGTCAGCATCTAAAGGCCTACCTCTTTATACCTTTACAGTGAGATTCTAAGTTCTAACCTATGAGTTTTGGAGTGACATATACATTAAGCCATCAGACTGAGTTTGAAGAATATTAAAGAGTTGAAAAAAGTGGGATGGAGAAATGGCTCATCAGTTAAGAGTATTGGGTTCTCAGTTTGATTCTTAGCATCTACAGGGAAGCTCCTAACCATCTATAATTCCAGTCCCAAGGGACCTGCTCCCTCTTCTACCTACTATGGGCACTCTACACACATGGTGCATACATATAAATATATGCAGACAAAAACTCCCATTCACATAAAAATAAGAAAGAAAGGAAACATTGTAAAGAGTTGAAAAGAAGGAAAACAGAGAAGGGCACGCTTATAAAACAGGCCAGCAGTAAGGAGCTCCTTACGGCATAACAAGGGCTTCTGACAAGTGTTTAAGGTGGGAGGTACTTTTCCCAGTTGATGTGACCTAACTTACATTTCAGAAGGACACTTGGCTAAGGAGTGGAAAGTGGACGGTAGGTATGGAGTGCTGCTGGAGAACTTGAAGTCTGGCATTATCTGGATAGCCAACTGAGCTTGGTCTATTATGATGGATTCTCTTTCTCAGCAGGGTTCTCTCTTCCAATGACCTGGGACTCCTAGATCCTCTTTAGCCATCAGGGAAGATCATAGTCCTGACTATTTCCCAATAAGAGCATCAGTTTAGCAAATACCCCGGGATTCCTGGAATATGCCATCCTATGCTAAGGAAATCCTAGCCTTAAGGAAATGAGCTTTAATCATACCCAGAAGTTCTTCCCCTACCCATAGGATAATTAAGTACCATGTCTTGCTTTTTGTGATAGCACTCCCTGTTACTGCATGTAAATGAGGTACTGTACCACTGTATATAGGTTAAGTATCCTGGCACCCCTAGCCCTAGTGAATCAGATACATTCACCCACAAATCCCTCTCTATGGCCTAAAGTTTATAAATAAAGGCTGGATAACACGTTCTCTCTCAAGTACTCGCTATACCTCCACTATGACCATCTGAGACTCCATTTATTCCAGGAAAGAATTGGACACCCTATGGCCAGGCAGCAATGGTGGAACTGCCATGGCAATTGGGAAACCCTCTCCATCACCACCAGCTCAGTGCTGAATGCTGGTGAAGCACTGGCCTGGGCCTGCATCTCTCCAGACTGGCCTGCTGGCTGGTTTCAAACATCTACCTACTTCCTCTGCAGTGCTTAGCACAGAAGCTAGACAAAGGGCTGTAACACTTGGTATCATCATGACCTAGTAGAGCTCCCAAGTCTCTATTTCTATCTAACACCAGCGATCTCATTCTGAAAAAGCTAAACTGAAACACTTCTCCCAGTAAGACAGGGAAACTGGCCTAATGTCAGCCTTGGGCCTCACCCTGAGCATTCTAAGGGCCCTTGAGCCTGAGTGAGCAACAGGATCTTTATTCTCAAATTCTGTCAGTTCCTTTTCAGAAGCAAATAGCTACTGGACTGACCCACTGGATGTGGAATTTAGGTTACCCATGGGATGCTGAGCAACATCTAGGGAATAAGGGAGAACCAGGATGCCATTGTATACTTGTTGTGATAACCTAGATGAGGTCTGGCTTCATGCCATTCTTCCATTTCAGCCCACATTCACTCTATTTCTCTTCACCTTCAAACCAGTTTACTCATTAGTGTTAATGCTCTTCTTATCTGCTTCCATCAGCAGTAGTAGCCTCCTTTCACATTACATCTGCTCAATATAGTCTTGTTAAAATGAATATAAATAAATCGGCTATGAGGAAAGGGAGTGTTGTCTCCAGGTAATTACTAAAACTTAGAGCAGATGATCTTCAGTAGACTACATTCAACCACTAACACAGGCACGTCCTTTGCAGTGGGGGAGATCTGTGGATAAAACCAGCTAGGAACACAAAAGCTTCACAGTGAATACACATTCTAGGAAGCATGTGAAAAATACACATTTTAGGAAGCATCTGACCTACAAAATATTTGATTCAGCTTAAACCCCTTTTACCTCAACATGGAACAGATCCATTGACAGTAACAAGGTGTGTGTGTGTGTGTATGTGTGTGTGTGTGTTGTAATATATCTTTTCTTCCCTTTCTTAATGCTAGTATGTTCTTTACTTTGTGTAAGTATAGTAGCAATAGAGGATAGTTGCTACTGGTCAATATGCTTAGAGAAATAAAATGTAAACACACTGTATTGATCATTAAAATGTTTTTTTACTTCACTGTCCTGCTATTTTTACTACTATGAAAATAGGAACTACCTCTATCAGAATATAGTAGAGAAAAAGGAGATAAAAAAGTCCCAGTGTGGTGGCCTGTGCCCACTGAATGATGTTCCTAAGATTTCTTAATTGGTGCCCAAAACTGATAGGAAAGGGGTCATAATTATGATGTCTCCTGAAGTCTCCATATTGTTTGGATTTGTGTGGTAAGAATGATGAATAGAAATAGTAACAAATGCAGTACAAATGGTTATTTCATTTTGTATAAGTGTGTACAATAAAGACTCAGTTTTGAGTAACTGTTCTCTAGCCAGGTCTCTGCAGAAAGTCTCTCAGCTCTGCTCTAGGGGTCAGAATATAACTAACATTTAGTGACTACTTACATGCTGGGCCAACCACTTAGCTCTAGGTTATCTGTACAAAATGTTAACATCTTTATGACAAATGGGGTTTTCAAGGACGTTGGGAACCTTTTTTTTTTTTTTTACAAAGGTTTATCTAAGTGAGACAGTAGGAATCAAAATCACTTCAGTCTTGCTCAGTATTCTTTGCTCCATGTTTGTGTGTCTCAGAACTCAGCAAAGTCAGAGGTGGGACTTGCAAGATTAAACATGATTCTATATAAAGACTTGGAGGGAATGCTACTCTAGCCACCTGTCTTGAAGGATTCAGGAGTTCTTAGGTAGGACATCAGCGGTGGGTGTATGCACTATATTGGAGCTGACCCTAATGTATGATTTGCAATTGCTATTTATAGTTAAGTGGACAGGCAGTGGACTATTTAGTCAGCTTCACAGTCCCTTCCTTGTGATTTTTTTGCCATCCTTTGTGGCTTCCTAGTTAGAGAAGTCCTTTGTTTACTCTTACTCTACTAGGTTAAAGATGAGAGGACCTGCCTATGCATGTGTGGTTTCTCAAAGTGTAGCCTTTGGCTTCCTCACAACAGCATGACACAAGGAGTTGCTAGGCTACAAATTCCTCCTTGGGCTCCTCTGCAGATCCATTGGATTAGAATATTTTAGATGAGCTCAAAATTTGAACATTCAATAATCTTTTTAGAAAATTATGATAAGTTTTATAGTCTTTAATGCTGGGCTCTTGAGATGGAGGGAATCTCAACTTACAGTATTATTAGTTTGTCCTGGTCTACTGCAAAAAAGAGAAAATAGAACAAAATAAAGCAAAACAAAAACGGATGATGACTTCCTTTTTATTAGGGATTGTTTTTACTTTTTTTTCAAGCTTGCAGCAGACATTTATACCTAGTCAGCTTTGCTTTCAATGTGGGTCCTTCACTCTTAGCAAATAGTTCAATCTTTCAAGTTGATAGCCATGAACGTCACACCTCTCTTACTCCCCTTCTCCCTTGGTCATGAGTCTTTTTTGGTGCATTCTCCCCTCCCTCCCTTGGTATCAGGTAAATGTCCTCTTTCCAATCTGGGTTGTAGCTGCAGTGTCATTTTTGAACATGGATTATATATTTGGGATTTCCATGGCTGCTTCTACATCTGTCTTCTCTCAGACAGTATTTATATACAATGGGCTGAAAGAAAGCAGGAAACAAGGGGCTGTGCTAACCCAGGAGAGGGAGACTGAGGAGCGCAGGCAGCTCATTAGCTTTCACGGAGAAGTGACTGGCAGTGTTCCACCTCCTCCACAGAGGCAAGTACATTGCCTCCTTCACCCCAGGCTGGCCTCAGAGCCCAGGTGCGGGCCTGTAGCACCTCATCATTCTGTCACCTGAGACTGCATCTGTCACAGTCTTCTCTGTTAACCTAGTAATATCAACGTTGCTCCACACCTGGGGCTTGTCCCTGAGCAATGATCTCAGAAAGACAATCCTGAATTCCTTTTATCTGTTACAAGATTATCCTTATATGTCAAGTGTCCCTTTCTTTTCCCAGGAGGCAATGAGTTTAATGTTCACAGAGCCTGGTGACATAAAGAGTTTAAGGGTCTGGTCTGAATTGAATATCTTGGCTCATCCTACTGTGGGACTTTAGCCAAGCATCATAATAGGTCACCTTTCAATTTTCCAGACATGAATGACAAATGGCAACATAACACACACTGCCTCTTAGCACATGTGAGCACACACTTATTTTGTGGGTAATTTTTTTTAAAGGATAGCTCTGTCAGCTCTGAAGTAATCCTTTGCTTGCCCTGCAAACAATACTTGAATTGTTGAGTATTATACATAAAGGTTTCTGAGTTCCAGAGCTTAGATGATGCACCTGGTCTTTTCATCCTCTGTATCCCAGAGAGCACCCATGTTGTTTCTAAAGAACACCAGAGAAGCACGTTACAATAGCTTCCCCCTTCGGAAGATGTTTTTCTGCATTGTGTATTCAAATGCTGATTTTCGCAGAAATGTGGTTGCAGAAATGTGGTTGCAGAAATGTGGTCTTTTGTATTGTCATCATGAAGCATTTCCTGATTCAAAATTCTGTAAACATTGTTCTCTATCACCTTCTGATGGGTCAAATTAAGAGCTGAACAGCCAATAGCTTGGCAAGAAAGGAAAGGGTGGGATTTACAGGCCCAGAGAGGAAGAGAGGGTCTTAAGTGGGCACTAGAAGAGTAGTCAATGGGACATGGATGGAGAGGGAGCAGCCAGGGTTAGACTAAGATGGCAGGTCATTTGTCTACGTGGCTGTGAAGTAGGTGAGGCCAATATTGTCAGGTTAGAATAGCGGAGTGTCTGCCCAGCTATAGGGGCTGAAGCTTTTAGTAAACATAAATGTCTCCATGTCATTATTCAAAGGAAGGGGTAATAGTTACAAGTATATAGTTTGAAGTGTAAGAAAAGAAAGATGAGTATTAAGAGGGGAGATTACAGGGGTGGTGAGATGTCTCAGCACATAAAGATGCTTGCTACCAAGTGTAATGACCTGAGTTTGATCCCTGAGTCCCACATGGTGGTAGGATAAAACCAACATACACAAATTATCCTCTGACCAGTACTTGTGTGCATGTGCATATGAGAACACACACATACACACACCAAAATATAATAAATGTTTAAGGAGATAAAATTATTAATTTTTCTTTTTAATGGGAGGATTTGCACATAAAAGGATAGCATGAAAATCTACTTTCTATTCATTTTATTAGTTACCTTAATCATTAAGGTATTTTTCCCATTAAACCCTTTCAAATTGTATCCTAATTTTGAAGATAGATTTGAATACAATATGAAAAAAAGAACTCTTAATCAAAGAGTTCTTAAATTTTCTTAGTGTCTCAGTATTTTTTTTTCACAGCCCCCTTGGTCCAAATAATATAAGATTATTCTGTTTATTTTATCAAAGAATTTAGTAAGTATTTTAAAGAGCAATGCATATAAACTGTAAATTAAATGTTTATTTATTTATTTTTATGCGTATGAGTGTTTTACTTCTATGTTATATAGGTGTATCACGTGTGGGCGGGCCTTGTGCCCTCGGAAGCTAGAAGACAGCATTGAATTCCCTGGTGTTACAGGTGGTTGTGCCTCATCATGTAGGTGACAGGAACTGAAATCTGGAAGAATCAATGAGCCATCTTTCCAGGCCTAAATTGCAACTTTTAAAAATTTCAACCTTAGTCATATGTAGTTACTTGCCAATGAGAAATGTGGTCCTGGAAGGTATAGGTTTGTAATCCCAGGACCCAGATTTGTGGTTAGCTGTTGGGAACCTGCGGCCATGCCCTGGCTGGTATGCAATTGTTATTCTGTCCTGGCAGCTTCCTGTTGTGAACATTGTGCCTCACTGAGCTGACCACAAGTTCCTGTTTTGCACCCTATTTACCTTGGTTACATGGTTCCTCTTGTCCTGGGGACTTTCCATCTACATCATCTTGTATCTTTCCACTTGCCTCTGTACTGTATAAAAGGCCTTGGCCCTCCTCATTAAATGGCATTCTCTTAGAACAGATGACCTGCTGTCTGGAGTGATTCTTCAACCTGCAGTCCCTCGCTAGATACATCGGGGCATTTGCAGCGCAGGCGCTGCAGTTAGAGACTCCTGTCCTGCTCCACACTGCTTGCAGCCTTGCACAGCTAGACGTTATTGAAGGTTTAAAATGCCCTTCAATACTGATGAGAGCTGTGGTTCTCCAGAGAGTCTTAGCATGCAGGGAATTTTGGGTTTAACCCACATCGGGTAGGACAGTTAATAGAAGAATATTCATGCCAGCAATGGGGTGTGCACACTGGGGCGGGGGTTGTATGGAGTATCTCTCTGTCCACCTTCCCATTTTGATGTAAACCCAAAATATCTCAAAGACTGTCTTAAGGAAGGAATGTCCAGTCACCAACTAATCATCTCACACAAGGATTATCCTGACTAAACTTTAATCCATGGTGCCAAGGGTTAATCATTCGTTTATGCCACCATTTTTGTTCAGCATCTACTTTACATTAGGCACCAAGCAAAGTGCCCGGCTCTGTACTGAGCAGGGCAGACTTGATCCCCGTCACATGACACTTAGAGTTCTGTGAATGCTAGTTTTGTTCATCCAAGGATCAGATATTCACACATCACTCCCTTATTCCAGGTTCTGAGCCACACACAGGTGTCACAAAACTGAGTCATTGGGAAATTGTCCTTGACAAACTCCAGGTGTAGATATCTTATTTAGAGTTTGATTTTTTCATCTCTGGGACATGATTGTTTGACTGCTCATACCAGGATTTTTCAAGTTTCCATCTCCCTCGGAACCCAACTCACAGTAGAATGACTTGTTTCTTAATTTTATACCACTGTTCAGTCAAACAAATGTATATATATAAATCTTGGATCTCAGCATCTCTCAATTTACTTTTCCAATAAGTTTCTATTGTTTGTCAGAAGACTACTGGCCCAGTTGTAATCTATAAACTTTCCCACAACAGCAATATTTTGAAAAGCAACAATATTCTTTAAAGAAAAATGAGTTATGAGCCTTTTTTGTAATAATTAAAATATAATACTTTATATGTGGTTTAACTATAATCATTTGATAATTTTACAATATAATTATTGATTTGTTGATTCATTCATTCATTGATTGTATATTTATTGAACTGTTCATCAAATACAAAGGTAAACAAGATAGATTCTGTCTGTTTATAGCCTAGTCAGACAGGCAAAAGAAGTTTCATACATTAGGACAAGTATATATTATACGGCCAACTAGAAATGCTTTTAGAAACTTTAGCAATTAGATATTAAACATATAATTATAAGTCATTACAGGAATATTTTTTATAGCACAAAGACATATTAAGGATATATGTTGTGAAGAAATATACAACAAAATATACAGCATAACAACAGACATAAATCCACTGTAAATGTTTATGTCACAACGTGAATAGTAATCACTACTGAGTGATGGAATTATAAATCAGTTTTTGTCATTTTGGAAAGGTTTTCTTCTCAATCAGTGCTGGCCAATAGGAACAGAATGAAAGGCAGGTGCTGGTTAGCTTTTGCTAGTAGTTATATTTTGTAAAGTAAAAAGAGGAAATTAATTTTTTATATTTTATTTAACTCAATATATCCAAAACATTATCTTAGCATATGTCCTGGTTTCATTCAGTTGCTGTGATAAAACCCTCTGACAGAAAGCTACTCGAAGAAACAAGGGGTTTATTTCACTTTACACTTCCAGGGTACCACCCATCATTGAGAAAAGTCAGGGCAGGAACTCAACAGGAGCTCCCTCACACACAAGAAGTACAGCAGAAGCCATGAAGAGTGCTGTTTGCTGACTACATCAAGGGTCCCTGTTCAGCTAGCTTTCAACCTAGGAATATGCCACCCTTAGTAGGTTGGTCCTCCTACCATAGTTGATAATCAGTGTTATCCCCACAAACAGGCCTTCAGGCCAATTTGATTATGGCAATTCCCCAATGGAGGCTTTCTTTCAGATACCTCCAGGTTGTATAAATTTGACAATCAATGCTAATTAGGGCAGCGTATAGCCAAGATAACTTTTGTTAATTGGGTATTTATATTCATTTTCCACACTAGGCATCTAAATTAAGGTGTACATTTTTAAATAAGCACATCGTAAATTCAGAGAACCTGAGGGGTGTGTGTGCGTGTGCGTGTGCATGTGTGTGTTATACATGCCCATCAGCACAGGTGGAAGCCAAAGAAGCATGTTGGATGCCCTGCTCTATCACTTCCTCCCTTAGTCTCTTAACACAGCATATCTCACTGAACTTGAAGCTTGCTGTTTTGCTCAACTGGATGGCCATGGAGTCTAGGAGGAAAGTGATGTCGTTCACTAAAATAGAAGATCATGGAAGTAATGAGTATTTAGGGAGAGTTAACAAATTTGAATTTACAGTTAGTGAAGCTGAGGTGCCCATTTGGCATCTAGGTGGACATAATCAGGAAAAAGCTTATACAAAGACTCAGAAGTCTGATCTCCAGTCTGCCTTCATTCTCTCACATGCCATCTATGATTACCTACTATCTTTCCCCTTTTCTTTTATAAATCCTTCTTTATCTATTCACTTTTAAGTTTCCATTTATATACTAATGGTAATTGAATAAAAATCTATTGTTAAGCTTACAGTCTGACAAACTCGATTTAACTCCTTTGTATGAATCTGCATGTTCATTCCTTGTAAAATCATGGGAAGGTATACCACATGACAGGATTTGGGTTCAGAGCACTAAGGAATTAGGGCAAGGCCTTACTCTCCACTGTATGTGGAGCTGCAACCCCAACTCATGTGATCCAACTTTCCCTTGTGACTCTCACCTTGGTTTTATGTGTGGCTGATCTTTTCTCTGAAATCCAGATTTATATGTCAAAATGCTTTTTGGCTATTGCTACCTTTGGAGATTACCATTGTCATCAAAACCCCTTCTTGATCTGATAACTCATCAGAGATCTGGTCCCTACATCCATCTCCCTCTCACATTCTATATTTGAGGGCATTGAACATCTTACATCTAAGCAAAACCCAGGTATGGTAGTTTGAATAGGAATGGCCCCTGTAGACTTATGTGTTTGAATGCTTGACCATAGGGAGTGACACTATTCGGGGATGTGTCCTTGGTGGAGTAGGTGTGGCCTTGTTGGAGGAAGTGTGTAGGGACATGCTTTAAGGTCTTCTACACTCAAGCTATGCCCAGTGTGACACACAGTCGTCTTCTGCTACCTGTGGATCAAGATGTAGAACGTTCAGCTCCTTCTCCAGCACAGGATCTATCTGGATGCCACCACACTTCTTGCTATGATAATTATGGACTAAACCTCTGAAACTGTAAGTGAGCCTCAATTAAATATTTTTCCTTATAAGAGTTGCCATGGCTACATGTTTCTTTACAGCAATAGGAATCCTGATGAAGATATCACACTTACTAGCTTTGTTGAGAGCCAGGTTGATCCAAGGCTTTCTCAGAAGTCTTAATGAAAGTGCAAAGGGAATCTACTTTTATGTTCTCACTTAGGGGCAGACTTGGCAAGATCTGCTCTGAAGCTTAGTCCAGGGTCTCCAAGGAGTTAAGGTTTAAGTTCCTGGGAACTTGGCCTCTTCCCTGAAGAGACCAGAGTTATCAGTCCCAAGGCCACTAAGTACTCAGTCTGTGACACACTTGAGATATCCTGTGTTCCCCTTGTGCAACATTTCTCGATTAGCTTCCTGCCGGCTTTGTCCTGCTGAATGATGACTTTCTGCTGACTTTGACTCATTTTTCTCCATGGAAAATAATACATAAGATTCTTAGTAAGCTTGCTTGGCAAAAGACATAGCCTGTGCAAGACCTCCTGAGCTCATCTTTCCTATTGTCATCATTTCTGATCCCTTTGTCCTTCTTCCAGAGCCTGACATTGAAAAAGAAGCAGCTGGTCCAGGCCGGATCTCATGGTACCTCACATAGCTCAGCCTTTGAGAATAACTGCAAGGACTGCTCACTGTTTGAAAGTTTTTCCCTCCACCAGAGAGAAGTACCATACAGCAAAGTTGCACCTCTCCCCATAAGCAGCCTCCATCTTATGACTGAACCCTGTAGTGATTCAGGCTTAGCTATCTCCAGCTTCAGAGCTTCTCTTAGAGATTGGCTTAATCATCTGTTGGAGCTGCATTGCTCTTCAGTGTCTCCCTTTGTCTAATCCCGTCCGCTTACACCCCGACAAAGTGGTTTCTTATATCCGTAAATCAGATTCAAATCCTTTCCATAAATACACATTCAAATCTCTACCTCACAGTCTGTTTTGTGAAAAGTCTGTTCTAAATGCATCAATACCAGAGCAGTCTTAGGAAGCAGCTCCGGCAGGTGATATAGAGCTATGTCATCCCTTGGCTGCCTGGCAGTCAGAATCCTGTTACAGGTGCTGTGTGAGATTTTGGTACCCAGGGGGTGTACAGCCATATGGCACAAGTTACATCTCCCATCGGCAGCAGAGGGATTGCGCTAACAGTTGAGAGGCTGGAGGAAAGTAGGTGTTATGAAGATGGTGGGTTCAGATAGCTTTGGCTGTGTGCTGTTAAGGCATTTGAGAAAAACAATGCGGGACTGAGATTAATTAGCCTAACATTTAGGGCAAACTGTGAGACCCAAAGGGATTGTGGGTAGAGAAGCTCCAGGACTAAACCTAGAGCATAATTTTAAGCGTAGTAGAGTTTTACACAAGCTGGACATGCTGACCATGACAATTCCGCTTCACTAAGATCTGGCTTTAACTGGAAAAGCATGAACTTCTGGTGCTTGGAATACCTCATTTGAAAGCAAAGATATTTTGTCAGGCAGTATCCTACTTTTTCCTAGGTCATCTTGGAGCTTACTTTGTAGCCCAGGTTTGCCTTTCCAATGTGCACTGGATTGTAGGCACCATGCTGCAATATTTGAATAATCTTGAACCTTTGATTTCCTCTGAGTCACAGAAGGGCTCCATTCCTTCCTACTGAAAGCTATCATTTCCCCTGGATTATAATATTTGGATATAAGAGAGATCCTATCCTTTTATTTCCATGCCTCCCCCGTTCTGATTTCCACTTTCCTCCTGACTGCCAGACCAATAGCAAAAGTCCTGTTGCTATGGTGTAATGACTAGGGGAGGAAAATGAACACATGCCTCAAACACGCAGGACCTGAACAAGAACTAGTGGAACCCAGGGGAGTGCATTAAAGTAGCGGAAGCTAAAACAGAAGGTTGAATGAAAGAGAATTTATTAATATGGAAGCACTTTCCATCGGTGCAGGACATAATACCTTGTAAAGGGCACGGTAAAACATGCCAAGGTGCAGCTAGGATGTCTTACAAGTTTAGGAAAACCTACAGGTCATACTGAATAATAAAAAGTCCAAAAACACGGCTCATGATGAAAAAATAATGGCTCTCTTGAGCCACTATTTTAGTTCACAGAAATACTTGTAGTGGAAGAAACATACCCTACAATGCCTGCCTCCTAAACACGTTTCACTTAAAGATCTACAGGCATCCATTTTCCCATTTACCGGGTGGTAAAGAAGATACTGATGGGAGAGGGAAGGGTGTACAGCAGGAACTAAGTGGTGGTTGTCCTCTAGGTCAGGAACAGCTGGAAGAGTCCTTTACAGAATCAAGAACCCCAGCATAAGCATAGGTGGTACCAAAGCAATGGGTCTTGTGGTTTGAACGAGAAGTGCCTTCCATAGGCTCATGAACTTGATTGCCCAGTTGTGAACTGATTGTGCTCTTTGGGAAGGTCGGGAAGCACATAGAACCTTTAGGTGGTAGAACCTTGCTGGAGGAAGTAAGCTACTGAGGTCAGGCTTTAAGGCTTGATAACCACCCCCTGCCCCTTCTCTGCTTTCTGTATACAGACCTCTGCTGTTTACAGACTTCTGTTTCCCGTATGCAGGTTTGATAACCTGGCCTCATTTACTGTTCTCTCTCTCTCTCCCTTCCCCCCCCCCCTGCTCTCTCTCCCCTCTCTGCTTCCTGTATACAAGACCTCTATCCTATAAACAGACCTCTGCTTCCTGACTGTGGCTAGCCTTCCACTCCTGCTGTCCTGCCTTTTTTTTTTTTTTTGACATGATGGATATTACTCTCTCTGGAACTGTAAACTAAATAAACACTTATCTCATTTAAGTTGCTTTTAGTCATTGCATATTATCCCAGCAATAGGAAAGTAACTAATACAGTCAATAATCTGAACAATAGCCAAAAAGGTCCGACCCACACTGGTCCATGGAGATCAATAACAGGGTACCTATAGTCAGCCATCAAAGATACATTTGATAAACCCATTTAAATAAATTGTAGGTAGATATTCAGAATTTTGAGAGTATTTACCTTGAGGCCAAAACCCTAATCCAGTTCCAGGAAACTGAGTCAGTTGTCAATTTTAGATTTCACTGCTTAACAACTAAGTTAGGTGTCCAAGAAAAATGAACTTATAATTTCATGTTAAGTGCTAAATATAGGCAATTGGCAGCAAGTTCTTCCTCAAAGAACCTCTAACTAGTAATTATATCTTGGATAAAGGAGAATATGCAATCATTTTGACTACAGTTCAGAAATTTTAAGTTGACAATGATTTTTAGGGACATACAGTGGGCATCTGTGAGAACCAGGTAATAACTAGAGACCACTCCCTTTCAAGATGACTTCATCAAATTCTGGAGTCAGTAGGTAAACCTTTACTAGTCACCAAATATAAAGTCAGAGTGCTCGGCAGTCTGTTGTGTTTGCTCATTGGCCTTTGAACCAGGAAGTCCCTCTTCCTACTGAAAGAGACTGCTCTCAGTACCTTAGATAAACCTGATGGTCCACTGGGGGTTTTTGCTGAATTGTCCACTTCTTTCACCAACATAGTTTCTAGAACAAGTGGGTAGATCTTTACGATGGTAGCGTTCTACTCAAAACAACAAAGTAATGGTCCTATTTACAATTACTATGCTACTGCAACATATTCAGAGCCAATTGACAGGCCTGGATTCATGAATCTAGAAACAGATCTTCCCCATCCATTTCAGGATGATGCATGAGGATCAGAGCGTGTTCCTTTGGAACTAACACACTAAGAATATTCTTGCCTTGAACTGCTTTTAACTTTCCTGTCTTTTGTTACAATATAACCCCAAAGAATATGGATGCTTGCTTAGGTTATCTTCCTTCTGTTAATTTATATACTAGGAGTGAAACCAGGGCCTTGTAGAACGTAGGCAGTACTCTCTCCCCGATACCCTTCTAACCTCTATCTTTCTTGTTTTTTTTTTCTTCTGAAGAATATTGTGATGACACTGGTTAATTCAACTAGATAAGAAAGAAATGTAAAGTACTTTGGAGACTTGGTAAAATACATGTACTTTAAAGAATGCAAGGTGAATGCCATGATCAGTTGAGGTAACATGTAGTTTTAAGAAATATAGTTATTTGGAACATGTTCAGATTTTTTTTTTGAAGAAAAGAAGAGAATATTGCATTTCACATTTTCTACTTTTAAGGCCTCTGTGGTTTCTGAGGACAGCATATTTCATACTTGGCACAGGCCACAACCCATGCCCCAAGCAGCAGAGAAGATGACTAACTTTAATTAAAACCCAGAATAAAAAAGGTTCTTCAGTATGTTTGGAGCATATGGTCTTGAAGAACTAATGTTATGTATGTATGATGTGAAAAGATGTCAGAAGGTTTTGGAAAACCCCAGTAGGCAAATTACAATGTGAACTCCCAAGATTCGCAAGCAAGGCAATTTCACCTACAGGAGAGAGCTAGACTCCAACATATTATTGGAAAATTATTCTCGCTGTTACTAGGACTTGACAGAGAAAAATATCACTATCAATTAACCACGCATTAAAAAAAATGTCTATGTGAGCCATCTGATACATCTAGTCAGAAGATTGGGCTGAACCAGGAACAACTCATTGTGAAATGGATGTGCTATGTGTGGGTTTGCGGATGAGCAGAGCAAGAAGGTACACGTGTATGGCAGTTGCCTCATACCTCCATGATAGCTAGCATGTTACATGGGCTCCTCTCCCTCAGCTCACTCTTAGGGCCACACAAGGAACCTTTTCATTAACTGACAAAAGAGAAGGAGGGCAAGACTGGTTTATATATGAGTTGTCTGTGTATATGACTGTTAGCTAAGAAAGCATGTCTCTAACTCTCTTGTCCCATATACTCCTAATGAATAGTGTCGGGAGGCCACAGACGTCGCTCCCTTTTTTCAAAATAGAAATAAACAAAGTAAAGGGGAAATACAGGAAGTTTCCTACCATTTAGCTGGAATCCAAATGCCTTTGTAGCTTATGATAATGCCTATTATAGGTTGTTCACCAAGGAAGAGACATCAAATAGCTATGTAGACAAAATGACTCATCTAGTTGATGTCACCAAGCTTCTGTCATCGATCACTGCAGTGTTGGCATAATGGATTCATTACATTAAGTCTTTCCCAAAGATGACTCAATGGCATTGGTACTCATTAACCAGCTACTGATGCTACCTCTACACAGATGGGTCCAGCCATCCTTCCCACCCTAAGCCTTTGTCACTGTCTCACATATCAATCCTCTCTAGAAATACACTATGGACTCACAGATCTTTGAATCTGCCAACAGCACAAATAATTACTGAGACTCGGATACAATTTCATCCCGCAAGGACACCAAACATTCAGAAGGGGGCAAGCTGATTATTTTGGAACCTATTTATCTTGGATATGGTAGTGATTCACCTTGACTGAGAAAAAACATATTCCAGTATCAATTTCCTTTGCCTTGCCGCTGGGTCTCATCCATCACCACCATCAGAAGGTTTCTCAGGACATACAGTTATGCCATACACTTGAAAATTCAATATGTGTGTAATGTAGTACAAATTTTTTTTCTGACAGTAATTAGGATCCATATGACTTCAAGGTATACTGACTACATAGAGATATCCCCAGGAATGATTCTAAAGGAAGATTAGAAACCAAGATGGAAACTTTGAAACATAAATGCAGAAGTGTGGGTAGGAAAAAGGAAGGGATTGCAAAGCCAGGGAGAAAGACTGGTCAGATTGAGAAAAGATTCCTTAAAATGAGAGGGATGTCAAGCTGCTCAGACAGCTTAGGTAGCAATATGTTCCACTGTGGGGTTCTCCCTTAACTGCCCTCCTTTCTTTACTTCAGCTATCTTTATGAAATAGAATGTGGCCTTTTACCTTTATATATTTTAAAATCCACTCTGTTGAGTATTGGGGCAATCTGGCTCTTTCTTTTCCTTCTCTTGAGAATGTGAGTTAGGAAAACAAAAAGAGAGGGAGAGTTAAGAACCTGAAGGGGACTGAGACTACACAGTGAACCAAAGGCTGAGCCTAGACAGCGAGAGCAGGAGCTGTGATTTGTTATTCCAAAGTGAAGCAAGTGGCTCGGAGAGGAGACTGAAGGGGAAAGGATGTGGTTGGTCAGTGTGAGATGCATCTGTACAGTAGACGACAAGGTCAGCAGTAGGGAGAGAGGCTCCCCGAGCCACCCTCTCCCAGGCCCAGGCAATATCCTAGTTGTTAGAGTAAATATTCCTCTTCTGTGTGTAAACTCAGTGAGATGTTTTGTAATCCGAAGAACACAACGGAAACAGAAGCTTGCCAGGTAAAAACTCATGTTTTCCTTTTTTAAATGTATTTTTAAAAATTTTTTGAGACTATGATATAATTATATCATTCCCCCTTCTTTTCCTCCCTCCAAACCCTTCCATGTCCATCACCTTTTCTCTCCTTCAAATTTATGGCCTTTTAACCTGTAATTGTTGATACACACACACACACACACACACACACACACACACACACACACATTCTATATATGTATACATGTTCTATATATTCTCTATATGTGTTTTATATGTATGTAAATACAACCCATATATTTTGTGTATGTATGTGTGCATATATATATAGTATGTATATATAGTATATATAGTATGTATATATAGTAAGACAAAAAAAATAAACCTTTCTTTCTTTAAACTGTAATGGAAAACCTGATTCTGAGAATTCTCAGCCTGTTCTTCTTGATAGCCTTCCCTATAAATCTTTGAACTATAACTATATATATGAATATGTATGTGCGTATACATATGCAGTATAAATATAATCTTGTTGGCCTGTATACTGTATAATGTTGCTTGTATGTATCTGTTTTTAGGACTTGGTCCCAATCCAGTGGTCTTCTGTCATCTTTGTACATGCCAAGCCCTTCTTTCTATATATCCTGACCAATTTTCTCCATTTAACCTTCATTGGGATAAGAATCACCTGTTTCCCAAGATGTCATTAACATAGACTATATCACTTTTTATTCTTTCCATTACTAAAATGATTCCCACGAACTGATCATTTTGACATTTCCAACTTGTTGATTAATTTTTTAACAATCTTGTGATGCATCTTCTTATTAAATGTCTTATCAGTTATCTTATTTTGATAGGTATGGCCAAGTTTTTTGTAAACTCTACTCTACTTACCTAAACCAAGTAGAAATGGACCATGAGAGTTAGTGTTAACTCTAGCAGGTGACTGATAACATGCTCCTTCTTGGGAGCTTACAATAAGAATGTTCAACTCAGCAACATATTAGTCAAGGTCCAGTCAGAGAATTAGAACATATTCACACATTCAGTTCAATAGTTTTTAGGATATTTAGTATATTGGTTTGTAAGGGCTTGCTGCACAAATCTGAGATGTATGTGGCAGAGTTTGTACAAAGAATAAGCTTGGAATTATCTGCTATGGGCTTGCCATCATTGTGACAAACTTCTAGAGATAAAGAGCTTAATTGGAGAGTGGTTTAGTTTGCCTTAAAATTTCAGAGGTTTCAGGCCATGGTTAGTAAGCCCTACTGTTTGGGGCCTGTGGTAAGATACTCTATCATGGTAGAGAGCTACTCACATAATAATGGTGGCCAGAAAGCAGAGAAACAGAGGGGCTAAAGTCTCAGCATCCACTTCACAGCACATTCCAGTGTGAACTAAATACCTCTCAATAGGTGCCACTTCTCAAGTGTTCTATCATTACCAAATAGTGCCATGGTTGGTGCCAAGGCTTTAGCACATGGGCTACTGGGGACCCACTTTACCATAGAAAGGCAAACCTGTTGTTCATTGGTAAGATAACTACATCAGAGAAGTTTTATCCTAAGACTTATGGTCTAGCTTATGATCTTTCATCTATCCCAACCATGTAGGCAAATATCCATTATAATATTTCTATAGTCAACTTATCATATGCTTCAGTCATATAAGCAAGGTTCTATTAGGGTTAAGCTGGATAATTAGGGACTATGGCCTAGACAAACTGATACATCAAAAGATCAACAAAAGCACCATGAATGAAGTCTGCAAAACAAATCCAGAATGCGGTTGTAGTTCTGTAAGTTTCAGCTTTCTCTGGGAAATGTAAGCAAATTGAATTGGCTAATTGTATAATTCGATGGATTTTTGTTGTTGTTCTTATGCTGGTCACACACCATACTAGCCACTTGCACTCCTTTCATTAGTAAATGAGTTTTACTATCCTGCTGCAAGTGCATATCTTGTCCCATGAATGATTGTAATAGCCCTTCAGCTGGCTGTTCAGTGTGTCATTCAGAGTCCAGTACAAGCTAATCTCTATGTCCCATCTCTTGCCATCTTTCTACAACTCAAGACAGATCATTTTGGTCATCTGATTAAGGTTCTCTCATTTTTAAAGGTAAAATCTAAGCTGGTTTTTGTTTGTTTGTTTTAATGAGCTGTGCATTTGTACCTGACTTAAAGTATGCCCATCACTCTTGTCACTCTTCCTTGCACCACTATTATGTGAGTAGCTCTCTACCATGATAGAGTATCTTACCACAGGCCCCAAAACAGTAGGGCTTACTAACCATGGCCTGAAACCTCTGAAATTTTAAGGCAAACTAAACCACTCTTCAATTAAGCTCTTTATCTCTAGAAGTTTGTCACAATGATAGCAAGCCTGTATCACATAATTTCAACATGGCTTCCTTATGTTTGTCCATTACTGAAGCCTACTCCCTACAGAGAGCTTTTACATAAGAAATTTAACATGGCTGATATAAAAAAAAAAAAATTTAGGACTGGTGATATGGCTCATCAGGTAAAGATGCTTGCCTCTCAAAAGAAGCCAGCCTCAAAATGACAAACATTGCAGGTTTTATGTTACATGCTGTGGTGGTTTGAATAACAATGGCTCTCATAAGCCCATAGGGAGTGGCACTGTTGGGGGTGTGCCCTTGTTGGAGTAGGTGTGGCTTTATTGGAGGCAGTGTGCCTGTAAGGGCAGGCTTTAAGGTCTCAGAAACTCAAACCAGGCCTAGTGGCTCAACATTCTCTTGCTGTTGCCTGTGGATCCAGATGAAGAATTCTCAGCTCCTTCTCCAGCACCATGTCTGCCTGTGTGCTGCCATGCTTCTCACTAGGGTGGGAATGGACTAAACCTCTGATGCTGTAAGCCAGCCACAAAACGCAATGTTTTCCTTTAGAACAAAAAACAGAACGAAACAAAATGCTTGCTGCCAAGACTGACTCCTGGGACCTGCCCTGTGGGAGGAGAAAATGGACTCCTTCAGGTTACTTTCTTACCATGCTGCATGTGCTACAGTTCGCCCTGCCCCACTACACACACACACACATACACACACACACACACACACACACACACACACACACACACACACACA
>OU015745.1:95402180-95413231 GCA_907169655.1 Acomys percivali | reverse complement strand
GTTTATTTGTTTGTTTAATATGCTGTGTTTGTATTTTTTGATGCATGCGTGTGTGTGTGTGTGTGTGTGTGTGTGTGTGTGTGTATGTGTTGCTTTTTGTTTTGTTGTTGTTTTCTGGGGGTGAGTAACACCTTGTTACCCCAAGTCCTCTGCTCAGTTCTGTCTCTCCCTCTCTTTGAGTTTTCTAGACATGGTTTCTCTGTATAGTGTTGGCTGTCCTTCCTTTGTAGACCAGTCTCTGTCTCCCCTAGTGCTGGGATTACAGGCTTTTGGCACTGCACCTGGCAGTCTTTCTTCTCTTAGTATTGTCTCTTTGAAAGTTTAGGAGGGAGCTGTTCCCAGGACTGTACAAGAAATCAGTCTGTAATGACCTTCTGTGGAAGCAGAAAGGAGGTTCCTGTGGCCAACCAATTGTATCACAGGGTAGACAGGACAACTCATGTTGGCTCTGGGGAGGAGTCAAGCATGCAGCGTGATAAATCTTTATGATGAGTCCTGACTGTTGGACAGAAGGGAAAGAGACCCCTAACCCTACCCCAATTTTCTTTTTCATTATCCTCCTGATACTATCTCCTGAATAACATTAAAAGTAAGCAGCCTATAAATATTGCACAAGCTCCCAATGCTAAAAGCTGATAAAGTTTATTGTACTTATAAAATAAATAGAAGGAAATGCTTTCACTTTCCTCTTTACAGGTCTGTGGGGAGATCCTAGGTATAATTTATTGCTTCAATTTTAAAAATGTAGTCTCCCTTCACAAATGCCCCCCCCATGTGTCTTAAGTCCCAAGCAAAAGCACATGTGAATATGCATGTTTAGAGATTGTTAAGACTTTTGCTTCAGACTCCAATTTTCACTGCAATTCTTTGATGAGATCTTTAAAAATAATTCTCTTACATGTTTTCATTGCCACCTCTATTTCTCTTCCTATTCTGTTGGTACTCCTTTAGTTAACATAGCAACCATTATTTCGCAGTATATAAGCCTCCTCCCATTCTGTTCTTGCTCTGTAGTAGTTGTCAACACAGCCATTCCTTTATAAACATATAAAATGGACATATGGCTGCAACCAAATACATAAAATTCCTTCTATGAAAGCACGCACAGCCTTTGTCATTATTGAATGCTGATACTTTTTCTGAGTGCTTGATATATAGAATCTGAACATCAAACACCTCCCAAATTCAGAGACGGGAAGGGGAGGTGAAGGCTGGTCCTATATAGAATCCTTTTTATTATCTTATACTGCATATAGGTCCTGGAAACTAGGCCTTTATTGGGCATAAAAATGGCAAGGACTGTGGGCATCATCTGGGGCGATGTCTCTTTCATTCACACTACTCACAGTTCCACTCATTTGTGGTACTGTATTTTGCAAGCAAGTGTGGACTTGAATCATCATCTTATATTTTGGGGATCAATATGCGTACCTAAATTAATACACTTTGCATAATATAAGGCAGAGCATATTTGTTCCAAGATGGGATGGGACAATAGTGTTAACTTCCTTCACCCAGGAATTCTACTTAAAGGTTATAGACAGTAAGCTCTGCCAAGAGAGACACAAAGTGTAGGCTTGTCTTTAACAAAGACTCCTACCAGAAATGTATTTATACTTATATGTATGAGGACATGTTTCAAAATGGTGCATACTGTTTTAGGCCATTAAGAAAGCACCTTATCAATCATTATTTTAAATTTGCAGTTCCATATTTTTATTAGGGCTTGCTATAGGACAGGAATTCAGATACATTAAGTTTTATAATAAAACCGATGGGTAAACTATTTGTCTCAAGTTAGAGAAAAGAAAAATTATATTCTCTTCTTAATAGGCATAAGTTGGGGATTCTAAGCCTGTGTCTTCAGTAGTTTATGCTAGTGCCTTAACCAAGTGTAATTTCGAAAGATCTGAGTTAGTGAGGTTCCTACGGCTAGCACTCTGGTCTTTGGAAGATCTGAGGCACTTTGCAGTTATGGCTATGATTTTTTAAAAAAGATATATGGACACTTCAAAGTTGTTTGTTCTTTTATCTTTTGGTTTTGTTACAGTAAAAGAAACCTACATAACACCCAACACACTTGATCTCTCATTAGGAAGGCAGTACAGGGGCTAGGGATCCAGTGCTTTCCCTGAAAGTGAAACAATCTGGGCTCAGATCTTTAGCACTTACATAAGAAGGTTGGTGCAGCATCACACATTTGTTTTTTTTTAAATTTATTTATTTTTAATTAATTTATTCTTGTTACATCTCTATGGTTATCCCATCCCTTGTATCCTCCCATTCTCCCCTCCCTCCCATTTTCCCCTTATTCCCCTCCCCTATGACTGTTCCTCAGAGGGATTACCTCCCTCTGTATATGCTCATAGGGTATCAAGTCTCTTCTCAGTGACCTGCTGTCCTTCCTCTGAGTGCCACTAGGTCTCCCCCGCCAGGTGACATAGTCAAATGGAACATTATGATAGGCAGATTTGGGTCATGGGGTCCCGCATCACACATTTGTAATCCCAGTTCCAGCGAAGTGGAGACAAGAGGAGCCTTGGTTGGCCAGTCTAACCAAACAGGTGAGCTCTAGGTTTGATGGGAGATTCCCTGCTCCTTCTTAAAAATAAGGTAGAGAATGATAAAATAAGACATGTGCTATTAACATCTGGCATACATGCACATGCACCTCCCATACAAGTGCACAAACAAAAATGCATACATATGCATACATCACAAACATACAAATTAGAAAGTTATACAACAGAGGTGAAATAAATAGAAAACATTCATGACTAAACAAATTATATATCGACTTAATATTATCCTGAAGATTTATATTTCTAAAACAAACACTCCCCCATCCCCAACCATAGCTTTGGGGGTGGAAAATTCTTATAACCCACACTAAACTATTTTAGTTTCTGCTTAGGATAATTTTTATAGCTTGTCCTAATTTTACTTGAAAAAAAATACATTATAAACTATTGGTCTTTAAAGGTTTATGAGGAGTACCAAAGCAACAATTTTTGATCAATTACCAAACTTTTAAGTAGACGTGCAAATCTATTTCTGTTTCCACCATATAACATCAAACAAATGGGTTTCCAGTCTAAACTTTCTGTGTTTTCTTCCATCTGAAATATCTTTTCTGTTAATCCTTAACCTTTATATTCATCCAGATTCTCCTGAGAAGAACCAACAGACCTAGACACATAAAGGATTTATTAGCGAAGTTGTTTTGGATGATTATGGAGGGTAAGACTCCCGTCAATGATTGCATCAGCAGCACGGAGGCCATGAGCTGTCAGTAGCATGAATTCATACAAGGCTAGAACCTTAAAACAAGACCAGTCTATGATGCTACTTCCAGGCTAAGACCAGATGACTGAAAATCTGGGAGTGCCTGGTGTAAGTCATCTCTGTTGCAAACACTCTCACAGACACACCCAGTCTTCTTTCTAGGCATTCCTTAACCCTGTGAAATTGATACCTTTAAAGGAAACACCATCTTGTCCCTGGTTCATATACTTTTGTAGTCTTCTCTACCATCTTGTTCTATTGTCTAATAGCTTTTCTTATCAGTAATAGATATCTTTATGTGAAAAATTAGGTTAGTTCCCTTCTCATCAAAGTCTTTAGCTAATTTCATTCACTTCTGCCATCGTGTTGAGACAGACCTAGTTCAATAGCCAGATTTTGAAAATAGACTTTAAAGAATAGATTAGAGGGAAGAGATGAGGGAAGAGGGAGGGATGGAGGTTGGGATGGAGAAGAAAAGAGGGAAGGGGCTGAGATCAAGATATAAAGTAAATTAATTAATTAATTAATGAGAAAAAATAAAACCACTCAGATCGACATAGGGCCTCTACTACATTATAGTGACTACTCTTTAACTTTTTAACCAATTGTAAACAGCAGTCACTTGAAAGATCACAAAAAAGAATAGATTGAGATATACAGAGAACTTAATAAGATAAAACAGAGAATTTCTACATAGCCTGTACCCAGACTCTGCTATTTGTGTTTCATGTCATTAGTTTCATGCACATATTTCTTCATCAACTAACATACTAATATGTTAGATGAAATCTACCTTTATTCAGCTGTACTCAGACTTTACCACATGTCTTTTCCTGTTCCATGAGCTCCTCCATAGCATCACATATATCTTCATGACTCCCTAGACTCCTGTAGACTGTGACAGTTCCTCAGCTTTCTCCTGTTTCTGGTTAGACAGCTTATAAATCTTTAAGAGAAAATGCTGATCTGCCAAAACACTATTTTGATCACACCATATCAAAGGTATTCATAGGAATGTGATCAATCATTGTTGATCCTCACGTTACCTGGAAGGGTGTTTCAGGTTTGTCTGTCATCAGGTGCCCTTCCCCTTGCTTCCTGTCCATCCTGTGCTATTTGGAAGGAAGTCACTAGGACTCACTTCTAGATAGCAATGATTTATAGTCCTCCTCCTTGAGGACAGAGGAGCAACATAAACATTAGGAATTCTTTTGCAAGTGATGTCAGCCTATTTGCTACCATTTATCATTTAATCAAGTGTTTGTTGGCATGAGTATAGAATTACAGATATTTGCTTGGTATTTTGTGTTATAGCCCCAGACTACCTCAATTTAGTCATCAGATTGCTCTGCCCTTGGCTATTGGTCATTTATTTTGTAACTGAGTCCTTTTTGAAACAACTTATTGATAAAAGAATTCTTTTATTTAATTGGTTTTACTGTCTTTTTGAAAAGTCACTTTCTTAATCTCTGGTACCTTAGGATAATCGAATACTTATTTTGTGCCTTAGGACAAGACAGCCTTTTCTCCAAATAGCTCATGTGTTTCTTTTTAGAAAATAGTACTGGGGTCTGAAATGAGTTCTGTTACTCACTGCTCCCAGGATGCTGTGGTTTCTAGACTCAGTTTGCTGACAGAGAGAGGGGGCGGAATGTGTGTGCCTGTGTGTGTATGTGTGAGTATATGTGTGTGTATTCACAAGTATGCATATTTCAATAACTGCTTCTACACTGTGCTGATCTATGTCTTTATTAAGCTGCACAGAGCTCATATCAAGTGTCTAAAATTTTGACCTATTACTGTGTGAATCAATCTTTCTTCCTCCTTCTGTGTACCTGTAAATTCACACTCCAATAGTAAAACACCTGGTTCCTACCACCTGCCATCTGCTGTATATATAATGTTTTCTGAATTGTTAATTCAGAACCCGTGCACAGAGGAATTTTGTGTAGTTCCTTTGGCCTTTAGTCAAAGAGTCTCCTCTCTAATTACCTTTTAATTCTCTTAGAAGTTAATTTCTTAAAAACAATCTTATTTTCACACACACACACACACACACACTCACACACACTCACACACACACACACACACACACACACACACACACACACACACACATATATATATATATATATATATATATATATATATATATAAACTTGTGTACTAAGAGGGTGATATGAGGTTTCAATACTTGTATACATTTGTGTCATGTTTTGACCAGATTAAGCCCAACTATCTCCTTAGACACTCACCATTTCTTTATGGTAAAACCTTTCACAGTCTTGTCTACTTGCTTTGTCAAATGGACCATACATTCTTGTTATCTGTGCTCTGCCCACTGCTTTGTCCTCAACCCTTCAGTAGGGTCCTTACATACCTGTAATGCACATAAATGCTCTTGTCATAGTCAGCCTTCTTTTATGGGATACTATGATTTCCCAAGTAGTTTTTAAAATGTCTAAATAATTGCTCTCTATGTTGTAAAGTTACATAGGTTTGGGGTGAAATACACAATATTTGGCAAAAAGGATAGTTTAATTGTTGTAATCTTCTTCTTTGTTTTATCTAGTCAATCTTTCTGCATTTCCCAAAACTCCTATTAACTAACCATGCTTTCCCTGCCTACTATTTTTTGCCTTTTCTACAATGATAGATGTACAATTGTAAACTATGCAACATTTCTCAAACTGGCTGTCTTCAGTCAGCCATGTGCATTTCAGGTTCACGCAGATCTTTTGGTATCTTCATATATAACTTGTTTTATTGTTGCATAATATTCCTCTGTATAACTGTATCATAGCTTTCTCATTTGTTAATACATCCCTTAAAAGACATCTTGCTTACTCCTGTTCTTTCGAACTTAGGAATAAAGTTGATACAAACACCTGTGTGGATATAAGTTCTCAAATCAGTTAGGTAAATATGTAGAAATGTAATTTCTGGATCTCATGGTAAGAGTAACTTTGTGAAAAACTAGCAGGTGGTAGTCCAAAGAGGCTGGATTGCCCTTCAGAGTCTTGATCTATATCCTTGCTAGTGTTGTGTTGTGTTTGAATTGTAACCATTCAAATAAGCAATAAGGGTCCTCATTATTGTTTCAGATTATCGTTTTCACATGATACATGATCCTGAGATTCTTTTTTTTTTTTATGTGTAATTTTCCTCTATGCATCATCGTTGAAAAAATGTCTATTCTGGTCTTTGTGAATTTTAGTTGTTTTCTTATTGTTATATATTACAATTGTATTCATAGTTTGGATACAAACCCTATACTACTTGTGTTCTTTATGAGTATCCCAGTCTGTTACTTTTTGATTAATTCTCTTAATAATGTCTTTTATAAGGGAAATTTAAATTATAATAAAATCCTCATATTTTATTCTTTAAATTTTTAATTAGTTTTATTGAGTATGTACATGTATGTGTGTGTGTTCATGTGTATGTGTATGTGTGTGTGTGTATGGGCACATGCACGCATTACCACACATTTGTGGAAGTCAGAAGACAACTTGTAGGCATCATTTCTCTTCTTCTATCCTCTAAGTATCAGGACATGAACTCAGCTTGTCAGGCTCGGTGGCAAGTGCCTTAACCCACTGAGCCATCTCTTCAGTCTGTGTTTTCTTTAATGAATCTTGGCTTTGGACTTTATCTAAAAGTTCATTATTAAGCTCAATGCCTCTTAGATTTTTCTGTTGTATTTTCCAGAAGTTCTAGATTTGTGCATTTTATATTGAATATATGTTCTGTGTTGAATTTTTCTGAAAACTATAAGTTGTATGTTTTAATATTGCTCATGCAAATAGATATCCAGTGTTGAGTACCATTTGTTGAAAAGGCTATAAACTACATGCTCTGCATTGAAGTGACTTTATGTTTCTGTTGGAGATCAATTAACTATTTGACAACATAGTTAGGTTCACTTTCCTATATCACTGATCTATGTCCTTTCAACAATTCCCAGTATTTGATCATTATATCTTTATCTTGAATCTTGAGATTGGATAGGTTTGGCCTTTCAACCTAGTTCTTTTTCAACATTATATTGTATATTCAAAGTCTTTGCTTTTCCATATACAGTGCTTTATTTCCCTAAATTTGTACACTTGGAAATTTAATTCCAATGCAACAGTGTTGGAAGGCCAGGCATAACAAGTGGTATTTAGGTCCAAAGGGTCTACTACCATAAATGTATTAGTGCCATTAGGAAAGGAACCCAGGAGTGTGTTTGCTCTCTTATGTCCTGTCCTTCTACCTACTGCCATATGACAGTGTGGTAAGAGGCTCCTCGCTAGTTTCTGCTGTCTCTACGTTAAATGAAGAAGACAAGTGTTTTTATGTTTATAAATATTCTAGCTTCATATATCCTGTTATGTCAACATAAAGTGGACCAAGTCATCATCTAAACTGAAGCATATGTACATGGATAGCTACAGAAGAGTTTGCAGACAATTGAATCTAGATCGTACTAAATGCGCATATGAACAAGGAAGAATTTTTAACTTATAGTATTGTCTTTCAATCTGTAAACATTCAATATCCTTCCTACATTTAGATCTTCTTTGCGTCCTTTCATCAGAGTTCTAAAGTTTTCTACATGTGGGTATGTATTTACTTCACTAGATTTATAGTTTGAAATTGCAATTTCTCTCTCTCTTCTCTCTCTCTCTCTCTCTCTGATGTATGTGTATGTGTTGGCATGCGTGTAGTGACAAATGTGTGTGTGTGTGTGCATGTAGCAGATGGAGGTTAAACCTGGGTGTCTTCACGCTGTATATTGAGACAGGGTTTCTCACTGGAGCCCAGAAGTCACCAGTCTGGGGGATTCCCTTGTCTCTACTTCTCTGCTTGCCCTGGGATTACAGTCACCACCATCTGGCGTTCCTGTGGGCAATCCGGGTCTGAACTCTACTCTTCACACTCTTGCATAACAAGTGTCTTACCTGCTAAGCCACCAACCACCACCACTTTGCATCTTTTATTGTTATTAATTTTAAATCACAATTTTCTGTTGATGGCTTGCTTTCATTTGCATTTATTTCCTTTTTTTTTTTTTTTCATTAGAGATTTCCTCTTTGGCTTAAGTGTCATCTACATGTATTGTCAAACCTACAAACATTTTGGGATTTTCCAATCATCTTTCTGTTATTGATATCTATGTTGATTCAGTTTAGGTCAGAGAGCATACTTTGTACGGTTGCTACATGTCAGGGCGTGTCTTGAGGGCCGCAAGGTGGTCTGTCATGATGAATTTCCCATGAGATCTTAAGAACAATGTTTATTCTACAGCTCAATGGGGACTTCCATAAATGTCAGTGAGATCAAGTTGACTGATGGTGTTGTTTAGGTGAACTCTATCCTTACTGATTTTCTGCCTGCTTGATATAACAATGACTGTAGAAAGGATGTTGGAAATCCAGCTAGAACAGTGGATTTGTCTTCTTTCCCTTGTTCTATCAGGGTTTTCCGCACGTATTTTGGCACACCGGTGCATTACCCTTAATGATTACTATTTCTTCTGGGAGAGCTGACCTTTCATTGTTTGTAATGTCAGTAATAACTTTCCTTTTCCTGAAGCCCCCTTTCTAAAATTAATATAGCTCCTCTCACTTTCTTATATTTTTCTGACAATTTTATTTGTTTAAAAGACTCTGTTGTGTGTTTTTAATTTAGAGTAAGTTTGTTATAGAGAATATGTAGTTAAAAGCTGGTTTGTTGTTGTTGTATGTTTTCACACTCTGTCCATTAATAAATGTAGAATGTACCTGGTATGTTTGTATTGTCTATCCTTTCTATTCTTTTTTGCTTCTTTTGTTTTCTCTCTCTATTGTTTTCCTTCTCTGAGTATAATTGAATATTTTATGTAATTTATTTTCTTTTTCCTTTGAACATAGGAACCGCTCAAATCATATTTTAGTATTTGCCTTTAAATTTGAAATATGAATTTACAATTCTAATATGCTTTTTAAAAAGCATCATAATGCTTCACAATTAATGAAAGTATCTTTTTACAGTGTGTTGTCAACTCTTCATTTTAACTTTCATGAAATTTACTTCTCTATCCATTTCATGCACTTCAGCCACTCAGTATACTGTTGGTCCTAGTATTTTTAAGGGCCATCAATTAGATTAACCAAGAACAAGAAAAAACAACTGTTTATTATTTTATTTCTGCTCCAGTTCTCTTTTCTCTGTGTAGGTCTAGGTTTCTGACCTATATCATTCTTCTTTTCAGAGAAAAACTTCTTGAAGCATTTGATTTTAAGTTATTTGTGGCTCTAGGAATCAAACCCAGAGCATGTATACATGCCAGGCAAGTGCTCTACAAAGCTGAAGTTGTGGTCCTCAGCGCTCCAAACAATTTATATAGTGCTGCTAACAACCATGAATTCTCTTCCTTTTTGTTGACTATGAATGTCCTCAGTCTTCACTCTCCATACTTTATAAACTTCCATGGGATAGCAAATCCAGGTTTGCCATTCATTTGTTTCAAATGCTTTTAATACATTCCATTCTCTTATTGTTTACATGGCCTCTGATGAGATGTCTTTAGCAACTTTTGAAATAATTTTTTTCCTTTCTAAGTAAGATGTCATCACCAACATCACTGAATTTCAAAATATTTTTCTCCGTTGGTTTTCTGCAATAAGAATACATGTCTCTGTGTGCTTTTTGATATGTATGTTGTGTGGTTGTCTTTGAGCTTCCTAGATCTTTAGTTTGTTGTTTA
Organism: Acomys percivali; assembly: GCA_907169655.1. Taxonomy (NCBI): domain Eukaryota; kingdom Metazoa; phylum Chordata; class Mammalia; order Rodentia; family Muridae; genus Acomys; species Acomys percivali. Next base: position 95,403,213 of record OU015745.1, on the reverse strand, counting down.
TCAGTATTTTCCAAGTACTCAGTTGTTATTAATTCAAATAAATTCATGCATGCCTGGGAGTATTGGTGGGTGTGAACGTTCAGAGAATCTCAGATCAAAGTCACCTGAGATTGGTCTGTTCTAAGCTACTCCAGTATTGATTTCAGCCATTCTTTTCTTATAGACTTCTGTTATTTCAGTCACACGAAGGTTTCAATTCCCTCTCTGAGATTATCTGTTCTTTCCTTCCCAAAGTAAAAACAGAAAAGAAGAGGTTGCAGGGTGTCCACAGAGTGTAAAATCAGACACACACATAACTAGGTTGTTTCTAACCTAGATGAAGATGATAAATATTTACCCACCAAAGAACGAATCTATCCCACCTCAATACTGCCCTTTGTTGTGTGAATCAGTGCAATTTATTTTCCATAGTCTGTACTTATTGCTTCTCATGTCTTACTGATAGCTTTGTTGAGAGCTTTCCCTTTTTCTTTTCTTTTCTTTTCTTTTCTTTTTTTTATTGGCGATGTAGGAGTGGGGAACAGGACTCTTAAAAGAAACTTTAATTTCATGCACAAGACCAATTTGAATGAGTGTTCTGAAGAGATTAGTTTAGTCACAACAGCACCTAGCATTAAACAAGGAGGGAGGCAAACTCACCCCCATCTGAAATAAAATAATACACTAAGAAAAAAAACACTAAACAAGCAAAATTCGTGCTCTATTACTTCCCAAATTCCATTGTATATCTTGAATTGAAAAAATACAACTTTTAAAAGCACGAGTCAACAATCTTTTCAAATATTTTGGAAAATCACTGAAGAAGTGATGATGGCACCGAGCATTCTCTCGTCTAAAGGCCATAACAAAGTTGGAGAATAGGCGAAAACACAGAAGGCATTTCACCAAACAAAGTTCACATAGTGTAAATAATAGAATCAAAGTATTTGTAATGATTAACTTTTATGGAAATAAAAAAAATAAACTACATACCTATCAGAGTGTGTGTGTGTGTGTGTGTGTGTGTGTGTGTGTGTGTGTGTGTGTGTGTGTG
>OU015745.1:95371261-95402170 GCA_907169655.1 Acomys percivali | reverse complement strand
GTGTGTGTGTGTGTGTGTGTGTGTGTGTGTGTGTGTGTGTGTGTGTGCACGCAATGAGACTAAATGAGTGCAAGGATCTATGGAAACCACAGATCACTAACTAATTGCCAGTATAAATACAAAATGATACAGTCACTCAAACTTGGGGTTTCTAAAAAACATACTGTGTAATTACCACGTGACCCAGAAATTGACCCCTTAGGCATTCATCTCAGAGAAATAAAATGTTTACATAAAACTCTAATACTAATTGGCTTCCCCCCCCCCCAACAGTCCAAATGGTAAACAACCCAGGACATGAATGATAAATAAACTGCAGTATTCATGCCCCAAAATACCTTGAAACACCAGAAAGGAGTGGGATGTTTTGTACTTAACTCCATCACTGCCAGTCTCCTGACCTCACCACAGAATTGGTTCTCTTTTTCTCTAACCTCCTAATATGTTAAGTATACCCAGTCTGATAATGTTGTGTGTTATATCATATGTCCTAAATTCCCAAATCCCCAATGAAATCTGCTCTTCTTGAGCAGACACACAGATTTTCAGGCGGCACAAAGAACTGAGTCCTTGAGAATCATTCAATACACATCTCAGGAAATCATTAGACTATTTCTTTCAGCAGCCCTTCTTGGTTTCTCAGTGTGAGCAATGTGTAATTGCAACTGCTTACACTCAGCTCCTTGAACTTACTAGCTCTATAGCACCCACTCCTTAAAATTCTTTTTATTTTCTTCTGTTATACACTACTATTTTGATTCATCTATTTGATGTTTTATTATTTATTATCTACTGCTAAATGTAAATGTTACTTAAATTATTTTATCTAAACCTGGAGAGATAGCCTAGTTGTGCTTGACATCTAAACATGAAGACTCAAGTTAGAGCACTGGCATCCAGGTAAAATGCTGGGTGTGGCAGTAATTACCTATAGCTCTAGTGCTGGGTCAAGGAAGCAACAGAACTATCCCTGGGCTTGCTTGCCAGCTAGTTTAGGCAACCAATGAGCTCCAGACTCAGTGAGCGATCCTGAGTCAAATAATAAGGTGGGAGTGATGCAGGAAGACATCCAACATTGACCTCTGACCTCCACACATATGCGCATATATCACACACATACATGTGCACATACTAACAATATACATTACACCGGTTAAGTCCACAAATAGATATTCTATAAACCTTTTTATTTTATTCACTTCCATTAGCACATTCCTGACCCTTAAAATGGCTTTTAGATAGTTCCTAATTTTCAGCCAGGCTTAATTTGATAGACAATGCTATCTTAATTTGTCTGTGGCCCTTCCAAAATAAAATATTCTCCAGTAAAGGACGTTATCTTTTCTCATCAGTCTCTCAGATACCATCCTTATTTTGTGCTCTATATGTTTTATAAGGACCCCACCAATAACAATATACATATACTCTATATGGTCAGTCTTGAAAACGACCAAGAAAACTTTCAAAATTTGCCCAAGGAATGTAGCACCCTTTTTTCTGTACTGGAAAGGACCTCTCCGCCCTTCCCCCCATCCCCCACCCCCACCCCCTCCGCTCCCCGCCCCCATCCCCCCCAATCCCGCAGCCTCATCTCTAGTCTCCATGCATCACGGTATCTCATTTGTTTAGTTATTGCCACACAGCTATACAAAGGTGTGGGCTGGCAGCAGGTCTAGCGATCTTTGACTCTCTGATCTGGGGCTTCTAGTCCAAAGGCCATTGCCTGAAGAACCCACTTAAACTTCCAACACAACCGTGTGGGACTACCTCTGACCAACACAGAATACGAGATCGAGACCTTAAGGATAAAGCCCACCGATTTGACCCATCAAATGGATGTATTTGCAGTCTCCGTGGAGTCTCCAGCAGGACTGGACGAACCCTCAGTTTGATCAGCCATCATTCCCTGAGCAACACTTCCTGGAACTGGCATTTCCACTTCCATCTTTCAGTTTTCTCATAACCCAGTTAAGATTCTAATTCCTTTTTTTTTTTTTTTTTTTCAGACTTCAGTATTTTAAGAGAAGACAAGACTAAGAATCAATACCTGAAATACCAGGGTACGTTAGTTGAATTTCACTCATGGAAAACGAAAAGCCACTGAAGCCTTAGTGGCTGTAATTCAGCAGGATCAGTGTACTTCAGGGGTTAAGGTAACCTGAGGAATGGCTTTTGCTAGTTCAGGGATAGTGAAGAGAGCCCAAAGCACTGGAATAAAAGCCGGAGACTATATTAGGATATTGTATACAACTTCAAATGATCTTATAGTTTTCTGCATTTCGGTTGTTGGAGGGATCGTCAATAAGATGGTATCTGGGTGTTAGAGGCTGAGTATCTTCCCACCCCTCTCAGATTCGTGTGTTGATGTCATACCCTTTAGTGTCTCAGAAGGTGACTTTACTTGGGAATAGGGTCATTGATGGTGTACTTATTTTAAAATAGACTATATTGGAGTAGGGTTGGCCCCTGATTCAGTGTGATTGTTTTCCTAGAAAAAAATGGACATGGATGTACAAAGGGTGGTTACCACATGAGTTGATTACCACTACCGATCTACTGCTACTTTGATTTTCATCTTTTAATCTCATAGCCTATAAGAAAATAAATTTCAGCCAGGTGGTGGTGGCACATGCCTTTAATCCCAGCACTTGGGAGGCAGAGGCAGGTGAATCTCTTTGTAGCCTGATCTACAAAGCAAGTTCAGTACAGCCAAAGCTACACAGAGAAAGCCTGTCTTGAAAACCCCCTCCCAAAAAAAAAAGAGAAAAAAAAAAGAAAAAAAAATCTATTTTGGAGCCATTCAGTCCATGATAGTCTGCTATGACAGCCCCAGGAAACTAACAAATAAAAGGTATAACTAGGCATCTTTAGTACAAGTAAAGGAGGCAAGGAAGGAAACCTACTGAAGTGAAGAGGAAAGGAGGTACAGACAGTGCTTCAGGATTTTGGCCTGTATGGCTCATTGAAAGAGATATGTAAGAGACATGTGGGCAAATTGGAATTTTTGTGTGATGGGGTGAGAAGCGTGGTCCCCATTAATTGAGTTGGAAAGCAAAGTATTATGTGAAAAGGACAGAACTCATCTTCTGCGTGTAATGAATGAATCTGTACTTGAAAAGCGTGCACTCTCTGAAGCCTTAGGTGCACAGGAACCAATTAGGCCGATTGAGTGAAATTCAGATAAGGAATTTATGAGAATGGAAGACTAGCTTTGAGAAAAGATGAAAGGGAAGAAATGTACTTAGCTAGACTAAGTGATCCTTAAGCGGAATTTGATGATTAGGGACAGATGTTTTAAAGAGGAAGCATCAAAGAAGAAACAAAGTGATATAAAGAGAAAGATGCACACACTGTAACAATTTTAATACTCGGTTTATTTTTTACAAACAGGAAAATATATTAGTAATAAACTCTTGAGAAAGCATTTCTAACAAGATAACAAATATAGAAGTCATAAAATAAATTAAATTACAAATATTTTAAAGTTTGAGACAAATTTTAAGTTGCATTAAAAGCAAAAAATGAGAATAAAGTGTATCTACAATTGGTATATAGTTAATAGGTAGCATTATAATCTTATTACTAAGATGTTTAATTTTAAGTTAGGAAATTTATATGAAATGATAATTTTTTCCTTTTTATTCATTCATTCATGTTACATTTCAATGGTTATCCCATCCCTTGTATCCTCCCATTCCTCCCTCCCTCCCCCTTTCCCCCTACTTCCCTCCCCTATGACTGTGACTGAAGGGGACCTCCTCCCCCTGCATATACTGAAATGATAATATGTTAAGGTAGACAATAGTTGAAAAGGTGTTTCAAGTAACTTTTTCTCAAATCATGTAAAGTCAAGCTATGTTTGTTAAGAATTGATAACAAATGATGTATGATGTTGATGGTAACAATAAATGCCATGAAGTCACTATAATAGTTGAGGCTTTTTCCATATAATTGTTATGACCTAATATATTTGTGACATGTTTTTAAGTGTAAAAAGTTATGAATAAGGTATTGGTAGGAAACAAATAGATATGAAGCTTTTTTTTTTTTAAAGAAAAGCTTTACTTATATTTACTACAGGTAGGTGAGAGTGTAAATAACTTTAATTTCATTTTGAATATGATACACTTTAAATAATTTCAATGTAAACACATTTATTTTATAACTATAGCTTCTCATAAAAGGATAAAGAAATCTTAGCTAAGAGAGAGAAAAACCAGATATTTCATGAGTGTCATTGAGAGAATAGGAGAACCGTCTAGAAGATCCTTCTTCCGGTGTGAGATGCCTGACTGTTACTGTCCTTATAAGATAGCATTTTATTTTTCAATATCAGTAAACTCAAGATGAAATTTTACCTTGGTAAATATATTCTAATATATCTTTAAATATTATGGATTTAAATTTAGAGTTTTATTGAATTTTATATGATATGCGGTAAATTTTTATTTCCCCAAGGTGCAAGCTTGAGTTAGATGGTGAAAAGCTAGATGAGGGAGGAGACTCACTCAGCACACTTGTAAAATGATGAGTATATTCATTTTAATAAGGCATTGATTCCTTTTTAATTTCATTACTGATGTTAGCTAGCTGTCTTAGTCAGGGTTTTTATTGCTGCAATGAAGCATCATAAACAAAAAGTTAGTTGGGGAGGAAAAGGATTATTCAGCCCATACTTCCACATTGCTGTTCATCATTGAAGGAAGTCAGGACAGGAACTTCAGTAGGGCAGGAGCCTGAAGGCAGGACCTGATGAAGAGGCCATGCATGAGTGCTGCTTAATGATACTTGATTTCCATGGCTTGCTCAGCCTGCTTTCGTATAGAACCCAGGACCACTGGCCAGGGATGGCCCCACTCACCATGGGCTGGGCCCTCTCCACTGATCACTAATTGAGAAAATGCCGTTCAGCTGGGTCTCCTGGAGGCAGTTTCTCAACTGAGGCTCCTTCCTCTCTGATGACTCTCCCTCTTGTCAAGTTGACACAAAACCAACAAGGACATGAGGTGAAATAATATCTCACTTTATTTTGGAAAAAAAAATCAATAATGGATACAAAAGGCATTTCCAGGTAAGCCTACTCCCTGAAAAACAAACAAGGCATTTTAGCTTGTAACACTTTATATCATAGAGAAAGAGCTATGGTATATGTGGATTAGCTATTATCTTAGGATGTCCAGCACTTGGTCTCCTCTCTTGACTCTAGGTGACCTGCTCTTTCTTACTGGCCTCAGGCACGCACTAGTGGCAACGTTTTACACAGTTACAGCACCCCACTCTCCTGGTCACAGCAGTTAGTTATGAGTTGAGATAACTTATCGTAGATTTAGTCCTACCACAAAACCATGACATGAAGAGGGATGTGAAAGTGGCTTATTAGGAAAGGTGCCCAGGAGGAACTGTAGATGGAAGCCGAGGAGAAGGTGAGGCAGTTTGGTTCAGAGGAGAGTCATGCAAGGCTACAGTGTGATGGGGTGTCCTTGGAAGGGCTCTGTGATGGATGTCCTCCCACCCACCCAAGGTTCAAATGCTCACTGGGAGGACTTCCCGTTGAGTTGTACCATGCTAGACTTTATTGCATCACCAAGTGAAATCAGAAAAAAGAAAAAGCCCATGGGATGAGCCTAAAAAGAAAGAGGGCTATATGCTTTTAAGGCCCATCTTCCAGAGAAGTCCACAAGATACATTTAGTTTCTACAGTACAGGAATTGTGACATATTATGACTGTTGCTAAACCAGAAAGCTCATTAGAGGTACAGAGTTCAGTGATTTTTTTTAAACCTGGGGCCATTCATATAGGTCATCTCTGCCCACCACATACCCAAATGTAAGCGCCCTAAGGAAAGCAGGTATCCAGCATCAATCACATTATTTGTGCTAATGGATTAGTTACAGTGAATTTTATTAGTGAGTGATGGACAATCTGCTGGCGTCCACATCCACATGCCATCGTAGGGTAGGGTCAGCCAACCTTGAATAGTCCTCCCTAAAGATTGCAGTTTCCTCCAGCTACATTCATTCTTTGCCGAACAGATGCTGTGGGTTCATTCCCATAAGGAAAGTTCTGAATGGCATGCAAGCTACAATTCACTTTTGAGCAAGGCAGCTAAGAGTCAATTTCCACACCTGTCTGTCATTGTTTAAGGGGCACCTGCCAGGAACAGATTTCCAGGCACTTTTAGACATCTGTAAGTGTTATGAAGCAGGTTCCAGCAGCCTGAGGGCAAGTCCTCCGACAAAGAGATGTAAGTGCTGATTGTAATGAGTGACAGCTCTTGGTGATAGTTGAGCCTAGAAGATGGACCTTGGCCTGAGGGCATGTAGGTGAAGGGCTGACAGCATCTGTTACCATCACCTACCCTGGGATTGTATATCCTCAACCAAAAATAGACAGCACTCTTTCTTGTGATGAACAAGCAGGTGGAGGACGAGCCTCAAGCTGGGTGGAGCTATAGCTTTACCCTGTGCAGAAGAGCTTTCCATGGTGGCTGAGGATGGTGTCTACACACAGGGAAAAGTCAGCAGAAGACAGATGTACACATACACACACACACACACACACACACACACACACACACACACACAAACACACACACACACACAAACACAACTTCCTGACTCTGCTTCAGATTTCCCTTGAAGCCACCAGCTCCACCAGCTCTCCTTTGCTTGCAGTTACTATGAATATCCCCCTCCCGCCCTGTGTACTTCGCATGTGCTGCTTTACTTTAGCTTTGTGACATGTACCACTTGGCAAAGGCCTTGACTTTGTCAAAATAGACTGTGTTTATTACGTAATGAACCTACTAGATCACGGGAACCCGATTCAGAGACATTTGAGGATAGACTTTATTTCTCTTGGAAGATAGGAATGGCAGTTCATGTTTGGTCTGTCTACTTTCTAACTCTAACAGATTTTATTGACAAACCACAACCAGATCCACCATTCACACCCATATCACCAACCACCTTTTTCAATCTGTTTTTGTAAGCTCTGTCTACAGATTACAATTAATTAGGAATTAGGAAGTTCAAATTTTAGTGTTCATAATATGCTTTTTAATTTCATGAATAAAACATATGTGGAAGTTGGTTCTCTCTTTTATCTGCACACCTACACAGTACCTTTGATATTTTCTTTTGGCCAAGAAAACCTGAAATATTTATAACCTTACTTTTTCCAAAAGTGTTTGCCAATCTCCATCCTTGAAAACAATAAAAGGATAACATATTTCCAAGGGACAGAGCTGTCTTACTATTATAATTTAAATGATCTTGTATAAGAGTACATGTAAATCATCTAAAAACACATTTAAAGATTCCCCCCTGGATAAAAACACATAGATGGTTGGACTGAAAACAACATGACATGTGGTAGAAACACCACATCACTGCTGCACTGTGTTTTCAGGAGAATGTCTTGTCCATGTGCGGTAGAGGATAGAGGCCAAAGAGTGAAAAGCCACATTCAGTGCTTCTCCTTTTCTGTTCAGTCTCCACTGGCAAGTGCTCTTGGGACCCACAATGAGGAAGAACCCTACAGCAGGGATTCTCTTGACTTAGAAACTTAATATTGAGAAGCCTTGAAGAATTTATTGAGTCTTAAGTTCAAGTTTCTAATTTGAGAATTCTGTGGGGTTCATTTAACACATATGTTTGAAGCACGACTAATGCTCCTGATACAAGACCTGGATACAGCTGCAGGTAAATAGAGGGAGAGAGCCTGTCCTTCTGATACCACCAGTCAGCCTGGTACCATTTATCTATATGACTGGCCTGTGCCCAGCAAGTCATTCCATCCAGCAACAGATTGTGTTCAGTTTCCAGTGTATGGTTGTTACATTCATCCTGACATGGAATGACCCATCAAATAAACACACTATGAAATTGGGTTCAGCACACTGAAGGAAGCTACACTTAAAATGATGACAGCTAATGTTACTGAGCACTCACTATGGGATTGGTTCTATGGTAAGTCATTTGCATGTGTTGCTCCATGTGTTCATCCAACCCTACATGGAGAGTTCATGTATTTTTCATATGAAGAAATAAGAGGCTAGAATCGCTAAGCCACCCTCCCTAAGTCAGCTCAAAGTGGATATAAGAACAGCGCTAATAACCCTTGCTCAAGGCTGAGTTCTTGATCAATGGGATGCGGAAACCCCTATAAAATCACTGATTATTGCCAGTGGTAGATGATTGTCAGTACATACGTTGCCTAGACCTTTCTACCTAGACATAAAGGCCACAAACCAGAGATGCACAACTGCAGCAAAGATTGGGGAAGTACTATGTTCACAATGGACAGTCTTTTTGATCAACAATGATGACTCACATTGAAGAATCATAAAAACCCAAATTAGGCTAATGGCAGGTGCAGAAAACCTTGAATATCTTCAGGTTAGCACATGCCAAAATGTCAAAGTTATTTATGTCTGGCAGTGGTTTATAGAATGGATTTGGATTGTTTGAATATTTGAATGGGCTGGTTTTGGATGATAGTTGTTAGTGGAGATGTAGAATGCATGCATAAGTCAGCATGTTATGGAGAAACGGAATCAACAGGACATAAATAGGTAGGCATAAAAATAAAAGATAGATATAGATAGATATCTGGCTAGATAGATGATAGATAAATAGATAGAGATTGGTAAGTGCTAGATAGATAGATTGACATACATACATACATACATACATACATACATACATACATACATATTTCAAGGTACTGGCATATCTGATTATGGCTGTAGAGAAATGCCATGACTTGCTGCCTACAAAGGAGAAACTTCAAATCAGATGGAATGGACTCAATTTCATTTCAAAGTTCTAAGAATCAGGATAACCAATCCTAAGTCTAGGGCCAAGGACAAGGAGTTCTTGTGCCTAATAACAGGGGAAGATGTATGCTCCAGTTACAGGAGAAAGAAAATCCACCTTCCTCCATCTTATGGTATATTTAGAACCTTAACAGATTGAATGATATTCACCTACCTTGGTGGATGTGGTCTTATTTATTCAGTCTGCCAATCAAAACACTAATCACAAAAGTGCTTTACCAGCTATATGATAAACTGTAGTAACACACGCACACACACACACACACACACACACACACACACATCAATAGTCATTTTAATGTAGCAAGAGGGAGGAGAGAAGGAGAAGGAAAAGTAATTAACTAAATTTTGAGTACACACAGATAGATGGTAAGATGTTGGTTACTAGTTATCCAAGTAAATATGTTCCATAGCCAGTTAGAATGTTTGATTTTGATAGTAGAGTTTGAATGAACAACATGGAGGAGGGGGTGGAATATTACATGGTCAAGAAGAGCAGAAGCCTAAGAGTTCAGCTTTTATGGGAACCCACAGTTTGAGAGGAATCAGCGAAAAAGACAAAGAATTCTTCCTTCACCAGGGTTAGAGAACAAAAGAGTAGGATGGAGCCAAGAGAAGACTGGGAATGAAGGAGCTGATACTGAATGGTGCTGACACCAGACAGAGAAAGAAAACTGAGTGCAGGCAAGACCTGATGAACTGAGGTTCTTGGGGTCAGGTGAAAAAGAATTTGCTCATCATAAAAGGGGCAGGGTGGACTTTAGGGTCTGATCAACCAGAATGTAGAGCTAATTACATGGGTCCATATCTTAAGGTTATGATCACCAAATGGAGAGAAACTCAAGTGTTTTAGAAACACATGGTTGTTATTTATATTTAAAAGCAATGGGGGTGTGAGATTCATTTGAGAGAATTTCACTTCCCAGCAATATTTTCTAGAACTTTCTCATTTTTTTGTGCATGATAAACTGATGGTAGAAATGTGTCTTTTTTCCTACTGCAAACTGAAATGTACAAATGTCTAAGTTGCCTTTCCATCAGTATTAACTTTACATTTTCCTTAAGATGTCATCTTTCTCTGCTGACAGGAAGAAGAGAGAGAGAAAAAAAAACAGACTAATTGACTGATATAAAAGTGGGATTTCTAAGGCTGCCTATCTACATCAATTCTCTGCTGGCTTCTCATGAGTAACAGAGTGTCTAATGTTCAGGGACAAGAGGATTCAGACCACAGGGTGCCTGCCAGCTCTCCAGGGGGCAGAAACCCACATTTGCATGCATATAAATGAGGCCAGAAATAGGTTAAGAGATTAAAAAATGGAGCCGTGTGCTAGTGCTGTGCCCCGTGTAAAGGAACTCCCTGATGGAGGGTGAATTTGGACACTAGGTAGGCGGAGTATATAGTGGCATTAGAAAGGAGCTGGTCAGTGGTATGATATATTTCCCCTGCATGCTATGCCAAGGCAGCACGGTGTTTAATTGTGTAAAGAATGAGACCGGGTAACTCCTTTCCTCTCACCTTCCAAAATGCTTAGGCTTGCAGAAGGAAAATCTGGCATCCTTTCCCATTCATTTCAAAGCATGAAAGAAAAGGCCAATGTAGAGATGTATTGATCTTTGGAAAGGTCAGGTGCAGATTCATAGGTCAAGGTGCTACTTCTGAACAGTTACAATGCAATGCGAAGAGATAACCCATGGGGAAAACATAATAAAATAAAAACAAAGGAATATTCCATGAATACAATCAACAATATTTTGTAAGATTTTAAAGTAAAAAGCAGCATAGTATTATATACATATATATGTATACACATATATATCCACATTATATATGCATATATTCATGTGTATACATATATATCTATATATGTACATATGTGTAGAACATGTCATTATTAACTTTAAAATAGCAGCCAATTTCAAAAATAAATTCTGTAACTGTAAAATTGGAAATATATTTATTTCAATTGTATAGCCTTGAAATTAGAAAAAGAAAAATATATCAAGAAAGTTAAGAAGAGATGGAAAATAGGAATGACAAGAGTGAAACAGTTGTCATAACCTAAAGTCAGAGTGTAAGGGGAAAATTAGAAAAATTAGGGGAGAAAAATGAAAAGTGACTATGGGAGGGGCTACCAGTCCTCACGTGGAACACATACCCAGTGCCTGTATCCCTGGCAGCATTGTAAAGAGCAGATGAGCTGAGCACTGGGCAGGAGCACCTGGCTGAGAGGAGCGAGCTGTTTGGAGATCTTCCATTCTTTTACACACTGTTCTTGGTTTGGTTAAGGAACCTGGATCAATATAGTGACCCTTTAAAAGGAGAACAACCAGTTTAGAATAGTCCGTCAGCACTTGACGTCTGTTGTGTGTCATTTTCCAAGTTCACAGCTAATGTTTGAAATAAAATGTTCATTTCTCTTGGCGGGGGGGGGGGGTCTTTGATGTTTCTTCTTACATGTGAAGGGACACAGCCACACTTTAGAGGGTGACCCCAGAATTCTAGTGACTCAGAATATCACTGTAGAAGCTGGCTGCAATTGGTTCACTCTGTTGCTTTCCTTTGTCATCTGTATATTCATCGTTGTATGTTCTGTATGTCTAAGTGGGAATAATACCTAACTGGATCCAAGCATCCATCCCCCAATCCTACCCATGTAAGGCTTACTCCACCAACCTTGAAACGCCTCCTCAGAAACAAACCAAACCCATTAGCATGGTGCAAATTGTCTCAACTCTAGCCTCCTCACTAAAAATGTGTGCATCTTAGACTACACAACACCTGGTTCTTCCTAAAATGGTTATGCGCTGACCACAAACTTCAGAATAATTAATTATCCATATGTCACATGCATGTAATTATTTTTGCCATGCTAAAGACATCTACATTGCAATTTCCATGACCAGAAAGACCCTGCTCTTTCTTAGATGACTTCTATAAGGCACAACACACATGTTCTATTTATCCTTGCATAGGACCAGTCTAACACAGTGTATCTGTCAGACAACTTCTGAGATGTACATATAACGGTCTACTCAGCATAATTTCCATAGCTATAAATGCATCTATGCTTTCATAAGAAAGCTGAACTCTCTCATGGCCACAGAGATAGCACAATAATAGTCTTGCACTTTGTGTTCTTGGCTAAGGTCCATTGTACTTGGCTAAAGGTACATAGTACATAGTTCTACAAACACTATTAACATATGAGGCTTCTTCTATCATGTCCATAAGCCTATTTTAAAAAAATGATATTTTCTCAACCCGGGTCTTTCTTCTTGTCATTTTTTTTTTTTTTTTTTTTTTTTTTTTTTTTTATCTTCTGGGATACAGCTTAGGTTCTTCCTAGACACAGAACCTCTGCCTTACCTGTGCTATTGGACTCAATTGTAACACAGGCTGAAACAGTTCTAGTTTCCTAAGATATCGTCAAGAACAATGAATAAAGCAATAATGAATAAGCAATGGGAGTTGTTAGAACTTTAACCTTATGAAGGGTGTCATGAAGTCTTTGGAATTCCACAGGCTTGACTGACTGTTTCGTGTTCTAGGGATCCGGAAGAAACACTGGGAAGGCCCGGACTAAGTCATTGTGATGGACCCTTCTGCTTTGCCTACTGCTGACAAAGTGCTCTCAGCTCACAAATGCTTGCCTTTTACACAGGGCATGCATCTAGAATAGATACATATGAAGTGTGGACTGCTGGCAAAGTGAGTGCAGCATTTCATTTTTATATAAAAAAAAGTTTCATTAGAGCATAGAGCATCTTATGCCATTGGAGGGAGCCCCTTTCTTTTATAGCAACAAAGGCAGAAATTGTGGCAAAGGCTACTTGGTCCATAAAGCATATAGGGTTTACCATCTGTCCTTTCATTCTAAAAGTGTGCCAGCCCTCAGTATACAAATCAGTGTTAAATGAATGTCTTACTAAAGAAACCATGGGAAAGTAGGTTAACCCAGATTCCGAGTACTAGAAGAAATTCAAGTTTCGCTGTACCTTACTTAAAACAGCTCAGTATTATGAAGGATCTCAGATGTCGGGAAGACCAACTCCCAGCCAAGTGGAATGCAGGTAGGATCTAGTCTTTCTGTTTCATGAAGAGGCTGAGCTAATGAAACGGAAACAATTAACTCTTAACTGCCGGGCTCATTTGTCCACTTAGGAGAACTGAGAAATCAGGTGTCTTCTAGATTATAAATGTAACTGAGACACCAAGGAAAGCTGCATCTGCTTCTGCTGGAGTCTATACGTCCATAGGCCAGAATTTTTTGGCCTTAATTCATAATCAGGTAGAAATTGTCCTTTGTGTCTTGAGTTGCAATCTTTCCTCAGAGTAGCCATGTGCTGGAAAATGACAGAGAGCCATAGCTCACATCAGCCAAGCAATTGCAAGGTAAACCAACTCCGTAGTACCCTGTGTTGATAAACTATAGTGTTTAACTGATGTAGTAAGTGTATTGACTTATGATATTGAGATGTTAACTCATCCTAAGTTTAGGAGCATCTCACACACACAAACATGCATGTACACACACATGCACACACACAAACACACAGTTTACTCCTAAGATACTTTTTAATATATTAATTTTAGGATTAAAAAGAGGATTTCCTTTGAAAAGATCTACAAATCGACTCAGTTTCTTTTGCGGATGAATACCTAGATTTGTTCTATAAGACACTGTCTATAGTATTGTATAAACATTGCCATGCAAGTATTTCTATGACAGGTTGGAGCCCCTGAGAGTGTCAGCAAAGCAACAGTCTATGAATTAGTATCTCTTAGTTGGTATGTAAATAATTCATGAAGAAATAAGTTGAAAAAGAAAGACAGCACAGTGCCTGAATCATGGGGAAAAAACCTATGATGTGTTAAGAGTACAGTCCCTTCATCGAGTCAGTCACTACCTCTATTTCTCATTTTTGTCCATTTTATTATGTGCCTTACTGAGTTTTAACTTATCCAATGTATTCCTTTCCATTTCAGATCTTAATTCAAAATAGACTCCAATGTAGACAAAGAACAGAAAAAAAACCAAGCAAAAACAAGATTTTAAAAATGTGTGAAAAGATCCTCTAAGACATATGCCCCTGTCCTGGATGAGTATCCTTAAGATGCAGCATTTTTCTTACAAGTAGCTAATATGACATATTAACTATGGTGACCCAAAAGATGAGACAAAACTAGTGGTGGCAATTGTCACTGAGTAAACCCAGTGTTTTACTGGACTTGAGTTTTAGATTGTCTTGGATGTTAATAGACATCCATTTCAAGTTGATTTTGGTTGTCAAAGAAGTAATTATTCCTTGCCTACTCTGAACAACACAGTCGAATAGGTGACTTGCTGTCTTTTTATCCATGTCTGTAAGTCCAATAGCAGGCAAGGCATTGCCTTGATTATTGGAATAAATAAGTTTTCAGCTCTCTATATACTAATATTTACCTTCAAGGATAGAAAGATGGAAAGTAAACACCTTATGAAACACTAATGGGTCAGCTGTTAGCAGACAGTCTCCAGGAGAGTTTGTTTTGTCTGTGTTTGTCAGTAAAAATGTCTAAAAATTATACACTATTTGATGTAGGTGTAAAACTGGCTATGGTATTGAGAAAATTCTGTGGGTAAATTGAGATAACATAGACATCACAAAATATTGATTTCATAAGTAATTATTGTTATCTTTTATGTGCAAGCTCTTGGGATGCAGACTTACGAAAGATGCTGTCCAATAGGGTATGAGGTATAGTGAGAAGAAAATTAATAAGGGAATAAAATAATTGCAAATTATAGCAATTTGTAATGATATTAATAATGAAGGGGTGCTAGGTTGTCACTTTGGGTGGATCAGTTTCATAAGATCTTTTTGAGAAAAAGAGTCCTAAAAAATTTAGTCCTGGGAAAGGTGGGCATGGCCAAGCAGTACAGGCAGAAAGAAATGCCTGTGTAGAAGTCCTGAGATGAGTCAAGGCCCCAAAAGAAACCTAGCATCTTTGGAACCTTGTGGTCAAAGGCAAGAGAAACAACAGATGAGGGTATGCCTAGGCCAGGAAGTATAGAGCCTTCAGAAACTCAAGGCCGTAGCTGCCAGGCAGGAGGGCTGTGGGTTATCTGGTTTATATCTTCAGAAGATAACTCCTGATTCTGCTGACATGTCATGAGGGAGTAGTCACACTGAAACAAATTGTAGTACATCTACCTAATGGCCTTCATTCAAAAGATTCCTCAGTTATGACACACAAATTCTTCAATAAAGGAATAACGTACAAATGAGCTTGGAAAAGTCACCAGTGGAAAAGTAGCATAATTTTAAAATGAACAAAGAACCAAAGCAGAAATTCCTCTAGAGAAGATAAACAGATAGCCAATAAGCACAGAAAAGGTGCTGACATCACCAATCATTTGGAAAAGGCGATCAAAAGCAAAATGAGATGCGATCTCATATGCATTAGCGTGGGTGCTGTCAAATAATATCGAGTGATACTGTCAAAGAGGTAGGGGAATTGTGCATGTGTTTCTTGTAACCATGTAAACTGTTGAAGCCATTGTGAAGACCAGTTTAAGAGTTTCTTAAAAATTAAAAACAGAATGGTCTTCTCTGTGTTTAAGTTTACATGAAGGCTGGAGGTGATAAGCCCTTTGTTTCTCATCTTTGCTTCTCAGCTCTATCCTAGTCTTTTGAAACTTGGTGAACAGAGTAGAAATGTTCCCAACACCTGAGTTTCAAATTTTAATAAGAAAAAGGCAATAAGCACCCATCTTTATATCTTTATATTTATACCCATAGAAAAGTGGTGCTCTCAACCTTTGTCACAGAAGTTCCTTTGTTTTGTTTTGTTCTGTCTTTACAGTGTGTAGGAGGCAATGAAGACACAACACTGGTCAAAGACAAAACTGCTGAGTTCTCAGACAGACATGGGGCATCTGCATCCTCCTCCTCAGGGCTTGGGTAACAACACGGAACAGAGGACAGGGAGGAGTCCTCTGAAGTTCTGTCACATATGCTAGTAAATACATAGCAGTTATGGTTGCCTGCTAGACTGTACAAGATCAAACAATTCAGCCTTCCTGCACTGAAGGGGGAGGGACCCATAAGGCTTGATTCCAGATGACAACCTATTGGCAAGTGATGGCCACTGTGGAGGAGAGACACTTTTCCTGGACAGGTGGCCAGTGGCAGTTTACTCATGTGCATGCAGGGTAGCACTAATTGGAGTCAGTGTGTAAAATGGAAAGAAAGAAAACAGAGAGCAGGAAGGTATAAGAAGAATGTGTTGAAAGATCAATGGAAGGGGAGTACAGTAAGTGAACACCAACAACGAAGGAGGAGGAGGAGGAAGGGGAAGAGGAGAGGAGGAGAAGAGGAAGAAGAGGAAGGCGAAGAGGGAGAAGACGAAGAAAAGAAAAAAAACACAATAACTAGATACTGGACTGTTTTCCTTTGTGAAAACAGCTTTCCCTTATGGACTGGAGTGCCACAGCTATTGCCTGTTATATTGAACATAAGTATCATACTGGTATAATAGCATCAACAGAATCAGCCCCAAGTCCACAAAATTACACAGGCAGGAAGACTGGAGGGAGAGAGAGGCTGAGAATGAAAATCAGAAATCAAAGACCTGCATAACTAAAGGCAAACTTTAGGAAATATGTTAGCTTACAACTCACTAATTCTTTAAAATTCAATGAATTTTCATCCACATCATGTTTTTTTTTAAACAGTAAGTACTTTTTCCTTCTTCTTTTATGTTATCAACATTTTCCATATTTCCAACTCACATTTTGAGGATATCACTCTTTTTCGGTTATTTTGGCAATTTAATTATTTATTTTTAATTTTTAAATTTAATATTTTACATATACATGTATATTATTACACATATATACAATAAACTACCTACAGCAAGAAGAACCATGAAACAATATATATGTTACACACATAGTGTTTTGCTATTTGTATTTGGCAGCCTTGAAGAAAACATCTTTTCTATCTTGGTGAATCTAAAATTCTGAATGTAAATCAATATCTATAATATTCCGTCTCTATCAACTTAAAACATCTATCTAGACCTAAAAACATTTTAACCTCTAAACGACTTAATTGTAAAGCTTAATTGTAAAACTAAACTATCTGGTCTTCAGCCCCATCAGAGACTTGAGAAGGAATAACAGCAGTTACCATATCACTTTTTTTATTCATGCATTTTCCTGTGAGTCTTCGTCTAGAAATGGATTCCACTTTTCGCTTCCTCTTTTCCCATCAAGCATCTTTTTCAGCTCCTCCTTTCAAAGTTAGATGCACATAAGGAATTACTTCACAGTCCCTCCTTATAACTGACAGGCCCATCACTTCTCTGTTATACCCTGACTTCTCTCTTCAAGGTTGTTTGGGTTGTCACCCTCAAAACGAAAGATGTGATTATTCTGTGGAGCTCCACAGGGCAGAATGAAGATTAATAGTGAGAAGTAAGAGGAAGAAAAATTGTAACAGTTTGTGGAGGCCTTTCTAATAACTATAACCACGAGACAGTCCCTGGAACTGTCCAGGTAGGAGCTGGCCATTTGTCATGGCTACTGGAGAAAAGAAGGTGGTCCTGCAGTGTCATAGGAAAGGACCATCTTCCCAGGTCCCTCCCAGCTCTATGAGTCCATCATTCAGAGAGGATATTTTTCTCATTTTCTTTTTCATTTCCAAAAGCTGAGCAAAAGGACTGAAAATAAAATAACAATAAAACCTCCCTGGCATGACCGCTAAGAGATCCCCTTACACAGTCAGCCCTTCATACACGCTGTGCTTTGCAATCTTAGATATTAGTGCTTCTATTGTTCGGTGCAATGATGGATCCTAAATGTGTTTCTAAGCCTCATTTTTATTTCTGACTTTAAAAACGTTTAAGACCAGTTGGCATGAAAAAAATAAAGGACCACATTGGCAAGAAACTGAAGAGGATATTACATCATTCTCCTAATTTCTCAGCCTTTTTATTTTGTTTTGTTCTTTGAGGCAGGGTTTCTCTGTGTAGCTTTGGCTGTACTAGACTCATTCTGTAGACCAGACTGGCCTCAAACTCACAGTGACTCACCTGCCTCTACCTCCCTGAGTCCTGGGATCACACCACGTTTGGCTCAGCTTTCTTTTCTTATCTACCATCACATCAAGTTGAAATTAAGTTTCTTAGGTAATGCTGCAACCATGTTGAAACTTTTTATTTGTAGGATTAAAAGACTTTTCTAGGATTAGACTGAACATATTTTTCCATCACCTCCTTCCCTTTTTAGTTTACAGAAGTCATCTATTTTTCTTCCCTTTGGAAATTCTCTGCTATGCTCACTGTCTTGATGGAAACTTTGTTCTAGACAGTTATTTTCATTCTGGATATCTAATATAGAATACCAAGGAGACAGTGAAAATTCTTCCCAGACAGTATAAAATGTAGATTAAGACTGAGGTATTTGAGATTGGCTACCTTTGAGAGACACATTCTTTTTGTACTGACATGAGATAAATGTGTAAGTTTCAAGAGTGGAAATGATGTGCTCTTGCAAACTTTTTTTTGCATTATATTTTTTTATTCAAGTAATTTATTCAGATTACATCTCACTTGTTATCCCCTCACTTGTATCTTCTCCTTCCCCGTCCCTCCCTCTTCCACCCTATACCCCTCCCCTAGGTGACAGAAGGGACCTCCTCCTCTACAGTATGATCACAGTCTATCAGGTCTCATCCTTGGAGCCTGCTTACCCTTCCTCTGACTACCAACCAAGGACAATGCATGCAGTAAACCTAGAACCCCTATCCAGATCTAGCCAATGGACAGCACATTCTCCACAGTTGTGTGGAGAGCAAGGACTGACTCTGGCAAAGACTTAATGCATTGTGTGAGGGAGCATATATGACCTAGGACAATCCTATGACCTGCAGGACGAGAGGGCACTTGCTCACACAGTGTCAAAATGATCTCAGCCATTCATTAGGCACAGAAGAACTGCCCTAGTTGTTAAATGCCAGCCTCAAAAAGGCTTTCAATGACAATGTCATATCTAGATTGTTATTGCTAGAACATCCTTTGTGGACTCATTCATGCCATTTACCAGCTTAGACATTCAAGACAAAGGACAACAGACATACAAAATACCAACACAACAACTGGTATGCCGAAGGCATTCAAGACAAATCAAGTTTCCCCTTCCCCGCCATGACTAACTCACTGTCTTTCTGTTTTGCTTAAGCTCGTCAGCAATAAGCAAGCATGAGATGAAATACAAATGACAGTCTTGCCATTTCCATTCCTTTGAGGTGGAAATATGAACTGAGCCTTTCTTGATAGGTTTATCCCACAAATGCAAGGACTGTGTGGTTGATAGCACAACATCACACACACACACACACACACACATCATATGAGCTTTTATACAGTTTATAAAACCATTAAACCTAGCAAATCTTCTCAGTCGCTTTGCATTTTTACTGCCATTTGTCAGTTCCCTACTCCCTTAATATTTATGTTAAATAAAAAAAGTGGCAAGAGTACACACAGCACCTTCCGTCATCACTATAACATAAATGGTTTTACCTTCCTTCTTGTAGATGTAACAAAGATTGTAATATATTTTATACCCTTGCTATTCAGCATGTTAATTCATTTCCAAGGCTATTTATTTGACTGAAGATGGAAGTTTGAGAAAAAGTTGTGATTTCTGTGTATGTATTAGAGCAGGCAGGAAGGCTAGTGGTGCCCTGCCTCACGCTAGCACCTCACAGGAAACCCATTACATTTCCATTCTCTTGATGATCACAGACCTTGAGGATGCTTTCTCTCCTAGTTCCCCCTTTCCTAAGAGCCAGCAGCTTGAAAGTGACCTGCGTCTAGTGAGGAATGACTGGATTGTCTCAAGGAATGGTTAATTGGTGTCCTTTCATCCACTGGCATGAAGGTTTTCATTTTAAAAACAAATACAATAAATATCAAACCCAAAAATACAATGATGACCCAAAATATGAGGTGGAACATTTCAGGGAGAAAAGGGAATGGCAGCTTTCCACTCCAGCTGCACTTGCACACACTGACACCTTCCATTGTTTGATCTTTGCTACTATCCATACTGTAAAGATCAGAGGGACAAGGACCAGACAGTCAAGGCTGTGGAGCTGGGACAGAAGCCTGCATCGTCTACTGCAGCCCCAGTATCTGGGGATTGTTTTTTAAAGTTGAGCACTGGGAGCCTAGGGCCCACAAGAACTTCCAGAAACTTCTTTATTTTGAATTGAAACTTCTTGTACTTCTACCTTGCTTTCCTTCTGACCTTTCTCCGTCTTTTTAAAATCCTCATATAATAATCTCTTTAGGAGACACCTTTGCAGAGACATCCTACCCAGGTAGCCTACCACAACCTACCAATATGCGAACACTACTAGTGACTTCTTCTTTCCAAAGCTAATTATAAAGAAAAATCCCAGAGGCTTTCCTCTCCACTCACACATTTACACCAATGTACACTGTATTATTAAAACTGGAATAAGCCAAGTTCTGGGATTATTTGCAGTCTTTCTCGTTTCAAAATTTAGTTAGAACATATTTACAACATTCTCTCTCTGCTGCTCCTCCCTGTAACTCTTCTCATATCTCCCCTTTTCAAATCCATGGCCTCTTTTCTTCAATCACTACTGTTAGATAAATATGTGTAAATACATGTATACGCGTAACTTGCTGAGTCTGTTTAGTGTTGCTCCCATGTACGCAGTTTCAAGGCTGACTGCTGGCTACTGGATGACGAGTTAGGGACCTCATCCCCGGGAAAG
The DNA here is from genome assembly GCA_907169655.1 of Acomys percivali. Classification (NCBI taxonomy): domain Eukaryota; kingdom Metazoa; phylum Chordata; class Mammalia; order Rodentia; family Muridae; genus Acomys; species Acomys percivali. The sequence continues at coordinate 95,381,531 of OU015745.1, read as the reverse complement.
GCTAATTCTTCCTCTCTCAGAAGTTGTTAGTTGCTTGTAGCTGCTGATGTAGGCATATGAGATTTCCCTCGTCCACGTTAGAAATGTCAACTGTTGTTGTTTGTAATTTTTAATCTAATGGAAATACTGTTTAGAAGTCTGAGTGCTCTGCAAATATCGGAGAGAAGACTTTTCACAAGGTTCTGACCTCTCCTATCTCCACTTCTCTTCCTACCACAAATCACTGGCTGATTGAGCTTTGTTTCCCTTCCTTGATGCACCATTTTGAACTCTTGTAAAATTCTATATTCTACAGTGCTCAATGATGGAGGGGAGGGCGTATTATCAAGTACCCAAGTCAGAAATAGAAATGTGGAGCATGGCCTCTTTTCTACAGGCTGACAATGTACTCACACTTACGCACCTCCACTTTTAGAGATGTCAGGATACCAGCCCCTGCTTAATAGATAGCCTTTATGCTCACAGGAAAAATGGAAGAAAAAAAAAAAACAGCAAAGGTAAAAAGGAAAAGAAGAAAAGAAAACTTATTCAGCTTAATGTTTAAACAACCAGGAACATTATCTTTTTACTTCTGTATCTTGCCTCACAACAGTCGTGTTATACTTTCATTCATTAAATGTATTTTAATTGTTAAAACCATAAACTTATAGTGAACCAAACACGCCTATACTTATGAGGTGAGCATCATACACTTATACTGTAGAGTGATCAGAATATTAGATACCTTCAGAAAAAGTCTTTCTTGTCAGTGCTCTGTTTTTATTTCAGCTTTTACTGACACATAATGGATTAATTAAAATCAAATTTTATATGTTTTTAGAAGACAAATCCCTGTGTCTCTGCAATATATGTCTAACAGAGCCCCTTTACAGGGTAGGCCAGACTCAGGATCATAGTTGGTGCATGTTTCAATCTTGGCTTAGCAGTCGCTTGTGCGTAGGAAATGAATATGGAAGCCGGTATGTGTTATCTGACACCCATCACAAAAAAAGATATTAATGTATAGCAAGATGTTAAAATAAATCTTTTTAAACTCATTCTTTAGCCAGAGTCTCTAAAGTTCAGACCAAAAACAAAACACGCATTTTCCCAATTTATATTCCAAAGAGAAGAGATTCATGAAGGAGCCTTGATGAATAGTCTTATGACTGATAGCGAGTCATATGAAAGGAGACAGAGAGGCCCAGGGAAAGGATGTGGGACATTTGAGAAGCCATTTCCTAGAGAAATATTCAAATCATACAAATATGTACTCCTCATCATGTCCATAATGGGACATGGAGCATAAGGCACACTTTACAGGTGGGAGGACTCCACTGGGACCAGTCAGAATTTACATAATTTGCATGTGGTGTGAAAGAGTGAACTTAGGTTTGGTGAATACTGGAGCAAAAGGCTATGTCCATAGCTGCTTGCTTCTGGTATAAGTAAGCAGGTCAGCTTGGTAGGTCAACCATACAGGGCTGTTTCTCATGGGCCTAAAGGTTCTCTACAAGAACCTGCTCATGGCTGCCTTATATGCTACTTGTGGTAACTGTCTGGTGACCTAACAAAAGAAAAAGGACCGACTTGGAAGGACATGTTTGTGCTGTCAAAGTAACTTCAGGTGGGGTCAGTCCAGAATGTACCTCACAAATGGAGTTGGCACTGCCACAGCTTGACAAAACCAAGGGCAGATAATAAAAATGCCGGTAAACTTACACCTTTCTACACAATCACACACACACACACACACACACACACACACACACACACACACACACTCATGCATGCACACACATACACATGTCCACACACATATACACACATGTATGCAAACATGCACACACATATGCACACAACATGTGCACATACACACACACACACACACATACACACACACAAACAGAACACACATACACAAACACACACACACACACATTCTCCCCAGAGAATCCATGGATAATATTTGATTTTATTTACTTATTTTGAGGTTTGGGTTTCATGAACTCAAGACTAATTCTGCTGGCCCAGCCTCTCAAGTTCTAGAATTACCAGTGTTGCTACTATGCTTGGCCATATAATGGCTTTTCAGATCATTAGACATAAAGTATGGGGAGAAATAAATGAATTTTGTAAAGCACAGATGTTTTAGAAAACCTGTAATTTAATACAAGAAAATCAGGACAATTAATTAGAAGATGAAAGGAACAACCGTTCTTCCCCCAGTCCCATCATAAATATCTGGTTTATTTTTAAAACAGAAAAATCTTAAGTATTTAGGAATAGGAATATAATAGATGTGATTTAAATGCGACATTTCTGCTGATCGATAATCTTGGCAAAGTCAGAATTTTCAATATCTCTTTATTTGCTTAATCATTGCAGAAATAGCATGTAATAGATTTTTTTTAGTTAGGGTTTCTTTTTTAAAAATATATTTTATTAATTTATTCATATTATATCTCAGTTATTATCCCATTCTTTGTTTCCTCCCATTCCTCCTTCCCTCCCATTTTTCCCTTACTCCCCTCCCCTATGACTGTGACTGAGGGGGACCTCCTCCCCCGTATATGCCCATAGGGTATCATGTGTCTTCTTGGTAGCCTGCTATCCTTCCTCTGTTAGTTAGGGTTTCTATTGCTGTGAAGAAACACCATGACCACAGCAATTCTTCTTTTTTTCCTATTAATTTATTCAGATCACATCTCAATTGTTATCCCCTCACTTTTATCTTATATATTTTTAACAAGAGTTATATTTGCTAAAAAATCTTGGTCTGTGAACAGGAAAACATTTACATGGATATCTGTGTTTATATTCTCAGCAGAATCCAAAGGAAAAGATGATGCAAAAAACAAAAAAAGTTTGGAAAGGGTCAGATGAGGCATGCCCCTGGGTTGTTCTTGTAGCATTCACTGTGATGTCTATCTTGTAGTGGCACAAGACTACCACCTCCTCCTCAGCCGCAAATACCCTTTGTTCTAAACACATAAGTTATTCTTTTGCCTCAAATACGGTTTTATAATCCAACCGTTGCTGAGTTGAAACACTCAGTTTGATTATGTTTGGCTAGTTCCTGTTCACTGATAGGCCATTTGTAGACTCAGCCTGAATTAGTGCCACATTTTTTTTTTAAAGCTAACTTGTCAAGTGTTGCCTTAGTAGGATTTTAAAAAAGCAAATAATGATTTAAATCATTTTATTATGATACCTGTGTTACTTACTTTTCTTATTTCACTGATAAAACACCTAATAAAAAGCAACTCCAGAAAAGGAGGGCTTATTTTGGCTCAGTGTTGAGGGCACAGTCTATACAGGCACAGTGGCAGGAGTGTGAGGCAGCTGGTCACATCACATCTGCAGTCGTGAAGTAGAGAGTGAGGCAAGGTGACTCTCAGCTCCCTGTCTCCTCTACTGTTTCTGTAGCGACTCTAAGTCTGGTCAAGTTACCAACAAAAACCAGCCAGTACAATAGTCTTACTGTTTTGACCACTTCAGGCTTTTTCATCCTGGATAAAAGATTTTTCTATTCTGTTCCCTTTTCAAGTCTCTAGACGGGGGCCAATAAGTATGCTGGTAAAGAAAAGTAACTGGTGTAGGGGTAGAGTGGGTCCAGGAGAGCAATCATTGCCTGTTACTGCTTAACCTTGTCCGTCAAAGTTTTCTACCACCATATACCCAAAATAAAATATGGAATATATCTGTGAGACTAAGACAGTACATTTGCTGACTTAAATGCCTTCCGTTTATAAAAAAGTTTTTTCATCAACAAAATTTCTAAGTTAGAGTTTATAAGTTCGATTAGTCATCTTTGTATCAAAATGCCTGAGAAAACCACTTAAAACAGGAAAGCCTGTTGAGGAATAGGGACTACCTCTGACATGGACTCTCATGCCCACTCCTTGATCACTTCCCCCTGGCTGGGAAGAGGATGTAGGCAGTCTAGATGAGACTTGATAGGCTGGGGTCAGATGATGAGGCAGGAGGACTCTCTCTTTCTGAGGACTATGCAGGAGAGGGAAATGAAGGAAGGAGGGTGAGGCGGGGAGGAGATGAGAGAGGGGGCTGCAATCCGGATGCAAAGTGAATAACTTTCAAAAATAAAAAAAATAAAGAGTTCTACAAATTCAATATTCAGACATCATTATAAAGGAATAAGTCAGTCTGAGTGATGCAATGTTAGAAAATGTGTGGGTCACCAAACGTACACCTAGTGACTGATCACTTCTCTTATACAGGACTCCTGTGCAGTGCAAGAAGGGGCCGTTGCTTCCTGTGAGCTTAAGAGGAGGACGCTAGGTATAATGATATGAGGCTTAACAAAAAAATCCAAATCCTATTTAAAAAGAAAACCACAATTGGTAGTCTAAGAGGTATATTAACAGCTATCGAAATGATCAAACAATCTAAATATTCTTTGCAGAGGAAGCTACTTAGTCTTTCTCATAGATAATGAGGTGAGTTCCATTGCTTTAAAACCTACATCACACAACTTTTTGATAACTAATCTTGGTTCTCCTCATTTAGATATTCGGTGGCATGTTGGTGTAGGGCAATCGAAGTGATAAAATATACATTTGGAAACATTAAATATGAATGTATGTGTTATTAAGAACATTCTACACTGAAATGCAAGATTTTTCTGGATATTACAGAAAGGGAACCAGGAAAATGTGCTTACTATATGAGCAGAAACCATTTGGCAGAGTGGGGATGAAGTGGACTCGCTAAAGTTTTCTGATTTCATGGGTTGCAGGTTAACAGGTTATACCTGAGGATTTGAAGGATGCTATTGAAAGGAGCTGGTCACAACCCCCAAAGATGAAAGTACATTCTTATTGCTGAAGACACAGTGCACTTCAGACACAGAGGGCTCTTAGCTGAAACTGACCTGTATGGCTCCTCTCTGAAGACTAGCTTTCATGGTACTAGAAGTACCACTCAGGCTTTCAAGAGAAGGAAGCAACCAGCAGTCCTACCAAGCTGTTATACCCATAAATCCCATCAGCAACCAGCATATCACAATTATCCTAAGGGTGTAGTAGTGGCATGCATACCTAAGTAACATCTCTCTAACTGGACTTATGACTCACTCAACATGAGGAAGACCTAGTTTACTACCCTTGGCTTTCCTTGTAATGTCACAGATACTGGAGAAGAACATTCAACCATCACTTTACTAAACCAGCACCATCACAAACTACAGTCTAAATTCTTATCCTTATGCCCACAGGTAAGTGTAGTCCTCACCATCATCAAGAAAATTTCTGTTTGCAGCAGACAGGGAACATGACAGAATACCAAAACCAATAAAAACTATAAATTATGAAGTTCAGTTTCAAGAATACATCTAAAAACCAACTTCTGTACCTAAGGCCCAGGAAACATAGCAGAAGTGGGGTTGGAAAGAGACAAAGGTTCAAGAAGTTTGCTGTGACTGCCTCTCCTCATAAAGACAGACGTTATATCCATAAAGCCTCGCCAACATGACTGTCTAAACATGAACAAAGTGAGAATAACAAAGCCTTTATGCCAAAGTGGATGGGGAAATCCTAATACTTCAACTGTACAGAAAGAAGTACAGGCAAGTAAGGAAGGCTGAGAGTAGGAGAAACAGTCTTACCCATTGAAGAGTACAACAACTGGGTATCCAAACAAATGGTGAGTCCTGAAAGCATGCACACAAGCAACATCATACAGACTGTTCAAGTTATAAGTAGGAATATTTATGGATATACATATATATACATATATATATATGCAACAATTAATAAAAAATAGGCGATGAGTTGGAAAGAGAGCAAGGAGGGGCACATAAGAAGGGCTGGAGGGAGAAAAGAGAAAGGGATGGTGTAATTATGAGCTCAAAAGTGAAAGAAATGATTTACAAAATAAATACAAATTAGAAGGCTTTTTAAAAGAAAGGGTTGGTAACAAGGCTGTGAGTTGGTGGTGTTGTAAGTGTGGTAGATGTGATGAGGCTGACTCCTTTAGCCAAGGATTTAGTCAAGATGTTCTGCCCTGTTTGCTCTCCTTTCCCAATTATTGAATTAAGATCAAACAGCATCTTCTTTTTTTTCTTGTTTTCTCCCTTTTCCATTATTTATCACAACAAAAGGAGGCAAGAGACAGGGTTTCAGGTACCCAAAGTTGACCTTGAACACGTAGCTGAGGATGACCTGGGACTTCTGATGCTTCTTCTACTGTCTGAGTGCTGGGATCGAAAACACTTCTCATCAAGGCCAGTTTCCAATATGTTGTGGACCTAACTGGTTTGTGCATGCTAGATAAATGCTTTACCAACTGAAGCTAAGGTCTACTCTTTCCTTTGTACTTGACTATCTTTTTTTTTTTAAATCATCCTTTTCTAGTGTTGTTTCATGTATTGTGCCATATTCTGTTCTAATGGGAGACATTATTTCACTTTAGTGCAAAGGAAAATGGAGGCTGGACATGTAATTGGATTAAATAAATTACAGTTACACATTAGTCTACCAAGTATCTCCTTTGAGATTTGCAGGCCAAAGCTCCAGTCAGAGCCCTATCCCTTCTGTATTCCCTCACTAAGAGATCGTTTTATACCCAATTTAAATAGTATCTCCAACATCTCTGTACTTTCTATTAAGAGATTTAAGAAATTACCTTTCAAGCAAGGGAGATGGCTCAAGGAATAAAATACTCTCTGTGCAAGTATGATGACCTGTGTTCAAATCCCCAGGACCCCCATAAAAGCTGAGCAGGCATGGTTGCCTGCTTACAATTGCAGCTCTCGTGAGGTAGAGGTAGGAAGTTTCCCAGGCAATCTCTAGATGGATTAGCTGAATCAGTGAGCTCTGGGTTCAGGAAGAAACTTTACCTCACTAACTAAACTGAGAAGTGATGGATGATGACATCTGAAAAAATCAAAAACCAAAAGACCACTGGCCTCTACTCAGGTGTGTGCACACACATGGAAACAAATACACACAGTCATGTATACCACATGCACGTACACACGAGGTGAAAAGGAAAATTAACTTTCAAAATGTACATACCGATGTGTGGTATTTTGAATGTAAAGAATAGCAGGTTCCTTTCTGTAAATGTAAAATGAGATAAGAAATCTTAAGACACTAACAGGATGATCACAGTGCCAGCCCATATTGTCCCTCTTGTCATCGACATACCAGCAATTTCCTTGTCACACAGCGTTAACATGTACACGTTTCAGTAGTTACTATAGAAGAATTCCCACATACTATACTGGAACAAGATATTCAGGCATGTGGCATTAATGCAGACAGTCTGGTATTTGGGATTTTTATCAAGTAAAAGAAACCAAAGCCAGATGTAACTAGGCATTATTTGTTAAAAACAGATTTTCTCAATCATAGTGGGTTGCTTTGAGTATAGACTCCCAAAATATGAACCATTAATCACTAAGAAAGGGATAAAAATGTTTTCTAACATTTTTCAAGCTATTGCTTCCTCTGGTCTGGGAATAAAAGTTGAAACTTGGTACATAAAAATAGTAGTCACCAAGCTTGGGCATTTCTCCCTCATCCACTTTACATAACACGCATTACGGGGGGGTGGGGGGGGGAATAAAAAAAAAAACCAAACAGCAAACACCTTCAACCTCCCTTTCCTTTTCTTTCTTACAGCTTCCATTTTTCTCCATCCTGGGCACCTGGCTGCCATTTCCTGAATGCCAGTGTGATTAATGATCGCCAGAGTTAGCAGATGGGAAGGTAAGATCCTCTGTCTGATTCTTACATTAGCCAGTAGTATTTCTTGTTATTTAACACTCCATTCAGCTGATCATGGAACATTTAGATACAATGAGAGAGGCACTTGGTATTAGTTCAATACAAAGATCTGCATTAGAGATTCTCCAAGACTCAGCTGAAAGCATCATTTGTGAATTCATTTACCAATCTCCCTAAAACCTCAACCACAAAAATACTGATAGATTGCCTCCACAGCTCATATCTTGTGTTTTGTCCCTAAATCTAGCTGCTGGACACTTACTAGACAGTGTGAAATTTTACAATAGATCTTTTCTAACATTGGTATGAAAATTGGCTTCATTATGCTGTAGACTGAGGTAAATTCCTATCGGGTTTGTAAAGAAATCCTTGCTTCCTTTTGTGCGGTGTCCTGAATTGTGGCGGGCATGCTCCCTGGAGCAGTTCCCATTATTTGGGGACTATTTTCAAGTCAGAAACCAGTGGTGTCTTCAGACTGTTCTTTTCTTCCTGTGGCAGCGTGTCTTTTGGTCATTTTGCCTCTCACTAGAGCCCAGCAGGTGGCCATGGCAAAATGAGTAAAAATCAATTCTATTTTGTTGGTTGTGGGTAATAAAATAAGCTATTGTGATGATGGAGAGGGCCTGGAAGTTCCCGGCTGTAATGAGGTTTATGGATTATCTGTGCCTGGGTGATCAAGGCTCACCTTTCCGCTGTGGGGAGCTGGGAGATGTCTACGAAGAAAAAAAAAATCAGGCATTATAAATGTGTTTTGCTATCACCCTGAGTGTTCATTTTTCTTTAATCATAAAAGCAGTGGTAATAAGATCTCAAGCATGATATGATATGCAGGTATGGAATAAGAGCAGAACTTTCCCTCTCCCATGTTCTGCTCCCAAGAAATAATCTGGCTTGGGATGTTCCTAGTTTTAAATTTCTGGCTAATAATCTCTACTGATACCAATAATATTCTTATTTCTCAGAGAGAAACCAAAGAACTCATGCCACTTAAACTACCCTGTTCCTCCTCTGTTTGTGCTTGTTTTAATATTTTACCTTTTCATTGGCTACTTTTACAATTCTAAAAAAGTACTATAAGTGCTTATGAAAATATATTTAATATATATTTCATATATATAGTAGCCATCTCTAACCCATTTGCATATATCTACCATAGGTCATTTTTTACTTTCTACCTTGTAAGGTAAATATGAATATTTTTCTCTATCTATACATTGCTTATGGATTTTATCTTAAAAAGTCAAAATTAAATAAATTGTCTAAATATTCATCTAACATAATGCAGTATGGATGGACTTATGCAGGAGCTAAAGTTTTCCTTGCATCAAAAACAGAACCCTCTTAGGAACAGTTCATGCTGTATTTTAATTTGTTTTGTAAATATATAAAGAATCTTTAGTACCTTCATATATAATGGATATTAAGAGTTTCAGCATTTTGTGGGGTTTATATTATTAAAAGAATAATGAAATTCCACTTAATTCCAAAATTATTTATGCTCTGTAGCAGGAGTTCATTCTCTTCTTGGTAACATTAGTTTCCCATGTTCTCTGACTACCTGCTTTGATGTGGCTTAACCATTTTCTGGATTTATTTCTTCATAGTGTTGTCATGCAGAGTTTAGCTCCACAGCTCTAGAAACCCTTACACTGTTCTTTCCTGAATTTTCTTTCAACTTTTACTGCTTTCCCCAGAAATACTATCTAATTTTTTTCAGATATATTGGACAAAAGATTAGAAGTTTTCATATGCCTGAAAATGTAGTGCCTTTGCTCCTGTATCATGTTGACATTTGGGCTGGGTATAGAATCATGTGTTTATGTTGAGTATATGTATGAGTATATACATAGGCACCCATGTAAACATGTTTTAGAGCATTTCCTGTATTATTATTTGATGTCCTGGGTGATGGATTAAGGGATAATGACAATTTGGTTATTGTGTTTGTTAATAATACCCTTTTCTCTTTTGTTCTCAAAAGTTTAAAATGCATTTCCCCATCTTTGAAATTTGAATTTTTTGTTCCCCTTACTCCACATTGTAAATGATGATGTGTTGCATTAATTTAAAATTTGCTCTTCTCTTCCACAGTCCTTCTATACAACCTCTTTCTACCATTTTATATATTGTTTTAAAATGCTAAGGAAAAAACTCAATTCTACTATAGCCTACTTCTTAATTTATTTTCTGTTGCAATAAGAAAGCGCATAGGTCTGGATAATTTATGCCCAAATGAAGCTTATTAGCTTGTAGGTCTTTATGTCTAAGCCCATGATACTGTCACCTGCTTGGTTTCTGTGAGGGCCTTAGGGCATATGTTTCACATAATGAGTCAAAGTACACATAAAGATGGAATGTTTGTGAGAAATGGAGAGGAGATTTTTATAACAGCTTATTCTTTCATAATTAATTTAGGTCTAGCTGGTAAGGCCTAACACAGTCTCTTGAGAAAAACATGAATTCACCTGTGACCATTGTATCGCCCCAAAGCACCTCTCTCTCTCTCTCTCTCTCTCTCTCTCTCTCTCTCTCTCTCTCTC
>OU015745.1:95356318-95371251 GCA_907169655.1 Acomys percivali | reverse complement strand
TCTCTCTCAAGATTTTATTATTTATTAATATACAGTGCTCTGCCTGCATGTATGCCTGCACACCAGAAGAGGGCACTAGATCACATTGTAGATGGTTGTGAGCCACCATGTGGTGGCTGGGAATTTAAATCACGACCTCTAGAAGAGCAGTTAGTGCTCTTAACTTAACCTCTGAGTGAGCCATCTCTCCAGCCTGAGCCCTCTCTCTTAAAATATCCAGCACACTGAAGACCACACATCCAAACATGTCAGTCTTTGCAAGACACTTCACATCTGAGCCCTTCACTTACATTTTAAAGAAGGTAGTTATACTTTAAACTCCTCAAAACTCTTTATTTACTTTTTGTAATTAATAAGTCTGTGAATCTCTCTGAACACACTAAATAAAATACTTTCAAATTTGGAATCATTGCTTATTATGATTAGTGATTTAGTACTTCTCCTGTTTTGAGATAGATGTGTTTTCTTCTCTCTCAAAATCTAAATCTCATCAATTCTAATATATCCATTCATCTGGACACCAAGATTTTTAGTAATTCTAGGATAAAGATACATCCTTGAATTAAGAGTATTTCACACCTTAATTGAAGTATATTCTTTTCAAATGCCCCACGAAATAATATGCTCAATTATAGATATCATTGTTGTTATAATAAAGCACCATCCCATGGGCTGAGGTCTCTGAGTGAATAAAAAGGAAAAAGTGAACGCCAAGATTAATCTCTCTGTCCTTCCTGTTTATGCGAAGTGACTGGCTGCTTCACACTGCTGTGGTGGCTAGGGCTACTGTCTTCCCACCATGAGCCAAATAAGTCCTCCTCCCTCCCTCCCTGCCTCCCTCCCTTCCTTCCTTCCTTCCTTCCTTCCTTCCTTCCTTCCTTTCTTCCTTCCTTCCTTCCTTCCTTCCATCAGATATGTCACATCAACATTAATTCACTTCCCATTCTTAAGTCTACACCAGTTAATTGGCATCAGATGTTTTGAATTCAGCCAGATCTCCACACCACAGTGACAGCATTTTCTTTAGTGTTTTGATTCATGCTGTCCACTTTGACTTACCCATCGATATGATCAGACTGACCTATACTCCTTCTTCAGTTAGCTTAGATCAGTAGTTGTCAAACTTGTCTGCCCATTGCAGTCATCATGAGGGCTTCAAAAACCACTGACCTCTCTATCTCACTCCCAGAGAGTTGGTTTTTCTTCTGGGCAGGGCTGGTTAAATCTAAATTGTAGCAAAGTTTGAAAGCTATCAGCCTAGAGCAGCTCTGAAATTGAAAACATCAACAGGAAGCAGGATACAGTATCGATCGAAACTCTGTAGCCAAATAGCCTGAGTTTATTTCCCAGTTTTTTCCACTTAATATTGTGTGACTTTAGTCAACTGCTTTTCTCTGTGCATCAGATTTAAATCGCTGCAGTTAGGCCAGTTTACTTGCAATTGGAGGAAACTACAAATCGGGCTGTAACTGTAGTAATGGCCCATGAGATCATTATATAGATCTAGTACATTGATATTAAACAATACTTAGGTCATACTATTATGTAAGTGTAAAATAAAAACATTGCCTACTGAACTTCATTCTTATCTCTTAAAATCTTAGTCCCTTACTCTTCAACAGTCTGAACACTTTGTTTTCTCAGTCCATCTCCAGCTTCACCAATTTCATAAGTATGCTGGACTCTGTAGTCTGTACTCTTCGCAGCATCCTCAAGTTTTTAACTCTTGTTTTGTGGAAGATACAGCTGCCCATGAACTCATCCTTACTTCTCTATTCCTCAGACTATTGAATATTGTTGAGGAAAAAAATGGCATCATTACAAATTTAGTGTCTCATACTCAGTGCTCCACACAGGAGCAGTGTTATTGCGACACTTTTTTCATATGCCTTTGCTGGATTCTTCCTTGCCATGAGGGTTCATTCAGCCTCTTCTCTTCCTATAGACTACTTGGGAGGGCTACTCGCCATCTTAGCAAATAGCTCTGTCTTCTGTTTCTCTAGCAAACATGCCAACGATTGACTCTCTTTCTACAAATGGATCCGTTCTTGCGTTCAGTCTTCCTCCTCCTAGACCCGGAGCAAACATACCTTCTGCCCAGGAAGAGTTTATTCTCCCTCACTTCCTCTTCTTCTCTCTCCTCTCTCTGTGCTTTCATGTTCCTTTACCTGGGTTACTTTTCATCTTAGTCATAAGCATGTCTAAGCCTCTCATGGAGAAATCTAACTTTTCTAAACACCACAATCTCTATGTCCCCCCGTCCCCCCCCCACACACACACTTCACAGCTAAACTCTTGGAGGAATGGTGGACACTTAGCTCCTTCCTTACTTCAGTTCCTCTCTCTTTGTTCCCTGAAATTAAATGACCCTGTCAATGAGCCAATAAAGTTTGGCAATGGGTATAATGTATATTTTCCTGTCAAATGGTGCTTTTTCTGTCTTCTAAAACATTGTTCTCCTATGTTTTCTCGTCTTTAATGTTCCTTTTCAGACTTCTCCCTGGGTTTATTCACTTGTGCCTTATTTACTATTGCTGTGCCACATCATACAACCTTGGCTTCCCAACTCTGTATTTCTCCTCTAGTGCATTGTTTTCAGTAATAAGTTTTGACTACAGCCTCAAACTTGTCCTGATCCCTTATTTCTTTAGATACGATTGCCTAACATGATATATTTTTTCCATCTGGAAGTTCCTAGCAATTGCTAAAATTGAGGGGTGTTCTTTTTTCCCATATCAACCTTGTCTTCCTTCAAGTATTATTGAATTATTGTAGTAATTAGCATATGACTACCTTAGTGAGTCACTTGTAATGCTAAAGTCTGGAATCACTCGACATCATCCTCACTTACTTCACACACTAGGCAAATCCCTGTTGCCAGTTGCTTCCACTTCTGTAGCCATTCTCACCTGCTCCGTGCCTGGCACCTATCTCAATATAAGCTCTATATGAGCTATAGAAGCTCAGCATTTTGATGCTCCTATCTTTGACTTATTTTTCTACATTTCCTCATGTCTTCCAATCCTTCCTTTATCACAATTCTTCTCAAGGCTCATGTTAAAGGAAGTAGACGTTGAGCTATTCTACAATTAATGGTAGAACACTTATTTTCTGATCCCCTGTAAATCATTATGGAGAAAGATGTGGCCTGATGTGAGGTAAGTGTAAGGCCAGTTACATTGAGTGTTCTGAAGCCCACCCTGGACATGAGGAAAAGTAAACGACATTTCCTCATAGTGGAAGGCTGTTTAACTCCAATTTGAAGCCACGGTAGTTGCTTCTGTGAAGGAAAAATAAAAGACTGAAATTTCAAGAGATTACAAATCCACACATGTAGCTCTTATTTCTAGCTCAAATTGTGGCTTTTAAGATAAATTCCAAGATTATCACTTGGAACTCAGCAGGTGCACAGACTCTTAGGCCTTCCCCACATATGCAGATGTACAGAATCAGGGATCTGACAGACAGATGTTGGTGACGTGTTGGATGAAGCACCCTGAATAGTTCTCAGCAGGTGAAAGTTGGAGAACTTCTGGCCTGGATTCATATCTCCCATACAGTGGTACTGAGGAATGGCTTCCTTTTCCAACTGCCTCCAGCACTTTTCATTCTATAGTCTTTCAAAGCACTCACAAGTCCAAAATCAGTCCCTGGAGACCAACTAGAGAATTTTCAAGGAGTTTGTTTTGGATAGGGCCGTGAGGAGTCTAAGCAGGACCAGAAAATGATGAATATTCTAATTAAATATAAGCAACATAGGTGATAAGGGAAATATGTGGACCTGGCTGTAACTTTTGCCATGTCCCATAATGGCATGTATGAGTGAGCACGCATCAAGTATTTTCTGGCATATTGCTCTTGATTCTACCTGGGGCTCTGTGGCCAATAGTGTAGTTTAGAAGAATGGAAAGAAGCCATCTCCTCGTGCTTGGAACAGCATGGTAGATGGCTTATATCATATCATCTGGATTAGAATTCACAGTGGAGTCTCTTTCTTGTGGTTAATATAACAACAGAGTGGCAATGCTGACATGATCTTTTATAATGTTCCCCAGTCACCTGACCCTAGTTGGTTTCCCTAAGAAGGCCATGTAACATAACCTAGTCCCTTTACCTGGCTTTCTCACAAAAGTATTATGACCTTATTCTAAAGGGTTAGACCTAATCCCTGGGCCACAAAGTAAATACAATTGGTAAGATAGCTTCTGTTTTAGATTCAAAATAACTTCTTACAGTTGCTTTTAGAGCAACCTTTCACTTGTGTGTCTAAGAGATATGACTGTGGGAGTTGAGGTTTGCAGGGGAGCTGTCTTTCTAATGCTGGTGAGACATGTCCATCTTTAGGAGAGTGGACCATTGCAGCCATACAGAACACTGGTCTCATGAACCTGAGAGGTCCTGGAAGCAAATGACACATCACGGAGCCCTTACATGTCCAGCTGCAGTGTTGGAATTCCCATACTGGTTAGCAGTTCAGGCTTTGGTATCAATGACAACAATTTGTTGCACAAAAAGGAAACTGGAGGAATGGGCAGGTGAGCTGCCTCTGTGTCTGGGAGGTTATTGGGAAGGGAGCTGCATATCTCCTGGTGCTGGAGAGCCAATACAGAGAGAACACCAGCCTGGGGTTCCTTATGCAGAAATGATTACTGAAGGCCACATGGTTATCAATGTGGGCTGGATATCTCAGTAAATTTTCCATCTTCAACTCTGCTAAAACTGGAACATTCTCCTTGAACCTAATGAATGCCAGCCAGCAGGGTAGGAAGGCATTGAGGGCAAGGTAGGAGAGTGGAGGGGGGGGTGAGGCTGAGGAAACATTAGCTATTTCCTGAAAAACAAAATGTCCCTACCCACTCTGCCATGGGAACTGATGTGAATGAAAATTATCACAATAGCAGAAAACTTCAAAGACAGATTTATGGGGTTTCCGGAAACCAACTGCTTATGTGCTCCGGTACAGGTTATTAGACAGCTGCTGTCGTCAGAGGAGCCCAATATTCCACAAAAGACAGATAGTGCCCAGCTTATTCTCACGGTTGTAGTCAAGAACAGTCACAGTGAGACAGTGGGAAGAAAGGTCCAGTGTCCCATACGTCTTTCCTGGACAACTTCAGTTGGGGGATCTTTCAAGTTTAAAAATTTCCCAGGATTACTGAGGCCTCTTAGTGGAAATAACAGGGCTGAGAGTAGGAAGTGCATTTTATTATTGGGTATTGGACTACCAGAGACAGTTGTTCAACATTGTTTATGGATGATATGTATCCTGGAGGTAAAACTCCCTAGACCAGAAATAGATATATCTTGGGCCAGATTGTCTTCTGTGATTCATGTGTGTGTGTGTGTGTGTGTGTGTGTGTGTGTGTGTGTGTGTGTGCATGTGCATGCATATGTGTATGTATGAGTGTAGTATATGATATTAGAGATTGAGCGCAATGCTTTGTACATGCTAGACAAATGCTCTGCCATACAGACAAATACCCTATCTCCGTAGTCCCCCTTTTATTTTTATCTGGACAAAGGATTTCTCTCAATTGCCTAGGCTAGCTCTTCTCTCACTCCACAGAAAAGGCTAGCCTTAAGCATGAACTTCACAAGCCTCCGCCTCTCAAGTAGTTTGAGTCACAGACCTTATCCAGCAAGCCTGGCTGGACTGGAATTGCTTGAAATGAAAATGGCTAGTGGCCATTTTGAAAATCACTGAGTTGGTTATAGCCCAAATGGAAAGCAATCATGGCATCCCTCTGTGAACTGGAAACAAGTGTGACTTGCTTAAAATGATGGGCCCACTCTGGGGAGAGCATGCAGGCGGAATGTGTTTCCCTTCTTCATGAACGGTCCTTTGATAACTGCAGGAAATTCAAGACACGCTGTGATGTTCTCTTTCTTTTTCAGGGTCTTTACCTTGGCTATTAGTAAGCAAGTAAGACAATGAAACGAGAGCTGATGAGGTGGCTCAGCAGGCAAAGGCACTTGCCACGAAGCTTGACAACCTAACTTGATCCTCAGAACCCACATGATGGAAAGAGAGAGCCAACAGCCACAGGAAACCTTCTGGCCTCTACACCTATGTCATGGTACATGCCCCTCATAAGAAAGTAAAAATTCGATTAAAACTTCAAACATGTAACTTTTTTTTAAATGAAGTGAAGTAAAATAAGAACTAGAGAAGGGAACTTTAAACAAAGGGTAATATTTTCTGACTTTTACTGAAACGTAGAATGTACACTGTGGTCAGGATGAGAACACAGTGATCTATTTGATGACTCATTTGGATCTGGGAGGATCCGAGGGAGAAGTTTCTAAGTGTTGGCATATCTCTGAATAATGGGTGTGATCCTTTTAGTGTTCCTTACACAGGGCTGAGCAGGAAAGCAGTTCTGAGAAATGATGCTGTGATTCTCAGAGCACAGTCTTCAGAGCTGAAGACAAAAATAAATAAATAAATAAATAAATAAATAAATAAATAAATAAAATTATATATATCTATCTATATCTATCTATATCTATCTATCTATCTATCTATCTATCTATCTATCTATCTATCTATATATTATATATATATATATCCATTGCAAAGGAGGTCCCCTAAAACTGAAGCCTTGGGAATCTCTGTGGTCTCAGCTTTCAACAAGTTTATAGTTCCCCAAATGGTGCATGGGCCATGGAAAGCACAACATATAAAGATTTATTTGCAAGGCATGGTCTACTATCTGACTCACACCTTCAGGGAAAAAATTCAGCCCTCCATCCTCAGACAGAGCAGTTTCCTTTCACACCTTTATTTGTACAAGAACCATGGCATTCTCCTAGGTGCCTGCCATGTCTGGTCTAAAGCATCTATAGGGGATGTATAAGTGAATGAATAAACAAGTAGGAACCTGAAACAAAACAAATATAATTTCTTTACCAAGAGTATTATGTGGAGCTGAGACCGAGGCTGATAACTAAATATAGAATGTTTGGCCCCTGTCTCCTCAACAGCCTGCCACAAATTCCACCTCAGATGAACACTTTTTTTTCTTTGTTTTGCATCAAATAGCTATAGCTATATATAAAGCGAACGCCTGGTGAGTGGGTGGAGGATGGTGTTCACTCTTATTTAGTGGAATGTGAATATGTCAGAATCACAGAAAATAGAAAAAAATGAGGTTTATGCAAAGCTGTCAGTTTCCATGCCTGTGTTTAAAATATGAGATGGTGCCGAGATGGTTCAAACTTAATATTCGCATCCATTTTATCACATCAAATATGATCATTAGCAAATAGTGTTTGAATGGTAGCTATTTCCTGACTGACAATAGCCATCCGGTGGTACCCACTTCTCCATATGCTTGAGACTGATACAATTCTGATAGTCTGAAAAACAGTGGGAGGAAGGAAGTAATTAAAACTGAGGGGAAGCTGCGGGCAGGGGATAGGCACCAATTTTATCTCATGCAAGAATATCCCTGTACCTATTCTTTTGAAATGTATGGGTGGGGCACTAATCCTATTTTTAAACCTATTTTATATCCTCAAGTTAGCAAGCAGTCTTCCTCATAGAATATGTTAGAAAACCCTGAGCATGAGCACTGGTGTTTAAAACAAGATTATACTGTTGATTAAGAAAACAGAAAAATCAAGTCTCTCCTGCTGTCCTTCCTCTAAGTGCCACCAGGTCTCCCCCTCCAGGGGACATGGTCAAATGTGAGGCACCAGAGTACGTGAGAAAGTCATATCCTACTCTCCACTCATGTGTGGAGACTGTTCTGACCATTGGTTAGATCTGGAAATGCAGCTTACGCCCAACGTGATACCCTATGAGCATATACAGGGGGAGGTAATCCCCTTCAGGAACAGTCATAGGGGAGGGGAATAAGGGGAAAATGGGAGGGAGGGAAGAATGGGAGGATACAAGGGATGGGATAACCATAGAGATGTAACAAGACTAAATTAATAAAAAAAAAAAAGAAAACAGGAAAATGTTAGGTCTGAATTCTACAAATGTAGAGAAACTGGAAAGGCAGACAGTGCAAACCTGAGTTCTGTATCTCAACC
The DNA here is from genome assembly GCA_907169655.1 of Acomys percivali. Lineage (NCBI taxonomy): Eukaryota > Metazoa > Chordata > Mammalia > Rodentia > Muridae > Acomys > Acomys percivali. Next base: position 95,363,211 of record OU015745.1, on the reverse strand, counting down.
TTACAGCAAGTTCCTCGCTTCCCACCAACCCACCAGCACTTGGCTGTCAGCAGCCAGTCCTCTTAGTCTGACAGGACAGGGCATGGGAAGTGGGAAGGAAGCCTGACATCAGAACCTCTGAGTGCTGGAGAATCTTCTTGGGCAGCAGCTTTGCCTGGGAAGGGTGAGAAAAAGAAGGTGGTAGGTAACAATTTGTGAGCACTGAAATGCCAAAGCAGGATGCCCTACATTGTGTTGTGTGTGCATGGTGTGTATGGTGTGGTATGGTGAGTTCTGTGTGTGTGTGTGTGCGTGTGTGTGTGCGTGTGTGTGTGTGTGTGTGTTGTAGGGTGTTGTGTGTGTTGCATTCATCTTACTGCTTTCACAAGGGTTTCACACTGGCATGGGAACTCCTCAGATAGAGCTAGGCTGACAAGTCAGGGACCTCTGAAGATCTATCTGCTGGTCTCCATCCACCAGTGCTGCAGTCACACTCGCCCATCCCCCACTTGTAGTATAAGTGCTTGGAGGCTCAAACTCAGGTCCGCCTGCTTGCTTGTAGAGCAAGCACCCTGACTCTCTGAGCCATCACCTCAGCCCCTAAAATTACAATTTTAATTTGAAGGCTAGCCAATTATTAAGAAGTAATTTGTTCATTAAATTCCTGTCCTGTTCTTTCTTGGCATCTGGTTAGAGTTACAGTTGCACCTGTGCTTGGGTAGAGGATACGATAATCTGCAACCAGTGTGATAATGAACATAAGGGGCTGATGCTGTCTTCAGGACTCAGTGGTCTTCTTTTGTTGTGCACAGACTGAGCGGAGAGGAATCTAATCCCATAGCAGAAAGGGACTTCACATGCACTATTCATATGGTCTCCTTCTACTCCCCTTGCAGCCATTTGAGTTTTATATCATTCTATAAAGCCACTGAGCTTTTGGAGTTTACCTGTTATAGCAGAGTTGTAGCTAGCGCTTCCATCTCTTTCACAAATATGACTCAGACAATCCCATTTACCATGTTCTCGAATGTTCTTTGTCATTCTTGGAGCATCTTCCTGCCATTGCCCCTCCCATTCGGGGCCTGCAAGTAATCTATTCATTCAGAAAGTCACAAACACACTTGTGGCTAGAATACTAATGACATTTACACGGCTGGAGGATCAACAGAGGGTTTTTTTTTTCTTGTTTTGTTTTTCAGAAAAGGTAAAAGAATTGAAGGAGCACAATGAACAATGTGCTTTGTCGTTATGACAATTTATTCCCCCTCAATGATACGTACCTGTATTTTTTAATTAAATTTCAAGGCCCAAGTTCATGCAGCCTTCTATCTTGCTCTTGAAAACACTTGGATTTAATTTGAGTAATGGGACTATTTAAACAGTGTTGAACTCTCAGTCTAAAGCAGGGATGTTGGAATGAGGTATTAACACAAGTGATCCAGCTCTTGCACACCTAGAGTGTAACCCTGGGGACTGAACACTGGATAAGGACTAGAGAAGAAGAAAAGCAGGCGTTCTGGGGGAGAATGTCCTCATGTTCTACTATTTGTTTGATGTTCAGTATTTGGGTTGTTGTCTATTGTTTGCTTGTTTTGGTGGTGGTAGTAGGAATTGAATCTAGGGCTTTACATATGTTAAGTGGGCCCTCTACTCAAGCTACATACTCACCCCTTTTCCTTTCGAGTGTGCCATGAAGTCTTTTTATTTTTATTTTTTTATTTTTATTAATTTATTCTTGTTACATCTCTATGGTTATTCCATCCCTTGTATCCTCCCATTCTCCCCTCCCTCCCATTTTCCCCTTATTCCCCTCCGCTATGACTGTTCCTGAGAGGGATTACCTTCCCCTGTATATGCTCATAGGGTATCAAGTCTCTTCTCGGTGACCTGCTGTCCTTCCTCTGAGTGTCTCCCCCTCCAGGGGATATAGTCAAATGTGAGGCACCAGAGTACATGAGAAAGTCATATCCCACTCTCCACTCAAGTGTGGAGACTGTCCTGTCCATTGGCTAGATCTGGGTAGGGGTTTACTCAGGCTGGACTGTCACTCATTCTGAAACCCAGGCAGGCCCCAAATTGTGACCGCCTTGCATCGGCCTCCTCCTGTCAGGATTGTAGGCCTGCATCATCAAGCTCTGCTGCTTATTTGAATGTTCAGCTATGCAGCCCTCACATTCACTTGGGGGAGTAGACTAGGTCACTGGACCCCAGTCTAAGGCAAGAGACCCTCTAAAAGACTAACGGTCTCCTGGGTATGTTTTGCCTATTGCTTGTTATCAATCTGCCTTTCCTATTGCCTCTACTCAAGGACGAAAGAGGGATCCTTTCTTCAACAAGGATGATCATCCGCTTTCTATACATTCTCACATTTCTGCTGTCTGTGGGTTATGTAGCAAAAATTCACCTAAGGGTAGAACTGCTCAGGCATAATGAACGAAAGAAATAAGTGATTTTGTGCATACAGCTGTATCCAGAGTTCTGAGCCTCAGAAACAGTCAGCCATAAGATGGCCACTGGCTGGCTCAGACAGGAAGAAAGAAAGTCTGTCTACTTGGCTCTGTCAGAGTGTATTGGTGAACTAGTAGAGTCAGAAATACAAAGTTCAGGTGCCTCCCCAACTTCTGATTTCTGAGAGTGTTCTCCGAATTGTTCTGAGTGACCCCTCATCTAGGACATGTTAGGCATCACAGCAATTGCTAATTTGTGCCTTTGACACCTCCACTTCCTTCCTCTGATGTCTATGATTTAAGCTTGCCTTTCTACAAGCTGCCTTCCATTCCTCACGCACACTGTGGTCTGTTGTTTCTGCAAACAAGATGAAGGAACAGCCCTCCTGACAGTTTCAGATAAAAATTTACTAGAAAAGTACAACTCATTCTAAATTACATCATTCCTAGCAAGCACATACTCTTCCTTTTTATTTACTTATTTACTTATTAACTTATTTGCTTATTCATAATGTTGATGTTGAACTTAACTGTATGATGTACATGAGCTAATGGAATGTAAACACATTCTACCACCTTCTAGAAATATTGGGAAGCATCAAAAAGGGTCTGTCAATTATTTTTGTTGGTTTTTCTTGCTCTGAAAATGGTACCATTCGCATAGAGATTTTTGTCATTATTCTACCCAGGAATTAAAAGACATATGGAACAGAGCCAAGTGGAATCAAGCAGAGACAAGATGTCTGTAGTCAGCAATCCATCATGTCGTCTGTTGCCCCTAAGAGTCTAAGTTTGTTTGTGATAGAAGCAAAGCTGATAAAGTATGAATGACTCAGTCATAAACACTAGAGAAGATTCTGTAGAGAACAGGTCAACATTATTGGGTCAACCTCTAGGGCTTTCACACTGTACTTACTCTGATACGGTACTTCTTTCTCTTTTTCAAAACCCTAGGGTACTCACAAGTTCCTGAAACAAGACTGTGGCAATGCAAAGGAGGGAGTTTGTGTCCTGGTTGAGACTGACAGGGACTAGCTTGAGACCTCTACAATGAGCCACGACAAGGGTGAACACCCATTGTCTGCACTTTCAGGAACTCAGTGCCTCACAGGTAGGCTATTTCTCATGTATACTCCATACAGCCACAGAGATAAATGTGGCTTCTTATTCCTCCTTTGTTCTAATTATACCCTCAGCAGATTAGCTTCTTAGAGAGATTATTTACAAGATGCAAAGTCCCTTTAAAATCTGCCCCTGTTGGGTCTTCATGTGGGTCTTCCAGCAACTGGAGTGGGGCCCTCTCTGACTCTGAGGCCTGCCTTTGGATCCTGTTCCCCTAACTGGGCTGCTTTGTCAGACCTTAGTGGGGGAAAGGATACACCTAGTCCCAGGGCGTGTTGGTACCCATGGGGGACTTTCTCCTTTGAAGAGAAGAAGGGAAAATGAGGGAAGGGGTGGGGGTGGGGCTTGGAGGAGAGGAAGGGGGACTGCAATCAGGATGTAATGTGAATGAATAAATAAATTAAAAATGTAAAAAACTGCTCCTGAGACTCAATGATGCTCTTGCACATGAACCTCTGTGTGCTCTGAGAAGCTTCTTAGATTCTCTAGTTCTTACTTGAAACCTTTGAACTGTTCTTTCTCCATGAGTTAAGCAGAGGTCAGCCTCTCTACCTGCTTTATGCTAGTTCCTGCTCTGGCTTAATTATACTGAGGGTTTTAATCCTAGCTCTTAGCTTTATTCTGGGAGGTTATCTGGTTTTCTCTTTTTAATCTTTTTCCTTCTTTTTCACCCAATTAAGCAACCTATGCCATTCTACCACAGAAAGGCAGTTCTATAAATATCCTTTGTGTATTTTGGCACACTTGGGGAGCATAAAACTTGAGAACCTTTTGCTCTCTCCTCTCCATATCAAGTATGGTTGTTGTAGTAAACAAACAGCCTTATAAAACAGAAACTGCAAATCAGCTGAGGTCAAAGGGTGTCTATCTTTGTTGTCCCTTAGAATAAACATAATGTCTTCCTTTGGGGCAAAGACTGGGTAAGTTTGCTTTTAGCCTACTACAGAAGACTGAAGTTTCCTAAGTTCTGTGCTCCTTAGATGTGGCAAAACCCAATGTGTCCACCCTACAGTATTTCTCTATGGCTTCCTATGTCATACTAGAGATCTTACAAGCCACTGGATGAACATGAATCTTGTGCTACCTGCTGTTCAGTGGGTAATAACTCTTTGTCTCTATGGCAGAGTCTCAGGCTTCTGCCAGCATCTATAAAATAAACTCTTGCATTTTTAACAGCACTTGACATATTTTTATCTCCTGTAAGCTATAATTAGTAATAAACTAATATGTATAAGTACACATATTTATGTTTACCGTATATCTTTTAAAAAACAGGGTTGTAAAACAATATATCCAGGATACACACCATCACTATAAATTTCTTGCCCAATAAAAAGCTGTTGAATGGCTGAATGAATTTAAAATTGTAAAGAGGATTATATACTATCTGCTATAAAATGTCCAATATTTTTATACTTGTTGGTTATTGCCAATACTCTAACTAGATGAGAAGAAAGTCAACCTTAACCTCAGGTGTGCAAACCAGCAACCTAAATCTAGTCAATACCTCCCAGAAGTGAATGTGCTGGCTTTACAAGAACAGATGAAACATCTCATTCCTGCCTGCCTGACATTAGGGAGAAGGCATTTCGTTTTGTATTCTTTGACACTCTCATGTACAACTTCATCAACACTGAATCTTACATACCCATTGAACAGTGTGTGTGTGTGTGTGTGTGTGTGTGTGTGTGTGTGTGTGCGCGCGCGTGCGCACTGCTATTTTCAAGAAAATACTATGCCTTAACACTTTAACCATATAAGTTAAAAAAAAATCTAATAAAATAAAAGCATTAAAGGAAAGCTGGGTATGCAGCTTTAATCCCAGCACTCAGGAGGTAGAGGCAGGAGGATCTCTGTTTGTATAAGGCCAGCCTGGTCTATGTAGTAAATTCTAGACCAGCCAGGACTGCATAAGATGACTCTGTCTCAAAAATAAGAAATAATAAATGATGGAGTTCTCTCCATATTAGCTTAGATTTCTCCCCGCACTGCTGCTTTATAGAGAATAAAAGAGATCTGGGTAGGAGCATGTTAACATCCTAGTTTTAAAGCCAAGTGTTTTGAGTCTCTATTGGCAGGTCTTAGATAGACCAACCAGGTATTGACAACTATAGATATCCTTTAGTAAAATATACCAGACCCAGAAGAGAAGAAAAAGGAGGTGCAAAGAGAAGAGTACATAGAGATCATGGGAAAGGGGTTGGGAGTTGCCATGGCAGCTTCAAGTCCCCTCCCCTCACCCTCCACCCCAGAAAATTAGTTCTGCCTTGCTTAGTGGTGGAAGATGAGCACCTTTTTCTGTGAGTCTCCACAGAGGCAGTGGGTGGTTTTTAGATTAAATATATACCCTTGTTCCAGGGTCATAGCTGGAGAGTTGGCTCCCCTTTATTTATTCAGGAAGCAGCGCATTCCCGCTGAGTGTGACTAGGCTTCCAGCAACTGTGACGCTTAAGCACAAGAAACCCACTGCTTCCTAAAAATAATCACAAACCAAGCACGTTCACACACCAAACATTTTACATGTAAACCGGATCAGCTAAATTAGAGTTATTTTACAATAGTTGGATTTCCATGTCAGTTACTTTAGAAGATGGCTATAAAACCAGAGAAAGCAACATTGCACAGTGGTGTCTACTGGCCTCCAAAGCCTTGGCTAGAGGGTCCCTTCTATTTGAGGTTGCTAGTGGAGTGTTTCAGGGATCTCTACCTTCATATTACTATAACTTGAGGCCGGAGTGGGGTCTGTGATCATATGACTGTCTGATCTGGTTAATCAATTAATCAATTGAATAGTTTATTGTGTGGAAGTTACTATACAAAATGATAAGGATATGGGGATAAATAGTCAGAAAAAGAAAAGCCATCTTATCTGCAAGTTTCTGACAGAGAAGAGAAGGCTTGAAGTGACAATTTCAAAACAGGGTGATAAGTGTTGTAGCCATTGCCGAGGAGGCGTACTTACTTACGGAAGAGGGGATGCCATATCTATACAGGCAGGGAGTGACTGAAGTCAAGGGAGACAGATGATGTGTCACCTCACTTTTGAAAGACCTAGTAAGAGTTTGTCAGTTACAAAATATTACAGAGTTTGTCATGGAACAGAAATTATACAAGCTGAAACTATAAGGCACTGTGTTACGAGTGATGTGTTCAATTTAGAATACATGAAAATGAGGGTATTGGTAGGAATGTGTGTGTGTGCCTGCAAGCACATGTGTACACATCCCTGTGTGTAAGAGTGTGTGTGTAAATGTGCGTGACTGTGTATGTGACTGTGTATGTGACTGTGTGTGTGCAAGTGTGTGTGTGTGTGTGTGTGTGTGTGTGTGTGTGTGTGTGTGTGTG
>OU015745.1:95327163-95356308 GCA_907169655.1 Acomys percivali | reverse complement strand
TGTGTGTGTGTGTGTGTGTGTGTGTGTGTGTGTGTGTGTGTGTGTGTTCAGGAGCTTTTTCAACACCAGGGAGTGGCTGTGGTATAATTGCAAAAAAGGTAACCCATTAAGACTTGAGGTACGTTCTTTTGTCCTCACAGATTGAGGCCTTGTCCAGTTGACATCAGAGAGGCTTCCTTTAGCAGCACATGGGTGTGGGTGCAGAGACGCCCCCAGGCAGACATCATGTGTAGAGAGAGTCTAAATTGGAGGTCCCCATCAGGTCCCTGCCCTTGGAGATCAAGGAACACTTGCAGAAGACAGGGAGGACATATGGTAGCAGTCAGAGGGGATGAGGGACACCAGGAGAACATGGCCCCTTAAGTCAACCAAACAGGGCACACATGGGCTCACAAAGACTGAAGCAGCAAGCACAGGGTCTACATAGGCCTATACCAAGGCCGCTGCACGTATGTTATGACTGTTAGCTTGGTAGTTTTGTGGGACCCCTGACGCTGGGATGGGTGCACCTCTGACTCTTTTACCTGCTCTTGGGACTCCTTTCCTCCTGTTGGGTTGCTTTGTCCGGCCTTGCTACGAAGCCTTTTGCCTTATCTTATTGCATATCGTTTTTGTCATGTTTGGTTATCATCTCTTGGAGGTCTGCTCTTTTCTGACAAGGGAACAGAGTGGGATAGATCTGAGGGGAAGGGAAGCTGGGAGGAGTGGAAGGAAAGAAAGCTTTCGTCAGGATGTATTGTATGAGAAAAGAGTCTATTTTCAATTAAAAAAAAAAAAAAAGATGTGCTATGTGATGCAGTCCTGACAGAGTTCACTGCTAAGGATAGGATTGGAATTGTAGTTCAGGGTAGAGAATTTGTCTAGCATGAGTAAGGCTTGGCTTCTAGTCCCAACACTGCAAATATGGGCTATTTATGAAAATTGTGTGTTAGGGAGACTCTAAAAATGTGGGAAGAAAAAAGGGATCAGGTACTTGAGTGGAGTTGTCATTTACTAAAACAGAATTAGAAATGAGCTCATCTGAATAAGGTGAATTGTAAATGCTCCTGGACCCTCTGGGAAAGATGAGTGACTAATGATGACTTTTCCTTTCCTTCCTTTGTGTGCATGTATGCAAGTTCATGTGTATGCAGTTACATTTATGTTGAGGGGGTATGTGCATACATGTGCATGTGCATACAGAGGTCAAAGGTCAACCACAGGTGTTATGCCTTAGGACCAATTCATCTTGCTTTTGGAGACAGAGTATTTCACCAGGACCTGGGGCTCCCAGACTGGGCTTGCTTGGGTGGCCCAGGAGCACAGAGACCCTCATGTCTCTGCCTCCTCAGCTTAAGCACTATAATCATACCACAGTTATACCAACACACCCAGCTTCTTACCGAGGCTGGAGAGAGCAAGCACAGGTCCTCATGCCTTTTTGGAAGTTACTTTGCTAGCAGAGATAGCTCTCCAGTTCCCCTCTCCTCTTCCTTTTCTTCTTTTCTTTGCTGTGCTGGGATTATGCATGTTAAGCAACTCTTCTACCAGTGTACCTATCCTGCAGCCCACCTATTGACAGTTCCTGAAGTGAGTCAGACCTCAAAAAGTGACACAGACTACAGCCAAACATTTGGGATTTATGGCCAGTGATGGAGAAGTAGATCGTGTCTTTCGGGCCATAAATTACATGGTACAAAATTCTATATTGGTGTTTCTTAAGCCTGAGTGTATATACAGATTGCCACAGTTTGAATTTGAAATGTCCCCTATAGACTTACAGACCAGTGTGCTTGAACACTTGGTTGCTACATAGCAGCTCTGCTTTGGGAGGTTGTCAAACCATTGGTATTTGTGACGTACCTGGATCTAGGAGTTTGGCAGCAGGCTTTGACTGTTATGCTAGTTTGTGGTTGGCTGTCCAAGTTCTCTGCTTTCTGACACATAAAAACATGAACAAAACACGAAAAAGGCCCCAACTACCAAGGACAGAGCCTCTCCAGCCACCATGCCTTCTCTACTGTGAAATATAGTCTATACCCTAAGACTGGAAGCCAAAACAAATCTCTCTTCGTGTAAGGCGCCTGGGTCAGTTATAGCATATGCCATGTTGTCATAGCAACAAGAAAACTAAGTAGTACACAAGGCATCCGAAGAACCTGTTAAAAAATAAATTTTGATTTCCTGCTTATAATCACCATTTTAAGCAAGATTTCAAATTATCTTGCCTAACAAGTGCCTACAAAAATGGGACAATCAATGTGGTGGTTTGCATACCATTTGAATACTTTGTCCCCAGTTGGTGGAACTGCTTTGTAAGGATTAGGAGGTGGTGTGGCCTTTTTGGAGGAGGTGTGTCACTGGGGGTGGGATTTGAGGTTTCAAAAGACTGGGCCATTCCTAGTTGTTACTGCCCGCCCCCGCTCCCTCTCCCCACCCCCACTTCCCCACACCCCTACCCCCCTATCCTTGCCTTGTGCTTGTGGATCAGAATGTGAAGCCCTCCACCACAGCTCCAGTGCCATGCCACCTGCCTGTCTGCTGCCATGCTCCCCTCTACGATGGCCCTGAACCCTGAGCCCCAAAGAAGAGCATCTTGTAGTTTTGCTTTTGCTACTGTACGTGTGCTCTAAGACGAACCACAGATGCCACAGTTCCCCCCCCCCCCACCCAGTGAGACCTCTGATGTCCTTCCAGAACTGTAAGATCTTAAAGTTGTATTGTCTTCAGCAAATACATTTTAGTTCATTTGCTGCTGCTCTGAGAGGAAAACAAAAAGCAAAACAAAACAAAACAAAAACTCACAAAAACAGTCATTAGTTACTCGTCTTTCCCAGATGTTCCACAGGCATTTAAAGTTCTCCTTTTTCAAAGGGGCTAATTTCTCATTCTGTTTTAGGATGTACAGCCTTTCCTAAGCTCTCCTGGCCACGCTGCTGCATCGCAGTGATGGAAAGGTAACTAAGATACATAGACAAGATGGTAGTTGAGTAGTAGCCAGAGAGGTCAAAGGAGCACAGAGGGTGAAGGGGGCAGGGCGGGGGTCGGGGTGGGGGAAACATTACCCTGGAATTAGGGGAAGAAAGTTTCATTAAAAGGGAACTGAAGGATGCTAGTTAGAAGAATAGGAAGTGACTGGTGAATGTCATCTGAGATTGGCAATTGGAAGGTAATATTGAACTTTAGCATGACAGTTTTGTACTGTGAAGAGGACAGGAATAAACTGTAGTAATGAGCTAAGTAAATGGCAGGTGAGGAGACAGAGCTAGTATGGACTACTTCTTGTAAAGAAAACAAAGCAAAACTTGTCTATAGTTGGAGAAAGATGGATTTAGTGATAAGAGAGACAGAAGGTTGGCAAAGTGGCATAGAATAGAAACAGCATGAAGTCTGTGGTAGGCAGAGTAACTCCCAAAGGGAATTAGCAGGTGTAATTAAATTGAGGCTTGAGGTGGAAATGTGGCTCTGCACAACCTAGATGTGCACTGTGGATATAAAAGTCTTTAAAAGAAGGCAATGGGGACAGGGTCAGAAAAGGAGATGTGACAACCGAGATTGAAGTGCTGCTACTCCTGGTCAGAGGTACTAATGAAGGCTGAGAGTCAAAGTACATAGGCTTGCTCTAGGACCAGCACAGATACCTCGGTTCTGGTCCAGTGAGACCTCTGATGTCCTTCCAGAACTATAAAATAATAAAGCTGTATTGTTTTCAGCAAATAAAGTTGTGTTCATGTGCTGGGCTCTGAGGAAAAAAAAACAAAACCACAAATCCATCTTTGAGTATGCCAAGGGACAGAACTGCTGGGAAGAAGGTGACCTCTCCTTACCCACCAGATGACTAACAATTAAAGTCGCATGATATACCAGGGCCATCAGAAGTGAACACCCAAATCTCCCAAGCCAACTAGTTCAGTAGACACAGAAATGTGATTGAAGGGCAAACAAAGGGTCATGACTGAGGGAAAGCCAGCAAGGTCTGTTTGTAGAGACTCCTACTGCGCCTCCAGTCAAGGACAGAAGCCCCTGTGGACAGGGCTTGGAGACCCCCAGAAGAGGTAGGCTGTGACAGGATCATGAGTCAGTAAAGAAGGGTGCCAGAGCGGCTGTCAAGAAGCCTTTGGGGCTGTGTGTTCTGCACTTAAGGGAGCCAGACATGAATGAGGATGCCAGTCGGTCAGGAGAAAGGGTAACAGTTCTGGAGATACAAAGAGTTTTCTCTATGACTTCAGGTTGGGCGTGGGGCTATGGAAAAGGCAAGAGCAGCAAACTTTTATGTACACCTCTGTCTGTGACAGAGGGGTCATGTACAGCGTACATGAAGAGAAAGTGACGTAGCCTGTAGCCTGTAGCCTGTAGCCTGTAGCCGAGTGTTGGTTCTCTTATCCATTTTAAATGCTTTCAAAAAGGATATTTTACTTTTATATGAAGTGTGGTAGGGGCTTCATTGTGAAGGCATTCCTAAACAATTTCCATGTTAAGCCGAGCTCTGTTGGATGCTGACAGATTGGGGGTCAGAGACCTTATCCTTGAGATTTCCTGGAAGGTTCCAAGGTCTCCTCTGAACTGTAATTAAACTGAAATAAAAATTGAGAAAGAATCTGGTCCCTTAACACCCCCCCCCCACCTTTATCTTATCGTATAGCTCTCTGCCTAAATTTTCTCCCCACTGCATCAGGTTCACATTAATCAGGAGACCTCTTTCTTCTTGCAGTTCCCTAAGGCCCTGCCTCACCTATAAGAGAGAACCTGGCTCCGGGATGCAGGAGACTGCTTCTGGTTTCCATGGAGACCGTTTGATGTCAATGTCGGCTCCAGGCCGGGAGGGAAACCAGGGTGTTTAAAGGCTGGAGAGTGGGGGAGGGAGGAGGGATAGGAAGAGGGAGTAAAATAGACAGTAAGGTTGATCTAGCCTGTGTTCGAGGATCCAAACGGGGAACAGAAACCTCCATCTGGGTTATTCATTCTCCTTTCACTTTGAGGAGAAATCAAAACGGAAGCTTCGGGGTGAGGGAGGTGGCAGAGGGCTGTTTATCGCGCGTGTGAGAACTATCCTGCTAGGGCTCCTTTCTGATATCAGGGTGTAGGGGTACTGAATTACTCAGACCGCTGGGAGTCCCTGCCCTTGTGGGTGGCTCCTCCCCTAGCTGCTTGAGAATTTTCACTTCTCCATAAGTCAGTTCTTAAAGGCTTCTACTGCTGTGAGGGGGCTACTTCTCTCTTTCCTTCTCCACACCTCCCCCCCAGAGGGTAACTAAATACAAACCCTGACAAAATGCTTTTCAAGGCTTTGGGCTCGGGATTAACCTCTATTTATTAGCAGAGTCTCTGTCTAGTAAGAGAAAGGGGCCGGATGGGGGAGGTACTCAGGCAGAATGCATGCTAAAATTGAATTGCACGAGGTTCAGATGACGTCATCTCGGATAAAGGTCTGACCCAGTGAATGTTAAATGTGGCTGAGTGACTAAATCCTCTGAGAGAATCAATGGCGGAGACCTCTGTGAAAGGGCTGTGCCTCTTGTTTAAAATATTAAGCATTGTGGCTCAGCTGATCTCCGGCTGCAACTCCCAGGGCGCTGGTGGAATCTCAGCCTTCTGCTATAATCACTTGAACGCTACTTACTGCCCTAGATAACTGCAGTCATGTGACACTTGAACAAAAAAAAAAAAAAAAGCGCGTGAAAAGAAAGAAAGAAAAGAAAGAAAGCCATCACGAACTATCAGAGTGTCTGCCAGTCTTAGGGAATGAAACCAAGTCAGTCTGAATGTGCTAAGGGAGTGAGGGATGGATTTTTGTCCAAGGTACTGATACTCTGATGAGGATAGCAAGAGTTCTTAAATGTCCAGATGAGCTGGGTAGAAGTCATTAATGACATGGGAACTCCCAAGGAAGGTTAAATTAATAATAATAATATAAATAAACAAATAAAAGAAAGGCGATTTATATAGAGGCCTTGGAGTTCCCAGCACTCACACTGATTGGCTCATAATAGCCTGCAGTTGTAGCACACAGATATACATGAATATTTCAAAATTCTTATCAAATAAAGCACTTGTTTAAGATGAGGAACAACTATGTAAGTAGGGAAGACTTTGCAGACTTCTTGGAACTAACTGAGGCAACATTAAAATTAAAAAAAGAAAAACTAACATTCATGCTGGTCAGAACTGTCTTTAGAGAGGTGGTGTAGGAATGAAGAGGTGAGTCCCACAATGCAACTGAAAATTCTCAAAGTAAAAACAACAGCAGCAGCAGCAACAACAACATCATTTATGGTCTGAGTTGAATGCATGCCAATCAGTCATCAGCCTTCCGATTTTTGTTCCAGAATTAGGGAATTTGGGAGGGAAAGTACATGGAAGGCAAAAGATAATTCTTGGCTTTGATTTAGGTGGAAAATATCTATCTAGAAGAATAAGAGAAGAAAAACATATGTGCTCAAATTAGTCATGGTTTCTGTGTCACTAAGATGTTAGTTACTAAGGTTTTGTTTTCAGTTCTGTTCACTAAGGGACATACCTATAATAAAAACATCTCCCAAGAGTTTTGGCAATGCAGCTGAATATTAACAATTTTAGATGAAAAAACTCATAGGATCACATAATACCACTAGTCAGCTCCTTTTAATTGTTTTTATTTTATTTTTCATTCTTAGTCACATATGCTGACAGCAGCTTCTTTGGACATCCAGTTTACTTAAGGCCATGCTGGCAGGGTTCCAAATCACGGACTAACCCCTCTGGTTTCCCAATCTCAAACAGACACCCCCACTTATTCATTCATCTCAATGAGCTTGAATGTTTTTACGTGTGTGTGTGTGTGTGTGTGTGTGTGTGTGTGTGTGTATGTATGTATGTGTGTGCGCGTGTGTGTGCTTTATTAGTGGTCAATATTGCATGATAGTGTCTAGAAATGAGCATAATAATAAGATGAGTGACTAATTGACATGATTAGTAGAAGAAGCAGAGAAGACAAAATAAAATGATAAAGGAAGGAATGCCTCCCAAGCAATAGCAAGATGGAGGATAAAGTAAATAAGGTAAAGAGAAAGGTAAAGGGAAGAATGAAGTAGAGTCGGGCACCTGGTTGCTAAGCCATGACCTGCCAGTGATTGACATTTGACTTCACAATAGGACATTTCAGACTTAGAAGGAATCTGATGGCCATCTGGCCTACATTCTCATTTCATAGATGACAAAGCAAGACCCAGGAGGACACCAAACTTGGCTGGAGATGAAGCCAGCCTTATGCCTAGGCTTCTGACTGCTGCCCAAGTGATAACTTCACTATGTCATTTCTTCTTCCTGAATGGTTGATTGAATCCAAAATTCTTTTGGAATTAATACTTTTTCCATTTTCCACTTTAGCAGTATGTTTATATTTGTCTCACTTCTTTCTAGCTTACAAAGTGTTTTAATTTACCCAGTCCTAGCACCAATTCTGAGAAAAATAAATACCAACTATAAAATGGCCCATATGGGACTCACCTAATACATACCAATTTTCATGTGTGTGGTGAATGAAAAATGAAAAAACTATATTGTTCTTACTCTTCTCTATTGTGCCATCAATGAACTCATTGTGTTGGTTTTATTTTAAATATAATCTCAAGCAAGCAAGATAGCTCAGTGAGTAAAGGTGGTTACTTATAAACCTGATGACCTGAGTTCAATCCTTCATGCCACCATAGAGGAAGGAGATAACCAACTTCTGTAAATGGTCATCTGACTTCCTCATGTACACTGGGGCACAAGTGTAGCATCCCCTAGTCACACAAAATATATAAAATGAAAAAATTTTTTAAATTTTTTTATTCATTTATTCATATTACATCTCAATTGTTAGCCCATCCCTTGTATCCTCCCATTCCTTCCTCCCTCCTGCTTCCCCCCCTACTCCCTTCCCCTATATCTGTGACTGAGGGGGACCTCCTCCCCCTGTATATGCTCATAGGGTCTCTTCTTGGTGACCTATAAAATGAAAATTTTAAAGTAAATGGGAGGAAAGTGGAGCCTAATGGGACAAGCAGAGAGAGAGAGAGAAAGAAAGAGAGAGAGACTGCAAGATTAGTCAGTTAATGATGACTGAATTTGTATGGTTTAAACACTTAGCACTCAATGACAGTACTTCTAATTCTTTTGTAATGTACCTTGGAACTTCAAGAAAGTTCTTTTTAAAGATGATGAATTGGATTCCCAGAAGAAGACCTGACTCTGATATTGGGGAAAGAGTTGCTCCTTCTGACTATGATGAAGTCACTTTAGAGGCCCAGCCACTCGAGACAGGATAGCTTCAATCACACTGTCATCCAGTCATTGCTGACATGTCTTGGCAGCTGGCCTGCCCCTAATGGAATGTGTCCTGCAGCTGGGAATTAGGTCATCAGTAATTCACTTAATAGCATTTTATGAGCTGGGCTCTGACACAAAAGTGTGATCTGGCCTTACCATCAGAAGCTTTTGCTGCTGTGAAGGGAAGAAAGAAGTTGGTGCCATTGTGAAGAAGCAGACTCCATTTCCAAGAAGCAATGCAGGACTGTTAGAAGCATGAGTATTTCCTCAGCCTCTCTCTGTTATCAGGGCAGTTTTGTGATCTTGGGCAAATCACCGGTTGTTTCTGGACCTCACTTCCTCCATGGTTTGATCAGATTTTGTCTGTGTGTGGAAGACCCAGGATCCTTTTGCTTTAGGTCTTTTCATTGATTATGTTCCAGGAAGGAAGATGGTGGGCTCCCTTTTCTGCCTCTACTATGCTGAGACAAGGGAAGCCCTGATTTGTATGGTTGGCTAATTTGTCTGGTCTAAATATTCTCAATATGGCTCATTTGTAGTTACCTGTGGTATAACAACTAATTATGAAACTTCCTGAAAATTGATTAGCTTGGATGAGCTGATATGAGCCACTTCTTAGAAGTAAATGGAGAATGCTCAGTAGAGAAGTGTCCATCCTCATATATAGTTCCTAACTTGAATTCCCATGTTTGCCATCACAGTGCTGACTGCTCCCAGTATGTTTATGAAGCCGCTAGTCTCTTGTTTTCTTCTGACCCGTAGGACCCTAACACTTTCCCAATATCTTTCTCATGGATTATTCAGAAGGTCCATTGTTACACAGGATCTGTGAGTTAGCAACAAACTGCTGCAGGTCTTTCCTCTTTTAACATTTTTACTAAGGTGAGAGAAATCGCTGTGATTCTGGAACTTTAGCATATGAAATTGCCATATCCAAGGAATTTAGAGAGATAAGTGCTGAAGTCAACACCTGGAATGATGATGGGGAAAATGATGAATTATATTTAGATCAACACCTCAGTAATATGCACAAAAACTATTTGATTGATAGCTAGCCACAAAGCATTTACTATATAGACTGAGCCAGCACTGCAAGCTTTTGTGAAACTGAAGAGCGGGCATAAGCTGTGATACCGCCTTCAACTTCAACTTGGGAAGATAAGCTTAACATGCACAAATTAATGAAAATCAGTTAAATCATTTTATAATTAAGTGTTAATGATGTGCCCCCAAATTATAAATGAAACAGGAATTCAGAGAAAACAGCCATTTGAAGCAAGCCTTGTCCAAGCTAATGTAATGACAGCACTATAGGATAAAAGATGCCCTTGATGTTAGGGCTGTGTTCCCATGGTCAGTAAGACACAGGACAAATTCATTCTTGGGGAACTGAACTTAAAAGCTTGGTGGAAATGAGTAGGGTGATATAGAAAAGGAAAATAGTGATTGGTGAAGAAGAAAATGAACCTGATGTCCTAAAACTGGGTCCTGGGAGAATGAGATGGCATATACGAATGGTCAGACCACACATGACAATAGAATTCTGACCTACAATCCCCACAGCTACCATCTTAGGATATGAAGACATCTTCTCCAGCAATGGGCCAAGAACATTCAGGACTCCATTAATGACTATCTCTTTCTTTATTTTTATTTATTTTATTTATTTTATTAATTTATTCTTGTTACATCTCTATGGTTATCCCATCCCTTGTATCCTCCCATTCTCCCCTCCCTCCCATTTTCCCCTTATTCCCCTCCCCTATGACTGTTCCTGAGAGGGATTACCTCCCCTTGTATATGCTCATAGGGTATCAAGTCTCTTCTCGGTGACCTGCTGTCCTTCCTCTGAGTGCCACTAGGTCTCCCCCTCCAGGGGACATAGTCAAATGTGAGGCACCAGAGTACATGAGAAAGTCATATCCCACTCTCCACTCAAGTGTGGAGACTGTCCTGTCCATTGGCTAGATCTGGGTAGGGGTTTAAAGTTTACTGCCTGTATTGTCCTTGGCTAGTGTCTTAGTTTGAGCGGGATCCCTTGGCCCAAATCTGCCTATCATAATGTTCTACTTGTAGGTTTCTAGGACCTACTGGATCCTTTTACATTGCTAGTCTCACATGGTTCTCTCATCTAGAGTCCCAATAGGACGTCCTCCCCTCTGTCCCAGTTTCCTGGTAAGGGAAGGCTTTCATGGGACATGCTGGAGAGGATGTGGGAGAGAGGAACACTCCTTCATTGCTGGTGGGAATGCAAACTAGTACAGCCACTTTGGAAATCTATCTGGTGCTATCTCAGAAAACTGGGAATAGAGCTTCCTCAAGACCCAGCTATTCCACTCCTTGGAATATACCCAGAAGATGCTCCAGCACACAACAAGAAAATTTGCTCAACCATGTTCATAGCAGCCTTATTCATAATAGCCAGATCATGGAAACAGCCTAAATGTCCCTCAGTAGAAGAATGGATAAAGAAACTGTGGTACATATACACTATGGAATACTACTCAGCTATTAAAAACAAGGAATTCCCAAAATTTGTGGATAAATGGATTGAGCTAGAAATGATCATAATGAGTGAGTTAACCCAGAAGCAGAAAGACTCAAATGGTATATACTCAACTATCTCTTTCTTTAAATTGTTCTTCTTGTGTCCATCCCCACTTCTTTCAACTGATAGTCAATGAAGGAAAGGCATAAAGACTCCTCACACCAACCACAAGTGATGTCCTAGCTCCAGTTAGAAAGCATCTATGTGTCCATGTGCTCAGCCTCCAGTCAGAACTACTCAAAACCTTCCCCCCCCTTTTTTTAACAATAGTTTTGTTTCCGCCACTTTCCTTAGAATCCCTGCCAAACACGAGTGGTGGCAGCTGGATCTCTTGCTATGCAGCATATTGTGAATACATTTCTCTTTGTTCTCATCAGAGTGGCCCTTATTGAACTCCACAGAACCTTCTTGTGTTTCTTGTTGAAGGAACACACACACACACACACACACACACACACACACACACACACACGAGAGAGAGAGAGGGAGAGACAGAGAGAGACAGAGACAGAGAGAGACAGAGACAGAGAGAGACAGAGAGAGACAGAGAGAGACAGAGAGAGAGAGAGAGACTGAATAATTTTAATGCTCCTTTTAATGCTCCCATCTCTTCTCCTTCTTTCCTATAGTCTACACTTTATTTAGACTTCTTGGCTTTCCTACCAATCTTTGTAGAAAGCCTATATTGACAAATATCTGGTCCCCTAAATTCAGAGCCAGAAGTGCTCTTAACTGCTAAGCATCTCTCTAGCCTCCTAACTTTTTTTTAAGCGAAATGTCCACGTTCTCTTCTATCAGTTTCAGTGTATCTGGTTTTATGTTGAGATTATTGATCCAGTGGGTTGAACTTGAGTTTTGCACAGGGTGATAGAAAAGGATCTATTTGCAATTGTCTACATGCAGACATCCAGTTAGCGCAGCAAAATGTCCTTTGCTAAGAAAAGTCTTTAACAAAAGTCTTAAGTTTAAAAATACTTGGCCTAACATTAACTAAGTATGTTTCATATATCTAAATGGCTGATCAGATGTTTTCTGATCAACCCAGAACAACCACACTACTATTGTGTTTTATGACATATATTTGTGATCAAATTAAAAAACACAGCTCATTTAAATAGCCATTAATACATTATCTCATACAAATCATGGACTCTATTGGAGCTAGTTAGAATTCTGAGAATCATTTATTCATTTCCAACTGTTTATAACACCCTTTGGATGATGATATAATCATTTTGTTATCACTTAACCAGTTCCTGGAGTCTTTTACTTTGTGCTCTGAAAGCCTAAGGGAAATTCCTTTTTGGCTTTACAGGCAGAAATGGATCATTTTAGGTATTTAGAGGAACTTGATACCCTCCGTAATTTGTACTAATGGGTACAAAAGTTGGTAGACAGCTGGCAGTGAGATTTTATGATGGGACATCTTTTTTTTTCCCCTATGCTCACCACATGATCAAAGAGATGGAGGCAGAAAGAAGAACAGGCAGCTATAGCATGATTATGCTGCTATTCTTCCTGGTTTTCTCTCATTCAGTCTCTTGGACCCGATTCTTTAGTAGACTTAGAAATTTGATTTCCTGTCTCACTCTTGACTGATCTCTGCCCATCCTCCTTGCGTATTACTTCTAGCCTTATTCTCATTGTACTTACTGCCAGCAGCCTGTGAGTCTTCCAGTTCCTCTTGGTGTGCTATTAGAAAGTGTCTCTTGGTGTTGGTTACTCTATGTTGCAGCATGTATGACCTTAGGCAGATGTATGTTAAATGCAGCCAGAGGGGCTGGACCTTCTTCACTGAGGAAACTTCTCCTTTAATGGAACATCAGTCAGTCATCTATGGCATATATCGACAAGGCATATTTTGGGTCACAGTGCTGAGGTCAGGTAGTAGTCTGTAAGAAATATATCAAAACAGCAGAGTGTTTCCATACAAAGTAAGCTTATTCACTGCCCACCCACAATCCAAACTTGATATCATTTCCTTGCAAATGGCTTTTTTTTTTCCATCTAGTGATGTGGAGCCAAGCAGTCTTCTGTGTTGTGGATCTGCCATCCTCTAGGGGGATTCAGAATGATGGGGGATGATATAGACTATTACTTCTAAAAAGAACCTAAGCAAGAGAATTGGGGAGTGCACAGTCATTCTCAGCTATGCAGTGTGTGAAGTCATCCTGGCTTCATGAGACCCTATCTCAAAAAACCAACAGTAGCAGCAGCATCCTCAAATGACATATCCTACTTCAGACTGAGCACTAGGGTCAAGAGTCTAAAAACTTCAGGTCATCTATGAGCCCAGGCCAAGGAACAAGAACCACCACAAAGCAACAACAACAACAACAACAACCACAACAACTCCCTAGTCCAGAAATAGAAATCACTGCTTCAAGTGAGGATAGACTCTGATCCTTTCTACTCATTAAAAAACATTGGAATATGAATGAGTTTTACAGAGAAACTTTCCTAAATATGACCTTCATTCCCCTTGTCTCACCAACTTATTCCACATCCAGTAGTCATTTTGCGGGAAGAAGAGAATTGCAGCTGATCTCTGTTTTCCTACTTTCTTTAGTTTGTTATGTAAGAAGAGGACTGGTAATTCCCATTACAATGACCTTAACTGTATCTCTTGGGTGACTTCTTACTCACCGTTCTCTGCTATGGTGACACGTGTTCCATTCAGAAGTACCTTTGAACCAAACCCTGTTTGCCCTGAGATGCCTCTACAGTGACATGTCTCAGGGATTGAGCTCGGCTCTATCACTTCAGCACATTCTCATATCCTCTGTGCCTTGATAGTCCCCTACGACAGCTCAGGGTTCTGCTTCAGTTAATGACAACATAAAGGACTAGGAAAATCATCTGCCTCTAGTTCCCTCAGTGATGGAGGTGCAGGCCTATCACCTGCTTTTATTAGCAACTGCAGCTAGTCATGTCTCCACTAGTAATGGAACAGAAAAGACACTGAGAAGCAGACTCTCTCTCCCTAAATTCCTAATGGTTCTCCAGAGCCTATATGCCTTTGCTCATAAGAGAGGCATTTTGATATTTACAATATGATTGGATCAGATGATATGAAAGATGAATAGTATACTATACTTGGATAAAACTCATTTCTCTTTAGTTCCCATATCAATAGCTTGGATATACCTTATGCTATCTCTAAAGAAGAATGAGCTGGAATTGTCCATTTTACATAAACTTTGATCATGCAGTATATTTAAGTTATGGAGAACATAAGAGCAAATGATTCAGAGATAGTCTTTGTAAGATTTATTTTTGTTATTTTAAGTATGCGTATGTGAGTGGGTGGAGTAGGTGAACATGAGTGAGTGCAGGTGCTCTCAAAGGGCAGAGGCATCAGATCCTCTTTGGAACTGGAGTTTCAGATGGCTATGAGCTGCCTGGATGCTCCATGGATGTTCCATGAGTGCTAGAACTTGAACCTGGGTCTTCCAGAAGAGTAATCAGTGCTCTTGACTACTGAGTCATACATCCTGTCTTTGGATACAGTCTTAGTCCCAATACAATATAAAGATTATCTCAGGGGTACTAGCATAATGTGGAGCTTTAGAGCAGTCTTGTCTCTCAGCTTTACACACTGCCTCGATCATCCCTCTGTCAAGTGCCTCTATACTTCATTAGAGAGACATTAGGGTGACACAGAGAACTCATTTCCTGAGCAGATTCCTTTGGTTTTTAACTAACTCTGGATTTTTAACATACTTAACCAGCCTCAGAAATAGTAGATAATGGCATTAAATGGGAGCTGTAATTCGTGTTGGTATCATGTTCTTTAGAAAATGGTTGGGGTGGGGGACTGGTCCAAGTGACAGTTTTGACTTGACTTTGTCCTTGAAAAACTGTCAGGCATCCATAACTCTCATGTGCTTCTGTTGACCTCTTCTATTCATGTCTCCAAAGTCTGACCTTGGGCAGTAGTAGTCGTCAGCAGATGCTTTTGGAGAGGCATGAGATCTGCAGACTGACTTGGGCAAGTGTCAGAGTGCAGCTCTATCATGGCTGGGTTACATAATGAATTTCATGAGAATGAATATCTATGGCAGTAGCAATGACAGCATAGTATGGGGGATGCCTCTGGCCTTTGTGGAGCACAACAGACACTGTTCCTCATCGGTCCTTCTAAGGATTTTGTAGAACTTAGGAAAGGATAAAGGAGCAGAGACTGGAAAATGTAAGTTAGTCAAATGAAAGTGACTATTTTACTCCTATTTCCACACACTCCGTCTTCCCCTGTACTGTAGCTGCCACTCTATGCAAACAAAGAGAGGCTTCTAAATAAATGATTCATAAGGATTACAATCTCAACATGAAGATGCCATGCAGCTGTCACCAGGGACTGGGTCATTGATCAATCTAAGCATTTGGTGAGGGCTCTTCTGTGTCCAGAGTTGTATGAGGTACTCTAGTAGGAGGTAAGCAAAATTTATAATGCTGTCTTCACCCTCAAAGAATTTATAACCCCCACGTGGAGACAAGACAAACATATGAACAGTTACAGAACAATTCAAGCCCAAACTGTCTGCCACTGAGAACTGCAGTTTAAACTCTAGCCTGACCTCCTGACTGCGTGCAGAGAGGCATTGTGGGGAAAGGGAGGGGCACGGGCTTGCAGGTGAGCTGACCTAGATTCAAATATTTCTGTGCTGTTTAGTCAACAAGAAGACTTTGCATGTTTTCCTTCATCCCAGTTCCAGAGGTTTCACCTATTAGATGGAGAAAATGCATTCTTGTAGGATTGAGTGATTGCACAGTGGCTTAAAATATATCAATTTTTTTAAATGTAGTAGACTCACAAAAAGATGGATATGTGTTCTATGTCCACATAACTGTCTGTCCTATGAGAATATCAGAGGTAAGGAGTTTAAAACTGGGATTCTTGTCTTCTGGCTTCCAATTTCTTTAGCCTTTGCTTATGATGAAACTTCTTTTTAGTTATCTGATTTGAAACCTGCATGTTAACTTTAAACCCCTTTACTTCTGTATCTAACATACCTCAATACTCTATTTGTTCCCTTCCATGTTTTTTTTAATGTCCTTTTTTATCCTAGAGTCATGAAAGAGCTGTAGGAGTTTTGCTTGCTGCCTAATAGTCTACTGCGACAATGATCATAACTTAAATACATTTTTGTTTATGTTTTATGAAATAGGGTCTTATGGCCCAGGCTAGATTCAAATTCTGGATTCTCCTTCTTCTACCTCCCCCAATGCTGAGATTATAGGCATGTGCCAGCATGCCAAGCAATCTCCATAAATTCTTAAATGAGCCTTTATTAACAAAGTTTATAGACTCCAATTATTCTTATTTCTATTTCCTCTGCTACAGGATAGTACTGGGCTGATAAAACTCATCTGTTACCCAACACAATAGCCTTCTGGCTCACCGCCTTCCAATATAGTTCATTCTTTGTACAACTGTCATAGTTATTTGGATTGTAGATCCAATTAGACTCTTTTCCTCCAATAAGCAATTTTCAACACTTCTCAGTTTTGAAAACTGTACTGAAGATGCTTAACTTAGCTTTCTGAGATGTCCCTAGGATTTTCATATTCTGTTACTCCATCTCAAGCTCTGTACTCCATCTCAAGCTCTGTACTCCAGAAAATCACTTTCTGGCTGGTCTTTGAATAGACTATAAGAATCAACTTAAGTCTTTTCCAATATGGGACATAAGGGGAAATGAAGACTGCATCACTAGATATAAAGTGGAGATTTTCACAAGATTAATTACAAAGTTTTGTTCCAAGATATACTGCTTCTCATAATAACCAGAACTAGAGAGTAGATGCTAAGGACAGGCCTAGCGTTGATTTAAAAAAATGATGGAAAAGAAAATGCGTCTTTTGTTGCTATTTTCAGATAACCAGCCAAGGGAATTCTTAAAAATCTAAGCTTATCGAGCAAAGCTCTGCAGCTAGTGCTGTTCCTTGCATTCATTAGCAGGTCTGGGTGCAGTGAGACCCATTTTGGTGTCTAGTCCACCCTAGAAATGCTTTCTCTTTTTTGAGAATTCTCACATCTATGTCAACACACAAGAGTGGACTTTCCTGACCGCCAGTGATCTCATAGTGAGATGGCTGGATCTATTCTGCAGTGATAAGCAAGGACACAGCAGGTGAGTTGGAAAAGGGGCAGAAATGAGAGAGAATGACCATATCCTGATGTCTTTTTAGTTCTTTTTAAAATTTATTTATTTAATCGCTTTACATCTTGATCACAGCTTCCTATTTCCTCTCCTCCCAGTACCACCTCCCATCTTTTTCTCTCTTTCCTCCTCATCTCTTCTTTTCCTCAGAAAAGAGAAGACACCCCAACTCTTCACCCCCGACCCCTGCACACCAATGCATTCCAGCATATCAAGTCACATCAGGACTAAGTACATCCTCTTATACTAAGGCCAGACAAGGCATCCCAGCCAGGGGAACGTGATCCAAAATCAGGCAACAGAATCCATGTCAGAGACAGTTCCCATTCTACTTTCTAGGGGACCTACATGAAGACCAAGCTGCCAATCAGCTCCCTATGTGTAGGGGGCCTAGATATAGTTCATGCATGTTCTTTGGTTGGTGCTTCAGTTTCTGTGAGCCCCCATGGGTCTAGGTTAGTTAAGATAAGGCTGTCCACTCTCTTTGTATCTCCAATATAGAACTTGAAGTCCTAGCTAGAGCAATAAGACAACTAAAGGAGATCAAGGGGATAAATATTAGAAATGAATAAATCAAAGTATCATTATTCACAAATGACAAGATAGTATACATAAGTGACCCCAAATGTTCTACCAGAGAATTCCTACAGCTGGTAAACACCTTCAGCAAAGTGGCTGTGTACAAAATTAACTAAAAAAATCAGTAGCCTCCTGTATACAAACAATAAATAGGCTGAGAAAAATTAGGGGAACACCACCTTTCACAATAGCCACAAATACTATAAAGTATCTTGGTGTAGCTCTAACCAAGCAAGTGAAAGACTTGTGTGACAAGGTCTTCAAGTCTCTGAAGAAACAAATTGAAGAAGATATCAGAAGATGGTCGGTAAGATTAACATAGTAAAAGTAGCCATCTTACCAAAAGCAATCTAAGATTCAATGCAATTCCCATCAAAATACCTACACAATTTTTTACTGACCCTGAAAGAACGATTCTCAATTTTATATGGAAAAACAAAAAACTTCGAATAGCTAAGACAATCTGCACAATAAAAGATCTTCTGGAGGTATCACCAGCCCTGATTTCAAGCTGTATTACAGAGCAGTAGTAACAAAAACTGCATAATACTGGCATAGAAATATACTGGTAGATCAATGAAATTAAATGGAAGACCCAGAAATAAACCCACACACCTATGGACACTTAATTTTTACAAAGAAGCCAAAACCATAAAATAGAATAAAGAAAGCATCTTCAACAAATAGTCCTGGTCTAACTGTATGTCTTCACATAGGAGAATGCAAATAGATCCATATTTTTTCACTCTGCACAAAACTCAAGTCTTTTTAGTTCTTTATCCCAGGCCTTCCAAGGTTCTAATTCACTTCTCTTCTTACTTGTTTCTACCTCTATAGGTCAATACCCTTCCTATGCTCTTTCTTAATCTAAGTTGGGTTAGTTTCTCATCCTGGCAACCAATGAGTCCTAACTAATGTGGTTACTCAATTTCAGATGGACAGCCTATCTTCTTTCCTCACTTATAACTGAACATCTATTATATGCCAAGTTCTCTTCTATTAGCCTTTATGCTATAAAGAGAAGGTAATGGGAGGCAGAGACAGGCAGACCTCTGTGCATTTAAGGCCAAACTGGTCTACAAAGTGAGTCCAGGACAGCCAGGGCTACACAGAAAGACCCTGTCTCAACACACGCCCCTCCAAAAAAGAAAGAAAAGATTATGATTAGATGTTGTCTGTTGGACATAAATACACAATAAATAGACATGTCAAATAGATGGAGGGGAAGGAACATAGTCATTCTAAAGAAGAAATGGCTCAGCTAGCCTGAGCCAATGCTTTATCAAGTAAGGAAAAGAAGGATGCTCAGGCAGCGGGGACAGGATGGATGCACATGGGTTGGAAGCAGCTGGAGCATGATGCATCCTGGGACAGGCCGGTGGGTTGCTACAGCGTGTGTATGTTGTACTCATCCATGCAGGGAGGAGTAAAAAGGATTTGAGGCCTGGATCACATATAAAGGATATAATTTGCTACACAATTGTCTCTTCATGAGAATAAAGGAACCATTGGAAATTCTATGCAATTGCCTTACAAGCTTACTCACATTAGTTTATAGACAGAAACTTTGAACTGCACACTCCCAATCTTTTTAAGTAGAATCACATGAAATAGCATTTGCTACTGAAAGCATTAGGATTCAGGTGAAATGATACCTATGCTTTTCTGGAGTTGTCACTTTGGATTCACTCATAAAATTATGCTCTTCTGTACTGTAGAGCTTGTTTAGATTTTTTTCCTTTTTTAAATTTTTTATTAATTTATTCTTGTTACATCTCAATGGTTATCCCATCCCTTGTATCCTCACATTCTTCCCTCCCTCCCATTTTCCCCTTATTCCCCTCCCCTATGACTGTTCCTGAGAGGGATTACCTCCCCCTGTATATGCTCATAGAGTATCAAGTCTCTTCTCGGTAATCTGCTGTCCTTCCTCTGAGTGCCAAGGGGCATGTCCCACGAATGCCTTCACTTACCAGGAAACTGGGTCAGAGGGGAGGACATCCTATTGGGACTCTAGATGAGAGAAGCATGGGAGAATAGCAATGTAGAAGGATCCAGTGGGTCCTAGAAACCTACAAGTAGAACATTATGATAGGCAGATTTGGGCCAAGGGGTCCCGCTCAAACTAAGGCACCAGCCAAGGACAATACAGGCGGTAGACTTTAAACCCCTACCCAGATCTAGCCAATGGACAGAACAGTTTAGTTTATTTTTTAACGCTCTTTCTCTAGGTGTCTCTGTCCTCTCTTCACTCTTCTCTTCATTTCCTCCCCTTTGTTCCCTCCCAACCTATCTTTTTGTGCATTTTTATAGTTGTGCATTTTAATATCTTTCATAATTTATCTCTCAATATAAATCTTTTTCTAATTTATTTTTATAGTAATTATTATAATTAAGCCTTCATAGTAACTACAAAGAAACCAGTTTCATTGCAATTAAAATTGATATAAGGCTAGAAAAGATATAAAATATTTCTATGGCAAGTCAGGACCCAAGAGAGCTCTAGAAAATAGAGTGATTCTCGGACTCAAAGAAAATGCAGGTAACAATGTTAAACTGTTTTCTCTCTGAGATTCTAAAAACTGGATGCACTACAATAGTAGGGAAAATGGTCTCAGCAGGGAAGCTTATAGCTATCAGTAAAGTCAGTGGAAGTCAGCAGCCTGCTGTGGCCTTCCCCCACAGCAGCTATAGCCTTAAAAGCTATATAAAGAATTATATGATAGCATATTAGTATATTCATGTTTAAGCTCTGGCTACACATAGCTCCATATTCGAGAGCCAAGAGGATCTCCCTGGTCATTCAGTGTGTATATATTGATTGCAGACTTGCATCCAAGCCACTGGACAATGTAAGCTTATGGAAGGCAGGGACCATGAGGTTCTTGTTGTTCTTTATAACATATAGACAGACCTCCTGGTAGCCGTTGACTGATGGAACAAAAGGATCCATAAATACTGTGATGGTTCAAAGTCTATTCAAGGTTAATTACAGGAAAGCTGTATTAGGTTAAAATATTTGGTAATTTTTTTAATGAAAAGTTTACATTAATGAAAAGAATAATATTGAACTCATCTGTTCTGGCTGCAAATCTGGAGCTGACTTTAAAACCCAGAGCCACCCATATGTCAGAATGAGGTGAGTCTAGCACAAAGAACTCAATAACTAATTATTTAGGCCTCTTCAAAGCCCTGGGAAAAGAGATGGGGAAAATATTATATCCTTACACAAATTAGATTTTCTGATTAAAAATATCAACCATAGTATTAATTTATCTTTAGTATATATATCTCCAGGCTGTCTCTTACTTTTCAGGCTGATGTTGAGCACTGCTATTCCTCTATCACTGTGATTACATAAAGTTCAAATCAGGTTATGTTGGGTGGGGTGGTGCACATCTTTGATTCCAGCACCTCAGATAAATTAGTTCAAGGCTAGTTTGGTCTGCAGAGCAAGTTCCAGGAAGCCAGGACTATAGAATGAAATCCTGTCTCAAAAAAAAAAAAAAAAAAAAAAAGTTTTTTTAAAAAAAAAAAGTTTATGATTGTGTCTTAGTTACTTTTCTATTGCTGTGTTAAGATATAGCATGAGTAAGGCAGCTTATAAAACAAAGAGTTTATTGGGGGCTTACAGTTTCAAAGGGTACATTTATGACCTTCATGTCAGAGAGCATGGCAGCAGGCAGGCATGGCATGGCACTGGCACAAGAGCTGAGAGCTTGCATCTGATCCACAAGCAGAAATGGTTTAAGTTTTTGAAATTAAATCCCATCTGTAGTGATGTACCTCCTCCAATAAGCCACACATCTTAATCTTTCCAAACATTTCCACCTACTGCTAACCAAGCATTCAAATATATGAGCTTAGAGGTACCATTTTTATTTAGACTACCACAGATTTAAAAGCCCAAAGTCCTTAGTCAGACAAATTCTCTGAACTTGTCCAAGTTGTAGACCTCTTTAATCTATTCAGGAAATGGAAACAGTAATAGTTGTTTTTTTATATTGTATAAAGGATTTTTATGAAGATGAGGCTAAAAAAATATATATAGAGACCTGTAGGGGAATGAAAAATTTCCCTCTACCTTCATGGTTTGATTATAGAGTCTATAAATAGAAGGATAAGTGAGGAAACATGGTTATTTTTTTATGGATGGGAACATCACATGAAGTACAAGTGGGTATCCGTACATCTAGTGAGATGTAGAAGCATCTACCCCTTCTTTCTAAAGGTGAGGCGAGGGAGATGTAGGCAACTTGGAGGCAAGGCGCTTACATGGGGAGCCACTGAAAATTCCAAACAGCCTTGTTAAGAGCCTATTCACAATAGTTCACAGATGCCAAATTCGGATGGCGTAGAGCAAACCTTTTCAAGTGGAATCCTACAAAATAGGTCTTGCTATTGAAAATATTAGGGTTTTGGCACAATTCTGCCTATGTCTTTCTGGAGCTGTTACTTTTGATTGAGACATAACTGAAGATGAAGGATGGGCTGTGATGGTCCCTGCTGATGCTGACCTCCAGTCTCTTCTGTGACTAGATTCCAAGACAAGGAGCCCATGGAGGTGAGTTCCTACTGAAGGATCTGCCATTAGGCTGGTAAAGAAAAACCAGAGAAGACCTCCTCTCTCGTCTTGTGCTTGCTGTTCTTGCATGTCTGCCAGCTGAATTCAGAAGTGATTTCTTTTTCGTATTATTTTTTTGAGATGGGTTTTTCTATGTAGCTTAGGCTTGTGAGCTTTCTGCTTTCATACCCAGATTACAGACGTGTACCATGTACATCACAAAATGTCATTTATTGGAGTTAGCATTCCCTGAACTTCTTCAGATTCTTTTTAGCATAGTTGTGGAGCATTTAATCCATAATTTAATGCACAGTGATTGTTCTGTGTTATATTTATTGCTTTTTGATCTGTCACCTTCCCACTTCTCTTTCCCAACAGTATTCATGCTTATACAAAATCATAGAATTTCAGAATAAAACATGCCCTTACACATCACCTAATCTCCCCACCCCTATTTCCCAGAAGAGTGCCTAAAATCAAGATTTCTTATTACAAGTGTTGGTTGCACCTGCTGCTGGGGTCTGAAAATAAGAAAGACCTCCCATACCATACCACACTGAGAGCCATCATTGCAGCCTTCGGTGTGCACACTTATTGAGTATTTTGGACCAAGCAATGGCCTATGCTTTGGGGATAAAACAAGCATATAGGGATATAGGTCCTTTGGGGAAACAAGAGAGTGAAGTGGATAGAGAAGTGTAAATTGATTAAAATAGAAAAGGATACTAGGGGTAAAGCTGTTGGGTGCCAATGGGGCCTTCAGATCCCTTGACTCATTTAGAAATTCTGGGTTTTACTACATCTTTCCCATAGTTCCCAGGTAGTTATGTTTGTTTGTTTGTTTTTGTTTTTTATTTTTTGTAAAACCTCCTACAATCATGGTTTTTGAAGAAAATAAACATTAGCACTTTGGTTGTCATCTAGGACCCACTCAATACTTCTATTAATCCACTTTAATAAGTTCTTTGGGTCAGAGTTGATCAACACTTATCTATGACTTCTTTACTTCAACAAAATTGTGGGTTTCCATTTGAGAGAGGAAATAGATGACACAATGGATTCAGAACAAGGACTCATTTGTCTTGGATCTGGTTGTACCACTGACAAGTTGGATGACAATCACTCCTCACATTGATTTTATTTATTTTTTCCCTATCAAGATCTCATGTCTCGCTGCACTGTAAGATAGTAGAGGTCAGGTCCAAGTCCATGCTGTCATGTGTCTTGGTAAAATTTGCCGGTTACCCACTGCAGAAGCAGTTTTCAGAAAATTGGTAGCTGATGAAGATGTTTCAGATAACTAGAGGATAGATAGTGCAGCTACATGCACCTGTGAAGTGAGAAACCCCCTGACTGTTGAGGGCAGAGCTGCATGTGAAAACATGGCCTCCCCATGAATCACGGTACACGGCAGGTTACAAAAGAAGACTTTGCCACATTCGATTATATACTATGCATGGATGAAAGCAGTGAGAGATTTGAATAGAAAAGTAATCAAGTTTAAAACTGCAAGGTTAAAAATTGAACTACTTGGGAGCTATGGTCCACAGAAACAGCTCATTATTAAAGGTCCCTATTATGGCAACGACTCTGACTTCCAGGTGGTGTACCAGCAATGTCTTAGGTGCTGCAAGGCCTTCCTGGAGAAGACTTAGTAGCTGGTCCAGCCCAACACCATTGAGCAACTCACTCAACCAGTGCCATGCCCAAGAGTGGTGACAGTCCTTAGCCCCATTTCCCTCCTATCTTTTCAGCTGACTCTACTGTATATCTTTAAAATAATTGTAGGTGAAAATTAAGTATATGTTCAGAAGAATAAAAATATTTGAGTAAGAAAAAAACCCCTCATATCCCAAGTGATATGATACCTAGAATGACAAAACATTTTCACAATGAATATTAATTGCATATGTCTGTCTATTCTATTGGATACAATTATGACATTTCTAAATATGCAAATTTACCAGGAAGCAGAGTAACAAAATAGTATTTGAAAGAATTTTAACATCTCTTTTGTGTCTGAATAAATATGTTTAATTTTTCTGCAGGCAGAACAAGAGGTGTTTTTCTTTCTTGAATATATATTCAATCTGACTACAGTTTCAGTATTCACATGAGAAAAGTTAGTGTTTCTGGAAGTCAGGAACATTGACAATACTGATTTTAAGAGGCTGTCATCTTGAACCCTATGATGAATCACTGGGCATACCTTATTCATTCATTCATGAATCCATTTGAAATTGGTACATTGAATTTTGATGTGCCAGTTGAAGGCCAGGCACAAACGATGCATGGTTGAATAAACACCATGTCTAGCATTTAGTGAATGAATGAATAAATGAATCTATGAATATTTGTCTCTGCCCCATTGAGGCCCTCTCATCATCATAGTAAGGGAGACCAAACTACTGATAAATGACTATAATGCCATGTGATAAATGCTTTAACAAAATGATGTTCAAGCTGCTATGGAATGTAAGGTCTTAGCCCTACCTCATAGCTGTGCCAGGCCCTGCTTCCATGGGCAATATTTAATGGGGCTATTAAAGAATTGCCAACTCAGTCCCCAAACCAATTATGAAGAGTGCCCTTTATTCTGGCTCATTTTATTCCAAGATTAAACATTTTGAGTTATTTATAGCTACCTGGTTCAAAATTTAAGAGACACAAAATGGTATATGTGAAAAGACACTATCCCAGACTTGACACCCAGTAATTCAGCTATTTAGCTCTTCCCTTGGTTAGAGAAGACAATGTTATCAGCATCAACAGTTTTATCTATGTATATGCATATATGGTTATTTAAATATATCTATAATACTAATGTCACCATTACATTTTGCCATATTATTGTGATTGTATTATGTAACAATACAATATCGCATATTTGACTTGAGAAGCTTGAGAAATAATCTTCTAGTGTATGTTTAAATAACCATGTTGGCATTTAGTTTAATGTGACATTGCATTTCTAGATTCACTTGGGAAATGTGCCATCTTTATAAAAATCTAACTTCCTCAGGAACATTCCAGCTCTCCTCCCTTCATACCTTCATTTATTGTGTGGCAGATGATCTTCTGCTTTATTATTCAAGCCTTACGTATTCCTTGTGTTTTAATCAGTGAATACTTAGTGTTCTACCATCACACTACAGCTATATGTATGTGGCTTACTTTTTGGTGAGTTACTACTTACTCTTTAGATGAAACATCATCACAATTCAATCCATAAGTCATTTGCTTCTCTTTCTGTTGCTATCATTTGCCATATGTAACCTGTTTTACTCAATTTGTGCTAAAGTACCTTATAGCTAAGCCTTCCTCCTTTTATATCAGTGCTGTTAAACATCTCTCCATCATCTGCATGTTCAGGTCAATGCTATGTCACAATTGGAGGTGTTGTTTCTACCCTGTAAGGCTGAGATGCTTATGATATTTAATTATGGTAGCTCAGTGAGAAAATGTATGCAAAGAGTATGACTCAATCACAGACATAGAATAGGTATTCAATAAACATTATGTATCATTATTGATGAGAAGGCATTGCTGGGAGAAAATTGACAGTGCTCAGAATACTTTGCTCATTAGAATTTGATTATATGGAGGATTGCCATCTGTTTCTATAAAAATCTGTTACTCTGTAAGTTATGAACACTCCACAAAAATGGGCTACTTGTTTGACTTGAGAATGGCACATCTCATACTCTTATATCCTACAAATCCTCTTACTTTCTGGGTTAATGAAGTTCTTCACCAACTTTTGTGATTCAGCCATGCTATTTAGATCCTCACTTGACCGGTAAAGGAAGACAGATAACCAGTGGAAGCAAAGAAGATGAATCCAAGCAGAAAAAAAGTGGTGCTGGCAAAGCCAGTAGAACAGATACTGAGGGAACAAAGACCGAGTGCTGGGATTGAAGAGCAGAGATCAGAAGGAGCCACCACTGCTGCTTTAGTGCAACAGTTCTGTCACTACGATGAGTGGCTTCCCCTGGGGCAGACTTAAAAGCAGCCCCACGGGTCAATGTCATTAGAGACGAAGATGAAAAAGCTTATGGAGATGGAGACACAAATCTGCAAGAATGGTTTTGGTTGCCAAGGCCATTTCTTGCTACAGCTAAAACTAAGTTGTAGAGGATGCTACAGTCTACTTCATTATGTGCGATGGTTCCTATGAAAGCATGTTACTGATAACAAAATGTATTCACATCATGCTGACTGATGAAGTAAGGTCTCCAACTGAATCCACATACTTATCCATCTGGGATTCTGAGGGTCATTGGTACCTTGTCTCCATCCCATGGCTATCACACTGCCTTGCTTCTATCATGATATTGGGAGAACAAAAGTTAAGAAAAACTAGATACACATATTAATGGAATGACTTGGCACTCCCAATGTTGACAGTAGCTTATCTAAAAACCACTCATGCCCCCTAAAGTCCTGAACTTCTACTAAAGTTTATGAGGAAAAGTGCTGAACCTGGACTGGGTAGAACCATTTCCTAGACCTGATTCTGTCCATTGTTCTGGGATAAAACCCAGATGCCTTAGTACTTCACTTTCCCTTCTTCTAGATGGATTGTTTAATGACCTTGGCTCACACATCCCATGAGAAGCTAGCAGAAGCCACAGGTTCTCCACCCATAATTCCGTGCATGTTGCAATGCTACAGACCAGCAAGAATTCACCACACAGATGCAGACATCCTCTGCAGAGCTAGATATGTATCCAACATACAAACTGTTTCAGAGATGGAAAGCTCAGGTCCTCACACACATGTGGCAAGAGCTTGACCCACCGAGGCATCTCCACAAGGGGCATTCTCTTGCTGTGCTTCCTCCCTTCATAATCAGGGCTTCTGTGTGTATTGAGGAACATATGCTAACGGTGTGGAGCTTCCATTCCAGGAATTATTTGGTTGTTCTTGAGTCAGATGGCATCACCTTGGCCAGCATTCCCAGCTAAGGAAAAAGAAAAGTCAACTCTGTGATTCCCACGTCCATCTTTCCATATCTCTCTGTGCACATGTGTATTCATACACAAACACACATGCAGACATAGACACACACACATGTGTGTGCGCACGCTTTGGCATGTAATTTCAGGAGGCTCACAGATAATTCTCTTAAATTCATTCCACGTACCCCAGGTTTAGGTTACCTGAACTAAAGGCGAGCAAGATGGTCTGGTCAAGTAATCCCAGGAGGGGATAAAACCAGCAGGAGAGTGGAGGTTGATGGATGAAAAGAATGGATGGGTGTAGGAGAATCTGGAATTCAAGGCCAGACTCAGCCTCGTGAGATATGGCCTAAAACAAAGAAAACAGGGGTTCCAGAGTTAAATGACATTATGTTGTTCCTAACAAATATTATCATTCTAAGCAAAGCATTTTAACCACCACTAGCATTCAGACCCAATTTGGGGTGCTACAAGTGACTCTTTTCTATAGCTTTCAGACCTACAATATAAGATCTTTCTTTTGTTCTATTTTCCTCCATATCTTAAGGGTAGAGTTGACAGAGTCTGGAAGCTATCAGGAAAAGTTCAGATGATGTCACTCTTTTCATATGGGAGATTATTATATTCCAGAGTAATATTTCTAAAGTCCAAGGTGAAAGTCTGGGACGTCACTGTGTGGTGACTTCAGCTGAGAGTGGAATGTCTGCATTGCGGTCTATGTGCCTTCTTAATTGAACCTCCATGTCCATCTTGGGGAAAGTGAGACATGCTACCCTTCATGTTTCATCTGAAATTGTATCTTCGCACATTCTTATTTAACCAGAAATTGGTTTCATGTTCATGGTCATCATCATTAGCAGTCCATCTAATACTGTTCAACCCAGTGTCCCCTTCCCTACCCCATTTAGCTATTTATTCCAGAAACACTATTTGGTAATGGATCACATTCCCTGAGTGGTCACTGTGTGCTGAGCATGAAACTACGACTTTGAAATTTCCACCTCTTATAATTTAGCTTCAGTTGCTTCTTTTCAGGCATCTGGAGGCAGAGTTCTCTTTCGTGATGTCATAAAATGAGCAGGAAAAGGAGAAGGATGCCCCCAAAGCCTCCAGGTCACTCTAATTGCAAAGAATGAAGGCCAGGCAGCACTTGATTGGTTGTAAAAAAAAAAAAAAGTCCTCTATGTGGGCCGTATCAGCAGGTAACTTCTTTAATCTGTACTGCGGATCCTGGAAATGTTGCAAAAGGAGATGGGTAACAAATAAATTTAAACATATCTGTGTTCACCAAGGGTCCTCCTTAGAAATATGTGTTTTCCAGTGTTCCCGTCTCACGTTTCCATGTAACTGGGTGTATCTCCCTCTGCAAAGAGGCCAGGGTCTCAGATATTTCACTTGGCTAATGTGTGTACAGCTGAGGTTCCAACTAGGCATCCTTGTCATCAAAACTCTTTGTCCACAGCCTCAGAATGACTAAGAGATGGAAGGACAAGCACAGCCCTGAGGGAGCGAGATTACTTAAAGAACGTCTGCTCTGAAGCTGGTGGACAAACCAATCCGCCTCAGGCGGATGAGTAGAGTCTGCTCTGTTGTTCGGATTTCCCGAGTTAGATACCAAGTTGCCAAAAGGCTGGGTTAAAAGCCTGATGAGAAAAGTGATCTTTGAAAAACAAGGAGAAGGATGCTCTGTGTGCCTGTTGAAACAGCCCCCTTTCTAGTGACGGTTTCAGATTGGCAGCCACACTCCTTTGTAATATATGCTGTTCACCATTTTGAACAAATACTTACATTTACTTTTCAGATGAATTTGAGCCTTTTTTTTTTTTTTTTTTTTTTTTTTACTTCAAGCTTTTTAAAATCACATCTATCCAAGGGATGCATAAGCTTCAGAAAATGCCCTGCCCTTTGCAAATGAAGTCTTTCAGGAGGGATACTCTCCCGGTTACAGATTAGAGTCTTTAAGTCAGAGTGATGAGAAATGATTTTAATTAAGGAATACCCCCCAAGTCTTCCCTAACAGCTAATTTGCTTGCAAGTAGGAAAAGCTAAAACTGAATGAGG
>OU015745.1:95315691-95327153 GCA_907169655.1 Acomys percivali | reverse complement strand
GTGTGTGTGTGTGTGTGTGTGTGTGTGTGTGTGTGTGTGTGTGTGTACATCTGTGCAGACTGAGGCAGGGTCTTGCATATCTGGGCTGACCTTGAATTTGATATGTAGGAGAGAATGACCTTGAACTTCAGACTCACCTGCTTCTACCTCAACAGAGCTAGGATCATAACCAAGCCACCATGATTTCCTTGATCTGATGCTGGGGGGTGAATTCAGGGCTTGGTGTACCCAGGAAAGAGCTCTAATAATTGAACTACCTCCTCATCCCCAAAGAGAGGTTTTTTAAAAACCTCATACTTACCTCCATGATTTTTTGAGACTGTTTCTTGGACTTAGTGGTTTGCCAATGCACACAAAAGATTTTCTGAGCTCATGAGATATGTATTTTCTTAGGGTAGTAATAGTAGGAATCAATACATTAGGCATACTATATTAGAAAGCAAATGTTCCTATTGAGATGCTCAGAGGTTTCTAATTATAAAATCCCTGCCTTTCTCAGTTTCTTTGGACCATTCAGTTAAGTTGAACCTAGTCTCCTTATTTGCTTAACATGCGTCCCATAGATCAAGGCAGTTGTTGGAAGTGTCTTTGAAGCTTAGCCTTGTGCTGGGTATTTTGGATCCAACAGAACATGTGTGGCACACTTGATTTCCTCCTTTCTTCCCTGGCAGTCCTCTCTTATCTCTTGAGCTACTCATAGGTTCATTTTCCTTTTAGCAAGTCCTACTCTTTTATCTGTATCATAAACAACAGGGATTGGCTTCTACAAGTTGAACTACAGATAACTATCTCTGCATCTTGTCACAATAATTCATTGCTTCAACTAATACCTAGTGGGCATTTACTCTTTTCTAAGCATGTCATGAAGGGTTGGCAATTCAACAAAACATAAGGAAGGTGCAAAGATGACAATATAATAGAGAAAACATATAGTAAAAGAGAAATGGATAAAAGTGAATACATTGTAATTATTGCCATGCATGAACCAAATAAGAAGACAAACTAAAAACATAGGAGACCTGCTGTTGAATGAGATGGTTGAGTAGACACTCAGAAGAAATACTTAGGCAGCAATTGAATGGTAAAGAGAAAATAGTCTTGTGAGTTTTCATAGGACAGATGTTCCAGGTGAAGGGGACAACTTGAGTTATGACGGGAGGACATGGCTGACAGTTGTAACTGAACAAGAACACAATACAGAGTGCTATGAAAAAAGTTCAGGGAGAAACATCTTATAGTAAGACAGTACCGGGGAGTGGCTCTTATAATTAATTTTAGGTATACTTTGAATGCATTGAATTATTTAAAGCAAAAGATTGATGTAACATGCTTTACATTTTGCTATTACTCTTGTAATGGCAACTCCTATCCAGATCTAGCCAATGGACAGTGTATTCTCCACAGTTGTGTGGAGAGCAGGGACTGACTCAGACATGAACTCTGGTGCCCCCTATTTGACTACTTCCCCTTGGTGAGGAGACCTGGTGACACTCAGAGGAAGAGTAAGCAGG
This sequence comes from Acomys percivali, assembly GCA_907169655.1. Lineage (NCBI taxonomy): Eukaryota > Metazoa > Chordata > Mammalia > Rodentia > Muridae > Acomys > Acomys percivali. The sequence goes on along the minus strand of OU015745.1, from coordinate 95,325,642 downwards.
CTACCAGGAAGAGATACCTGATAGGCTGTGATTTTATAGTGGGGGGAGGAGGTCCCCTTCTGTCACAGACCTAGGAGTGGAGACTAGGCTGGAGGAGAGAGGGAGGGGGAACAGGAAGATACAAGTAAGAGGATAACAATTGAGATGTAACTTGAATACATTACTTAAAAAATAAATTAAAATATCACATTAAAAGAAGAAGAAGAAGAAAGTAAAATAAACTAAGAGTCTGGTGGAGTACAATGGACGCTAGCAGTTAAAGCTGCTGAAAGAAATGGATGGGAGTGAGTTGATGTTCTGTATAGTCATCACTAAGTATCCACAGCAAATTGGATCTGGGAGCCCCTGCAGATATCCAAATGTGCAGATGATCAAGTCCCTCATAAAAATATTTACAAAGCTTTCACACAGTCTATATGTTTAAAATAATTTTATATTATTTATGATATTGATTACAACATAAATAATATTAAATAACTGTATCCTGGGGAAAGGGGGTCTTGATTGAAGAATTGCCTACATCATATTGACCTGTGGTAGTGTCTTTCAGGCATTGTCTTGATGATTGACATGGGAGGGCCCAGCCTGATGTGGGCAGTGCCACCTATGGGGAGGTGGTCCTGGGTTGCATGAGAAAGTTGATTGAAGTATAAGCAGAGGAGCATGTGCGTAAGGAGCTTGTACGAAGCATCCCTTCATGGTCTGTTGTTTAGTGCATGCCTTCAGGTTCCTGCTTGAGTTCCTCCCCTGTCTTCCCTGATGGTGGACCGTGACCTATAAGCCAAATAGAGACTTTCTACCACAAGTTGCTTTTGGTCATGGTGTTTATCACAACAATGGAAAAGTAAACTAAGTGCTGTGTATGAACATTTCTTCCTATATTTGAAGCATAGCACATGCAAGTAGAATTGACCATTCCTCTCAGTTTACGTCACTTTTTTGTAATCATTTCTTAAATTATAATTTATTTATATTACATCTTGATTGTTATCCCCCTGATCTTCCAGTTCCCATCTTTCCACCCTTTTCTGCCCTATTCCCCTCCCCTAGACCTCTGACTGTGGGAGGGCTCCTCCTCCATCATTTGATCACAGTCCATCAGGTCTCATCACAGTAGCCTACATCCCCTTCCTCTGTGTGTTCCCAAGGTTGCCCTGCTAAAGGGAATTGATCAAATCATAGGCACCAGAGTTCATGTCAGAGGCAGTCCCCTCTCTCCCACCTCCCTATACACATAGAGCATGAGCTGTCCGTCAGCTACATCTGAACAGGGGTCAAGGTACTCTGCATGCACAGTCCTTGGTTGGTGCATCAGTTTGTGCAGGCCACTCCCCTCCCCGCCTCCACACCTGCTGGCCTTGGTGGTCTCTCTCTAGAGCTCCTGACCCCTCCAGGTCCTTCCATCCCCCCTCTCACCCAGTTCACCCCATTTCAATGCTACCATTATAGATCTAATTAATGTTGGCACTTGTCCGCTTAGAATAGAAGGGTAGATCCTATCTGTAACAATTCCTTCTCTTGAACCCTTCTCTCCTTGCAACATTGGAGCATTCTACATTGGACATCTTTGAAATGTCTGAATTTTATTCATCCACTCCCCCAAATACAATACACTTTGTATGTTATTGTTTAAAAAAATCTGTATCTTTCTTAGACCTACCAGATTCTGTTCTCTTATCTTTTGCCATGAAGATAGACTCAAAATCTAAATTCGATCATCTCTGCATCCTGACTCTAAATATTTCTTTCCTGATACCCATAACTTGAATATACAAACACTTTACATTGGAATCCAACCTGGATTGTGGTCTTCCTCTTTCATCGTCTTCTACACATTAGGTTGTTCCTTTCATAATGAATCTTCTGTTGTTTTTAAAATGCTATTACCACACTTTTTTCAAATATTTTGTACAACACCTTAAATCTTCTTCCTTGTTGTGTCAAATTCTTATTTACATTTCAGGGCTTTATCCCAGTGTTTTCTTTCTTAGACATCCTCCCTGATTCTTTCAGACATTGAGACTTAATTGGCTCTCTATTATGACAATCTCTCTGCATCTTACCATCTGATATCTATGTGTCATTTTCCTATTAGACCTTCATCTGACAGTGTGACCATAGGAATAGACGCATTAGAATATTCTAATATTTAAATTGTGGGCTTCTGGGCCACTCCTGTAATGTCTGCATCAGGGTATATTTTAGTGAAGCCAGAGACTAGATTTTGGCTCACCCCAAGGAAATTTTATGAGTACTAAACTTCATGAATCACTGAAGTGAAGTATCAACCCCGTGGGGCAAAATCATCTTGCACCTTTCTGTTATCTTCACCAATTAACACACAGGCCATGTTCAACATACTTTCTTTAATAGATAGTGATTTCAAACTAACATATATTATTTATCTAACATACCATTATTCACTCAACACATAATTAACTTTGATTAGTACTGTGTTATTAGCAAGTTTCTAACAGTTTGATGTTTCACGCATGCTGTGTGGAGGTTCTAAGAACACGATATAACATTTCAAAGGGAAAATTAGACTTTTATCCCTTCACACAATCTTTCCATTCAGGAAAGGTATTTTATGTATTAGCTAAGAGACGTACAGGCAATAAAGAAATACGTTAAACACTAGAAATGCTTTAAAACACAAACCCAGACAAGGCTCTTGGGGTTGAACTTCCCCTAGAAGCAACATGGGGTGTACCCAGGATTGCTGTTACATTCGCGTGCCATCTATCTGGATTTTTTTCTCACTCAACAGCTGCCCACATGTGCATGTTCCATGATAGTTTACTTTTCTTTTAGTTACCATTTCTTACTGAAAATAATGGCCTGTATGCTTTAAAAATAAAAATGCCTCTTTTTTTTGAATTGGCTTGGCTTGCCCTAATTCCATAACCAGGTTCTTGCTTCCATCTTTATGTCCAGCCCAGCTCCACTGCCTCTTCTCTTTCACTAAAGGCCCCTGTCATCACTGTCCCCCATGACCAATGAGTTAAGTTTCTGTGTGGTTCAGAGAGCCTATGGGAGTTAAAGGCTGCAGGAAAAGTCTGAGTGACAGAAACTAGGGAATAGAAATCCTAGAAGAGAAAAGACTGTGACCCCAGGGTTTTCTCACTGTGCTTTAGAGCACTTTGGTTCAGTGGTTGAGGAAGCCTGAAGCTACAGTAGAAAAGAAAAAGACATGGAAGAAAGACCTCGCCAACTTGAAAATTCATTTTCCAGGCCATTGCATTAGAATCAGGGAAAACTACACAACAGTCAGTAAAAGTACAAATACGTTTACTCTTTCAGGATGAAAAATACCCAGAGGTTTGTATTCTAGTTGCATAAAAATAGGGTAAAAACTTAAACCAAATATTCCAGAAAATAGTCCCCAAACTCTTAAACCTCCCCTTTTCCTTTCCTGCCGTAGTGTATGATATCTTTATAAGTCAAGTTCTTCATGCTTGCTTCTAACCTACAAAGGTTAAAAATAAAGGAAAAAAAAAGCATTTGTGTCCTTGGAAAATCCAAGTAATCAAGCTTCAAGGCCAATAGAAGAATCCATATCCCTAACATGAATGTAGAGGCAAGAAGAAGCCTCTCGCTGAGACCAACACCTGCCCAAAGCCTTTACTTTTAACTGCTATTGCCTGAAACATAGCAAGCAACACAGCTTTCCTTCATTAATAACATAAAAATAATTTTCAAACGCAGAAATAATCAAGGAAGAGAGGGGAAAATCTAGATTCTCATGTGTTAAATATATCCCACTCCATATGTTACCCACATATTCTCACAAAACTGTGATTCAGATAATAGATATTATTCCCCAATTTATACAGAATAAAGTCAGACTGTAATAGATGTGATACACACAATATTTCTTGCCTGGAATGACAAAACATACTTATTATTAGTGACTACTGATAAAATCTGATAAAGGTAGATAGAATTGACTGATAGAGAATTGATTGATTACAATTGACTGCATTTATTAAACTAAATTTTCTTGTTGATCCTATTTTTCACTAGTTCTGTTTCTTGTTTTTAAATAAAAAATGGTTTTTGATGGTTTCTTTGTCACTGCTTTGTTACATGATTCTATTCCAAAGCCATTCAGAAGAAATATTTTTTTTAAAGGACCGTCGCTTAGGTGGGTATTGTGAGCAATTAAAAACATTTGGACTACCAGATAGCCAGTTCTCCTTTAATTATGATCAAGTAGATCAATGACTTGAGAGTCTTCTTGCAAACTTACTTAGGGTTGAGATTTTCTTTAAATGATATGTCCATAATAGACTGAGTTCTCCAGATGAGCACAACCAATGGATTGTTTATGTGTTATAAAAGGGGGCTTTATTGAGTTAATGTATATGAGAACTATGAGAAGTATGGTTAGTCTAACAATGGCTGTCTGCATGTTGGAGAGGCAGACAGCCCAGTAGGTGCTCTGTCTAGAAAGTGTGCCTGGGAGCTCCCTGGACGTCACCAGTATTGATCTTACCTTAGAAGGATGAGGAGGCTGGTGTCAGATGACAGTGGAAGGTGACAGAAGCAACATTAGATGCACTCACTCAGAAAAATAAAAGGCTACTTGTTTTCTCAAATCTTTTTCTATCTAGGCCATTCATTGAAAAGTACTACCTACTTTGAGGGTACATTGTCCTTTTTTCGGTTAATGCTCTGAAATTTTCTCACAGAAACACCCATAGATGTGTCTCCTAGGTGATTAAGAATATAGTCAAGTTGATAATCAAAATTAAATATTAGAATGTTATTCACAGGTATAAACATGAATCTTATACTTCAGTTATTCATTCAACAAATACTTAGCAGAAGAGACACTAGACATATTGTAGAGCTCTGGGTTTTAGATTATGTCTACATGAACAAGGGGGAAGATGATGAAGGATGGTTCCAAATTTTATCTCAAGTCTACACACACACATACATATACATGTGCTTACCACATACACATGAAGCAAATAGAAAAAAAAATAGTGGATGATATCTCTTATAATGAGAAATAGCATCAAAGAGAAATGAGGGTAGGATGATAGGAGTTGAAAGGGTAAGAGATGGTCTATGGTGGTGGTACCCTGAGTGGGAATAGAAAGTTTCCCTGGAAGCTTCAGATTGTTGAATGGAAATCTTAACATCAGGAGTAGGCTACCTCCTACAACTTGTTGTTCAGAGAGTGCCCCATGGCTGCAAAACAATACGAGTAATTGTGACTGCTCTGGGTTGCCGACCAGAACTAGATGGTGAGAGATTATTGTTGAAGAAAACACATGCCATGTTCATACAGCAGAAATAATCCAGGTGAATCAGTCCGGACTAGTTGCCCCTGCTAGTTAGCTTTCACATTGCCAGAAGTGCTATGCATGCTGCTGGGGAAGGATTGTTATGAATAGTTTTACTCAGATGTGGATGCTTCATACAACACTTCTGATCTCCCAGGCAAGATATCCCCACTGGTACTAGAGTGGTGTATCATTTATGGAAGTAGCCAACCACTTCATGATTTGGGTTGAAGACTCATTCCATATTCGGGAAGGATTCACATCCAGCACTATAGGCCCAATTAAAAGCCCATGTCTGGGGAGGTCACTGGTCCTAAATGGGGCAGTTGCTACTATTGTTTTGCTAAATGGAGATAGTATAGCTTCTAAATAACCATGTTTATGCCTATAGATTAATGCTGCTATCAGCTTTGGTCAGAGAAGCTTCTTTTAACAGTTATTAGTAATAACTGCAGAAATTTATAATTGTCATGGTGTTGAGAATAAAATGACTACTCAGCTATAGATGAGACATCTATGTCAGCTCTTCGAAGAGCTAGGGAACATCTCAAAGGGATTGGGAGGAACTCACAAGGATTCACCCTTCTCTGGAGATTTATAGACAATTTATGGTTGGAGGGAGAGGAAAGATATCTTTGTCAGTTATGTATGTTCTGGTAAGGCATGCATGTTCCTGTAAGCCCTCACCCATGCTCCTGTAAGCACTAATTCTTAACATAGCTTACTGAGTCATTAAAAGAAAGTAAAGAGGAACTAGGGAGAAGGGGATCTGTCAGAATAGGAGGGGAGAGAGGCAAGAGAGGTAATGAGGTTCAATAGGATCAAAATGTGTGATACGTGTGTGCATGTATTATGTATGTGTGTGTATGTGTATACATGTAGGCATGTATACAAATATACATGTGAAAGTATGAGAACAAAACTGTGTATGATCAATATGCACCAATGAAATCATTAAAAATAAAAAGGGAGGGAGAAAGGTGGACATGAGAAATAAAAATAAAGAGGAAAATACTATTGTTAGTTACAAAGAAAATGGTTCCACACTGAGAAAGTGAACAGCACAAAGGTCTCAGCTGAGCTTTGCCTGCAAAGTTTGAGGAATAGTTGAGTGGAGTAGTGTGGAAAATAGAAAATCAGAGGCACTGTGGTGAGGGGGGCTTGCAGCCATTGTTAGATCCTTTCCAGTATTTAGAATGAGAGGAGAAGCAATTGTAGGATTTTAAACAGAGTGATAGGATTGGAATTCTATTTTTAAATGATTTCTTAGGTGTTGTGAGAAAAGCATGGTGGGAAAACAGCTGGAGCAGGGAGGTCAGAGTAACCTGTTCAGGATGCCACAAAAAAAAAAAAAAAATACCCATAGTGGAATGGCTTACAAATAATATGTTTGTCCAGGTTCTTGAGACAGAAAAAAGTGAGATAAAAACACAAGTATATTGGTGTCTGTTGAGAACACATTTCCAAGCTCTAACACAGCCATCTTCCCTCCGACATGTGGAAGGCACAGGACCCTCCCTGGGACTCATGGAGAGATAATCTCACCTGAAATAATCTTAATAGATGAAAATAAGTACCCCGGAGGGAAGCAGGACCAAGAGAGGTATCTGCACTGCATGAAAAATTAACCCACCGCTCATTCTTGAATTAGTCTTAGTACTGATACTGTGCTTTGGTTTTCATTTTAAGATGTGAAGAATAAATTTTTGTAAGCTTGTAGGAATGAATACTCTAATAATAATTGATCCTCTAGTAAAAGGGCAAACATGTTTAGGTAACATTTACCTGGGAGGTTGACCTTAAGGCCACAAACCATGGAAACAAAGAGAAAGAGAGTTGATTGGCACAGGCTTTTTACCAACTGGTGAAATGAATAGGATTCATGGATACCATGATAGACAGCTGAGGAAACTCTAGCCTCATTATTTCTGGGATTTGACAGTAAACTGGGAAGCAAGGTCATACGATGAGCCTGATGACAGAAAAGGAAGTGGTGGAGGCTGTAGAAAGAGAAGGAAGAGGACATATGCAATGTAGATGCTGCTTGGCTCACAGCTATTTGATTTAAGTGTTTTCAAAGCTCCAGTGGGTGAAAGTAATACATATTCAGTAGACAGACACCTCACGTTGGATTTTGGATTTTTATCTTCTCTTGGTGACATGCAGCATGGTGCACTTGAGATTCCCAAAGGGGAAAAAAAAAATAACTCTAAGTCTGAACAAAGTGCTGTGTTGCCAGATTATCATTTCTGTCCATTAGTGGACTTAAAGGGGCCTTCTTAAAGAGCCCTGTAAAGTCATCTATTTAAGTTACGGTGCTTTCATCATATAAAGGTTTTACCTGTTCATGAGCCAAAGGTCAACTGTAACAGCTTGAGAGAGTGAGCGAATGGACAAGGCTGAGAAGCAGGGGTCCCTAAGGATGATGAGGAAGCATTTTCTGTATTTCCCTCCGGTCATGGTCAGCTGTGTGATGCAGATAAGGAGTAGAGGGGAGAGCGGATCAACCAAGCATGAAGGTTTGTTAAATTGCTATCATGACAAAGGGATGAGAAAAGGAAGTGAGAAAGCATGTGACCGTATTGCCTTATGGCAACAGACAATGCTCAGCAAAGAACTTGGAAGAAGGTGAAGGTGACGAAGGGTGGCTTGATCTGACAATGTCCAGAGAATGTCACAAGTGTGGTTCTAGAGGCAATGCTCCCCAAAGATGGAGGCGATGGCAACTTCAAGCTGAGCAGGCACCACCAAAAACTGCAAAGGGTCAAGTAACTGAAATGAACAAGTCTGTGTGTGGATATTTACATGGTAAAGTGTTGCTATTGGAGTGATGTCCAAGACGCTGTACTCTAAGCGCCAACATCTCTAAGAAACTCGCTTTAGAAGTTAGCTCAGATGGAAGCATGAATGCCAGGATTCCATTTTGGGGGTTTATTTTACTTGTAAGTGTAAAACTGTTTGGAAACCTGAGGCACATTTGGATCTCACTTATCTTTCTTCGTTGAGTTCCTGTTTTCTGTATCTTGTTTACATGCATCTCCCAAATTCTCATTTCACTGCCTCTTGATGTTGCCATATTTTTCTTCTCTGCTTTTAACCATCTTTCTCAACATCCCAGTGTTCTCTTTTCACTCCCTCCTCATAGTTTTTCTGTGAAATAGCTCAAGACTCACTAAGGAGAAAGTGAAGATTTTGTGATGACCATAAGTAGAAAAATGGATTGGGGGGGGGGTTGAAAAAGAAAGGAAGAGAGAGAGAGAGGGAAATGCAGGCGACACATCTCACTGGCATTGTCTCCTGAAGTCAGCCTACTCAGCTTCTCACTAATCATCCTTCTGATATCGTCATGGTGCATTTGCATTTTGGACACCATGTAAAGTTGCACGCATGAGGCTCAATAGCTAAGCATTACCTGAATAGATACAAAATGTTCTGTGAAGTGTGCAAATGGGTATGGGGAAATTTGATTACACATCCTGAAAATGTACTCCGAGCTTCTCAAATGGATGCCTTTCCACAGAATAGCAGCAATAATGATGATTACTGTGGCATCTACTGCAGTAACAACAAATGAAAAATCAGTTCCTTTCATGACTGAATCGAGCCCTTAGACTTTGGCTATAGCATAGCCCTGCTTAATAATCAGTAAAACCTATTATTATCTACCTTACCAGTGTTGTATATAGCAGAGAGCTTTCCAATTAGCATTTAAAAATATTTAGGGTATAGACAGTGACCTTAATTGCAAAACATCATTTTATGAAAAGAGACAGGAGGTGATCAAGGGACAACCAATAAACACACATTTCTAAATGCTGAGTCTGGTGAGCAGTGGATCCTGATAACGGAAATCAAAGATATGCAAAGGAGGGGGTATTTTTAAACTGTAATCGGCTTTATAGAGTGATTGTAACTAAGCATTTAAATTAAACTTTTTCTATGCCCCAAGACTCTAACTCAACTAATCCAGCATTTTTTGGTAGCAATACTAAGACACATTCAAGAGTAAATAATGCGTGGATCTGTCAAGTGGAGCTGGAAGGATTTTTCTTTGATTTTCTATTAGAAAATATAACAAGAAGAAAACAAACAACAAACAAACAAACAAACAAAAAAACAATGGCAACAACAACAACAAAGAACCTTTCATTCCTAGTGATAATTTTGTTGTATTGTTTCTCTGACATCATTAGTTGGACTATAAAGGGCAGCCTTTCTGGGCTTCATTCTTACATTCATAGCTATATTCTCAGTAGGGCAGAGACTACTCAGAATTAGATTTTATCAATACTTGTCAGATCTGGATGATTGGATACTAGGTGTTGATGTTATTTTTATATAACTGTGTTTGTTTCTCTTGGTTTATTTCTTAGCATGGCTACCACACAAATAATTGAGACCCTTTTATGTTTGTTTATAAGGCTTTACAACAAAATCTTGAACAGTTTAAGTCTGTTCTTAACCCTCTATGCTATCCGGACTCCATCTCTGCCAAAACTGCCAAGTTACTTGTTTTTTTAGTTCTTTCTTTGTTCCAGCTGAATCTTCATCTCTCCTGCACCTCTGCCTTTGGCTGAATCCCCTACTTCTCCTTCTAATGCCTCCCCTCGCTGGCAGGAAGTCCAACCCTATTCTCTCCCCTGCCCAGCGATTG
>OU015745.1:95287647-95315681 GCA_907169655.1 Acomys percivali | reverse complement strand
GTCCTTGCTACTGTACACTGTCTTTAGACTACCTGTGTGCCACCCAGGCTCTGCCTAGAAATGCCCACCCTCACAGACTCTCACCCCAGCTCAGAAGTACTAAGACTGAATCTGCATGTTAGTGAAATCCCAGGTGGTTCAAATACACATTAGAATTTGTGAAACTTTGATCTACATGATTTCTTTGTAGTTGTGGAGAAATAGAAAAAGGGTACATAGGAATAATGCAATAAACATAGCATCTTTTGGTTTATTCAAATGTATTTATGAGTACTTTGCCTCCACTCATTGCTATCCCAGGAGTTATAAACACAACAAGGAATGATTGTGACTCTGTACGTGTGAGGATTACAGTTGCACAAATACTTTTCTAGAGCCCAGCACTGAATCAATTAATTCAGAGTTTCAAAAGATAGGAAAGAGCTTTGAGAGGTACATAGATATGCATAGAGTATATTCAGATAGTTTATAATCGTGAGACATATTTCCATCCTTTACAATTTGGTTAATGTCAACATGATCAGCTAAGTCAACATGATTTTCATTCACAGACCAATTCAGAAGGAATAAGAATATAATATTATGATATAAATTATTAATATCATTGCAATTAGAAAAGAGAAAGCCTACTACCTAAAAGACTCACTGAGTTATTCTTCAGGAAGAAAACTGTGATAGTTATTGAAATATATGGGACACTCAAGATGGACTCCAGGCAGGAAGCAATTCCAAATGGATTATTTAGAAAGGTCTGCGTGAAATGAGATCTGGCCATTTAGGAGACATCACGTTTCTTTACAGGTAACAGAGTAATAGCTAAGAGAAAACATATGGGGGTATCTCTACCGAGATTATAATTTTCCAAGAGCAACCCATGGAATCAGAAAAACATTTAAAGCATCAAGACATATAGTAGGACCAAACCTACATCCTAACACAGGTCACAGTATGGGAAGATGCAGCCCAGTGAGAAAGCAAAGATGCAAAGATCAGGGTGCAGGACATTCATTCCCAATACTTTGTTGATGTTATAATGTAACATTGGCCCTGGTAGGAAAACAAAATTTTCTATTTCTCATTTTGTTCTGGCAAGTATATGTAGGTCTCATACAATGTTCCTTACTCCTCCATAGGTCTCCCCACTGTACATATCCAGCATAACTGCTTCTCTCGCAGAGAAGAAATGAAACAATGTATATGGTTGCTTGTAAAGTCCTACAATGTGCCTAAAGTGCCCACAGATCCTGGTTTTTCCAAGGTAACCACCTTAAAATGTTTTGTCTCCCACTCTCCCTAAGCATAGTTTTTGTATTTGGATTGAGAGGGGCAGAAACTGAAGTCTGAAATCATGTGGATGTGAATTCAAATCACTGTGTAAGTTACCTATCTTCTATTAGACTTAATTTCCTGTATTTGTAAATGAGACTAAAGCTTACTTTGTAAGAATTGTTGTAAAGATCATGGATAATATGCAAAAAGCCCAAAGAAGAAATACTATAGAAAGGGTAGATTACATGGTTGTGCTGGCTAGTTTTGTCAACTTGACACAAGTTATAATCATAAGAAGGAAGAAAAACTCAATTGAAAAATTGCTTCCTTAAGACTGACTTGTAGACAAGCCTGCAGGATATTTTATTAATTAGTGATGTGTGAGGGCAGCCTATTGTGGGTGGTTGCCACCCCCCTTGCCTATTGGTTTTGGGTGCTATAAGAAGGTTGAGCAAGCCTTGGGGAGTAAGGCAGAAAACAACACTCCTCATGACCTCTGTAACAGCTCCTTCCTCCAGGTTCTTGGCCTACTTGAGTTCCTGCCCTGGCTTTCCTCAATGAACTGTGATTCAGGATATGTAAGCCAAAAAACAAAAACAAACAAACAAACAAAAATCTTTTCCATCCCAAGTTGGGATGGTCATAGTGTGTTAACACAGAAATAGTAAACTTAGCTGAGATGGTCATATATGAAATTAATCATGTATGCTTCATATATATATTTAAATATCTTTTGTTAACCTCATCTACACTGTAATTGTACATTTGCTGTGCTTGGTACCCACTCTCTATAGAATCTTCTGTTTGCTTCAACATTATTCTTCCCACTCTTATTTTATACTGTACAAGGATCTCATGAAATCATATATATCAAAGAAAGATCATACATACAACGGAATGAAGGGAAAACTGTCTGTGTAGCATATATTTCCACCTCTGCCTATACACTACCACCTATGCTTTGAAGACAGAATTAAAGCGTAAGTATAATTAGACCAACTTCATTCTTTCTCTGGCTCTTTCTCTGGCTCTTTCTCTCTCTCTCTCTTTTTTAATGGGGCAGGAAAGTGAAATCATATTTATAGCAGTTCCTCTATGAATGTAACATGTGAATGGCTGAATGATGATACTGCCTCCATCTACTGATCTCTAAAGCAAACTTAACCTGTCACTGTAATATGCATAGAGTGATGAAAATATTTTTAATTACATAGGTGCATTTTAAGATGAGATGTATTATGAACACATGTACTGCCAACTAGGGTTTGTGGTGTCAGTCAGAATCCACTACTGGAATTTATAGTCCCGCATCTTGGGCCAGCAACCTTACTACTACCTGGGAGTTTACTGATGACCCAGACCTAATAAATCAGAACCTGCTTAGTTCAATCGTACACAGAAAAAAATTACTCAGGAATTCCCCTTAGAGAACACTGTTTTCAAGCCCAGAAACTGGAAAGAACCTTAAATTACACAAGAAGGTGAGCAGGTAGACCAGAAGATGGCACGTATAGAAAAGAAGCCCAGGGCTGGTCACCAATGTGACTTTTGTTTGCTTATTATGAGGTTTTATAAGTGTCTCTTGGCTTGTAATTCCCACTCCAGGGCAAGCCACAAGAAGTAGAATTTTCTTCTAAAAGATGGACTGTAGAAATTCTAATCCTCACCCATAATTCTGAGTTCCTCTTGCCTGAGGATAGGTCACCAGAGAGCCCTCATTCCAAAGGGGTCCTGTCCTGTACCCCAGAAGGAAGAGAACTTCACAGGGACCGAGAGGAATGCTGAAGCAGGCAGGCACTGCTGGGTTCCTCCATCAAGTCTACTAGCACAGGACCATACTTATTTCAGCCCTGGCACCGCAGTGGATGTGCTGCTATAACTCTGAAGCAAGGGTGGGCTTAACAAGGTTTGGTGAGTTTCTAAGCAGCTGAACACCTGAAGGCTCAGAAGAAGGCAGCAATTGTTATGTCAAGGTCAGTTGATGTCCCTGGGAGGCCTGATCTTTTCTGAAGGGAAATGGAGAAGCAGTGGATGGGGGTGGGGGGAGAGGTTGGGAGGAGGGGAAAGAGCCGAGGGAGAGGTTAAGATGTATTGTTTGAGAGAAGAATACATAAAATAATAAAATAAAACGGAGGCGAGAACTCATCAACACACTGGAAGGGTGACACACTCAAGATCCAGGGGACAAACGAGCCTCTGCTCACAAAGCTTCTGGGCCCTGCCCTGTGTTTCTCCTCATTTGATTGCTTGTTGCTAGGTAGACAATATCTTTTATTCAATCTGCGGTGTGACAAAATAAAAAAATGTTCATTTATAATAAGCCAACTGTTTCTCCAAGTTATGTTAGCAGCTCTAGCTACAGAATCAGACCTGCAGGCACAGAGGATGAAGGGGAGGAAAGGCAGAGAAGATACATCACACTGACATATTTACCTTCACTCTACTGTAAGCATCATTTTTTCCCATGACAAATATGACTTTCACGAGAGCTTTGACTGCACAAAATAGAATAAGAATGAGAGAGAGAGAGTGCTGAGAGTGGACAGAAGAACTTGAGAGAGACCTCACAGGGAACAACAGTTAGTGTGCAAGCACGAGGACCTGTGAGTTTGGTTCCTAGCACCACGTCAGAAGCCAGGTGTGACCACACGCCTGGCTGTAACCCCAACACTGTGTGGGGTGAAGATAAGAGAATCTCTGGGGCTTGGTGGCCACCTAGCTAGCTCCAGTGAGAGATCCTGTCTCAAGGGAATAAGACAGAGTGTTGTAGAGCAGGATACCTAATGTCCTCCCCTCTGGCCTCTGCACATGTGCACCTAGACATGGGCATTCTCATATGCACATAAGCATACACTTAAAACATACATCACATGTACACGCATACACACACCTTCATATACAGGGAAAAAAAGTAGGAAGCCATTTGAAGAGGATGAGCATCAATCATAGCAGTATGGAAAACTATGATGAAGATAAGGAGCTAATGGGGAAAGATATTACTTATTGGAAAATCCATCTGAAGCTAGTTGGTAAGAAGCTCTGAAAGTCCAGACTTACATGACTTCTAAACGGGGACAGGCTGAGCGCTCAGCACCCGGTTGACAGTATGCCGTGTAGTTAAATTAGAGGACACCCAGCAGTGTCTGCTTCAGGGCTGCTGCTGAGGCCATGGAAGTCGTGTGTGTGGGTTGTGATGTGAGGGTGGATGAAAGCAACTGCCTGTGTTTCCTTAAACATTCTAAGGATAGATGAGCAGGCACTCTGTGCAGGCTGTCCATACCTTCTGGTTTCCATACTCATTACCATCCTCAGAGGATGTGTGATCCATACCTGTATACTCCCCTACATGACTTGTAGACACGGCATCCTAGCTAAATTTTTGAACACTTAGATGCTACAAGTGGAGTTACTAGTGAACAGAATATGTTGCACATACTGCTTTCTGTATGGGAGGAAAGGGGATTCCCTCACAAAAGGGGTAATTTAGAAGTCCTTTTGTACCGGAGTTTAAAATAACAAACAAAACATATCCTGCCTGGACCTTGCTGACGTGCACGCCTTTAACCCCAGAACTTGGAAGGCAGAGGCAGGCAGAGCTCTGAGAGTTCAAGGCCAGCTTGCTCTACCGAGTGAGTTCCAGGACATCCAGGGCTACAAAGAGAAACCCTGCTTCAAAAAAGCAGAAACAAACAAAAATCCCCAACCAACTAACCAACCAACCAAGCAAACAAAATAACCTCATCTTGGACTAGTCTCAAAAGCTCTAACATATACATATATGTATAGAACTTTTCAATCTGAGTTTACACAAATGTACTTAATTTTAAGATATTTATGCCAGGCCTATTTATGTCAGTATTTATGGCCTTAACTTGCCTTAGAAAAGCATTACACTTTTAAACTGCTTCACTACTACCTGTTTTTTTATCACTTAGCTTCTTTCTGTGTTTTCTTGGATTGCTTCTCCCTTCTGGAAAGCTCTCTTGCTTTAAGGTCTGGTACATATACTTGGTAAACAGAAAGTGACTGAAGGCTGAAATCTATGTAGACAGAGTATCTGCTGTAATAGGAGAAGGCTTAGAATTTATAATTAGAAGTCTATTTCAGGTTCCTTCAGAGGACTGCTGCAATTCCTTTCAGGGGTGTCTTGACTGCCTGGAAATTGGATGTCATTGAGGATTTTTTGCCCTCTCTTGTTTCCTTGGCAACAGGTTGGTGATGCAGCAGCTGAAATCCACTGTCTCCCTGGAGATCCTGGTGTGGGCAGGTGGCAAACCACTGGTAATGGCTGCAGTGAATACCAAATTCTCCGAATCTTTTCATTTCAGCCCTCATTAAAACGTTCTGTGAAGGGACCTACACAACAGAAGAAGGGCTTTACGATATAGTTATTGACAGAATCATAAGTGAGGGAAATGTTCATTGTGTTTTTTGAAATAGCTTCCTTTTGCACATGCCTCTCAATAGTGAGTCCTAACATGTACATGTTTCTGGCAATTATATACAACAATTCTGTGCTAAAGTAGTATATTGAAAACTATGTTCTGTGTTAATATAAAGTCTGAATGATGAGGGAAAGGGGGCATGGTCAGCACCCTTTCCACCGGACTCATGTCAGACATATGGTCCTCTTTGGGGAGACACATCTAACCACCACTCTCCATGCTGCCAGTGTTTTTATTTTTGTTTTGTTTTGGTGGTTGTTGTTGTTGTTTTTTAATAGTGTCTGCAATCTGAAAAGAAAACATGGAGGGACTCACCTTCATCCATCAGTGTTCTTGCCTGTTACACATGAGAAAGAGGGCAACCAGGGAGGAAAGATGAGCTAGGAAGGAAGCACTACTTAGAGGAAAGCCTATAAGGAAACTGAGGGGACAGACAGACATAGCTGTTAAATAAAGATGGACAAGAGAGCTGGAAGACAGATGGACCTTACACTAAAGTGTAGACGGCTCAGCTAGTCAGGACTTTGCATAAACACGACACGCAGGTACTATTCAAGAACAAAGCCAGAAGCAGGTCGGTGCAACAGGTGGCCAGGGAGAGCAGACTTAAGGGATTCATTTCAAAAGCATATTTGGAAACGGAGCCAATTTTTTTTAAACATAATTGAATCCAACCATTGGCTGGATTGACACCAAGAATAGATTGATTAAAAAGAACGAGCACGGATTTATTTAACCTGAAGGACGTACAGGGGCAAAGAAAGCCGAATAAGCGGCCAGCGTGAGGGTCAGCTGGTGTCTGGAGCACAGCGGGGCAAGGCTATGTGGAAAGGAATGATGATGTCAGTGGACAGAAGTGTTGGTCATATACCGTCAATGGAAATAGAGTGCCTATTAGAGGTATCACAACCAAAGAAAATGCAATGAGCATGTCATCTAGATCCATGATAAGATCATGCCTCATTCTAAGAATCATGGCCAAACTTACGAATTTTGCATTGCCTACATTATCACTTGTAAATATTTTGGTGTCAAGTTCTTTGTGAAGCCCAGGGGGTTGGGGAAAGACATGCTCAGGTAGCTTAGTCTCCATCCTTCCATTCCTGACAGAATGTTCAAGTACTGAAGAATAAATATCTTGGGGAATGACTCTTGTGCACAGCATTTTTAAAGAACACACTCACTGACCTAACCTTTGGATCCCCCCACCTGACGCGAGCAGCACAGCACCAATAAATCAAAGTCATAGTTTTCCTTGGAGTCAAGGCCAGAACATGTGATACCAGAATAGAAAGAATAAGAAAGAGCAGTGGATTCTTTCTGAATTGATGTAATAACTGGCTAATTACACTATCTTCACGGTTAGGTGGGCCACGTTGAAAGAACACAGAATAGAGGCAGACGTGCCACGTTTAATCCTGCTTTCAGCCACCTGGCACCTGCTCAGCTCTGAGCAGAGCACACTAATCATCGAAGGGATGTCAATCCAAAAGCCAGCGATGTGTAACTTATTTCCTCACCTTTCTAGGGTGGTAGCACAAAGAGTAGCTGAGGTGTTGTCATGTCAGCTTCTGCAACATCCTGGCCAAGAACCCCATATATGTGCCAGTAAAAGCTTCCAGTCTTTATTTTAAACCTGTGGTTTCCTTAGATTGCAGGGCCAGAGGAGCCTTGTGAAGAGTCACCCTGTGAGATCTCACTCCACAAATGGAAACAAACCACCCTTGGACAGCGAAGCTGCAACCCTCCTGTGCAAGTATTCATTTCATGCAAACCAGTTTTTTTCCCCAAAGTTGTCAAATTTTCTCGAATCACCCTCTAAGCATTAGGAATGAGATATCTACCCAACAGACAATGGTTAGGCCAGCACTCCTTAATTCTGCACGCATCTCACCCACACTCATCTCAGCACACTGCAGGTAGACTGGCATACCTATGTTGCCTCAAATGATTTCTTGCATTCCCACCATTACTTCTTCATTTGACCTCTAGAGACAGTGGCTTGACCTAATTTAGGGACTTTCCATAAAAGTCAGGCTTCTGGCCTATGCTTTTGATTACAATAGTTGCCTTCCCGCGACAGTTGATCTTAGATGCCAATTTGACAGCAGAGAAGTGTCTAAAAGACTAGGAAATCCTATTTCTCTCTCGGTGGTGTCAGACTAGGAAATCCTATTTCTCTCTCGGTGGTGTCTTGGGAGAAGACCCACCCTGAACATAGATGGCACCATCCCATAGGCTGCTTAGGGAAATAAGAGGAAAAGAAGAAAACCAGTTAGAGAGGGCTTTCCCTTCCTGTCTACTTCCTGGTGGACTGGCAGGATAAGAACCACTCTCTTCTGCCACGCCCTCCTCCTCCTGATTGGCTAAAACTTGTGAAACTGACTCCAGGCACATCCTTTACCTTGTAACTTGTTCCTCTCAGGTCTTTGGCCACAGTGATGAAAAGGCTAACCAACCTACCACCTAAAAAGAACAGTGTCATCTATTACATCAAATGGTGGCTTTTTTGCATATTTCAAATTATCTTTTATAAATGCAGTCTGTGACTCACTTCTGAATCGGTTTCTCTCTATATCTACCTTTATCTCTGTCACTAATCCAGTGACCTCTATGGAATGTGTTGAAATAGAATAGAAAAGGGAATCACTTTAAACTCACCTTTGTGGTCAGGTATATTTTCACACACAGCTGAGGTTGATAAAACAGGAGAGACAGTCCTAACCCTTAGCAGCAACAGTGGGTGACAACTGAGCTTGACACTCACCCCAGCAGAACAAGGCAGAGCCTGTGGGATGATGAACCAGAAACTCAAAGCTTTCGTAGGATAGTAGAAATGGATTCTGGGCACTCAATAGCAAAAGAAGGACACAGCATCTTTAGTGTTGATGAGCACAACAGGTCTTGGCCAGAAACCCAGGCAGAAAACAGGAGCTCAGAACCCAAGAGGCAGCCTGAGATGAGGTGAGAAAGCCCTTGCTCTCTTGGCTTTATGGCAGATTCTGCTCTTCATGGGAACGCCTCAGACATTTTCACTGGAAGGAAATCCATGGGGCAAGCATCTCAGACCTTGGCAGCCTTAAGGAGGGAGACCATTCACTTGACTGGAGAGAAAGAAAGAACAGCAGTGGGAGGCAGATGCACCCAGTGCCTGTTTAGGGAGCTAACTGAGATAAAGCACCAAGATCAGACAGCATCCATCTGGGAACGTTTAAGACATTTGAGATTGTGGCTTTGAGACTCATTTCTACAACAGCCTGTCTGGAAATCGTTGCTGTGAAAAGGTTCCCCCACCCCACCCTCCTCTTCAAGCTTTTTATCCCTGGAGGAGAGCAACCCATACCCAAAACAACCTCATAGATCCACCTGGCTACTTGCAAACTTGTATTTTTTTTTTCAATCCTCAGGATACTCTATAGGGAGAGATGCTTGCAAATGAGAACTGCAGGGGGCCAGTATGGATCCTATGCAGCTAGCTCATACGCTACAGTTCTGCACTACTGTCATAGGTAGCACAACCTGCAGAAACAGAGATAGAGGCAGAGGTAACTAAAGGCAAGAGCCAAGTAATACCCAAGTGCCTGAGCACAAAGCTTGTTACACACATAGCTAGATGCTTAGCCTCCTCCCAGCCTTATTAATTCAGTTTCTTTTCCCTTATGCTCAAGTTGACTTTACACTTGAAATAGATGGATGAGCACATGCCGTGTGGAAGAGACCCCCAGGGAGGAAGAAAAAAAAAGGGGGGCATCATTTCAAAGGCAGGCCAATGGCTGCAGAGAAATGGCTCAGCTGTTAGGAGGACTGTCTGCTCTTCCAGAGGACCAGGGTTTAATTCCCAGCACCCACTAACTATCAAGAAGTCCAGTCTCAGGGGATCAATAGCCTTATCTGGCTTCTGTGGGCATCAGGCACACATATGGTACACTGTCCTATATACAGGCAAAGCATTTGTACAGTAAGTCAAAGTCAGATCCCTGAGACTTCCATAACTAAAGAGAGACCAGGATGAAAATGCTGAGGACTGTCCAGTCTTGGAGTCCTAGGAATACTTTCAAATACATGAAGTACTCGATACTTTCACGTGTCAACTCTAATGCCCTTAGTGTGTCTTCATCCCAGGGAACATTACATTTGACTTTGAACCCATTTCGCAAAATTGGATTGTTTTGGTGTTTTTATACTATGTCCAAGCTGACAGTTATCTAAAGAAATCCTCATTGTTTTTTCTTTCTCAGTTTTACATTTATTTGTGT
This sequence comes from Acomys percivali, assembly GCA_907169655.1. Lineage (NCBI taxonomy): Eukaryota > Metazoa > Chordata > Mammalia > Rodentia > Muridae > Acomys > Acomys percivali. The sequence goes on along the minus strand of OU015745.1, from coordinate 95,305,711 downwards.
GTGAGGAGGAAGGGATGTGCATGGTCACGGCACACATGTGGAGGGCAGAGTCTGACTTGTAGATGTTAGTTCTCTCTCTCCACCGTGCGAATCCCCAGGATTGAACTCGGGCCGGCAGGCTTCACCACAAGTGCTTTCCATCCATCTGAGGCATCTTGCTAGCTCTTAAATTTACATCTTAATATAGTGTTCTGTTCAAGAAGTGCAGCTTTTTAGAAGCAAGGGGTATGCAGAGAATAAAGTGTGAAATGATACTTTTTTTCTAAGCCTTCAATGAGCTGGAATGATTTTCTGATTTATGAGAGAAAACGACTTAACTTTGAAGGCATGTTCATCCTTTGGTCAACATCAACAACAAGATCCTTATATAACTCTGCCGTTACAGAAATGCTAAAGAGGGGGATGTCTGTGTTGTTCCTCTAAAAAGAAAAAAATAAAGTAAATGCTGCAAAGGGAGCTCTCATCTAAATGCAGATGCTGCTCAGTGAGAAGCCAGGGGTGAATTGTAATGTGATTCCAAAGCAGAGAAATAATCCTTCATGGGCTCCTAGGAGGCCAGGAGGGATGGGCTGAGGGTATATTTATTTTCTCTGTAGGAAATTGGACTATATCATACCCAGGTTGTTTATGCATATAAGACTGAGTGAGGCTTTGCGTTTGATATGTGTGTGCAGGCCTTTGGATCTTCATCCAGTGTACCGATCTGAGCTCTAGAATATGGAAGAGCAACAAGGTGAGGTATCAAGAGAAGAAGTGGTCAAGGAGATGGCTAACTATAGAAATCCCACAGTCATTTCAGCTCTTAGGAGCCTGAGGCAGGAGGATCACAAGTTTAAGACCTCCCTGGACTGCGATATAAGCCTATCTGTGTGAGGCCCTAAAAGCAACTACTTTTGAAACAAACACAAACAGTTGACATCCCGTCCCCCCACCTCTAGTCTGATAAACATAGAACAAGAGTTGTTAGAAATCCTGCTAGGTATGTAGCTGAGAAATGAAAGTGAAAACACTTGGCTACACACACAGAACCACACATTGTTCACAAATGCTCACAGCAGCATTATTTGTAACATCCCAAAGTAGAAGCAATCCAAGCCTTTAATCCCAGCACTCTGGAGGCAGAGGCAAGAGAATCTCTGTGAGTTCGCTGCCAGTCTAGTCTACAAAGTGAGTACAGGATAGCCAAAGCTACACAGAGAAACCCTGTCTCGAAAGAAAAAAAAAGTGTATCCATGGGATGGAATGAAAATTTTTTATGAAAAATTATAGAGTTCCATGGATGAGTTATGAATTATAGAGCAACATGGATGAGTCATGAAAACACTATTCTAAATGAATTAAACAAGTCACAAAAGGCCATGTAGTATATGTTCCCACTTGCACGGAAAGCTGAGCACCAGCAGATCCATAGAGTGGTGGGGATGAAAACAGGAAATGAGTTCATCAGAAGTGGAGACATTCTACAATTAAATTGTGACTAAGCTTCTGCAATTTGGTCAATATATTAAAAAATCCAAACTGTATAATTTAACTAAGTTAACTGTATCAACTGTGAATTAAATCCTCATTTTTTAAAAGCACCAGTGGCTCAGCATTTGAGAAACACACTTGAATTGGACACAGACCACTATGATGCACTGAGTTGCAGCCAGGGCTCTGGAACCAGACTCCCTGAACTGGACTACCAAACCTGCCTTTTAATAGCCAGACAGAGGGCGAGCCACATCACTCTTCTGCTCCTCAATTTTCTCACCTATAAATAGGGGAATAATTCTATACAAAACACTTATTTATTTATGTGTGTGTGTGTGTGTGTGTGTGTGTGTGTGTGTGTGTGTGTGTGTGTGTGTGTATACACGCCATAGCACAGGTGTGGAAGCCAAACAACAACTTGTAGGAGCCAGGTCTTTCCTTCTGCCATGTAGACCTAGGAAACAGAACTTAAGCCTTCAAGCTTGGTAGCAGGTGTCTTTTTTTACCTAATGAGCTACCTCACAGGTCCAAGGAGAACTTTCTAAAACATTCAACAAACTTGTAATAGAAGAGTTCTGAATAGTGCTTTTATGGGAAACAGGCACAATGGGAAACATGTACTAGTAGTATAATTGTCTTCTTTATTGAAATGTTACGTTGTCAGTGTCTCAGAACAGGGTCACACTCCAGTGCTAGAAGGTGATAATTCTCTTAGAGTTGTCACCACCTCTGGCAAGCTGCTGGCCTCTGGAGAGGTAATAGGATCTGGGGAAGTAGGGCATAACTCCTCATCAAGGCTAGCTCCTTCTGTCTGGGCCATGTGGCTGTTGGCACCAGCATTCTGTCAATTATAGACCTGCTTGAACAAAATCTAGTTGATGATGTTATATTAGAGCTTACCTAGATAAAGGCCAAGAAACCAGGGGGACGTACAGATAACTAGGGTTCACCTAAGGAGACTACACACGTATGCTGGGTGACCCTTGAACTATAAAAACAGACACATTCAGAAGTAGTTGTGTTTTCGTTTTTCAATGATTGCCTTTGATGAAAGTCCTATGAAAAGGCTCAGGCTGGACTTGGCATTCTGCCACAGGAAATGAAGAGGAGCATGCATGATATTTCCGGTAGGGTGCTACACAAGATGGCAGTCTCTGGTAGAGGGCCACAGTGTCACAAGGTGAGGTCAGCAGAGGATAATAGCTGATTCTATAGACATCAGCAAAATGCTAATGACAAGCAGAAGAGGCCAAGCTGAATAGAGGAGCCTATCTGAACACCAGAGGAGCAGATGACAAGGCCAAAGGTGAGGGGATGATATCTACCACCCAAGTAATGGGACTCAGGACTGTTATGGCTGGCGTCTTACCTTACTGTAACCTGGAACATCCTTTCAAACTTAATGAGGCCTAATGATTACTTAATGTATCAAACTCTACTATAGCCAAAGTGTGAACTGAGTCTAACATATCTCAAATCGGTTGTGCAGCAGCACCTACATGAAGAAGGTTCCTGGATCCTTCACGGTCATGTCTCCCTGGGCAACATCCTGTGTTTGCTTTTATCTTTGTTTCAGTTTTCAGGCCCAAGCACTGAGTCCTAGGCTCCTTGAATTCAAGGATGTGGTGTTTTACATGTTTTCTTTATTCTTTTCCTTTTTCCTAGTTAATTTCTGCATCATTATTACTTCACCAAATGCTTTGTGCTAGGTGCTCAGGAAGTCCCTACTGAATGCAGGAAACTTCAACCATGGGTTTTTATGTATGGAAATCTTATTGGCCAGTGTGATAGTTGATCAGATTGTCAACTTGATGAGGTTTTGAACCAGAACTCTGACCATATCTGTGAGGAATTATCTACATTAGGTTTGTAGAGATGGGAAGATCCACCCTACAGGTGAGCAGTGCCATTCATGGACTAGAGACCCAGCCTAAAAAAAAAAAAAAAAAAAAAAAGAAGTGAGATGAGCATCAACATTCATTGCTCTGTTTCCTGACTGTGGACATAATGTACCCTGCTGCCCCTGAAGCCAAATAACTCTGAGATGATGGACTGTCTTCCTTTAATTATAAGCCAAAATAAAACCTTCCTTCCCTGGTAAAGTTGCTTCTGCTAGAGTTTTGTTGTTGTGGTTGTTGTTGTATTTTTTGTTTGTTTGTTTTTGTTTTTGTTTGTGTATCAACTAGACAGGTACCTAAAACAGTTAGATCCAGTCAGACTATGGATTCAATGTGAGTTCAAATTATATTCCTTAGTTCCTGCCCTGTTCCTGAGATGAGATGTACGGAATTGGCTGTTCCCAAGCTCCCATCTCTACTGAGTTCAGCCCTTTCCTTTGTTTCATCAGTTCTCTTCCTGTTGTCAATGACTTTGTACCCGCCACTGTTCCTTTATTTTATGAAGAATCTCTCAGCTACATTTAGTTTAGGTTTGTTTGTTTTTGTTTTACAAAACATTCTTCTTCATTATATCTGAACAAACCCAGCACCTTTTGTATGCGTATGTTTTGTGTGGGTTTTTGTTTGTTTGTTTTCTTTTTTTATTTTATTTTATTAATTTATTCATATTACATTTCAATGGTTATCCCATCCCTTGTATCCTCCCATTTCTCCCTCCCTCCTATTTTTTCCTTACTCCCCTCGCCTATGACTGTGACTGAGGGGGACTTCCTCCCCCTGTATATGCTCATAGGGTATCAAGCCTCTTCTTGGTAGCCTGCTATCCTTCCTCTGAGTGCCACCAGGCCTCCCCATCCAGGGGACGTGGTCAAATATGGAGCACCAGAGTTCGTGTGAAAGTCAGACCCCACTCTCCATTCAACTGTGGAGAATGTCCTGTCCATTGGCTAGATCTGGGTTTACGGCCTAATATTGTCCTTGGCTGGTACCATAGTTTGAGCGGGACCCCTGGGCCTAAATCTGCCTATCATAATGGTCTTCTTATAGGTTTCTAGGACCCTCTGGATCCTTCATATTTTGTGTGTTAAGTCAATGTATTTGTGCACATGTGTGTACAGGTATGAGTTTACATTTGTGGACATGTGAAAGCACAGTGTGTGCCTACATGTAAGGATCAGAGATAAAGACTGGTGTGTTCCTCAGTTTCTGTCCCTCTTACTTCTGATATAGGGTCTGTCACTGACCTGTAGTTCAACAGTTTAGATAGACTGGCTAAGAAGCCCATGGACTTCCCTGTTCCAAAGTCCCTGGAGCTGGGACTACAGGTGCATGTCAGCATGCCCACTCTTTTACACAAGTGCTGGGTATCAAACCCAGCTCCTCACACTTGCATAGCAAGCACTTTACTCACTGAGCAACCTCCCTAGCCCCACACAGAACCCTTCACCTCTCAGGCTCTTCTTACTCAGTTCCACTGGCTGATTCTTCTTTCACTTACCATCTCAATATAGATGGTTCTAGAATCGGAGACCTTAATTTCTTCTCTTCTCTTTCTACATATTCTCCACTGGGGCAAACTGGAGACCATGCATGTAAGGTGAAAGTTGGAGGGAATGGTAAGTGCAGATCAGGCATTTACTTTAGAAGTTGACTGGAGAAGGAGGATAATGCTCAGCAAGCGGCAGCTACAGATTCAAGGTTCATTAAGAACCTTTAATCAGGTTCTAATGCTGAAAAGTAATTGGCAGCATGTCCAAATTGAGAGAGTGCCAGTAGACCTTGAGTCAGGGAGAGCAAAAGATGTGGCTGGCCAGGAACAAAGTATTCCCATTAGTTACTTTTCTCTCTGCTGCCACAAGATGCAGGACAAAAGCAAATTAAGGAAGCAGGGCTAGGTTTATGATGGCTCACAGTTTGACAATACAGTCAGTCACCAGTCACACTGCAGAAGGCATGCCATTAGAAGAATGAGGTCACAGATCACATGGTCTGTCATATTCAAAAGCAGAGAGGCAAATGCTGCTGCTTTGCTTTCTTCCTCTTGTACTCAGCTCAGGGCCCAAGGCTCACAGGCATGGTGCCACCTATGACCTACCAGGGAGTGTGTTTTCCTCAGTTAAGCCTTTCTGGAAACACCCTCATGGATGTCCCAGAGGTATGTTTCCACTGTGACTTTAAATACTAACCAATTCATAATATTTATAATCCCAGCCCTGGGGTAGACACAAACAGATTGATCTTGGGTGCTTGCTGGCTAGCCAGTGTAGGTAAAGCAGAAAAGTCTAGGTTCAATGAGACACCCTGTTTCAAAAACTAAAGTGGAGTGCAATTGAGGAAGACATCTGATGTAGACCTCTGACCTCTATGCACATGTGTACTGGAGAGAGAGAGAGAGAGAGAGAGAGATTTGTTTGGGTCCCTGTGCTAATAGTTTGACATCAACTGGACACATGCTAAAGTTTTATTAGAGGAGATAACCTCAGCTGAAACTGAGAAAATGCCCTCACCTGTAGACAATCCTTTCAGGACATTTTCTTGATTGATGATTGATGTGGGGGGACAGACATCAATGTGGGTGGTACCACCACCCCTCATCTGATGGTCTTGGGTTCTATAAGTAAGCAGGCTTTCAAGAAAGTCAATAAGGAGCAAGCCAGTAAATAGCACTCCTCCATGGCTTCTGTATCAGCTTCTGCCTCCAAGTTCCTGCCCTGTTTGACTTCCTGCCCTGATTGCTTTTGATGACGAACAGTGATGTGGAAGTATAAGCAAAATATACCCTTTCTTTCCCAACTTGATTTTAGTCATGGTATTTCATCACACAAATAGAAGCCCTAATGTAGACAGTCCCAGATATGTAATTTATCATGTGTGTAACTCAGAGTACTTAAGCTCCTTAAGCCATTTCCCCCCAAATCTATAAAATGAGAAAATAATACCTCCCAGGGCAATGAAAATATTTAAGCAAAATACTGAATAATAAATTGGTTTGTGGCAAAAAAAAAAAAAAAAAAAAAAAAAAAGATTTATAAACCACCAAACACAATGTCTGGCTGGAAGAATTTAGGTTCAACGTTTCAAAAGGGGAGATCCGCAGTCAATAGAGTACACCTAACATGTGTAAAAGCTACATGCCAATAACCTGCCATCCAAAGAAACCTGAGAGGTAGGTAGACACATTGCTATGATTCAAGTGTCTTAGACGTTGTATGGTTTCCTTATCAGGTCATGGATAAACCAGAAAAGAGAGAAATCATCAACTTATCACAGAGACCAATAGTATACTTCTCTGAGAACCATACTTCCCAACTTATGACCATCTCTGGAGTCCTCTACTCTATTACAAACCCTTCCCTTGCTGTTGAAAAAAGCCATCTCACCTCTAAGGACCTACTTAGTTTGTTGTTGTTGCATTCGCTTTGCTCCAATTTAATGATTCTATTTAATGGAGCCAGAATACTTGATGCAAAACTCATCTTTACTCCAACTGTATTTTATTTGTCTTTGCATTGGAAATTACTGTTTTCTTTCTTCTAAGAAATAAACAAAAATCAAGGTTAAATAATAGAAAAAGTCTCACCCTTTAGCAGTTCTAAGCTCCAGTGTGTCCTGAAGGGTGCGGAAGTGGTAACTAGATACTGACAGTGGATTCTCTGCAGAGCTTCCCAGTCTTGCAGGAATGGAGATTTCATGCACATTCTGTGATTTCACCCATGTGACAGGAAACTCACTTCCTCCACTTTTTATACTCCTCCTCCAACCTGGACAGCACATGCAGTGTTTTCATCTTTTCCTCCTGAATGTATTCATCCTGGCTGTACCTATCCCCAACTCTTTATTAAGCAGACTATTACAAGAGTGGGTCAAACTGACCCCAGGTCAGCCAAGGAAGAATACACAGGAGAGTGTCCTGGACCCACAGTGGCAAGAAGCTATGTCAGATATTTACAGGAGAACATGGTTCTGTCTGTGACCATGGCTCACCCAGCCCTTGTGTGAGGACTGAAGTGAGATCTTCACATGTTCGACACTAAGAGTCAGGACATGGACTAATTTGGGGCCAGAATTGTCCTTAGTATCTCTTTAATCTATTTTAGTGTCCTGCAGATAGGAGAGCACATGGTACTGTTGTGTGTATTGTTTATTAGGATATAACTCATATCATAGCTGCATAATATAGCTGTGCTTAGTGAATACATTTGAAAGAAAATGTAATTCCCCAAGACATCCAGCAGCTAGACTATCAAAAGCAGTGGCGTCCCTTCAGGCAAGAGCGTATATTGAGCCCCACACAGAGTCTCCATCTTTTGCTTGCTTGTTGATGTTTTGTTCATATATTTTACTTTGTGTTTTGGTTTTAGGTGCACTCTTTCTACACATGCCATGCTGTCCTCAAATTCACTATGTAGTCATGTTTAAAATGTTGATTCCCCATAACTTATAATCACCTTGGGGAGAGAATCTCTTGTGACTGATTAACTTTATCAGGTTGGTCAGTGAACATCGCTGTGGATGGCTGTCTTGACTGTTAATTGATGTAGAAGACTCATCACACTACAGGTAGCACCATTCCCTAAACAGGATGTCCTGAACTAGATAGGATAGAAGAAAGGTGTGTGAAAGCAAGTGAATAGCATAGACGCACTCCTCTCTCTCTCTGCTCTTGACCATGGATATGGTACTTTCTGATCCTGTCTCAAAATCTCAGTGACAACAGACAGGAATTATAAGCTATGGGGAGTAGATGAAGTACTGAGTGAATGTATACTGTTGACATGAGCATGGCCATGTCTAAGACCCCAATGCCTCAGACCCAGGAGATGGCAAGGCTTTCCCTGAGCCAAGCTTTGGGGAATGGATGTTGACAATGTATACGATAAGTATGAACCATAGCTTCCTCCTCCAGAACGATTGCAGCCTGAGATGGATTGGGAGACCCACTGTGGAGATTAGCTAACCTGCTTCTTTCTTTAGCTGTATATAATAAGGAAGTGTATTTCCAGGCTGCTGGTGCATCATCATCCTAATGCACATCCCATTCGGTTCCAGCCTTTACCTTACTTGTGTCTATCATTTTCTTCATTCCCCAACATCCCACAGGTCAAGTGCAGGATGTGGCACCTCTCCTAAGTTGCTTTTGGTATGAATGTTTTATCATAACAACAGAAATAAACTTAGGACAGTAACCTAAGCTAGCCTTGAATTCACAATCCTCCTGTCTCTGCCTCCTGATTGTTGGAATCATGTTAGGTCTAGAGCTTGTTTGCTGATAGGCTTAGAAAGGGGTTTTCTTTGTTTTTCTAAAAATTCTGATACCAATAAAACTACACATGTTCTTGAAACTAATAAATAATAAGGATAATGATAATGATTAATATTTACTATTAGATTTTTGTAGGCCCAGGTCATGCTAATTACTTCATGTGAGTTTTCTTATTTGTTCAAGAAAGAGGCACAAATATTAGCTAAAGAAACAGAGGTTAAGGAAGTTCACACAAACCAGAGTCTGTAGAATCTAAGCCTTCACTTGCTGTAGTGTCGCAAGAATTTTCCACTTCCTCTTACAGGGAAAAAAGATAGCATCTGTGTGTCCTCCAGAACCAAGAGGATGCTTGAATCAGACCAAAAGTGTTATTAACACCTAAGTGTTTGCAGCACTCAGGAAAATAGCTGAAGCAGGAGCCCAGGACAATATCTTGTACTCTTCGGGATTCTATTGTAAACCCATCTCAAAAGTTAACTAGGGCATCTATGGGTATTTTTTTCCTGCTATCTCTCTCTGAAGATTTAGGATGCTTACCTTGAGTTTTACTTGTTTGTCTTCAAAGCAGCTTCCCTGATGTGGAATAGAGACAGCAAATAAGTCCTTAACAGTTTCCATTAGAAAATGTTTTTAATAAGAACTAACTCATATTGTGGCTTGTTGTCTTTAAAGGGTGTTTTGCAGTGTGTATCTATTACATGTTACACCCAAGAGCTTTATTATTTTTAAAAATACTTCCAAGTAGACTTCTCAACACCAGCCTGATTTCAATAGTAGCAGAAGACCCACAGGCTCCCCATAGGAGGTGAATGGATTTAGAGAACCAGAGATGGTTAAAGGGGGCAATTGTCACTTCAACTAGGCAGATAGAATTTCATCTTGAGTATTTTTCCAAGAGGAAATAAAAACAAGATAAAAAGCTTGGTGTTAAGATTCCAGAGGAGAATGAAAATATATGAGGCCAAATTTCTACGGATTCAGTTTGGAAAGTAGGTATAGAGACTCCCCCATCTCCTACTGTACCTTCAACATATAACAGTAACCTCCCATCATAGCAGTTCTCCATAGCAACACCATCTGGAAATCTTCTAGGTGTTTCAGATTCTCATGCCCTGCCCATGGCTTGATGCATCTCCGACTTTCACCAGGCTCCGTATTCTTGCACCACTGGGTAATCCACTCACATGGAGGCCTGGAGACATCTCTTCTCTGAACTGAAAAAGAATCCTGTTTTGGAGTATTGTGGTGATGGTCCTGTTTGCTACAGACCTGCCCTTGTTTCCAACTTATTGTTTGATACGTGGAAGATCAAGTAATAGTTTTTTTTTCAGGAGAAAGAGGTTTATTTTAGCTCAGAATTGCATGTTATAGTCTTTCATTTGGGGACACTAAAGGCTGAGACTTCAAGCAGCTTGTCACATCATATCTACAATCAAGAGAGAGAGAGGAAGTAATGCATAGATTCTCATCTGGTTGAGTGCTTGTACTTAGATCAGTTTCTGGACTCTTGTGCAGTTCAAGAGCTCCCTTCACCTAGAGAATGGTGCCACCCACAATGGGACGGGTCTTTCCACATCAATTAAGTTACTTAAGTCAATACCCCATATATAAAGCTGCATGCTAACCCAATAAACACAATCCATCATTGAGCAAGTTATAGTTTTTAACTTCTCCATCACTAAAATAAAAACACATATCCATCACCCCAGGACAAAAGGTAGAGGAAGAAACGTATATAAAGCAAATTTAGCAATACAAATTCAACAAGACCTTCACATATTCTTTAGAATTCTCAAATATGTAGAATAATCCGACATCAGTGGTTTTCCACCTGGTTTCCAGCGCTGCGTACCTAAAAGGGCTCATGATATAAACAAGAATTTGTTTCTCAAAGTACTCACATGGTCTCTTACTTCACTTTTCTAGGGTGCTTATCAAAAATTACAGAGTCCCAAGATGTATTCTATACTATGAAACTGTTACCCCTGAGTTACAGAACATTTGTATCTGGCTTTTAATAAGCTCCCTGGGTAATTTTTATGCACAATGAAGTTTAAGACCTATTGGTCTGGACTCTAAGATGGGAATGGAAATATATTTGTCACTGTAGTCCTGCCAGTTTTAGGTATAATAGGTGGCCATATAAAACCAGTTGAGTAAACAAAGGCACAAAGAGAAATTAATTCTGCCTTGATCCCCTTTGTAGCATGTCTTCATAATCAAGGGCCTTGGTGGCCTGTGTGTAGAATTGAGTAAAGCAAGCTTTAAGCTATGCCTCCTGATGGGAAAGGAGCTTTTCTGCATCAGAAATGCCCCTTTCAAAATGATGCAGAAGGACTTTTAAGAAAAGCCCCTTGGGAGCTAATTAAGAGGCCAGAGGCAGACAGTCGGCTGAATTAGATCATTGGTAAAACCACTGAACACAAGGATGAAAATCGCAGGCCTAGAATAGCCACGAAAACCCCAAGGCAGAGGGGATATAGGCTGATAGCAGAAGTCAGATAAGAGATCATAGCCAGTAAACAAACAGCTAGAAGGGCTAAACCATGTGTCTAGTCTGCAAGAAACATTAAGCTTCCAGAAGGAAATAGTGAGACACTTCTGGGTCTTTTGGACCATGGTTGACAGGGTTGGGGGATCTGAGAGTAGAAGGGTGTCACCAATGGAGCAGAAATGGCCAAGCAGTAAAGTGTAAAACTAAATTCACGTGGTTCTAGAAAGACGCTTTACCATTTGTGGGTTTCATCCATGGAAACAAACACCTGAGGCTTCCTCAGGGCAAGATGGAAATAGTCCTCCCTGAAGAGGTAATTGTTATAAATTGCTTCTTATGATGATCACATAATTACGTTTTTGTTCTAATGCTCTTTGTTTAAGTCACATTGTTATGTAGCACCTAGTGAATGGTGTTCCGGGCTGGTTTCCCACATCTTTCTATAAGCTTTAATATGCTCCTGAAAATTCTTTTCCAGCTTAGGCAGAACCTTTAGACTAATTGTTTAGCAAGAAAAAAACGTGGGAGATGCTCCCAAGAGTTAGTCCTGTGGCTGTCGAAACATTACAGGAGGTGAGCTGTGCAGATGGCAGGGGACCTGTGACAGTACTGTGGCACCTGTTGCTTCATCCATGGCTGCACATGCCATTCTGGGAGGCCAGCCAGAGTGAGTGATGTAATTGCTCTGAAACAAATGAGGGAGTCCCAGTGTCCTTCCTCTGCACACTCATGGATCATCCTTGACCTCGGTGCTCTAAACCCTCGACAGCATGAAAGAAATCCTAGAAAGTGACAGGGAATCCCCCAGAACTCCTTTAAGAGGCAAACCTTCTGGCCCAGCCTTGCAGAAACCATACAGATGACAGCCAGAGCCTGCCAAACAGAGTAGCAAATCCCTCTTAGAAGAAATGCCAATTAAAGAATTATAAGGGGAATGGGGAAGCCTTGATCATGGAAGATAGAGGATACCTTCTGATTTTGCTAAGATGTTAATCATCTATGTTGTTTTGTCTTAGCTTAAGTACCCTCAGCACTAGAAGCCTTAAGTCTGAGAGCGAGTCACTGGGAGCTGCAGTAACTCAGCAAAGGCCTGAGCCAACACTGCTGGTGTGAGCTCCTTGCTCCTTTTCTGCTTAACTAGTGCTTAGAAATGTTGGGTCTGTTTTTCTGAGGCAAGGGCGCGTAGGGTCCAAGGCTTTCTTAGAGGGCGGGAGGAACGGTAGTAGAAGAAGAGTCTGGATGGAGAGCTGGCAACTGGCATGAACAGGGCCCTTGAACGCCTAAGACAGCCTCCTCATTGTCTCTCCATTTTTATAGTTTTAGAGAGATATCCTGCTGAATCGCATGCGCTTGTACATAAGTGGAAGGGGCATGTGTGAAGGAAAATATCCATTTGAGATATAGAAATGGCATTCTCCCCAACCTTTAGCTAACTTTTCATTAGCTGACAGTATTGAATATCAGTCATCGGTCTACTCATTTTCCAAGAATTCTCACATCCTATCTTCACAATGACCTTTTGTGGTAGGTCTTCCTTTGGGACATTACCTTTCTTTCATACATGAGAAGACAGGACTAGCAAGGTCAATTAAACCGCTAAGAGTACAAACCCAGGCCTTGTCTCTGGCTGTTAGAGACAGAGCTAGGGATGAGTTCAAACACTGTGCTATCTTCAAAATGTTATCTGAGAATCACAGTCATAGGTGAAATATTTTTACATTTAAGATAATTAGTTTTCTGACTAAGGGAAATATGTTATACTTACTAATATGTAGACACATGAGAAGATACAAGAGAAGCCAGCATGCTCCCAGTGCTAACAGATCCTCTTCAAACTCAACCACTGAGGAGAAGAAGATCCAGTGATGATGTCTTTTCATCTATTATGTATCTATAAAAGTTAAAATAAGGGCTGGGGTAAAAATACTCTTCACCTCCCATAATTAGGACAACTCCAATGGTAGATTACATGCTGAGCATGCATACATTCAATCTCCAAAACTGTAAAATAAGAATAAAAATTAAAATATAGACTTTTATTCAATCTGATTCAATCTGTCTCCTCAACTTTCTTTGTAGCACAGTGAAAATAAAAGAGCATATAGTTTAGATAATAAGAGAATAAACATATCAAATTTGTTTGTGACATTATTCAACGTTTTTCCCTTAAGTCATTTGAATGATTCTGCATGAAGTTATAATGATTTGAGGCAAATTGCTTATTTTCTTGATTTTCCTGAAGAATATTTTTACATTTTGATGATTTTCTAAACTAGTGGCTGCCTTATAATCACTGTGAGAAATTAATGTATAATTCTTTCGTTTCCTTCTAAGATGAGTTTAGAGCTTGTGATTCAAAGCAAGGAAGCAGCTAACAGAATGATCAGGACCTGTCCAAAGGACACAGTGCTCAACACAAAAGGTCTCCTTACCAACCATGTAGCAACTTATGATAGAGGTACTGCTGTGCTTTATTACAATTCTTTGAATAAAGCAGCAATAGGTTCATTATTTATAATAAAGAAATAATATGAAAGGACATAAAACAGTAGAGTGCTGCCTCCGTTGTATGAAAAAAATGGCCAAATTTAGAAATCATTGTTAAATAGTCACAATGATTGGGCAAGAACCATTATGGGATACTTTCATGGCTGGTGGAAGTTTGATGAGAAAATTTGTCTTGTTAATATGAAAGGTAGAATAATACCTTCACAGTGGACCAATTGGACACATAGTCCCTCAATTAAGGGACCTGAATGGATGTCAAATCAATAGTGCCAAAGCCTGACATGTGGTGCTTCTTGATGTAGCACATGTGGAAAGACCCATTTCTTATGTACTGTACTTGATGGGAGTTTGTCACCTGAGTGGGAACTAAATATCAAGCTAACTCCAAACACTTCACCTATATTCAAAATATCACCTTCATAGAAGACTGTGAATACTGTTCCAGATTACAGGAAAAAAAGCATGGTTTGTAGCTTAAATGAAATACATTATCTTGGATTGTATTCTGTTTAGGGATGGGGCAGAAGAGGTGCCATGATGGAAAATAATGAGATAATTGGTACTGTTTGCTAATAAACCTTAGAATAGATAATACTGAATAAATGTCATATTGAATTAAATAAGTACCCTTCATTTATACAAGAATATGTTTTTATTCTCAGGAAATACTGAAGCACTGGGAGAGTAAGAGGCATGATTGTCACAAGCCCATTGTAAATGGTTTGGGAAAATTGTGTATCATATGGAGAAGCAAGTAGACAGGTAAAAAAAATGTTAGTTGGTAAATTTGTATTTGGGAAACACAGAAGTCGCTTTTTTTTATTCTTAATAATTTTCTGCACATTTGAAATTAAGTTAAAATAACTTTAAATTTTTTATATCTACTGCTATTCTCACTGAAATAGTGTGTGTGTGTCCCCACATGCACACATGTAGTGCACATATGTACATGTATATACAGGTGCACATGTGCATGCCTGCTCATGTAGAAGTCACAGATCAATAGTAGGTGTGTTCCTTTAACACTCTCCACTGTATTCCTTGAGACAGTATCTCTCACTGAACCTGGAACTTGCAATCTTTGCTGGCCAAAAAGCTCCTGGGATCTACCTGTCTGTACCCTAAAGCAGAGATTACAATCACACATCTTAACATCTGGCCTTTTTTTCTATATGGGTGCTGGGGTTCAAACTTAGTCATCTTCTCAGCCTTGAATGTGTTTTCTATCTGTTTGCTTGAAGTGCTAGGAATTGGCATTTGGCATTGAGTCCAAGGACCAAGTGCATTTTAGAGAGCTCTTTACTACTGAACTGCCTCATCAATCCTTTTGGATGTAGTCTGTTATTTACTATTCTTTATATGTGTATATATAGATGTGTGCACAACTATGTGCACTTGGAAACAGGGAATGTCTGTGTACTACTTTATCACTCATTCCCTTGATAAAAGGTCTTTCCTTGGGCTAGAGATAGGCTGTCAGCCATCAAGCTTCAACCATCCTCCTGTATGTGGGTGCACACGGCCACGCCTACTCATGTTGCAGACTGCATCTCAGAGCTTCTCAGTTGTACAACAAATATTCTTACCAACCGAGCAAACCCCTTGATCTTTAAATGTGTTTTTAAAAGCTACGGCAGGCTGTTTAGAATAAATAAGTTATACAAGTTAGTTGTTAATTGATCAAATCATGGTCATATCAATTACTAGTCTCTTTTTACCACAAGAATATACATCTTAGGTGCAACAGATAGATACGATTGTATAGAAAGATAAGGTAGACTAGTTAGATAAGGTCTTCAAAAAACCTCAGAGACATACATTATATGACAATTGGAAATGTTGTTATTATTTTAAGGATTCTCTGACAATGAGACAGGTTAACTCCTGGCAGCACCCAGTCTACCTCAAAGAGGATGATGAGCATCAAAGAACCTCCTTATGGAGATGGCCACTGGGGAAAATGTCCTCGTTCCTACCACTGACAGAAATCTGGCCAAAAAAGGGTAAGTTTGGATGCAGGCAGAGTCAACAGCCAAACTCTGCCAAGACAGGGTAAGCAAGTCCTCACTAGTTCCTGCCTCACAAATATGTCTGTCAGATATATTGGGCCAGAAGGCTGAAGAAGATACTCCAACATTAGAGAGAGTTTTGGGTGACTATTCAGGTTGCAAACTGTCTCTGTCACCCTCTCATTTGGAAAGCTACAAACCTGCACTCCCAGTATACTCAGGTAATCAATTTTATTCCTTTTCAAGTCTCTGATGGGGTTGAAGACTAGATAGTTTAGTTTTACAATTAACTTTAGTTTTTAGGGGTTAAGATTATTTTAGGTCTAGATAGATGTTTTAATTTGATAGATATTGATTTCCATTCAGAATTTTAGATGCACCAAGATAGGAAAAATGTTTTCTTTAAAGCTGTCAAATACAAATAGCCAAAACACTAAGAATGTAACATTTATATAATTCCTGATTGTGTCATGGTTCTTCTTGCTATAGGTAGTTTATTGTATATTTATGTAATAATATAAATGTATATGTAAAAAATAAAAAATGTTTTTAAAAAGCTACACTACTTTAGTAGTTTTGTCAATGAGTCTCTAATAGAGGGCAAGCTGGGGATGTCTAGTTAAAAATCATAGGGGAGGGAAATAGGGTGAAAGCAGGAGGGAGGGTGGAACTAGAGGATACAAGAGATGGGATAACAATTGAGATGTAATATGAATAAATTAATAAAAAATTTAAAATGCAAAAAAAATTAAAATTAAAAAAATCTTTCATAAGCACACTTAATTTTATGAGCTGATATTCAGCCCTACGTTTAAGAATACATTCTTTTAGACAATATTTCAAGTGTCCCAGACTGAACTGAAATTCAGACTTGTTATACAGACAAGGATAAACTTGACCTTCTCATTCTCCCAGCTGCTGGGGTTATAAAGGTACTAGGCCTCTGTGTATGCCAGGCAGGTGATCTAGCAACTGAGTTTATCCTTCACCCTCAGAGAACTTTGTTCCCTAAAGGAATCATTAGATGAAAAAAGTATGTTTGGAAAAAGGCTTTCACAGAGGGATTTGGAATCTTATAAGCTTATTTTAATACCATGTTGTAGAAGTAGGAGCCAAAACATCACCATTTGGAAATTTAAAGAATTTATAAAGTGTAAACAGAACAGCTGAATAGAATATGGCAAGGATGCTAAAGTAAGAGGAGGGAGCTCTCTGCAGAGGCCTTTGATGACAAGCCAATACTCTGAGAAACAGAGACTGAGTGTGAATCTTGGGATGTTTTGTCTAAGAAAAATTTCTGGTTGGGTTAAATTAAATATGAATTTACAGAAGTTAAGAGCTTTATATTGGATACAAGCAGAGAACAGGAGTAAAAGGGGGTTGAGATAGGGGAAAGAACGAGAAACACAAACACACTGTTAAACAAATCAAAATGATATTTGACGCATTATACACAGACTTGGGAAACATAAAAGGTTATATTAGCATCTTATTATAGCACCTATTTATATTTCTTTGACATTTACTTATTTATAGTCTTCCAAGTAGAATATCTTGTTTGTGTATACTTCCTCCTGATGAATGAATGCCTAACTCTGTTTTCATGGTACAGGTCAACATTGCCTTGTATGTTCTCAATTCATGACCATGATGATCAGGATCCATTATGTCATATAAAGGCACTATCAGTAACTAAGAGGAAGAACATTAATATGAAACTTTCAGATGCTATTCTTTGGAATCCAGTTTTATGAAAGGTGGTTGCAGCTGATGTAATTGCCTTTTCTTATCAAGTTATTCTGTAGATCTGAGGTGTCAAATGCATTTTTGTCTGACGTGTCAACTCCAGATCATATATTAGGATATCTTAAATCTGTTCCAGAGGATTGCAAAGCTACTTGGCAGTGGATGGTAAACAGCTCAGACAGAGGATGGCGGTGTGCATACTCCTTCAAGACTTGCCCTCTCATGGACCAGGTCGCTGCCAACTACTGCTCTTGGAAAGGCTCCTGCATACTCTGTTTAGTCCACATATCAAGGCCACACTTCCTGTTTGTCTGATCTTGTAAGAAAGAAGCTAGCTTAGGGATATTTCTTTCTCAACTCTCACTAGCCAGTGATTATGGCTGGTGTCCATGGAGACTGTGAAGAAGCTAACTTTCTTGTTTTTAACAAGTAATTATGTTGTAGAAATGTGTTCCCCTTCTACTCTCTTGGTAACACCAAACTGGCATTCTTACTTAAATGTCTTGAGATAAGAATGACAAGTTAGAGCTGGCAAGATGACTCAGTCAGTAACAGTACTTGCCCTCCAAACAACCTCTTAATTATGTATGATATGGCATGATGCCCCCATACTCACAATCTATCTATCTATCTATCTATCTATCTATCTATCTATCTATCTATCTATCTATCT
>OU015745.1:95268395-95284685 GCA_907169655.1 Acomys percivali | reverse complement strand
TGTGTGTGTGTGTGTGTGTGTGTGTGTGTGTGTGTGTGTGTGTGTGTACACATTTGCTACTGTAACTCGTTAGACTGAGAGCAAGAAGCACAATGATATTTATGGTTAGAAGCTGCCCGACACCCTGCACCTCCTTAGAGCACAACCAGGAGAAGAGAGAAGGTGCTAACAGAGAGAAGGGGAAAGCTTTATGCCTGTTGTTGGAGTGGACCAGTCCCTGCTCTGAAAGACACTGGGGGACACCAAGCTTTTCCCACACAATTCTTCCTCTTTGTCACCAGTGACTTCTGTTGCTCTGCAGTCATCCCCCAGAACCAGGAAGCTAAATTATGCCCCGGTTTTAGAAACAGAGGCTAGAGAATCTCATCATTATGCAATGAGAGGAATCCACAGAGAGGAAGCTAAAGATTCTGGTCCATCCAGCTTGAACAGTCAAGAGTCATCATCAACCCAGTCACACCTCCCCATCCTTCATCCTTCTGGACAGAACAACGTGCAAAGGATGATGGAAGGTGGCCTTCAGGGAATCTAGCTTCTCCCCAACACACTGGAACCCTCCCAAACATACCCTGGAGCCCAGTGCCCAAACAAGCCTGTCACTCAACAGCCAACATCTTATTTATTCCTAGGAACACTCTTATAAATTAAATAAATCTTTTTGCCCTCATTTACAGAGAAATTCCAGCAGTTTCAATGGGTCATACAGATTCACAAGAATGATGTGGAGTTAGGACTCCACTGGTTCAGTTCCTGAGCTGGGCACCTATTCCCAGCGCTCACAATGGGAATTCCATAAGTTGGGCATTTCCCAAGGCTAGCCAAGGGGCACTTTGTTTTGGGAAGCTTTTCTGTTGTCTCCTGTGTGTGATACACGTGAAGGATGGTCAGCGTTGCTTTCTGTCACTTTGTTCGCCCCAGTCACCACCCCTCTACATTCCACGTTAGTCTCCCAGTTTCCCTCCTAGTTTTCTGATTCTCTTGTCACCCGCCTGAGAAATTACTTCCCACACATGTTAGGAAGTTGGTCATTTAACTCTGCTCTGAAGATTTGTATTTTTAAGAGGAAGTAGAATGAGACACTGATAAAAATGCACCACTCCTTTGAGTAGGAGCAGATCACTAGGTTTTTCAGAGAGGGAAAAATGATATTTTATGGACTGACCATAAGGCCTACATCCTGCCACAGACTAGTGAATGTAAGAATTCACAAACATTTAAACTGAGTTCAGGATTCTGGGTCTGTAGAAGACTAACCCAAATAAGCCTACATGTCTCAAAAAGATGAATCCTCCTGAGTCCTGAGAAATGAGAATCTTCCTGCATCACTGAGGCCCCAGACACATATGCTTTGTCCCGGAAAGGCAGCCAATCAGAGCACATGGTCTTCTGGGCAACTTTATCTCATGCTCAGGTGCAACCTATGTCTGGCACATGTCACTCAGTGCATAGTGGCTCCCAGAGATTCACAAGTTTAGGATTTCTGTAGCACTCAAACAAGCAGAGCCTGTACTACGAGCCTCATGGTGATAAGGAAACATCCTTTCTGACCTCCCATTTTGAGTGTGGAAATGCCGACTGCAACAGAAGATCTGCAGAAAGGAGGGGGTGAACTAGAGAACATCACCATGGTAACATATTTTCCCAGCATCATTTTTCTCCGGACCAAGCCCATCTCTAAAGCAATCCTTTCTAGAGCTATAGCCCTGTGAAGAAAGGGCCATGCATTTGCAACTCCCTCATGTATCACACTCAAGTGATCTCTTCTCCCTCCTCCAGTTCACAAGCCTCTGCTGTGAATCTGAGTGTTTATTTACTATTCTGTTAGGCAGAAGGTTTTTTATTTCCTTTTCATGAACCAGCTGCCCTACTTTCAGTCCCTAAACAGAATGTAATGAGCTATTAGAGGTTGGGTTTTTATTTTTTTTTCTTCTTCCTATATTCTCAGAGCCTACCTATGTGTGGTACATACATAGTAGGCACTTAGTAAATATTTCTTTAATTAGAAAAAGTTTAATTTGAAAAATAAGAAATGAATACATACATATATATAGCAGTAGGGAGCTTTCGTATATACCGATACCCATCATCATGTGACTAGATGTTAAAAGAGAACAACTCAATTTCCATTCCTTGACTATGCATCGGATTATAACTGCAGCTTGTGGGGCTGGAGAGATAGCTCAGTGGTTAAGAGCACTGACTGCTCTTCCAGCAGACCCAGGTTCAATTCCTAGCACCCACATGACAGCTCACACCTGGTTACAACTCCAGTTCTATGGAATCTGACACTCTCACACAGACATACATGCAGGCAAAACACCAATGCACATAAAATAAAAATAAATTACAGCTTGTTCCTTACTAAAGTCAATGCAAAGGGTGGGATTACCCTACCTAGAAGGTCAACTTTCTCATGGTCAACTTTCTCATGGTCAACTTTCTCATGGTCAAACCTTTAACCCAGATCTTATTTATTATATTTTGGTAGTTAATATTGTTTCTAAGCTTGATCTCATCTGGACTCAACTAAGAAAACACCTCTGGGCAGGTCTGTGGGGCTATTTCCTGGATTGATTGACTGAGAAGTCTCTCCTCCAGACTAGGCAGTGCCTTCTCACCATAACAGATAGAAAGAAACCTGCAGAGTGGGCTAACATGCTGCCTTTGCCTGCCCATCTTTCTTTTTTGTTTTGTTTGTCTTTCAAAACACAGTCTTACTATGCAGTTCAGGGTGTCCTAGGATTTACTAGGTGAACCAGGCTGACCTTGAACTCACAGAGATCTGCCTGCCTTTGCTTTGTTGCTTATGGCTCATTAGCACATGTTTTCTATTGCTGCTGCTGCTGCTGCTGCTGCTGCTGCTGCTGCTGCTGCTGCTGAAATTAGCATTATTGTTACCTGGATCTCGTGACCCGTTCACCCTTACTTTAAAGAAGATGTTGCTATTTTACTTTCAATCATGTATCCATGTATGTTTGAGTATTGTCTTGTGCATATAAGCACAAAGCCTGCAGAAACCAGGATAGGTCTTGGATCCTCTGGAGAGAGTTACAGCTGTCTGTGAGCTGACTAACATGGATGCTGGGAACTGAGCCCAGGATTCTCAGCAAGGGTATTAGAGGCTCTAAACCCCTGATTCATCTATCCAGCCCCCTTTCTTTCCTCTTAAGAGGGTGGGTCTTGAACTTATAAAGGGAAGCAAACATATTTGCTTCTAGTTTAAGTTGCGGCACCCTGAAATGATGAAATTTGGATAAAAGGAGCACGTGCAAGTTTTCGTTATTACTCACACAGCTTTTTTTTTTGTAAGCTTTAAACTCTCAACATTAAAAAAAATACATGGGAAAAAAAGTGCAGATTTCTGTATTCAAACCTCAAAAACACTGATGCAGTTAGTCTTGGGGAAATGCTTCAAGTAACTCTTACATATGTTATAAGTAGATCCAGTTTTGAAAAGCTTGCAGAAGACCTAAAAACCGCTGTTATTGAAGTGACTTTGGAACACAGAGATGCATGTGAGGAGAGGGTACAGCAGATGCTAATCTGCATAATGTATATTTGGTAGGACCTGGCTCACAAGCTTCTCAAGTGGGTAGACAGACAGGTGAGTGATACTCTGCTAAAACCTCTCAAGGAACTACGTATCACTTGGCTTTTTCTATGGACATCGAAAGGCCAATGGTATCTCAAACTATCTGAATGCTGAGCTGTCAGGTGGAAGTCTGCATGCTCCTTCTTTTCACGGCAGTGAGTCTCATTCACACAGGTGACCCTAATTGCCGAAGTCTTTGCTACAGTGCTAGCCTTATGCAGCTTATTTCTGCAATCAAGTAACTATTCACAAATAACTAATTTACAAAATCGTCGGAACAGGGAACAAGCAAAGCCGACTGTTACAGGCAGCCCATGTGGATATCCGTGCAGATAATTACTGAGCACTTCCTCTTCTCAGAATGTCAGTGTCACCAGAAGATTCTCACTAGGAGAAAGGAACAGGAACAATGAAGATAATGAACAACAAAACTTAACATAGAAGGAAATCTCATGGACCCTAAGAGTTAGCTACGGAAGGCCGCTGTAACAGTGATGGGAACGTCAATTAGGCAGAAGCTTGCTTAATGGCAGCTCAGTGCTACTTAATGAGGAACTGAGACATGTTCCCGCAGGTGGGTGTGTCTTTGTTGTCAAATGGCCAGTTGAAAAGGAAAAACACAAGGCAAACTGTGTGTTTTGCTTATATCTTTCTTTAGGTCTTTTATTTTGCTCTATCATACACTAACTGTATACCTTTCTGCCATATTCCACAGTCTAGTCCTCAAAGTAAAACTAATCTTAAAATTATATATATATATAATATATATATATAATACATATACATATGCACATATACAAACACACACACAGTGATGATTATGCGAGATTGGTGTGTATTTGGTCCTGGGAATGGAACCTAGGGTCCTGTGCACACTAGGCGGGCACTGTACTGCTGAGCTACATCTCCAAGCTCTTAAGTGTCATACTGTTCAGGGCTACCAGGGAAGGCACAGAGGCTTGTTGGGGCAAACGAGAGCCTTTCCGTGGTTTTCATGGGATAGATGGACAGAGACTGAGTAACTAGTTCAATCTCATCTAGCATTGGCTGGTATCCAGGAATAGCAACTGCGTTGAAGTCTCTAATATCTGCCCCTGGTGTGGTTAGGGTGAGGGAACACAGGTGAGAGACGTTGGGAAAAGGAAGTGGTTGGAGAATATTGGTTATAGACTGGTGAATATAATAGATGCTTACCTCCTTCACTGCATCCTAGTTATCTTATGTAGACCTAATCTCCAAAGTGACAGAGTTTGCACATTGCAGAAATAGTTTAAATTTGCCTATTTAGACTTAAATAAGGTGATGATAATTGGCCACTATGATGGAACTGACATGCGCATAGAAAAAGAACATTGCTTGCTCCAAGTCCATCCTATAGCTAGCCATCTACAAACCAGGAACGGGTCTCTCATCAGCAACTAGCCCACCCGACACCTGATTTTGGATTCCCCAGCCTTCAGAAATCAGAGAGATGCTTGTTATTCAAGTCATTCAATCTATATTCTTTTTTAATAGCAGACTGAGACCAGTGCTTTTATATGTGAAATGTGTTCCACATGGAATTTCTCACTGTCTTGAGGATTTGGCCAGACTCTCCTAGGTCAGAAAAACTCCAAAATGCCACAGCATCATTAACAAATTGAATGGGGGCAGGAGGTTGGGAACTCAAAGGCAGAGGCCTGAAGAGTCTGGGGACTGATGAACTGCTAGAAAAATGGGAGGGGCCATCTATTGAAAGCCAGAGAAAGAACCAGGCTATAGACTATAGAAAAATGAAGTAATTGTCACTGTCGGTAACCTAGAAATAGAAATTATAACTATGAGGTTGGAAACTAAAGAGACTAGGAGGCAGAATACTCAAAGTATCAACCTGTGTCTTGGGGTTTCTAGTATCTAGTGATAAAAAACATTACTACCCAAAACAAGTTGGGGAAGAAAGGATTTATTTGGTGTCTGCTTCTACAACACAGTCCGTCACGGAGTCAGGCAGGAACTTGAATGTAAGAACTGAAGTGGAGGCTATGGGGGGTGTGGCTTCTGGCTTGCTTCTAATTTGTTCAGCTTGCTGTCTTATGCAAGCCAGAACCAGCTGCTCAGGGGTGCTACTATGCACAATGACTGGGCCTTCCTATGTGGATCACTAGTCAAAACAACACCTCCATTGACTTGGCTGCAGGACACTCTTATAAGCAGCATTTTCTCAATTAAAGTTCCCTCTTTCAAGATATGTCTTGGTTTGTGTCAGGTTGACCAAGACCGCTCCTCACAACTGGTGTTCTAAGTCGCCTCTGACAAGATTTTGAAGAGAAATAGGGAGAAGCTGAAGAGATTGCTGTTCAGTTTTCAAGCTTGTTTTGGAGGAAATATCTCCCACTCAAGACATTCTGGTTTATACACTATGACTATTTCTCATTTCCAGTGTCTCCGGCTGGTAAAACATTTTGAAGAAAGGCACAATCCCACGTACACTATACTGGGAAACTGAAGTTGCTTCTAATTCATCCTCATGGGTTCTGAGAAATGGTACATCAATGTTGTTTGAGGTTGAAGTTTTGCAAACTACAGTCTTCCAGGCATATTTGGCCTGCCACTTGTTTTTGAATAAAGTTTTATTGAAACACTGTCATACACATTTGTTTACATAGCATCTATGGTTGCTTTTGCAGTATAATCAGAGGCTGTATGACTCACAGTTATATGTTTCTTACAACAGTGTTCACAGAAAACATTTGGTGGCCCCATGTTAAAAGCAGTGACTCTAGCAATAGTTTGTAACATAGAATATAAGTGAGACCAGCATTTACACAGGAGTATAACTTTTTACTGGGACCGAATGAGTGTTAGAACAATAAAGAAACATAGGAAGGGAAAAGTAAGGATAGAAAAGAAAGAAAATGCCCAGAGATGGGGGATGAGGTGTCAGAAAGAGATTTGATAGGAAGAATAGAATGATAAGGAGAAAAACAACTACTATGTCTTCTATGGAGTGGGTATGTGGTCACAGTGCTTGAACCGTGTGATTTCTGGTTAGTGGCTGTGCTTTCCTGGTTCTGT
Organism: Acomys percivali; assembly: GCA_907169655.1. Classification (NCBI taxonomy): domain Eukaryota; kingdom Metazoa; phylum Chordata; class Mammalia; order Rodentia; family Muridae; genus Acomys; species Acomys percivali. The sequence goes on along the minus strand of OU015745.1, from coordinate 95,278,039 downwards.
CTTGCACACGCTCAATGTTATTACACTACAGTCAATGAAAGGATCCGTGCCGCTTCACAGAACATTCACTCTCCCCATATTTGAGGCTCAGAACTCTGCCACTGATGGTGCTCTGAAATGTGCAAGTTGTTTTGCCAAAATGCTAATGATCCCAAACTACCTTCAACTAGTTCCTGTCACATGACGTTTCTGGTTAGAGAGGCAAGCAGAAATCACTGGTGGAAATTTTACAGAAAGTCTTTTTTTAAAAAGAGGACAGACAGGTGGCTCTTTACTTTCGTATGTCATTTCACTTGTTCTCCTGTCTGGAGCATGAATGCGATTTGCATAATTACTGTGGTCATCACGTGACAGCAAAGATGGAAGCAGTGTGCTGAAGATGAAGGCAGAAAGTCAGTGAGAATGTAGGTCCATATGAGAGCTTTGGGATGGTCATGTCAGCCTTGGGGGATCGAGCTGCCTATATCTGTAAGAGCAAAACAAATCCTTTCTATATTTTGTACCATACTTTTGTGGGCTTATTTACATCTAAATGAAGCATAATTATTATTGCATATTATATTACTACATATCTAATCTTTGTTTTTTTTTTCTAAGTTTTCTCAGATGTCATGGAGCTAGTGATATCTCCAGTCAACTGCAGTGGGAAAATTGATGAGTGCATGCCTCGTCAGCCTCAGCACACTTTCTAGGCATATACAGTCCAGGATCCCCTACTGAGGCAATGGTGTCATCCACAATATGAAGACCTTTGACTCAGCTAATAGACCTCAGCAAACCCCCACTGGCACACCACAGGCCAACCTGATCTAGGCCACTCTACACTGAGACTCTTGCTAAGTAATTCTAGACTGTCAAGTTGACAAAAGCTAAGCATCACACAACCCCTACATACATAATTGATGAGGAATAAACGGATTCTTCTAATATTTTGACTTTCAGGGAGTAAGATATATAAATTAATTGTCCTTTAGATTACACATTCCTTCTAATATATTACTGGGACAACTTGAAGATGTTTCACGTAGAAGTATAGAAAGAAGGATGGAACAATGGAATCAAGAATCCTATACCTATTTTGCATTGACAAAAACTATAAATTGACTGAATTCTGTAAATAGCTTTCCTTCTAGGACCACTTTAGTGGTTCTTAACCTTCCTAAAGCTGTGACCCTTTAATACAGTTGTTGTGGTGACCCCCCCAACCATAAAATTATTCTCATTGCTCCTTCATAACTGTAATTTTCCTACTGTTATAAATCGTAATGTAAATTTCTGATATACAAATATCTGATATGTGACTCCCAAGGAGGTCACAACCCACAGGTTGAGAACCACTGCTCTGGGATGTTTCTCTAATGCTCTAACATCAACTTGCCACTGAGCAGTCCAAGTCAATTCCAATTTACACTCTCTGCAGCCAGTCCCAAACTCACAGGCTAAGGGCTCATCTCCATCAACCTCGGTTCTACTTGAGATGCCAGTCACAAGCCCCAGGACTGCCCGTTACATTGACTCGGTATAAATCGGAAGTTCCCACAGCTCCCTCATAGAGTTTGATAATTGGCTAGAATGCCTCAAAGAACTCAGGAAAGCTACTCTGCTTGTGTTTACTACATTGTTATAAAAGACACAATTAAGGAACAGGCAAATAGAGGTATGGGGAGATGGAGGGTTGCAGCAGCTGTGCCCTCCCTGACGATGCTAAAGCAAGTGGATGTTTACCAAATCTCCTTGTTGATGAGCTTCTGCTGTAGCCACCCTCAGCTCTCCCTTTCAGAGTTAGGAGGTTGGGGGCTGAGAGTTCCTACCCTTCACTTATGGCTTCATGTTGTTGATGAAGAACCCATATCATTACCCTACCTAGGAGCTCCAGCCTATGCTATCTCATTTAATCGGGTGTGCTCAAAGAAAAGCTTCAGGCATCATAAAATTCACTTCCATTACACAAGGGATACTAAGGGCTTTAGGAGTTTTGTGCCAGTGACAGGGGATGAAGCCCAAATGTATTTCTTTTTAAAAATATAATTCCTATTTATTCTTACATATACATACAAAGTATACATACAGAGTATGTCTTCTTCACAGAGGTAAACTTATGTGTGGTACATAAGTATGGCCAAGATCCTGTGACTAGGGGACTCAGAGGCCATGGAGTGCACCTAGTACCAATATTTTGCTTAAAGACATGTATCAAGATGCCTTCTAAGTATGTATCTCCCTACCCACAGAGTAATGGCATCCTGTTGTCATCAGAGAAGCATCTTTTTGCATGGATGGTGGTCAATACAGAGACTCAAAAGAAAAATGGTCTGAATGCAGAGAACAAGATGGTCTAGGACAGACTGTAAGGGACAGAGGATGAGGAGAACTAGGGTAAATGATATCTCATTTTTCACTTTTCTTTTCCCTTTTTAAGAACCATAAAAACAATAGACACACAAAGTCCATATTTCCACAGCAGTGAATAAGGATATTAACTTCATACAATTTTTGGCTTATAAATCTTGGAAAGGAAGCAGTGAGGAGCAATTTGAAACTACAGACACAACCACTGAGTATAGGCATTGAATGTCATGTATCCTGTTCTGGGTGGCATCTTCATCACATATTCTCCATAGAACTCAAGATATTCTGAGGTAGATGAGAAGCATTTCATATAAAGGAAACTATAAAGACATGTTAATCTGGGTGGACACCTCCCCTCCAGAAATAGAGTCAATAAAATTAGATATCTGTTTACGGAATTTTTATGGGCTTTGCTATTTGCTATCAGGTGAATATGTAACATCGCAGTGGAATGTGCAGCCTTTCTTCCTCTTCTGAGTGACAGACACTGATAGCCTTTGATTACGCTTATTGATAGGTAACAGAGATGGTTCTTCAGGTTAATGATATCAGCAGAAATTTACACCTGAGGTGAAAGTCTAAGTCCACTAAGATAGGAGTTCTACTTTCTAGAAAAGACAACTCAGAATCTGGTCAGGCCATAGATAAGGGAAGGATGTCAGAGAATGACATGTGTTAAAGCTACTTCCATGGAACTGTCCTGATCAGGGCTCATTTCTTCCTGAAATATTTTTTTATATGTACAGAGCTACCCATCCCTTGGCCTGTTTTGCCCAGAAATTTAACTCTCTTACTTTGAGCACCTACATAGCAGCTGTTTGACTTAACCTTTAACATGCATTCTTACATCCATCATTAATCTTTATAATCTGTCCCTGACTCAATTGGCTACCCATGACCTCATATGACCTTACCTGCCATCAAGTCATGTATCCCAGTATAGGGAAAATGCTATATCTGAACCCAGTCATTGCAAGAAGGGTCCTAGTAGTCCTCTGCAAAATGCTGCCAAGAAACAAAACACACTCGGGCACTCTGGTACACACACAGCATCAACAAGCACCACTCAAGCACTGGTGGCTCCCTTAACAGTTAATTTATGAAAAAAGACATAAGAATCTGGCCCTTTTCGTTTTTAATGAAAGATATGTTTTTAATACAATACATTCTCTTCAATCAAAAGTTTTTGTGTTTTAGCAACAGACATTTAAAATATTATTTATCTTTGCCTGTGTGTAACCAAAACACTTAGTCTGTTCTAATCATTTCACTAAAGAAATCAGCAAAGAAAATTGCTTTCTTCCCAAATCTACACAGAAAAATTGACTATTCATTTATCAAATCATTAAATTCTAGCTATAAAGTGTTGTCTAGACCCATCCCAGAAAACAATACAGAACACTGTCCAGACACCGGAGTGGAACCACTCTAAAGACACAAAGTTAAGCATATTTTAAGTGCAGAAAAATAGACAGGTCCATCTGTAAGCTATGAACATGATATGTCCAGAATAAATGGTCTTAATATTTGCATATGGATTGTAGTCAATCCAAAAAATACACAGGCAGATGCATGTCTATGTTAAGCATTACTTACATAAATGTGAAATATGCCATCTGCATTTATTATACCTTCACTTACATGTAAAATAATTTACACTAGCATTTGCTTTTGAGGAGAAGTAAGGCAAACTGGGAGGCTCACACAAATGTGATAGAGAAAACTAAAACACAGAAAAAAAACCATGGTTTTTAATTTTGCAACATAGTTGTGTCTCTAAAATGAAGAATGAGTCCAACAAGGGGACTAATGGCTTTGCAGATCTGTTACTAATAATGTGAATTGAAGAAAGCAAAGCAGTTAAAAGCTAGCAACTATGGGCAAGCCTAGAGATAACAGCAGGGAAACTCAGGGTTTCCAGGCGATCAGAAGCGGAGTGGGGCAACAAACGAACCATGCAAGGAAGAGCAACTACAACCAGTGTGTTTGGCAATTGTGTGTGTTGTTGCTTCGCTGAACTGATCAAAACACTGCCGATTTGTTTTGGTTTGCTTCCTGCCACTGTAATGGATGGATACCGAGCAGCTGATTGTATCATTGTTCAGTTGGCTGGATTTGGTCATTAAGATGGATGGAATGATTGGACCAAGTGTCTCATGGTCTGATGGTCTTGGTCACCTAAATAGCATTGATATCGATCATGGAGAGATCTGAACACCGTGCATTCTCTCTTCTCCAGTAGGTGCACTATTACATCATCTATGTGTTGCTCTGGTGGCTCTTTTCATGCGATCCCTGTTTTCAAACAGTCTCAGAGAAATAACTTGCATCTAAAGAAGATCTAAAATTAACACAGACCAGCAATGTAACTATATTAATACTCACAAATCTACAAAGATGTTATAAGTAATACATCCATGAATACCACCTACCGCTGAGATGCTGCTTTTAAAAGACTACAAGATAAACTTTTCCTATGGGATTATCAAGTTAAGGTTTTTGGGTCCTGACAGAATTTCTTCCATAATCCACCCCCAGTATAATTTCAGGTCAAAATTTAAATGTAAATTGTATTCTAGCAACTGCATTGTATCGTACCCTATCTCCACGTTGCACTCATAAATGACACAAACCACCAGCCTTAAGCCCGCCTCCTGCCCTGGAAGAATATTCAATGAGGCTGGGAAGTAAATCTGCATCCCTGGACCTGAGGCCTCCAAGTTTTGCTATGGCTGATGAGCTTTCTTCATGTTTTGTGGCTATTCTATGCTGTTCTTCAGAACCAAACACTGAAATCCCAGGCCAAGTCCTGGATTCCTGCGGAGCCCGTGCCATAGTTCTGCCCCTGATGCTGGTCCTGCCTGTGTTTGTACCTGTCTATCTTCTTCTGCCTTGATTGTAACCAATCATCCTAAGACAGGCCTCTCTGTCTCTCTGCCCAGAGTGCCAGGCTCTATTGCAATAGATTTGGCTAGCCCTTGGGCCCCACCTGGCACCTGTCACTCCACCCCAGGAACCAGAGCCTTGCCCAAACTCAGCCTTCTGTCAGGGTTACTGCAACATATGGGCACATCCCCTAGAATCATGACCGCCACCTGCCTGGCTCCCAAGGGCTCATCCACTGCTGTGCCCTGTCCTTCCACATCGGACCTAATGCTCAAGATTGCTTGAACCACGATTGTGCTTTCTCTGTGTCCTTTCCCTCTTCTGAACCATCTCTCCATTTCCATCTTCATGGCTATTTTCCCACTGTCCAATATTTCCAATACTGACATTTCTCATGTAAAATCCACTTAGGCCTTGATCCATCAGAGTCTCAATGGCCACTTCAATAATGCTATGACCCTAAAGGCTTATCCGGGTAATCCTAACTAGTCATTTTGACTTTCCATATCTGTTATCTGAACTGTAAAATGAAGGGTGTTAGAGCGTGATGCCCCAAACTCCCTTTAGTCATAATCCCCTTTCACTCTACAAAAAGCCCAAGGCTTTGGCTTAGAGATGTGAGGACATTGTAAAGTGAGGATTCAAACAGTTGGTTAGGAATGGCTACACCAGGGTGACTCAAAAGTCAACATCTTGCCATCTAATTTGACTCTACTTAGTATTACATTCATGATCTGGGAAGGGGAGTAGGCAGCATGCTGGTGATACACATCTATATTAAATTTTATACTCACAGCTATATTAAATTTGTAGCTATTCAAAGTGGAGTGATCCACACAGAACTACAAAGGCTTGAAAGATAAATAGGGGAGAAAATCAGAACTTTGCTTACAAAAATATCAATGGATTTATCACAGAAGAAAGGGGATTCAAACAGGTGTTTCTTAGAAACACTGTAAAGACTGAAAAGACCATGTCCAAACTATCCAGGGACAATTTTGGTTAAAATTTTCAATTAAGAAAGCAATGGAGTAATATAAACTAATAGTCAAAGCTATTTGGAAAATATATAATAGAGATTAGGAGGAGAACTAATCTAGTTCTATAAGGAACATGGGAGCTGCTTTTGAAATCTTCAGTACACGCACAACACACACTCTGCGTGCACAAACACACACACACGCACACACACACACACACACACACACATACACTAGTAAATAAACAAGCATTATTTAGACATGAAATACAAGCAACTGAGAGTCATCCACTTAGTGACAGCTTGTTAAGTCACAAGTGTGTGTCCCAGGCCCTGATCTGGAAAACCAGAGACATCAAGATAAACAAACCTGAATTCCTTCCTTAAAAACATTGGTGGTTTCTCAGCTTCTCTACCTAATGGTGGAAATAGAGAAGCAGATAAACACAGTCCATAGCGTGTGGTTAAGTGCCTATGTGAGAAAGAATAGTAACACACAGACCAGCTGACCTGAGGAGAGCACTCGTCTTTCACAGTGGAGTCTATTTCGGCTGTTATTTGGAAGAATGAGAATTCGATCCCTAAACAATGGGGGAATCATTTGGTGAATTGAAGTCAGTGTACACAAAGGCACAGAGATCATGAAAGTGAAGACATGTGGGAAGAATGCAGCAAGTTAGATGTGGAGGGCTGGTCTCAGAGAGAAGGGAGGGCAAGCTGCATAAGGGTGAGGTACTTGGGTGTTTCCCTGTAGTAAAATGACTGGTTGTGGGGCCTGAAGTAGAAAGCAGGTCTGCTGAGAAAGATGATGCTGTCTCTAAGTAGAAGAAGCTTGAAGTGAAAGGCTCAACCAGGAAAAGTAATTAGGAAACTAGTCTTTAAAAACTTGCTTTGCAATATGAACTATAAGTATTTGACACCTAGAGGATTTCATGAGTTACTGAATGGAGGTAGGGAAAAACAAAGAGACTTCTGGGATGTTCCTGGCCTGGGCAAGTGGGCAGGTGGTGGCCCTGTATACCAGAATAGGAATTACAGGAAGAGGTGCATATTGTAGTGAGAGGATTCGAGGGGGAAGATAAGATGTTCATTTTGGGAGAATGAATCATGAATATGGAGAACTGCATTTGAAGCAGGATTCCAATAATGTCTGGGCTGAAAATAGAGGTTTGGGAGTCATACACAAGAACTGTGGTGGTGGTGGAATCTGTGGGCACTGCTGAGAGTGCCCAAGCAAGTGGTGGCAGAGAGAGAAACCTGACAAAAAGGAGAAGGCATTCAGACATGGAAATCAAAACTAGAATCTAGATGTCACTGAAATAAAGATAAAAGGAAACTAACGAAAAATGAAATAAAACAAGACTAGTGACTTTTAAAGCTTCAGAGAGCCCTTGAAAGGTAAGAAATGAAAAAGTATGTTTGCATACGTGTGTGTGTGTGTGTGTGTGTGTGTGAGAGAGAGAGAGAGAGAGAGACAGAGAGAGAGACAGAGACAGAGACAGAGAGACAGAGAGACAGAGAGAGAGAGAGAGAGGGTGGGGGGAGGGAAGGGGAGAGGGAGAGAGACTATGAAATTCTCAGTGACTTAATTACCCTTCCTAATGTAATGAACGAAAAAGGCAAATTGCTGTGAGTTGAGAATTGAAGAAGAGCAAGTAAAGATGGCAGGCAGGGGAGTGAGACAGAGAATTGGGGTCAAAGGAGAGCACTTTATTAATAAAGAGATGGAAGAGGCTACGGTGTTCTTAAATGGTGAGGCTAAACATTCAGTTGAGAGGAAGAAGGCATTGAGTGAGAGGGAATAGAAGAATTAGGGTCTCCATGGAACTAAAGGATGCTCTTCCAATTATGGAGGAAAAAACTTCTGCCTCTAGTTGGCCAGGTCCTGAGGCTGCTAAAGAGGAAGGTGGCAAATGAGCAAATGGCTGGAGTCTCTAACTGAATACACTCACTTTGCAAATGGGAGCAAGGTCATGGTGTTAGTCATTTGTGATGAAATAAAAGAGGGCATATTTCCCTTTAGTAAGGTCAAGGAGCAAAGAAATATTGAAATATGAACTCTTTCTAATAGAAGAAAATGGAATAGAAAAGCAGAGGCTCAGGCACTGCTCGTATCTGTGTTTCTCAGGGATAGCTGGCGGGAGTAGACAAAGAGGCTAATATGAGCAAGAAGAGGCACAGTTGGTGGATTCTGGGGAAAGGGACTGGCTTTGCAGAGGGGCAGCATAATCCTCCTCTTTGGCATGAGGAGGTAGTGACAGTTTCTAGACTTAGTCGCACACCTCATTAATGAAATCTCTAGAGTATCTATGACAAGGTAGAGTAATTTGGACTGGATACTGAGTTAATTGTGCAGACAAATATTTTGTTGATAATGAATTGTTTGGCCCTTGTATGGAGAGTGTATTCTATTTTCATGGCCATAGATACTGTCCTCCACTCTGTCTTAACCGATTTTTTTTTTTTTTAAGAATTAAAAATATCTCTCCTTTATCAGATTTAGGGATAACACAAAGCTAAAAGGGACAGATATGACAAAGATGTGTGGTGACAGAATTGAGATCTAAGTTATTGACAAGGTGAAATTTACAAGATCAAAGTAATGCAATGCCTATATAACATTTTACTCAAGTGAAAAAAAAATCAAACAGATCTCAGCAACAGGAGCAGAGAAGCACAGTATTGTAGAGAAGATACTGAGTTTTGTCGTGTGGTGCGTTAAAGTACAGGCTGGAGCACACCAATGCTGTCCTAGACGTGGCTGTATAAACTTCTGTAAACCAACTGTTTTCAGTAATCTGAAAGCCAGTGTTAAATTCAGTTATTACTAAAAGCTGAATTACAGAAACCGAAAATTAACAATGCATTAGAATGAGCACAAGATGCACCCATTTCTAATTATTTATCTATGCCCCTTTTTGTTAGACAGGCTCCATTGTACTCTTAAAGTGTGGAAGTGCTACAAATTATGTCTTCTCCCTTCCCTGAGAGCCAGTTGTTAAATATTTGCCAGTATATTACTGAATAATTTCACTATTAGCTGTGTTGATGGAACACATGCTGATAGCTCCTGCTACACACAGACATACTTACCCACCCACACATATGCTTACAGTTCTCATGTATATGTATTGAAATGCAATACTTATAGTTATTATGATGGTTTGTTCATTCATCTAATCAAGTTGTTTCTCATTTATGTATGTTACATTTAGAAAGTCATACATGGGGGCTGGAGAGGCTGCTCAGTTGTTAAGAGCACTTACTATTCTTACAGAGGGCCCAATTTTGTTTCCCAGCACCAACTTAGGCACCCCACAGTGACTGGGGACTTCAGGGTTATCTGGTGTCTCTGGGCATTCATGTGCACATCAATACCCAGAAACACACACACACACACACACACACACACACACACACACACACACAC
>OU015745.1:95250131-95268385 GCA_907169655.1 Acomys percivali | reverse complement strand
GTGGATAGCCAAACATCCCAACAGTAATCCAAAGACAAAGTAACATGTTTTCTTTAGTACAAGACATTTTAACCTTTAATAGCATTGAGTAGGGAGATGAGCCCAGATCTTATAGGTGTTATCTATTCTGCAATCTTTGAAGTTCAGCAGCATGCAAGGTAAGCCTAAAGGCATGCAGCAGGGACCGATTTCTGTGACTCTAATTATTTCGTAGCTGATTAAGAGGGAGCCCACGTCCTCATTGTCATTCAGACCATTAAACACATCCACTTTGATGGAAGCCTAGAAGATGACAATTTACTAACATTAGGCAGTCTCTTAATATAGCCAATATCAGGACTGAGGTAGATAAAACTTTAATGAAAGCTCCCTGAATTTTAAAAAATGACAATAAAACATTAGAGAGGTTAGCTGGCAGTAGGGAGATGAACAAGATGTCATTTGTGAGCTCTAGCTAGAATATGCTAGTCTTTCAATGCTTCAAATAAGCTAAAGAAATCAGATTTGAGTTAAAACATGTAAGCTAAAGCCAATACAGTGTTTTCTATAACTCGTCAGGTTTTTGTTTTGTTTTGTTTTGCTTTGTTTTTGGGTGCTTTTGAAAGATTATGTTGTGAATGAATATGTAGAGTAGCTACAGACAGTTTTCAAGAATTAATGCTTTGTAATTTTGTCTTGGAAATACGGAAGGGCATCTTTGTCAACAATTAGTTTTAAAAGGTCTGAATGGTTGACATACTTAAAAGACATTTAAGACGTTGAGATGAAGGAGGGGGTGTGCAGTGAAGACTTGTTTCTAAAGGCCTCAGATGCACAGAACTGAAAGCCAGCAAAATAACTGTGTTTAAAGGAAAATCAAGTGAGCAGTAATAGTAACATTTACTCCAGCGCCTTAAAATAAAGGGATGGAAAAGTTTGAAGAAAATCTGTGGCCAGAGACCATTGGCTACTTGGGGTGTACTTCATATGCTTTCTAGAAAGGATCTTATTGTAAATCAGTTAGGTTTCAAGCATGAAAGAGTAGAGGTTGCTAAAACCTGATAAAATCATATTGAGTTGAGGCAAGAGTAGAAGTAGAAAACTAAGCCAAAAGACCTGATTATAAAAACACAGTTCACTCCTGGTGAGGCTGAAGTCTCATCCAGATGCTTGAAGTCAAGACAAGCAAACAATGTGAAGTTATGGAAGTGAAAGGTTTTGTAGCATACAGCTACAAGTTGTATATTATATATACTGCCAGGTCCAGCCCCGAGGTGAAGGGCAGGGCCTGAAGAAGGGTGGATGCAAGAGCACAGAAGGAGGAAAGAGAGGAAGCGAGGAAAGGGAGGAAAGAGAAGGAGTCAGGCACAGGGGATAAGGAGGAGTTTGCAGCCAGACTGACTGGCAGTCAGAATGCTTCTTTATTTATACAGAACTCAGTAGGCAGAGATGGATGCATGCTGTTCCACAACATAGATCATATCATTTTTGTGCCCAGGCACGTGTTTTAACTTCCTCTTGTTTATAAGTTTAATAATCATTGATCAAATATGACAGAACAGAGTTATTTTTTACAATCCTTTTCCCACATCAATCCAACAACACAACTTATAACAATATTGAAGTTCAAGGGAATATTTTGCCAACGCATGACAGCCCGTTCTTGGTCTGGTAGCTCTTGTGGTTTCAAGGGCACTAGATAGAAAGAAAATCTCCAAGCCAGCCTGGTCAGATTGTTATGTCCAAAGCAGTGTATTGTTAACTTTTAAAATAGTCACAGTGCAAATTATCAATAGGTCCAAGAAAAGTCATTAGGCCAAAGTTGCTGCAGTTACTTTTCAATTTCTGCCAAAATAAAATTTGAATATTTTATATATTTGTAGAATATGTTTATATGTCTAATCTTGCTATTTTTTGTTCCTTCATCATACAATACCATAGTGGCCCTGTATAAGTTCACTTTTTCTAAGAAAGGGAGACCTTAATATTTTATTCTTTTATCATTTGTCCACAGCAGTTTTTTGCCCATCTGTATAAGGAAAAGGCCTTTTAATTTGATCTGCTGCCAGCTTCTCTAGCCTACCAAATATTGTTTGCCTTTTAAATTTTACTTTTTTAAAAATTATCTTGTTCCTGAGTAAGAAACATCCAGGGGCAGATGTGCCAAGAGTATCTTTAAGTCAGAGCCTCATAAGGAGGTCTCTGGCATAATTATTTGAGTCACAACCTCCAGGGCATAAGACCTTGAACTAGGGCCAGATAAGAATATCTCTCTGAAAGTAGGAAGGGTAGTACAGTCAGGACATTCCTGGGGAAGCTTAGAAGCAATGCTCCTGGGATAGAGCATAAGTGATTCAGAAGAAAATTTTCATCAATCTAATGTCTCCAAGTTGTAAAAAGAATAAAAGCCCCCAAACATATGACACGTAGAGAGCAAGGCCAAAAACTAGGGGACTGTACCACAGCGATTGCATCACTCAGCTCAGCTTTACTGGAGCTTTGTCAGACAGTTGTGGGGCTTCATGACTTTTACTGTTCCCATTAAACATGTCAAAGTGAATGAGGTATATCATTGGGCTGGGTATCATGGGGCTAGAAAGTAAATAAAAGCAATGCGTTTAGGGAAATGATCTCTAAACAAGGATGCCCTTTCTCATGGAACAGCAGCTGACATTTAATGGGGCCCAAATGAGGACTTTCAAATTTGGACCCCAACAAGAAGACTGTTGGTTATCATTTCTCCAAGATCTGTATATTATAGAAAGACGTATAGAATGGGACAAGTTTGAGGAATAGTGAGAGATAATCATGATCTTGTAGAAAAAAAAATCACTATTAAAATACATGGGTATCCTGAAAATTAGAACAACCATTCTGCTCTTCCTTTTTTTCTTTTATTCTTTTTCTTCATTCTTGCGCCCCTCCCAACCCCCATCTCTTGCTCTCTCATTTCCTTGCCATCTCACTCTCCTTCACTCTTGCTCTCTCTATGGCTCAGGAGAGGCCTCATGCAATATAATCTTTGCTGTACAAGCACGAGGTCTAAAGTTTGGCTCTCCAGAACCTATTAATGAAGCCAGAGGGACCAACAAACATAGTGGCCTCCTGTAATCCCAGAGATAGGCACTTTAGACAACCTGGCTAGCTCAAGCTTCAGCAAAAAAATCCTACATTGATAAAAAAGCAGAGAGTGATAAATGGAAGTCCAATGTCAACTTGTCTACACACATGTAAACTCAGGTGTACCCATACATGTGCTAACATGCAGACATGCCTGCATGCAAACTACAACACACACACACACACACACACACACACACACACTTTATTAATAATTCAATGGCTTCCACTTTATCCAGAAGATAGAAGCAGATCAATTGGTAAGCTCAATTGATAAGTTTGAGCTTTAGGTTTCCTCACTTGGGTGGGACATGGTTCGCATTGCTGTGTGTTTGCATAGAACTTGAAATAGTGGAAATGTTCCAACAGCAATTCACTTGAATTGCTGTCTGTTTCCACTCAATTTCCCCCTTTGCAGCATTTTTGCTTATGTCAGTTTTGTATTGAGTGGCTGCAGACAATTTTGGGAACCAGATGAATGAGGTGCTGTCACAGTGTGCCATGTAGACTGGGCTTAATGGGACATATTGATATTGCTTCTGCGAACTTCTGTGTACCTTTAAATTATTGCCAGTGTTCCCAGAGTAGGAATGGCTTGAAAAAACACAGTGTGCCAACTCACTGGATATTCCAGCTAGAAGAAGTGGACCAAACGCTGAACAAAATTATAAATTTGCTCTACATCACCTGGCACATGCACCCTGGCTAAGATGATGAGCCAACCTTGGAATGTTTGACTCCTGAAGCTGTTCTCTCGGGAGTTAATCCTACCCCTAGCTGCATAAAATGTGAAATAAGAGAGTCCATCCTCATGGAAATAAAGGAAAAGCAAAGTTCCTTCTGTCAAGAATTACTCTGATGATGCCATATATGCGATATCAATCTGTCATGTACGTTTTCTCATTTGATAGTAAATAATTTAAAATAGAATTTCTCAGCATCCATGTGCTTTCATATAACTGTTGTTGCCCTACATAGCAAAGTACATCTCTATGGGACAGTGAGATGGCTCAGTGGCTTAAAGTAATTGCTGCCAAGCCTGACAACCTGGGTTTGTGTCCCTGGATCAATGTGGCAGAATGAGAGAACCATACTTCTGAAAGCTATCCTCGAACTGTGAGCATGCACACATGTGTGGACACACACACACACACACACACACATACACACACACACCAATGTATACACAGGTATAGTAACAAATATGATAAAATATGGAAAAACCTCTACATAGGGTCTCTCATCTTCCTAGGGCTCACAGTGTGAGCTAGAGTAGCTTGTAAACCCTGGAATTCTCCTGGTTCTACCTCCCCAGAAATAGAATTACACATTTGCAAGGTTACACCAGGATTTTTATGTGAGTCCTGGGGATCAAACCCAAATCACCTTGCTTGTGTGACAAGCATGTTACTTACTAACTGATCTACACTCTAGCCCCTTGTATTATTATTGTTATCAATTTTAAAAGGCTGATCAAATTATAAAAGCTGGAGGTCCTATGGAACCCGTGTATGTTCCCATCGGAAGTACCAAGAACAAATTGTGTTTGCTATTTGGTAATGTGCATTCTGAGCAAGGCATAAAGAGGTAAGCCAACCTTTATGTTACTGAATAGGTAATAGAAAAGAGGCCAGGAAGCTCAGTGTTTTCGCTCAGTGATGAGTCAAGGAAAGCTGATTTCAGCCTCTAGGGGAGTGCTGATGGTGCAAACTGATGTCATTCATCTCCTGGAACCTTTTCACTTGGGCTTCTTGATACACTCCTAGACCACTGACTTACATCTATTCCCTCGGGCAGTCACCAGAGTGGCAAGTTAAACCCTAGTTTATGGGCTAAATGCCTTTCCTCTTTTCTTCTACTGCTATGTGTTCCCCTGTCTGAGATTTCCTTTTAGGGGGAGAGATGGCCTTCAGGGTGTGCTGGAACAGGGTGAGGAGGAGGGTGTTCTGACAGGATGTGAAGCACATCTGGAAAGGTGGACAAATATTAGGGACTCTTAAAAACCATATAATCTCTGGTTTCAGAAATCTTGCCTGACTGCAAGAAGCACAGTGAATCCTGGCAGTGAGGCCATACTGTGATGCTATCAGACTAATTAATGTGGTGACATCATATCACAGAGGCAAGCCTCAGCCTGGAACAGATGTAGCCATGTCTTCCTGGAAGCCGTTGGCAGGTTCTGTCTGGCAGCAATATCTTAGGCCAGTGATCCAGGTCTAGCTATTATGTGCCAGCCACTGGGCCAGGTCCTAGAAATATAAAGATGAATAAGGGAAGGCCCTTGAAAAAAGAAAGGTTTTTATTTGAGTATGGAAGGTAAGAAGTAAATCTTGAAATGGTAATGTTAAAACACTGTGCTCTGCTTGGCTGCCGTGGGACCTGGAACAGGCAGAAGGTACATCTGCAGAGAGTTCAATGAAGGCTATTTGGAGAGATTTACGATGTATCTGATTAATTACCATTCCATTTTTAAGGCTCATATAATTTTTTTTTTCAAGAATGGCCTAACAAATTTAAACAAAATCATGTGTTTAATAAATGCATTTTTCTTTGTATTTTAAAGTATTGGTTGGATGAAATAAAACACATGGTTGGGGTGGTGAAAGGATCTGGGGAATTTAGGGTTGGCCTGTTTCTCAGATTATTCTTCAAGAGTGGCCTGAAGATGTCTGTGTCCATATTCTCTCAGTGTACTAGAATACTGCAGATCTAAAGTTTAGAATATGCACATAAATGTCATCTATTTGCTAAAGACATCTAAATAATTCTTATTCTAGCAAATTCCTCAGGATATTCTTATGTGCACTGAAATTTGACAGTGACTGACATGGGCATCTCCAAAGGAATTTTAAGAAGATGAATATCACAGGGTTGTTACCCTTTTAAATATATTTTATTAATTTATTCATATTACATATCAATTGTTATCCCATCCCTTGTATCCTCCCATTCCTCCCTCCCTCCCATTTTCCCCTTACTCCCCTCCCCTATGACTGTGACTGAGGGGGATTACCTCCCCCTGTATATGCTCATAGGGTATCAAGTCTCTTCTTGGTAGCCTGCTATCCTTTGTTACTTTTTAAATTTAGTTACTTTTAATATTCAGTTTAAAATATTATTATTGCTGTTGCTGTTGTTGTTGCTGTTCTTGTTCTTGTGTGTTTGAATACATGCCATATGTGTGCACCCGGAAGAGAGTGTTATATCTCCAGGAGCTTGAGTTTCAGGCAGTTATGAACTGCCTAACATAGGTTCTAAGAACCAATTTTGGGTCCTCTGGAAGAGCAAGAAGCACTCTTAACAGCTGTACCATTTCTATAGCTTCCACAATTATCATTTTAGAAACACATAGGTCCAATATGAGAGATGGAGATAAGTGGTGGGTAAATATGAAAGTAGCACAGCTCGTTAGAGCGTTACGGCAAGAGTCTTTCTGAGAAATGATGGTGGATTAAGCCAGAGGAATTGAATAAGAAAAAAGAAGAGACGCTTTCAGAGATAAGGATGAAAACCAGAAGATTGTGAAGGTACCATCTTACATAGCAGCTAGAGTGAAGAATTTTGTTCCCAGTGAGTTTTCCGCAGGGTTGAGCGTGGCTCTGATCCTTGCAGCTGATGAATATGATCCTGTTTCTAACGATTATGAGAAAGTAGTCAAGCGCCAAAGAGATGAGCAACAGAGGCAGCGAGACCTTGAAAGACGAGGAAATAGAAGAAAGGGGGAAGAGGATGGAAGTGAGACGATGTTCAAAGCAACCAGATCCAGATTTTGTTGAAGACTGAGGCCCAGAAAAGAGGAAACAAAGTTTGGGAGGAGCTGCCATTGTCCTGTCTACTCTTGTAGAGAAACACAAGAAGTTACATCAAAGTTTTCCTTATGAGGAAAACTTAAGACCTTGACTTGAGCCTTTCACGGTTGCTCTTCCTCCAGGATATATGAGGAGCCAGACAGGACAAGATCACCAACCTGGAGCAGCCCGCTTTTCCCTTGACAACATGGCCGACACAATAGTGCAGAAGAACATGCAGAAGTGTAGTGACAGGAACAGGGAACACACTAGCAGGAGCTAAGCCCTGCCCTGTAAGTGAGGAAGATGAGCAAGACTTTTGTGGGTGCTGGGAGAGAGAGGAGGCATGTCAGGGTGCAATTGAGAAACTAGATTCAAATCCACGAACTGTGATACCTAGGTAGGTAGTGTCCTAAAGAGGATGGCCCTGCTGAGTAATATCTGGTGCAGGAAAGGTGATGACGACTTGAAACATGACACCAAGAATATGAAAGCTATGACAAGGTGGGAAATGTGTGATATTTGAGATTCCTGGAGCTCTAGGGGATGAAGGGCTATGTATAATTTTGGAACTTAAGATAGTTGAATGGGCAATTGAAGCTGTTTGTTGTTGATCTAAATGGAAGGAAGATGTTTTGGTGACTGAACATTGTTTTTATACATTATCTGTATTATCTGTATTATCAGTAGCCCAGCTAACAATCAATCAAGACACAGACACTTGTTATAATTTAAAATAGCCTTAGTTAACCTGGGGCAGGGCGGATCTCAATCCTCTAAACTACCTCCCATAGTGGGGCAGGCATGGGATCCCTGCCTCAATCCCATGCCATCCGTTTCCAATAACTTCTATCAAGTTACCTCCCATCCATAATCCCATATACTTGCTCATGTTCTTCCTCTGGGCTAGATTCTCCATCCACGCCAGCCATGTGCTTCTCCTCCATCTAACTCATGGCAGCCTTCCTCTCTTCCCTTCAGGTCTCTCTCCTTCTCCTCATGGCAGTCCTTTTTCTCTTCTTCCCAGGATTCTTCTCTCCTAGCCCCACCTATATCCTCTACCCTGCCCAAGTGGGATGGCTTTTTATTAAGCAAAGGGTGGGTCAGAAAACAAGCAGTAATTAGCATCAAAATATATCAGACCATCCCCCAACATCTGAGTGGTGAAAACATATTTCTACATTTTGGATAAATTCAGGGTCTTGTATCTGGTAGAACAAATTTGATTTTTAAGAGCTAGAGTCATCTCCATGACCATACATGCCCTATATGAGAAGCAGTAGAGCAATTAAACACATCAGTCTCAACAGCTCTTGGACACTAAGACTCTTAGACAGACTCCTATAATATATGTTGATGGATCCTTTTTTTTTCACTTTAATATTATATCATATAAATATCCCTTTTTAAAAAGAGGTTCTATTGGTGCTGTTAATTTAAAGATAGGGCCTAATAAATGCTTATTTTGGGTCCAATAATTATTACAGCAGCATTTTCTAACCCACTATCAAGCAATAAAAACACAGACACCTGTTACTTTTTAAAATAGCCTTGGTTCACCTGGGGCAGGGCAGATATTAATCCCCTAAACTACCTTCCATTTCTCTCTGCCCCAATCCCATGCCACCTGCTTCTAAAAATTTCTATCGAGCTACCTCCCATCCATAATGCCAAATACTTGCTAATGTTCTTCATCTGGGCTGAATCCTCCATCCACACCAGCATTGTCCTTCTTACTCCACCTGATCCGTGGTGACAGCTTCCTTCTCCTCATCCTCTCTCATCTCCTTCCCAAGATCCTCTTCTGATCTCTGACTGCTTCCTTTCCTGACAACTTCTCTGTCCCAAAAGCCTGTGAACCTTAGCCACGCCCATCCCATTTGCCTGCCCAGGTGTATTGACTTTTTATTGGGCAACAGGAATACGGGTTTTTTTTAGGCAAGGTTACAGACATCATTTTGGGGGTATGTGAGTCTGCTCATTTGGGCAGCAACCAGATCAACCACCAACCCTTAATCCTTTTATAGTTTAGCTAGAAATACTCACTTATAAAATCTGCTCTAGGTGTATTTAGCTAGGCAAGTATTTAAATAATGAATCTGTTGAACTTATTCATTAAAATTTGAGAAGAAAAACTCAAGAAAACCTTCTCAAGCATTTTTGAGACTTTTTGGCTCCTATTTTGCCACTCCCCCCTCCACCCCGTTACTTCTTTTCTTCATCCTGTCTTTAAGTTCTTGAACCCTGAACAATTTTCAAAGCTTGTTCTTTGACCCTCTGGTTTCTACAGCACATCTTAGTGTAGAACTGATCTAATAACCATTTCTAGAAGACAATTCTAATTCCGTGTGGCATGTGATCGCTACAATGCCTCCCCAAGGTGCGCACAGCTTTCTCCATCACCTTCCTTACCTAGCTACTCCTTGTGCCTATTCACATCTGATTATTTGTGCCGTGTTCTCTAGGCTCCTTACGGTCAATCTCTAGACAGCTTTTGTTTCTTTTACTTTCTTCTTCCCCCTTAGGTATTCTCCCATGAGATCAATATGGTAAAGCCCATAAAGTATAAAGTGTGTAACAGCTGCAACACACTATTCACTTAACAGGTGACAGTGCTTTTTTTTTTTTTTTTTTTTCTCTACCATCATTCTTCCCAGATCCATGCAAACAACAACTCCACATTTTTCTCATTGGGCCTCAAA
Organism: Acomys percivali; assembly: GCA_907169655.1. NCBI lineage: Eukaryota > Metazoa > Chordata > Mammalia > Rodentia > Muridae > Acomys > Acomys percivali. The sequence goes on along the minus strand of OU015745.1, from coordinate 95,258,796 downwards.
TGTATCTTTCTCTCCATTTTATATTACAGGACATCACCACAGACATTCCCCCAAGGTGCTACCATTCCCAGCCTCAGCTCTAATTCTTTGTGAGAAGAGTTGGCTGTGTCTCTCAAAAAATGGTGTCCAATTTTCAATTTCTGTGACCAGTCCCTGTGACTTAATTTTTTTGGGAAGGATACCTTTGTAGATATAATTGAGGATCTCAAGAAAATATCATTCTAGATTTAGAATGGACTCTAAATTCATAAACGTGAGTATGAAGGCATGTACAAGATGGATACAGCTTCAGACCAAACAATGCCAAAGGTTGACACCAGCCAACCGAAGCTTTGACTTAGGATTTTGGGGCTACAGACATGTGAGAAAACGAATTTATGGAAATTTCTTAAGGCATGGCTTAGGAAGCCAATGTATCCTTTTGGTTTGGCTTTTTTTTTTTTAAATAAAATGCATCTTTTAACTGACATATAAAAAATTGGACGGGGAACCATGAAGTATTTTCATAGATGTATACATTGTGTAATGTTTTGTTCTTCATTTTGAAGAATTTTTCATTCCTTCATTGTGAAAACTATCACAGTTTGTTCCTCTGGCTTTTTGGAAAGTACAGTATAGTAATGTTATCTTCAGTCACTGTATTGTAGGTGTGCTGCTTCAGCATCAGAATCAATTGAATAAACTTCCCTTACCCAGCCCCCACCCCACCCCAGCCTCCGGTAATCACCACTGTGCTCTCAGTTTCTATGAGACCAACATTTATCAGGTCCTATGTGTGAGTGAACAAATGCACTAGTTATTATTCCACGTCTGGCTTATTTTAATGACCTCTAGTTTCATCTATATTGTTGCACATGGCAGTATTTCATTCTTTTGTTTAAGTAAAATCTTTTTTAAATTAGTCATTTATTTGTGCGTGTGTGTGTGTGTGTGTGTGTGTGTGTGTGTGTCCATGTCATAGAAGTCTTCAAGAATTTAGAGGGCGACTTTGAAAAATCAGTTCTCTCTTTGCACCTTTTTTCTTTCTGCTGTGTTGTGTATTCCAGAAAGCCTGCAAGGTTCCAGATTGCTTTCCTGTCTCTATTTCCTATCTGTTCACAGGACCACTAGGATTATAGATGTGTATACCACCATATCCAGATTTTTAAATCTAGTTTCTGGGGATCAAACCAAGTTGACAGGCTTGTACAACAAGGGGTTTTACCTGCTGAGCCACCTCCTGGTCCCAGGGAGTTGAATCTTTTTAAAAAAATATTTTATGAAATTTTTATTTTTAAATTTATTTTTAATTTACGTATTCACTTTACATCCCAGCTGTAGCCCCCTCCTTCCTAAGACACCTGAAGTTAGCCTACCCTTCCAAACGTATCTCTTACTACTTTCGTACTTCTGTATGTTGACAGTCCTTCTATCATGCGGTCATTGTCAGCATTTTGCCTTTTCTAATAATATCCCTCCTCTCTGTCTTAGTTGGGGTTTCTCTTGCTGTAATGAAACATCATGACCAAAAGAGAGTCGAAGAAGAAAGGGTTTTTACAGCTTACATTTTGTGTCTATTCAGCTTTCCACATTGTAGTCTATCAGTCAGGAATTCAGGTAGGGCCCTCAGACAGGAGCTGAAACAGGGCAGGGACCTGGTGAGGACCTGATGCAGAGGCCCTGGAAAGATGCTGCTTGATGGCTTGCTTATCACAGCTTGCTCAGGTTGCTTTCCTACTGAACCCAGGATCTCCAGCCCAGGGATGGCATCGCCTATGATGGGCTGTACCTTCCCTTATCAATCACTAAGAAAAAAGCCCTACAGCTGGATTTTATTGAGCTTTTTTCTCTCGTTTTAGGTTTCCTCCTTTCAGGTGACTAGCTTGTGTCAAGTTGAAATAAATCTAGCCAGGAAACCTCCCATTGTGTCTTCTATCATTGTTCAAATTCTAAGCATGCAACGTAAAGCCAAGGCTAGTCCATATTGCTTATTTTTCATTCTGATTGTTTATAGCACACATCTGACATTTAATCACGTCTTGTTTGCATAGCGGCTGTTTTGTCCTTTCATGTGTGTGTGAATCTCCTTGAGGACAGGATGCTTTTTGCAACTTCCAAAATGTGGATGACATGAGGGAAGTCAGCCAGCCCTGGCACAGAATTCAAGCGCCCTGGCTAAACTGTGTTGTGCATCTCAGCATTCATATGTTAAAGCTTCGCCCACATTGCTTCAGAATGACTGTGTATTAGTATGGGACTTTTAAAAAGATAAGGAACCCAAACGGAGGTCTTAGGGATTCCTAATGCAGTCTGATTAGCATCCTTATAAGAGAGAAGACTTCACCCACAAAGCAGCAAGAGGGTGGCCAAGGCTCCCTGAGGAAACCAAGTGTGTTAGCACTTTGACCTTGGATTTCCAACCTCCAGAACTGTATGAAAACTATGATTTTTAAGCCACCTATCTCAATAGTTTTTTATGAATGTCCTAGCAAGCTAGTTTAGCAGGTAAAAGGGAGGAACCAGACCACCATGTTTTTCTATGGTGACAGTCTCTTCTGTAGCCTTATTTCTAAACCGGCGGGGTCCTTTCCTTAGCCAGCCCCACCCTCCAAGTACACAACCTCTGGTAATCACCACAGTACTCTCAGTTTCTATGAGACCAATATTTATCAGGTCTCATATGCAAGTGAACAAATGTATGAGTTGTTTTTCTTCGCCTGATTAATTTAATGATCTCTAGTTTTATCTGCGTTGTTGCAAATGGCAATATTTTATTCTGTTTTAGTCAAACCTTTAAAAATATTTATTTAATAGTATCTTTTGCTGTTTCTCTGTCTGTTTCTCTGTCTCTCTGTGTCTCTGTCTCTGTTCTGTCTTTCTCTCTCTCTCTCTCTCTCTCTCTCTCTCTCTCTCTCTCTCGTGTGTGTGTGTGTGTGTGTGTGTGTGTGTCTGTCTGTCTGTCTGTCTGTCTGTCTGTCTGTCTGTCTGTCTTCCCATTCTTTTGCCAGGCACAAGTTCCATCTCTTAGATGGGATGAAAATGCCTTGGAATTGGCTCCATAGTTTTCTATCTCAGCTTTCAATCCAGACTTCTCTCCCTGGGAAATAAATTTTAGGCTCATTGGCATTATGTAGTATTCTTGTTTGGAGAAAGGCATTCAAAATAATGAAGATTTTACATGCTGAATCAAGAGAGTGATTAAAGAGCTGGCATTTGGTTAGAAATGTACAGAGTCTTATCTGGGGTGAAAGTATCAGTTTGTTCTTCATGGTTTTTGAAGAACATGCATGATTCTAATAGATGGACCTTGATGAATGCTCATTTCAACACAAAATCTACATAGGTCAATCACTAGGAACCAGAAGCAATGAGATGTACAAGCCTATTGAGTGGTGATGTAGATTAGCTGTTCAAAGGCTTTGTAGTCTTAGGTTTATCTCATAAGCTAGTCAAAAAATTTAATTTCTCTCCGTTTTTGAATCCCATCAAAATGAGATCCAGGCTGTATCCATGCCACTGAATATCAGATAAAATAAGCCACAGAAGTGGATGAGGAAGCCAACACTACAATTTTGGTGTAGCATTCAGATATAAAGTTCATCAATTACCCTTGTCTGATTTTGATTCCTTCTTTTTATAGCAACATTAGGCCACAATGTTTCGCAAATTCCTCCCCATAAAGAAAACACAGACGGGAGGGCTGAGATGGTGGTGGATGTGAAGAGAGAAAGAAAATGATCTTATCCCTTGAGCAATAAGCCCATTTTTAGCAGTAGAAAGAAGTTTTGTTTTGATTTGTTTCTTCTCTCCTTCCTTCCTTAGGTACTTCCCACCACTAGAAGGGTCATCCTAGTCCCTGACTTCCCTGTGTCTCCTACAAGTCACTTCTCATTCATTCTCTGCCCCCTTCTATCACTTAGGTCCATGAAAGCTGGTGTTGAAGACTCAGCTTTGACAGGAGATTATTGTAAAGCTAAACAATATAAAACCCAGAATGCGAGCTTTTTTGTTTTATTTCTAAAACCATAAACTATGAAAGCTGAGAAACAAATGGGTGGGGGGGGGAAAGGAGTGGGAACAAGTGGCTTGGTTCTAAAGTGGGTCATTCTGAGAATGACCCTAGGGCTAATTTCTAACCACTATCCTTGCTATCAGCATCATCTGTGGTCATCTTTCTGGCTTTCTGGCATGGTCCATTGTACGAGGCATGCACCTTGATATATTAAGTACCTAAGGCTCTCAGCAGCCCTGAAATAATTCATGATAACAAGCTGTCTGGCTGCTGTCTGTTAAATAAGCTTATGTCTAGGAGGGATAAGGAACAATATGAGCTATTTAATTAGAGGTGCTTGTCATTGCTAATAAACAACAAGCAATAATCTGGAAAGTTCTTTGAAGTAGTCGCTAAGAAATGTTACCAACACTTCAGAAAAGTTGTTGCCTGTAAAACTACTATGCCTTGAGAAGAGCCCCTTCTCCCACACTGCCCTTCACCCTACAACATGCTGACAAGACTGGCACTAGTATCCCATTTACAGAGGTAAAGAACTCTCCAAGCCCATACAATACCAAATGTCTAAAATTTGCACAAGACAAACTTAAAAGTCACACATTTCTCCCCAAATTAGGGAAGGCAACATACTGAGGCAGACTTCATGGTATACATCTTTCCTGAAGATAGCGTCTACTTGTATCCATTGTGTTCAAATTGCAAAACGTCACTGTCAATGTTACACATACCTGTCATTAGAAGATACTCAGCCTTTTTCAGTAAAGTTAGAAGGAATCACAGTTGTCAAATAAGCTTGTGTGCATAAACAGAAAACCCACTATGTGATTTTAGATACGGATGCTAAACGCCTTGACAAGAGTTCTTTCTGCATTCAAATGCTTAGAATGCTTAAGTGATGTGAGTGCGTGCGTGCGTGTGTATGTGTGTGTGTGTGTGTGTGTGTGTGTAGGCTGTACATTGAAGCATAGGTAACATGTGTTTGTGTAAATCTAAGCTTATTATTTGTGTGCATTTAGGTTATACAAATGAAAACTGTATTTTTGAGGAAACCAAACCTCCACAACTATCCACTGCATATAAAATCTAAATGGCAGCTATAACTTATGTATACCTCTAGCTCCTCTTTGCATTTTTCTTCTGGAAAAGGGAGAGTTAGGAAAGAAACATCGCACTCCTGAGGCCCCACACCCCTAGAGTATGTTCTAATGTTCCATCCCATCTCTCCAACTGCCTGGAGTATCCTTCTCCCCCCCCCCCCCATATTCCTCCCAAAGCAGTGCAAAAGTCGGTGGGTAATTGGGTCCAGATTGGAGGTGTTTAAATATTCATGAGGCTGGCAGGGGACTGGGAGGGGGCGACTGTCTAGAATGGGGGTAGGGGCTACACGGGAAATGATTAGTCACTGAAAGCTGGTGAACAATTCTGAGAAAGAGACGCAGAGACAAGGAAGAAAACGATAAATTGGGTGGGGATTGGAGGAAAGAGAAAAGAGGGAAAGGGAGAGAGGAAAGAGGAGGAAGAAGGGAGAGGAGAGGAGAGGAGAGAGAGAGAGAGAGAGAGAGAGAGAGAGAGAGAGAGAGAGAGAGGCGTGCATGTGCGGTGAGCAATAGCTGTGGACCTTACAGTTGCTGCTAAGTGCCCGGGTGTGTGTGAGGGAGAGAGAGGGAGAGAGAGAGAGGGAGGGTCGGAGGGAGGGAGGGAGAGCGCGCTAGCGCGAGAGAGCGAGTGAGCAAGCGAGCAGAAAAGAGGTGGAGAGGGGGGGAATAAGGAAGAGAGGAGGAAAGGAGAGCAGGCAGGAAGAAGGCAGGGGAAGACACCACCATGCTGTGCTGTATGAGAAGAACCAAACAGGTAGAGCTAAAGATTTTTTTTTTTTTACTTCTTGCTGTTATGAAATTACCAGAGTACTGTATTTCCCTGTGAAAGGCAGGGAATTTTTTTTTTTTTAAATTGCTTCTGCCCTGGCATGGAGCTCTGGTTTCCTTAGCATATGGTAACTGACGGTTGCATCCCAGCTTTATTCTTTTCCGTCTTTCATGCTTGGTTTTTGGAATGCTGCTACTAATTAGGGTGAGGGTAGAGAAATATGCCGGCTTGGCTAGAAATATGATTCCCTCTCGCCTATTAGTAAGTGCTCAGCGGCTAGGTCTCTGGTTTTGAGGGTGTGGATATAGAAAGGGGTGTGGGGACGATGTGGGCTCTGTCTACGAGATAAGAACGCTGTCCTCTATATTATCTGTGAAAAGCGTGGTTTGGGGGAATTGTATTCACAGTTGAGCATTGCCTGTTCTGTGATTCAAATTTTCTCACATGTGCTGCGGAAGATACCTGATTTCTCTCGTGCTTGCATGAGTTCCAAAGGGGCGCAGGTATATGTGGGAAAACATGTGAAGGTTTTATTATTTATTTATTTAATGAATGAATGAAACAGATTTAGGAGATTTTTAATTTTTTACAGAGAGCTTTAAGACAACAAGGGTTGGGGGAGAACTGCCTGTGCCTAGGGGGAAAATCCCCTTCCGGAGATCAGGGGCGGATTGTATGCCAGCTGGTCCTAGAAGAGGGTGGACCACGCCCCTAGGAGCTTTGAGCTTAGACAGGATGGAGAGGGGAGCTGATCCGGTATTACCTGTTGGAAACCGGGGCTTTTCTGTTTCCCCCTTTTCCTTGCATTAGCAGTGACCAGAAGTGTGTTAATATCGTGGAAGATGAGCATGGTGACTCAGGATGAGGGATGCATCCAAAGCGAGCTAGAAACCCAATCCCCTCCTCCCCTCCCCCACCGCCTAGGTTCGCCCCCTCCCCTCCCCCTTTCATTTCATATTGTTCACTTATTTCTTGAAAGACGTTTTAGAAACTTAATTGGGATGAGGGTGGAGAAAAGTGAGAAGCTCAGTATCCCGCAGTCACCCACAGTGCAGTCACACTCTCTAAACACAGCCTTCAAACATTCCTAGGAGCACGTTTGAGTGCTTTTTGGAGAAGGTTAGGAAGAGAAATGGGTGTGGGGGGATGAGTGAGAGTGTGTGTGTGTGTGTGTGTGTGTGTGTGTGTGTGTGCCTGTGTACGCGTGTGCAGGTGGTGGGGTGGGGTGAGATGGCAGTCATGGTTGTAGAGCCCCTCTGCAAACTGACTGCCTTAGGGGTGTGGTGCAAGGGAGGGCTATTTGGTATTTTTCTTGTGCAAGTATTAGAAATTGGACAATTTGTTATACACTCTGTGAATCCAAAGGGGGTGGAGGAAGGTGCAGAGGAAACAGCCATTCAGCCCGGGCCACATGTAGCCAGCGCCCTGGAAGGAGGGGTGGGAAGTGGGGATGAGGAAGGAAGAGGAAAAGAGGTAAAAAAACAGAATGCCCAAGTAGTTAGAGAAGCAAACACACAACAAAAACAAACAAACAAACAAACAAACAAACGCTGGTCCTTGGTTGTGAAGGGATGCATGGAGAAAAGTGTGTCAAGGCGGGGCAAGGGGTGCTGCTGGCTGTGTTCCTCTAACTGGTCCTTCTTCCAGACACAGATACTTCCATTGGAACATTTGTAAAACATTTATTCCCATGTCTTCCTTCATTTTAATATATAAATGTAATAGATACAGGTGCCGGGGTTAAACATATCCTCAGAAAAATGTTCCAAGATGACTGCGCTGGCCAGCTGGTAAAATAAAATTTAGGAAGGTGGAGCCCTAAGGAAACTGGTACTATCCATTTTAAAGGCTTGAATTTGGGGTGGAAAAGTGTGCTGGCTGAGAGCTTGCTTCCACCCTATTTTTATGCCTGAGAGTATCTCCATCAGTAAAGGGGACTAAGCATGGCTTTTAGACAGGGAATTGGGGCTAAAGGAATTCCCTCCCAAAATGAAGACAACTGTTTTCACTAGTCTCCATCTCACTGACAGCTTAGAGGAGCATTCAGTCTGATGTGCCAAGTGATGAAGATGAAATCATGTGTTTAGGGACTTGTAGGAATTTGCATATAAATGTGTATAGCACACGCATACTTCCCAAGCAACCATCACACATGTACTCTGCATGGATTTCACATGCCTGCCTGTGTTTCAGAATCACTGATGCAAAGGGCGAGATGGAATGTGCAGAGACAGTACCTCTTACCCACACACATTTTTTGAATAGGTTCTTAGGTGTGAGTGGTTGTGTACCCTATGTGTCATTTGCATTTGTCAGTCTTTAAGAAATCATTAAGCCAGACAGAAGGAAATGGTGTCTTCAGGGCGTGGGCTCATATTACACTGGCTGGCATTCATATAGTAGGGATACTTAAGTCTAACGCAGGTTTCCTTCTTGTGGGTGAAATGACCCTCTATCATTCCAGTCAGAATCTAAGGGTTTCATTTCTTCTGGAAAGTGTTTATCAGTGTAGCTCTTAACAGGGGCTAAAACAAGGGCACAAACCTGCAAAGGTCTAACTCTGCCACACCCATGAAATCCAGCAGCAGTGTGGGAGGGGGGGACTGGAGGGCTTGCACTTCCTTCCGCCTCCACTTGAGCAGCAAAAGCAAAGCAGCCTTAGATATTTCTAAGTTGTAATACGTTGTCAGTGGGTGAGAAGAACACATAAATGATTTCTGTTGGCCATTACTTACCACTGCTCATTACTAAAGCAGAAAGAAGAGAGAGAGAGAGAGAGAGAGAGAGAGAGAGAGAGAGAGAGAGAGA
>OU015745.1:95222797-95232797 GCA_907169655.1 Acomys percivali | reverse complement strand
AAATACTCTGAGAAATGTAGAAGAACTGAAGGGTAAAATGTATGGCAGAATGGAACAAAGGTAGGCACAGTTCCTGTCTCTGTAATAATGTGACCTCGCATCACCTGCTGCCCTGGCCTTCTCAAAGCCCCACCTCTACCAAACCTTTCATTTGAGGTGGAAGTCAGGTGGTGGCTCTGTTGATGTGGGGTGTGCTCAGCATGCCTGAGTCCATCTCACGGTCTTGATGTGGCAGGAAGGCTACAGAAGCTGTTTAATCTTTCATCTTTCCCCAGAGAAAGAAATAACTTTAAAGTCCATGTATGGTTAGCCCCAATAGATCTCAATGTAGTAATACTTCCACTGATCTCTAAGTTAGAAAGGATCTTAAAAGCTATGTTATCTGGCAATTATTCATTTATTCATTAGGAAATGTTTATTAAGTACTCAGTATAAAGGATGTCAACTAAAGCCATTCTATCCAAACAATTAAATAAAAGGAACAGAACAGTGAGTGCACATGCTAAATGGTTAATTGTTGTTCTTGTTGTAATAGTAATGGTAGTAGTTTTGCTTCTTGGGATAGGGTTTGCTGTGCAGTACAGGCTAGCTGTGTAATACAAGTGGACTTTAAACACAAATTCTTTTATGTTTACCTCTCCAGTGCTGGGATTACAAACTCTTACCTTTATTTTTCAAATTTCACTGTCCCTGGTCATTCTCTGAGCTATTGTAGAGACGAAATTAATACAGAGTTATAGGCTTCTAACATCTATGTGATATAATTAATGTCACAAATAATATCCCAAAGCCCCTTCTTGTATCTCAGAATGCTTGCCACTGGTTTATTAAATAAAGCTTCAACAACTTCCACTTAGTGTTATTTGTATAGAAAAATCCAAGCTTTAAAGTAAAGCTGAAGTGTTAAAAATGAAATTCTCCATGTGGACAATGCTTATAAATATTTCAAGGAAGGTATTTCTCGAAGCTTTTCAGCCTTGACCTTAGAAAGACTTAAGGCATTATAAAGTCTCATAAAATAGAAAATATAATGCACACAAAAGATGAAAGCTTGGGGATTTAGAGACTTGAGAAATTTATATCTTAGTAATGGTTAATTTCCATTGATCAGAAGTTTGATTTAATAATAATTTATTTAAAAAGAAATATTAGACTAAATTTCAAACTTTTAACTATAACACCACGCCAGCCCATTGGATTATGCCTTCTTATAGGGTTATTCTTAAATCATGACCTAAGAGGCTCCTGCTATTCTATCACTGCCAGGATGCAGGGTCTTGGTGCCAAGGGTAAGTCAGCCTTGGATAAACAGATTGTCTGGCCTCGGCCACCAATCTGTCCAACATTTGTGACCTATAAAGATTTTCCTGCAGGCAGGTCTGCTGTGTCAACTGTGTGTGCTCAGTGGAAACTTCCCAAGAGATCCCTTCCCAGATTTCTGTGCTTATACTACTAGTTAATACTCTTCCTGCTTTTTTTTTTTTTTCATGCAATAAAGGCTTAATGAAGGTGGACCATTTGGTCAAAGGCTAGAACCTAAAGACTCAAGATTATAGCACTTTAGCTTCAAAATGTGTTAGTTGTGTAGGAAGGACTGAGGTGGTCATTACAGGTGTCCAAAGGGGCAGAAAAGCCTTCCAGTATTCTATATTAAACATAACCTTCAGAAATATTTGCAGGGCTCTCAGTTAGTTGGCAGCCATCTCTTACAGATAAAACATAGTTAGGATTAAATGCCAATACAAGAGACTTCTCAGATGAGACTCATTTGCAAGTTGGCGCCACGTGGTAATACGTTGGAAATCTTCTTATCCTATTTTACATGTTAGCAGCCAGCTTGTGTTCTCTAAACCACTACCTTGGATCAGAGTCTATTAGATGCCTTGGGGTGTATTTTGATGGAGACAGTGGGCTAAAATCCCCATTACCAAGGGCAGAGGATACTATCCTATGAATGTTCCTGCCATACCCTAAGCCTCACCTGTTGAAACTTTAACCCCTAATGTGATGATGAAGCATTGTTTGTAAGCCAGAAAGCAAATATCCAAACACAACCTCTGCCAGCTCTGTGAGCCTGGACATCCCAGCCTCCAGAACTCGGAAACACAATTCTGTTGTTTATAAGCAATCCAGTTTCTGTTAGTTTGCTATAACAACATGGACTCAGAGAGAAGAAGGGCTGGTATTTAGTATTTGTTTACAAACTAAGAGTAACACTCAAGAAAATAACAACACGGGCTTTTGTTTAAAGCAGGGCTTCTTAATTTTCTTTCACTCATTCTTGTCACCTGGAAAACTTTTACATGACTCCAGTATAGAGTTCTGTAAAATGAGTACACAAAGAAAACATATACTGATAACAAATTATAAATATATTTAAAACAATTTATATGCATATTAATTTATCACTTACTAAAGACAAAAGCAAATGTTTCAATTAATGACTATTTATGCTTATTTATTTTTATATAAGTAATTGAATTTTCAGTAAATACCTAATGCTTTAGGATAAAAGTGTGTGCAGTGCTTTTCAGTGACGATCAATATTTTGATGATTTTCAGTGATGATCGATTTCAGAATTGCCAGTGCTAAAAATCTTAGCTCACAAATGAGTATACAACGTGGTAGAAGGATGGCACAGGTTGTTTCAGGAACTGTTTAAACTTCTGTCTCAGTTCCAAGCCAAAACTCATTTAATCCCTTTTTATGAAACTCGTCAGCAGCTCAGATAGCAATGCTTAAAGTTAGATATTCTAAAATAATACAACCGTGAAAGACACTAATCCAACACTTGCGTGATAAGGACTTTAGGACATTAAGAAAATGTCTTTGTTTTCTCTAATTAACCTATGTATTCTGTAAGAGCAGGGAAACACCTATGTATAGTAAAAATCATTGCAATGTGTAATGTACAACCATCTCTAGTAGTCTTACCTGAGGCGCTATGGCCATTGTGTAGTGTAATGCAATGAACACTGAGGGAAGTGTGTATGGAAGCAAGGCTCCAGTGAAGGTACAGGATGCAACATCAGTGGGAAACTCCTAGAAACACCTTGAGCGCATTACACGTTTGGTTTTGAGCTAATTCCTAACTTGGGGCTGTTGAATATTCAAAAACCCCTTTACTATTACTAAAAAAAATTTTTTTTAAAATTCCAACTTTACAGTGGTAACATCCAACCTACAGTTTTAGAAGTTTAAGAATACAGGCCTTGTGAGAGGCCTTGGGGGAGGCAAAGAAGCCCAAGAGCTCTGAAGATAAGGGAACTAAGAGGGTGCTCAGTAAGCTGAGAAGTGATGTGAGATGACAAAAAGTACTCTTCCCTTGTCATCCTTGAGGGGACCACCCTGCAAACCATGAAAAGTGTTGGGCAGTGAGGACTAGATGGTAGAAATAAATGTGTAGGATGCGACTTAACCATTTTTGCATTACATAGTAAGAAATTTGTGCTTTCAGCTAAAGGGCTGACATAAGGCATACTTGAGGTAGCTTGTGCATGCCAGATTGCAGCGGAATATAGGAAGACATGTTCAGAGTTTATTTTAAAAACATATATATGTATATATGAGGAAATGACACCTTCAACTAGAGTTTTCAAAGTTGAAATCTAAATGTAGAGCTGGTTGGAGAACTTTGGGGAAAAGGAGCCATTTTCAGTGCTTATGCAGAGAAAAGTCTATGCTGGTGTATGTACGTAGTCTGTGACCTTTCTGAACTGACTGGTGAGTTGGTACAGTGTACAGGAGCTGTATAGCATTCCTTACATTAAGCAATCACCATGGGGCCTTCTGAAGATCTGCTTTTCAGTTTTTCTCATTCCTTATTAGTTCTTGAGCTTTTGATACAACAGATTTTGATCATATTAAAATATTAATCACATTCCTCTGTTTAAATTTTCCCTGCTATCCCTACCCTCTCAATTTTGTATTCTCTTTTTTGAAACCTATCAAATTCAATTTGTGCTGCCAGTATACTGCTGGGGATTGGTCAACTGCTGGGGTGTGGCCAACTGCCGAGGACTGGTCAACTGCTGGGGATTGGTCAACTGCTGAGGTGTGGCCAACTGCTGGGGTATGGAGACTTAGCAGACATCTTACCCTTAAAGAAAACTGAACTTTTCTCTTGGAGTAGCCATCAATTTCCCATAGCTCCTTGGGCAGGAGTGGGACTTCATGCCTATTTCCCCTCTCCATACTGAGATTTTGCCTGGCTTGAGTTTGCACAGGTTTTACACATGCAGTCACAGCCACGGTGAGCTCATGTATGCAACCTCCCTGTTGTGTCTAGATGTCAATATTTTCTTGAACTCAGCCTTTGTTTCTGGTTCTTACAACCTTCCTGCCCACTTTCCCAAAAATCCCTGAGCCTTGGAAGAAGGGATATGAGATATTGATGTCCATTTAGGGTTGAATATTCCAAAGTCTTTTATTCTCTGTATCTTGATTAACTGTGATTATCTATATTAATTGCCATCTACTGAAAAAAAAAAAAAAAAAAAAAGAAGCTCTGATGAGGGTTGGTGGATGTGCTAATGTATGGGCCTAACTATAAGTGGCTTGAAGTTGGTTTCATACTGTGTCCATTTAGCAGAGTAATTGTAGTTCTTCTCTAGGGCCTATGACCTGTCTGTCTCAGGTGCCAGGAATGATTCTCTTAGATTTGTTATTGCCATGACAGTTCTGCCAGTTTCACAAGTGAGATCTCTTGATAGGCTGGTCATTACTATAGCCCACAGAGTTCACAGCTGGGTAAGATGGATGAATGTTTGTCATCATGTAGCACACATATAACTTAGGAAAAATTAGCCAGTAGGCATGAAGCTCCCAGCTTTATTTCTCCATGTTTTTTGACTCAAGGATGTAGTAACTTCAGGAATAGAGTCTTACTGTCAAGTTCTAGAGGGAAACATGAGCAATGGCAATAGCTTATAAATGGTGGGGCACATGGGATCTCACTGGCATAGGGTAATTCCATTTAAATTCATTACAATGGATTTAAATAAACTCATTAAATTCATTATAACACACACACACACGTGCACATACGTGCACATGCATGCGCATGGGCTCGCTTTTGAAAGTTTCTGCAGTGGTAGGCTTTCATGTAACCTTTACAAAAAGTCTTTGGTGTTCGTTATCTCTCCTGTACTTTCTTTTTCTTAGGTTTTAATCTATAATTTCTGCACTTTAACTCTGCTTTTGTTGCTCCTGATTCCTCTCTCTCTCTCTCTCTCTCTCTCTCTCTCTCTCTCTCTCTCTCTCTCTTTCCCTTTCTCCTTTGATAGTCTTTTATTTTATTTTAATTAATTAATTAATTAACTTTACATCCTAGTCTAATTTATTTATTTATTCACTTTACATCCCAGTTGTATCCCCCTCCCTCCTCCCCTCTCACACCCACCCTCCCTCCTCCATGCACCCTCCCTATTCCTCAAAAAAGGGGAGCCCCCCTACCCACCCATCCCAACTCATCAAGTCACATCAGGACTGAAAAAATCCTCTTCCCCTTTGCCCTGGCAAGGCAGTCCTGCCAGGGGGAAGTGATCTCAGGCAACAGAGTCTATGTCAGAGACAGCCCGCTCCCCTTACTAGGGGACCTATGTGAAGCCTGAGCTGCCTATTGGCTACATCTGTGTAGGACCTAGGTTCAGTCCATGCGAGGTTCTTGGTACATGCTTCAGTTGGTCTTCTTGTGGAGCTCTTGTCACCTATAGGTCCTGGCCGCCACTTTTCCACTAGACTCCCTATGCTTTGTCCTATGTTTGGCTCTAGCTAAACTAGACTCCTCACGGAGGGAGAACACCAACCCAACCACATAAACTTCGAGACAAACCTTACCCCGCCTATAAGACATGCAGGGTAAAAGTTGGAGCAGATAGAGCAGTGTTGAGGGAATGTCCTGGCCCAATCCAAGACCCATGGCATGGAAGTGAGCCAAGTCCTGACACTATTAAGGATACTCTGCCATGCTTGCAGACAGGAGCCTATCAGAGTTGTCCTCCGAGAGGCTCCACCCAGCAACAATTAGAAACAGCTTCCAAGGCTCCTAACTCTTTCAATGTGCTCTACTCCATATTAGCCCCTGAGACTGGGAGCTGTCTGTCTATGCAGCTGTTCCTCTCTCTAGCCCTGGGCACTGTCCATTACCTCTTCAAACCTATTGAACATTTAAGTCAGGCCAATCCCCCCCTAATATTCTCTGTGATGGATAGAAAATTAACATGATTTCTAGCTTAGATTTGTAAAGTGGAAGTATTTTTTGGTAGAACTGATAAGCTTGAAAGGAAAGTTGATTTGATAAAGCATACTTCAAACAAACACACACAAAAGAAACAAACACACCCCCCCCCCAAATCAGCTTTCCTAGCATGCTCAACATAAGTGAAACTTCAAAAGAAATGTTTACTTGGAGAAGCTTAGCTGGAGGGAGAGATGACAGGGTGCAAATGACTTCAAGATTGACTGAGAGACTTCATGAGTCCAGTTGCCAGAGACTTACAAAGAAGCTGAGAGAAATACTTACTTACTCCTCCATCAATGGAAGAACTACTTTATTGAAAGAAACAAAAAGAAGAGTCAATAAAATAACTGGCACGTGGAATCAGAGATGCCAGTGAGGCGAAAGCTGCACATTTAAAATGATCTGCTCTTGAACCGAAGCTATCAAGAAGGGTGGGAATGGAGAATGGGCCACTGGATATCGAAGTACGGAGACCATTGACAGCCTCTGAGGGGACAGTGCAGTACGTGGTGAGGGGGAAGGGCAGATTGAAGAGTTCAGAAGGAATGCATGCCCATGGACAGAACACACATCTGGAAGCTTGCTGTTTGTCCAGCCACATTCCTCAAAGAGTATCATAGGCTGAGTGACTGATGTACAGTAGATATTTATTCCTCACTGGGATTCTGGGATTTCCAAAATCAAGACACCAGGGAATCAAGTGTCCAGTGAGGGACTTATTCTTCTCTGTTAGCACCCTGTTCTGTTCTCACATGGTGAAGGACAAAGAGGAATAAACACTTCAAACAATTTTTTTACAAGAATACTAATCCCCTTAGTGAAGGCTGGACCCTCATGAATTGGTTATCTTCTAATGGTTCCATCCAGTAATACTATATAGGAGGTTCAATCTCAACAGGAATTTTGGGGAGACATATTCCATCCACAACAATGTTAAATGGAGGGAGATGAGTGAGACTGTAGTGAGAGTTTTCCTCCAAACCCACTTGATCTGATTGCATAAAAACCAGTCCCTGTTGCCAAGAGACTCCACAAAGAGGCAAATCGGTTCAGAACTGCAGAGTATAACTTACTAGAGACTTACAGATGGAAACATGATCGTGAGAGGCAGCAAGAAGTAGGTGCTTATGATTTGTGTTGGAAGCAGGAGACTTAATAGCCAGGACAAAATTAACTTCATCTAAGCTGGAATCTATCTGAGTTATCTTAAGTTAATATCAGAGACATTACACATTCCTGTCACTGATAGCTCCGGGGTGATCTTAAAATTTCTCAAGACCTTCCAAGTGTTGTTTTGTTTATAGTATGCTAGGAAACTCTCTTTCTGTCTCTCTCTCTCTCCGTGTCTCTCTCTCTCTCTCTCTCTCTCTCTCTCTCTCTGTATTTATTAACTAGGATTATCATGGGGCAATCATGGTTTAAATGGCATGACCATGTCATGCTGAATCCATACAAGGATGCTATTTTTCAAGCCAGGGACAGACACATGTTAGAGGAGAGGGGAGAGGAGAGGAACCCTGAAAGACTGAAGAAGAAAGTCACTGTAGCATGAAAGTGACAGGTTAAAATACATAGATTTCTAGAGAGTTCCTTGTGAAGAAATGAGATAAACATGAAATAAAAAGGAAAGAGAGAAGGATGAGGAGGATGCTGATTTGGGAAGGTACATATTCTGGGATCCCATAGAAAGTCTGAGCCTCGTTGATTTTACAGTGATGAACTTTCCTAAGCATTTTCAAGTCAAAATGGTAAACAAAAACCTTCAGGAGAACTTAGTGAGTGAGGAGTGGGCTAAGCAGCACTTCTCCTTGTATTTTATGGGTGGCATGAGGTGACATCTTCTGGAGAAGCCTTTAGAAGTGGCCTTTGGAGGACAGGCTTCATTGATACACTCTTCACAAGATTCTTGCGGAGCAAAAGCCCAGGAATGAGTTTAGCTGCAGGGTGGAGTCATTTGAAAGCTTTGAGTGATTTGGGACCATATCACAAAGATATGTGGCCCTCAGCCTGGGGAGATTCTACTCTCACGTCCCTCACTGTGTCTCCTTCACTGGGTGTATTGTCAAGGAAAAGACCACAACTCCTCTGAATATGTAGTGGTATCTGCTGTAGGTCCATGATGTCTGAGAGATTATTCTCATTTGTCTGTAACTGAAACAAGAACTGTGATACTGATGGAGTACATACATGAAGTCCACGATGCACAAGCTTTTCTACTGAATTGCCTCAGTCGACTCAGAGCTTGCATCATGTAGACACCCGGAGTCCCATTCTTTCTGTAGCCTCCTGGAATCAGACATCTCTCTCCAATCCACATCTTTTCTTTTCAATCCTCCTCTTTCATTTCTTCCAGGTTCAGGGATGATTCTGTACAATTTCTAAATCACGTATTTATATTAACTCTGCGTGCTGTTTCTTTGTGTCACTCTTTTCATTTTATTTGTATCATACCTGAATGATGTCTATTTTGAAGACATCTCTACAATCTCTGCTTTCACAACTCCTTTTTTTTTTTTTTAAAGATAGTTCAATTAAGTTGCTAATAGTTTGTAATTATCTCTCTCCTTTTGGTAAGTTTTGAAAACATTGACAGTCCATGAAAAAGTTAATAGATACAAAGATTTAATATTGGTTTGGACCACCATCTTGCACCCAAATGGCAGCTAGTAAACTGATAGGGTCAGTTCTCTAACTTACTATTAATAGAGTACCCTATGTACTTTTACACACTTTTGCTCTATGTCTGGCTCTTCAATATCTCTCAAAGGGACAGTTACCAGCCAAAAAATGATATGAAGTAAATTGAAGAATCTTGTCAGATGAACTAGACCAGTCAGTCAGATCAGCAATATCCCCGGTGTGGAAGTAGGCTGAGCTAAAAACCTGACACTGGATTTCTCTACCCATCTGAGAGAACACTGAACACCAGGGGCATCAATTTTCTTATATATTTTTAAAACAAAATGTAAAGTTTTCTGTCACAAAGAGAGGCAGAAAAATTGAGGCCTGGCTTCTGTTCCCACGATGTGTTTCATATCATCAGTCCACTAACTGTAACTTCTGGCTCTCCAACGCTTGTCTCTTCCTGGTCTGTGTTTACAGGTTCGCAGCACTAAAGGGTTGGGAAGGACTTGACTGTCTGACTCAAACCTCTTATTCAGAGATCCTTCGCCTTTTCTTAATCTTCGTTGTAAGTTAGGTTTTCCAATCTTGTCTCTGGTTCTTATCTTTGAGGTCCCAGCTCTGTATTAACCCTAGGGTCTGTGTAATTTCATCCAAATGTAAATATTGCTATCTGGTCAAAAGTAACACTTTGCCTTGTCCATATTTAATGGCTTTTCCCATGGCAAGCAGACACACTACTGACTTTGAACTTTTAAAAATGAATGATAAAAAAAATGTTTTCTAAAATATGTGAACTGCCATTCAAGAGGAAATAGTAGATATTCTCTCTCCCTGTTTATTCTCCTCAGACCAAATCCACCATAGACGCTTAGGTATGACTTTAGGATATGTCTTTTTTCTGCTAAGGCTAGAAAACTCAGACCAATGAATTCTCATGGGTTGGAAGTTTTCTGTCTTGGTATATAATCTTACATATTTCACCCATTCATTTTGTTCATTTTAACTTATCAACTGGCCCCCGTGTGTATAAAGTAGAATTCATTGGTGCTAAGAGTATAATACTAAGTAGTTCAAGTATTAAACACACACACACACACACACACACACACACACACACACACACACACACACAC
>OU015745.1:95218642-95222787 GCA_907169655.1 Acomys percivali | reverse complement strand
CACACACACACACACACACACACACACACACACACACACACACACACGCGTGAGCATGTCTTCACTTACTCGGCTGCAGGAGATAAAACAGCAAAGTACATGAGTTTAACTGAAAAGTTCTTCTCTGAAGAAAGACACTTCAGCAATATAAATCATCTTTAGTAAAGAGCCTGGCTGTTCCTGGAAGAGCCGAGGGAACGATGAACAAGCCCAGCACTACCGCAGCATTCTTCTCTCACAGCCCAGCTTTTAAACACTTAATTTTACTTGAACACTACATTCCTGAGTCAAAGGAATGCTTCAACAAAATCTGCTTGCCTGGGGGCAAACCAATCTTAGCCAGACACAGTTTCAGAAAGGGAGATACTGCTGAACGCTGACAAAAGATATTTTTTCCCTCCAGCAGAAATTGCTCAAATTGCTTGAGAAAGAAGCACAATATGATGTTTATCCATGTTTACAGATGTTTAAGCAATGCCCCCTTTGCAGGGTCATGTGACTGCAAACAGCATCCATGGTAATTATATCTGTTGCTGCAAAGAACAGATGTGTAAATTGGTGGTTTCTTGGGGGGAAAATAATGCCAAGTCCACTTTCCAGAAATGGACACAGTGCAGTGCAGCTGTGACACACTGCATGGAGCTCTCTTCAGTGCTGGAATGTGCCTACACTTAGAGAATAAGAAAATTTGGCGAGACATTAAGCAGGAAAGTCTGGGGAGATCTAGAAAATGATTCTGGTGATTTGATGAATTTAAATTTTTCTGCGGATGTCGGACAAATCTAAATAGTCACAGGAGATGTCAACTATCTTTGTTGCTAAAGTTTTTCAGGCAAGAAGTACAGAGAGTGGAATTGGAAGCCATTCAAGCCCCATGGACCTCTGAGCTAGGGCATTTTAGATGTAAACAAGACCCCAGTGAGGTCAGATTGTGACCAAATACTTAAACTTTTGGCTTGTGAACCCTAGATTATTCTTAAATGTACCACTGGAGGGCTTGTCAGGGATCTTGAAAACTAGAGTCTGATGTCTCATTTCAGACACCTCTAGCACCTCGGAGATAACAAATCAGATGACAGTGTTTCTACTATTAAATTTATTTTCTTGTAGCAGCTTGCTTCCCCCAGGATGCATGCCGATATAAGCATCCAGTAGTCAAGATTATCCTGAAAATATCAAAAGAACATCATCCAGGTCGTCATAGTAGAATAATTTACCAAAAAAATGCCTGTCACCACAGACAGATCACCATCGTCATCTTCACCATCTTCACTGAGTATAAAATCCATTTTGCTCTTAAATGACAGCAAGTGGCGTGTGAAGAATTTGCAGCAGACTGCACTACGATCTAGCGTGTGTCTGGGTATGTCCCGGTTGGGAGTTAGCTGTACTTTCCTACATACTGAAACTTTGTAGACTAATAGGTAGCCTATAACTTAGTAGATGTGATAAAACAGTGGAAGTTAATTTGCATTTATATTGGATATTATAGTCGAGGAAATTATGCAACAGGAGTGTTGCTCCTGGGGCAGGAAAGCATAATCTGCTCTCTCCAGGCCATACTCTTCAGCTTTTATGAGCCCATAGTCACTACACAGAAGCACCAAGCCCTGTCTGTATGATTGAAATGTAGCAGAGGAACCAGCTTGTCTGCTAATCCGTATCTTTCAGGCCCAGAATGGAAGGATAATAAATTGAGACTTGCCAAATGCCTTAGGCTAAAGCATGCCTTTGACACTAATGATCTAATTCAGTTATCTACTCTGTCCCTAATTTAGCTTTCTTATTCTCTGTGGCCCCGGAGGACACAGGGGGGTGAAGGGGGCTAACCAACCTCAGCTCTATCGCTGTTAGACTAACTCTGTAAGCTTGTTTTCCATGGCAGTGAGATAACATGACATTATAATTTTTTTTAACAGGACTTTAGAGTAGGGATTATTGGTCACTTTGTGGAAATAGCTACCTCTGGGTATCCATTAGAAGCAATGGAGTAAAGTAGAAAATTCTTGCTTGATCAATGTTGCCATTTTCAATATATATTCAAGGAAAACATTTTCAAACAGAAGTATGTGTGGGTCACGTTGACAGCCATCCCTCATAATCTATGAATCACTTACTGTAATCAATTAAAAGTGCAACTGAGTACTTTTCACCCAACTCCTCCCCTCAGCATCCTTAGAGGTAGAGTGAATGAATCTATTTTTACAATTTCGTTAATTGGCGTATATGTACATTGAAAGCTGCAAACCCCTAAGGTGGATGGAAAAACACTTTCCTTGCTAGTCTGAAATTTGGCTGGGAGAAAAATCATTTACTCTACCTAAACTTCAACTTTGTAACAATATAATCTTCCATTTCCCAGAAAGCTAGGGTGTCTTAGTGGAGCAGCCTCTTAGTGAACAGCTTCTTAGAAAAGAAGCCACTTCCCACTAACTGTACCTCAAAAATAACAATCGTTCAACTTGAAACTTAAAGTAATACCTTCCACACCGTAATAATGCAAGTTGGTGTTAAAAATTCTCCGTCGTTTATAAAACTTCAAGTTGATCCAAAATGGAACTGGAGCGCTGTGTAGCCCTTATGGAAACAGGAGAAAATATCGTTGCTGTTGCGGGGCTTTCCTTCTTTCTTCCTTCTCCCACTCCCGCTCGTTGCTAACTACTTTCTCTTCCCAACCAGCTCTTCTACTTTCATTCGTGTGTGTGTGTGTGTGTGTGTGTGTGTGTGTGTGTGTGTGTGTACTGAATATACCAATTAGTTTCATTAGGGTTGTTTACAAGATCATAGGTACTTGACCAATATCTACAACACCAAAGAAACACAATCTCTCTCTCCCTCTGCCACCACCCCTCAACAAATACAAGTTATCAGTTACAGGTGTGTTCCCATGAGAGCCTCCCCTAACTAAGACAGTGTTTTCATGTGTCTAACCTTGTACAGGTAATCATAGATGCTGAACAATCAAGAGTGCAAACGCCGTGTCCTGCTGAAAGCCAGAACCATTTATTTATATCTGATTTCATTGGAGAAGGGATGTATACATAAAACCACATACACATGCCTTTTCTTTCCGTGTTACGTGTTATGCTAGCCTATTCAACAGCAGTGAGAAGAAGACAACACAAAACGATCGTTTACTAGGAATCTTTGTGTCCAAGTGAGATCCTCAAGAGCAGTGCAATGGGAGAGGGTAGCTTAAAAGGGGAATTCAGAGGAACTTTCTTGCTGCCTGGTTAAATGGTGATACAGTGAAGTGTAAGTGTAGGAGAGGAGACTTGCTCAGGCCTGAGGATACAGAGTTGTGATATGGTCCTCTTCAGGCGAAAGAAAGGAACATTGGGTAAAGGAGTTTTCAGGAACCCATAGTTACTACTGAATGCTGAAATGGATTCACAACAGCTAAATGGGAATTCATCTGTGTGAGTTCATGGCCTTCTTCTGTGGCATTAGGGCTTAGCCCCTTATTGACTGCCTCCAGGGCAGCCTGGGGGGGGGCAGGTGGGGGGGGAGTGAAAGTCCTCTAGTGCACTCTGGCCACACTTTGGGTGGTATACCTCAGGGGCGTGCTTGCAATCCTGGCATCTGACTCATCTCTTCTCCTCCCACCATCCAGTCTTTAGTCTTTCCTTCAATGCCATGCCTTAAAAAGCTATCTGGGAGCCCCCGGCAGTGGTGGCGCACGCCTTTAATCCCAGCACTCGGGAGGCAGAGGCTGGTGGATCACTGTGAATTCGAGGCCAGCCTGGTCTACAAAGTGAGTCTAGCCCAGCCAAGGCGCCGCAGATAAACTCTGTCTCGAAAAACCAAAAAAAAAAAAAAAAAAGTAAAATTTAAACCCCTACCCTGATCTAGCCCATGGACAGGACAGTCTCCACACTTGAGTGGAGAGAGGGATTTGATTTTCTCAAGTACTCTGGTGCCTCACATTTGACTATGTACCCTGGCGGGGGAGACCTAGTGACACTCAGAGGAAGGACAGCAGGTCACTGAGAAGAGACTTGATACCCTATGAGCATATATAGAGGGAGGTAATCCCTCTGAGGAACAGTCATAGGGGAGGG
This sequence comes from Acomys percivali, assembly GCA_907169655.1. Lineage (NCBI taxonomy): Eukaryota > Metazoa > Chordata > Mammalia > Rodentia > Muridae > Acomys > Acomys percivali. Next base: position 95,218,726 of record OU015745.1, on the reverse strand, counting down.
GAATAAGGGGAAAATGGGAGGGAGGGGAGAATGGGAGGATACAAGGGATGGGAAAAATAAAAAATAAAAAAAAAATAAAGGTGT
>OU015745.1:95171142-95213642 GCA_907169655.1 Acomys percivali | reverse complement strand
GCTCTGGTAAAATATAAAGAGTTACTTCAGCTGGGAGCCGCCATATTGCTTCTGTCACAGGGAGAGCTGCTGAAGACCCTGGGAATCTTTTTTTCACTCCTCTTGTTCTCATCCTGAGACACACAAACAGAGGAATCATTAGTTTATGATGGTGAATAAATCCAAATTTTAGGGAAAGTAGTAGCATCCTATCTCCTGGATCAAAGATGTTGAGAGAGACTCCAGGCTTTCCATGAGCATGGGTCCCTACAGCTCCTCCCTCACCTCCCACTTTTCAAGCTGTTATACATCAGACTCTAAGGAAAGTAGCTTTTATTTCTTTCTTTATTTTTATTTTCTTTTTTGAGACAAGGTTGCCCTGAGTAATCCTGTCTGTTCCTGGAACTCGCTTTGTAGACCAGGTTGGCCTCAAACTCACAGAGATTCCCCTGCCTCTGCCTCCCAAGTACTGGGATTAAACACATGCTCTGCCATGCCATGCCCTGCCCTTGGAAAGTCACTTTTCCTACCATAAGTATCCCAGAACCAGACGATCCCTCCCTCTTTTACCTGGTTCACTCTGTTTTGCTTAAAGAGTGAATTGTCATAAAATCCCCGAGAAATAGACAAGAATTAACTCAGAACTTGTAAACTTTACTTACAAATTTAGAAAGCAGATCATAGAGGCCGTTGCCTCCCCCCCCCCGTAAGAATTCACAAACGTCGCCTTAGTTTATCCACTTACTTTTCTTATTCAATTAAATAGCTGTAATTTCTGATCTAAGCCCCGCCCCCCCTTTCCTTTTTCTCTCAGAATTGCCTCCTCTGCTCTCTGATAATTTCTCTCTTCTGCTTTCAAAATTAATAGGAATGCTAGTCTCAGAGCTGGTTTTAACATTTCAAGTGTGAATCCTCCCCACCAAAATCTTCACAAGGAAAATGAGTCGCTGGGGTGAAGATGTCAGGATTTGAAAATTCATTTCTGTTTTCTCTTTCTTTCTTTTCTTTTTTTCTTTTCTTTTCTTTTCTTCTTTCTTTCTTTCTTTTTTGAGAGACAGATTTTTGAGTGTGGGAGATAAAACTGGGATGACACCTCTGATGATTCTTTTAGAAATGGCCCAGTGTTGCCAGACACTGGCTGCGACAAAGCCTATTCTGAACTTTACTGCACCCCACTCTTTTTCACTTTGCCTAGGAGGCTTAAGATAAAAATCTGCAGAGATGAGAGACACTCCATTCTCACTTTGGCTTCTCAACTTCTTGACTTTCTGGAGCTATTCCCCCTCCAGGTATCATTCAAGTATTTTGTTTCAAATCCTAACTCCGCTAGTTGCTAGCTGTGTAATTCTGGACATGTTAGTTAGTGGCCTGTGCCTTAGTCCCTTATGTTACAAAAAAAGTTCTTTATCATAGCACTGATGCTAGAGTTACATTAGTTATTGTATAAAATATACTTACTAAACATATTTGACACATAAATGTAAATCTATATCAAACATAATAATATATTTAACCAGCTCAGGCAGGTATTCAGACGTACAAAGGATATAAGTGGATCAGTTGGACATATTAAAAATAGTAGTAAAATGGGAATTTTCATGAAGTAATAGATGAAGGTCATATATTTCAAAAATGACTGCTGGACACTCAGGGATTTAAAGGATGAGTAAAGTTAGGAAGGAGTGGGGAGCAGTTAGTGTGTGTCAGGTGGGAAATAGTGGGACTATTATTTAACCTTGACAGTTACACATATTGCTCTTCCCAGGGAGAGGAAAGAAATGAATTGTATAGTGTAGCATTTTTATAGTTTATTGCTTATACTTTTGAAGATAGATAGGTCAGTAGTACAGGAGAGTCAAGGAGTGCCTCCAACTCCTGTTTTTGGATGGGAATGCTAACAAATCAACAAGTGATAACTAAGGTCTAATGGTCAAACCAGCTTCGATATGTATCCATTGACAGGTCTTAACTTAGCATCTTGATAGGTAAATATTGCTCTGAAAAGATAGTAAGGGTGTTGTCAGTGATTTTTCTTTTTAATTTTTTTCTTTGCTTTTTGAAATAAGGAGTCCTGTAGTCCAGGCTGACCTTGAAATCACTATAAAAGTGAGGTTGGCCTAGAACTCCTGATTCCCTGTCTCAGAACTGCTGAGATTACAGGCATATGAGCATGACTGCAATAAGAAGAATTGTAGCAGTTAACCATTTTGAGCATGTACAATAGGTCATGGACTGTGATAAATGGCTTCTCTACATGAACCCATTCCTTCCTCACAACACAGAGACATAGTCCTGTCTCTCTTCCATCTCACAGGTGCGAAACTGAGACTGACCAGCCCAAGGTGGTGAACTGGGAAGTCTGTGGCAGAACTGGATTTTAGACCTGTATTTGTCATTAACAGCTCATGCTCTAAAATAGTCAAGAAATTGTGACTTTCCGTATTTTATTTAAAAAAGCGCTGGACCAAGTTGGGCTGTGTCCTTTGGGACCTGGGCCACACCACTTCCTTTTATTTTCCAAATGTTTGGATTTGCTTCTTGCATGGCCACAATAAAGACGGAATTGAAACATAACATGTCTATACTGTCCCCTCACTATACATGAAGGGGGAATAGAAGAACAGCTCTGCTGGAGAGTGACTTGATGAGCAACTCCAGGGTACCTATCATCCCCTTGGCTGAGTGCATCAAGCTTCTACGCTCTGTGATCAGTGACACAAAGAGGTATAAGTTCGTTAAAATCCAGCAGTGCTCTTTTCCCATGGATCAGTGATGTGCTGACAGTATTGTAAGTGTCGTGGTACTGAGGGTGTACAAAGCTGAGAAAGTTCTCTTCTCACAGGGTTTTTGGCAGGTGCCAGGTGAGAGGGGAAAGAAGTATAAGTAGACAGAGAGTGATGACATTTGGGGAAGGATATATGCTAGGGTGAGTGAGGCAGTCCCTTTTCCTTTGTCCATTGGACAGCATTGTATCAAGAGCCTAATGGCTTCTGATATAATTTATGAAGAGGGTATAATTCACAAGTAAGTGAATTAATAGTTACTACTTTGTATAGTAGGAGGATATCATAATATAAATAAATGTTCATTTCATTGTGTTATTTATTTTTGAGTGTCCAAATTAAAGGGATGGTTGCAGTGTCTCATAGGGAAGAAATTTGTTCTTCTTCTACAACTTCTACAGGTCCATTTGTTCTTGGACCTTTTCTCTGGGAAAGATTCACCTCGGGTGGTAGTCTGAGTTACTCATCCATTTTTTCCTGTATGTATTTGTCATCTACTCTTCTCCCTTACACCCCAGTTGATAGTTACTTTTCAGATGCTATGTGGCAAAATACCACAACCAAGGCAACTTACAGAAGAAAGAGTTTATTTTAACCTATGGTTACAGAAGGATAAGAATCTATCATGGTGGAGAAGCCTGACAGCAAGCAGCAGGTATGACAGCAGGAACCGGAAGCTAAGAGGTCACACCTTCACCAGAAAGCATAAAACAAAGAGCAAACTAGCAATAGGATGAGGCTATAAGCTTTCAGTGATGTATTTCCTCCAATAAGCCTCCATAGCTAAACTTTCCCGGATAATGCCATCAACCAGGGAACAAATATTCAGGTATGTTTTTTCATTCAAACCACCACAGGAGCTGTAACCTCGTAGTCCCTCTATTGGTTGGTCTGTGATGCCAGTCTTTTGAGTGGCCTGATAGGGAGTTCCTCTGTCTTCCATCTCAGTGACCCCTAAAGGAATAGTGACCTCTGAGAGAGTAAAGCATAATTGTTGCTGTCAGTGACTTTAATCCTTGATTAAATCAGAAAACCTCTTCCCGTGTCTGTGACATCCAAATATTTTCTGTAAGAGTTTAGTCAGTTTCTGTCCAGCATGTGCCCTAGGATATGACTTGCTTAACTATATGCCTTGTCTTTCCAATTCAGTTTAAAGGGCCTTGACTAATACAAGGGTTATGTATCAAAAAAAAGAGAGGTTCCTTTATAATTTTCTTCAAATATCTTAAATAACTTCACTGTTTAAGCAGAAGTAGGTATTGGAAACATAAATTTATTGCTAAAACTTGCTAACCCATGGGTGAAATAAATATGTCTTCTGTCTAAACACAGTTGCCCATGGCTTGGCTATTTCTGTGAGGCCTTCTTGTGTAGTAACAATATTGGCAAGGCTGTAGTCGTGTAATTTCTTCTCGTTGAACTCCTCTTAGTCATCTCCACACTGAGAGATGTTCTTGTACTTCATCCCTGAGCAGGATTTCTCACAAGGTTGACAAAAGGAGACCCTGACGTCTTTGCCTATCTATTAAATTTATTTTTATAAAACTGTGTTTGTTTCTCATTTTTTTCTCTTAATCTATCACCCAAATAATTGAGACTCTGTGATATTATTTTAACAAGTTTCACAGCATAATGCCTGAGCAGTTATTACTCTAAACTAATCTTGGCTTCTTCCCAGCGTACATTCCAGAGATATTTGCACTTTGCACCTTTTCTGCTCCAGCTCCTCTCTCTGATCTCTTCTCTACTCCCTACTTCCTCTTCTAACTCCTCCTCCCCTGGCTGGCAGGAAGTCCAGCCCTATTCTCTCCTCTACTTAGCAATTGGCTGTAAGCTGCTTTATTGGCATATCAGGGAACAACTGGGGAGCAGTATTTACACAACAATAAGACAGGAGATTCTCAGAACAAGGATTGCTACCAGATATAGGGGAAGGGCAGGTAGAGAAGTCAGAATTTGAATTACATAATAGCCTTATGCCTACATCTATCATCTTTCTAAAATGGTATATTTGAGGTGTTAAAAGTTTGCTTTCATTTTTTAAAAAATTGTTATATTTTTTAATGTGTTGTGCATGCATAGGTGTACATGTGGAGGTCAAAGGACAACTTTTGGGAGTCAGTTCTCACCTTCTTCCATGTGGGTTCCTGGGAATCAAGTTCAGGACATCAGTCTCTGTGTCTTTACTTGCTGGGACTAAGACATCTCCCTAGCACAAGATGTTGGACTTTTTAGTTCATCAAACAAATTTTAGTTGATCGCCTGTCATGTACTGATTCCCACAGCAGTCTAAAACCTTGGAGTCCAGCAACAAATATAGGCAAGCTTTTTTTTTTTTTCTCATACTCTGAGCTTCTCTCTTAGAAAGCATAATTATTTATTAAATGTTTTTAAAAACCATTTAAAACAGGCTACTTCATATTAATAACAAAGTAGGTAAAATGTACATGCTAAATAATATATGAAATATACTACAGACCCATCCTTTTTTAAAAATCACTAGCTATTATCTGAGAATTTAACAGCATTAGCGTCTCCTGTATTTGGTTCCTATTGTGACAACTTAAGGTCATTTTCTTTTTGTCTTATTGATTCTGTGACAGCAGCAATACATATAAGTGTTCTCACCATTATTCTGTCAGGATTTCCAGAATCCCTCTTCACTCACATATTCAGTAATGAAAGTATCTTATTTGCCCCATAACTAGGAAGGACTTCATTGGACCCTGAATCAGAGCTGAATCAGGTCATGGCAGTTGTTGGGAAAGGCTTAACTGTTTCCTTGCTTCTTCCTACATTTGGGTTCCTTTTACCTTGGAAAAAACATCAACAAGCAAGCATAGTGTGGAGGACCTTGTGCATCCCAGCAGGGACTATCCTTTACGTCTTCTCAGAAAAATGCGAAGGTATTTCATCTAAGGAACTAGAGGCAGCTTCCCCCATCTCTCCTTCTCACTTAGAAAGAGGTATTTCAATCTATTTCTGGATACTTAACTACATTTTTTAAAGGCACTTTAAGTGTAGAGTAAAGGTACTAGTGTAGAGGTCACTAGTGGAAATTGATTTGATACTTGCATAATTTTTCTAAAGTATATTGGCAAAGTATCAATTATGGTCACAAGTAGAATAAGACTTCACTAAACTAAGTTATTAATAAAATAGAATTTGTCATAACTAGGTATTTGCTAAATTTCATATTTCTGTGTTAATATTTTACTCTGATCATTTAATAGGCCACATCAATTATTTTTCATATGTATGAAAACTCTACTATGTTAGAGGAAACATTGTTTAGCACATCTCTTGCCCTTTGATTATGCTTCTTAAAAATAGCTTTTGCTCAAATTGTTAATATTTTAGTTTACTAAAATTATTCTTAGCTCTTGGATTCTATTCTTTTGCTGTGATAAAATACTCCAACAAAAGCAAGTTAAAAAGGATTTATTTCCATCCACAGTACAAAGTACAATCCATTGTGTTAGGGAAGCCAAGCCACTGGAGCTTGAAGCAGCAGGTTGCATCGCCACACATAGGAGAGAGAACGATAAAGGCATTTGTTCAGCATATGTTACTCTTTATATCTAGGCAGGCCCGGATTTCAACCAAAGGAACGGTCCACCCACTTGTAGGATAGATATCCTACCTCAGGTACCTTCATAAACAGAATCCCTCGCAGGCATGCACAATGGCTAAATCATCACTCAGCAGTGTTCTTGGGGCCTTATCTCTCAAAGTCTCCAAATATGGTCAAGTTGACAACTAGCACTAACCCATCACAATCCCACCTCTTGTCAATTTGATTCCCAAACATGTCACCTTTAAGGCACATCCTTCTATTCTTGTTCCCATACACAAGTAACTATCTTATAGTGCAAAAATGTGTTCCATTGAACTTTAAATCTCCACATTTTTTAATAACTCCAATAACCTTTAAATGTCTAGGGTCTCATCGGGGACCTAGAACAGCCTCTTCACTGATAGCACCTATTTAACCCCCCAAAACAAACAAAAACACAAAACAAAACAACAACAAACAAATTACATACTTCTAATATATAATGTCTAATAGTACAGCATAAACACACTTATTCCAGAATGGAATAATGACAGTTAGAAAGGAGAAGTGGCATGTAGTAATGGTTTTTAAAGTACTTAAAAATCAGTCCTATATCAGAGAAAAGAATGAAATTATTTGTAGTTGGCAGAAGTAGATAACATGCTAAGCTTTGCTTTGCTTGGAGGGTTAAGTGTTCCCATGATAATTGTAAAATTTTAAATGCACTGATGTATAACAGAAAAATGGATGCTGTTTTTAGTTCCGAACCCTAAGCACTCATGAAACATATTACATCCATCTCCTTACTAGTGTGTGTACTTAGTTTGGACTCTCTGTACATAGTGACAGTCTTAGCATGATGTTTCATGGAGTGTTGGCTACAAGAAACCTCAAGAAATCCTACATTTATAATGCAGTAAACTTGGGCTTGAGAGCTGGGCGTGGTTGGTGGAAGGAACTGAGTCCAAACATAGACTGGGCCATTGACTTGATCACACAACGGATGAGGCGAGTAGATTTTTTCTGAGTTGTTGTTTTCACAGATTGATCTCTGGCTCCTCTGGAATCAAGTGTTCTTAGTTTTGGTTGGAAATTCAAAACAGTGGGAAGACTTGGGGATGCGGAGGATGTTGGGTATGGGTGGAGGTGGGTTCTCCGGGACCTGTCTGATTATTAGCTCCTAGTGAGATATCTCATGCCTGGCACTGAGGTTTTCAATTAATAACCAGTGTCTTCTCAAGGAAGCATTATCTGCCCACGGAAGACTTCAAACACAAGTTTTAAGTTTTTCATCCAACTTCGGTTTTGGTTAACATGCTCCCTCTTTTTTTCCATCTTTTTAACATTTGTGTTCTTAACAGGACACTGGCTTTCTTGAGTCATGGGAGGGGCTCCTTCTGCATGTTGACCTAATCTGAAGTAGCTGGTTTGTTTATTCACGGAAAGAGTAGTATTTATATTGAAGAAGCACTTGGCATTGGTGCCTAAGTGCAGATGTCCTATCATGTAAGATAGGGCCTCATTCAGAAAATCCACAACAGAGGACAATAAATAACATCTTGGCTCTACTCTGTGCTCCATTCACAACTGTTAATTTCACAGGGTTATGATTTCATCTCCGAGCAGAGGGCTCCTGGCAGGGACAGATGCTCTGGTGCCCCAGATTGTGCTGTGCCTGTCCCAGTAGGAGCCATCAAGAGCAGCAGGATGGCAGGAAGGAGATGGTGTCTCCAATAGAGCGGCTGTTTCAGCATAGCTGTGGGAGGAGGACGCAAGGAGGAGGATGGGTCCCTTCAGAGTGATCATCACTTATCTTTCCTTCTGGATAGAATCATACGCGTGATTAACTGAGGGAAAAGAATAATTTGCCTTGAATTTTACAGAGAATATTGTCAATTTTGAGTCTACTCTCACATATATCTTATTTTAAAAGAGAACTTTTTGTATCCCCTGGCACGCTGATGGACCTAAGCGATGACAAGTCTGTATATCTGTCCAAAGAATATCAACAGGACGAAGTCAAGATTAGCTGGATCTGGGTCACTGGGATAGGCTGGTATGACAGGTGGAAAAACATACTGTGTGTTGACAGCTGTGGCTTACTTCCTGAACTAGAGCAAAAGGCAAAGCCAAGGCCAGATTTAGGCCAAGCATGGGACCTAGCTCACAATACACACTTGTATTAGTTTTTTGGTTTTGGTTTTGGTTTTTTTTGAGAACAAGTTGCTCAACTTACAACTTACTGCTGTAAATCACAGCACCCAGAACTGGGCTCACAGATATGAGCACAAGATAGATGCTCAAAACCTAATCATTCTACATAGCCGTTGTACTCCTGAGCTCAGTGCAGTACAAGGTCAACACACAATGGGGTCTCTCAGTTTCTCATCACCAATGAGGAAAGCCTATGAGACCCTGCTCCTTCCTGTGGGTCTATGGGCTGTTTCCAGTTGCTGGGAGAGGAGAGTGTCAATTTTCCACAGTGGTGTAGCCTCTGGTGGCTGTTGTGCTTCATAAATAATTCCCTACCTATGTTCATGCAAGTACCGCTAAACCCAGGGGGTCATACACAAAAGGAAGATGTTAAATCAGTAGGGCACTTTGTTGGGAAGAAGTGCTCTGGTCAAGAGAAGGAGCGGGCAATGATGGAGGGTAGTGGAGGGTATGTGGAAAAACAAGTAAAATTCATGATGTGAGTGAATGAAACTCAAAGAATAAAAATATATATGAAGAAAGGCTAAAGGAAGTAGGGACTATTAATAGCCAGACAGGATGCCACAGTGAGCAGCATTGTAATACAGAATTTTGTGTATTTGCCTATTCATTTCTTCCCATGACCATACCTTTTATTCCTACCTTATGATTGAATTTACAAATTTTAAAAAGTCATTTTGTAGCACATACAAGACTGTAAATGTTATTACCAAAAGGTAAAATACTTTGTATTCTCATTTCATGCCTGCAGTACTAGGATACTTTATTTATGATAATAAAAACTAATTTTAGGTTTAAATTACTTTGGGGTTATAATTGTGATTTAGTAATATAGGTCTTTTTTTTTTAAAACAATCAAAACAAATTTGTCACCTTTTAAAACTCAGTGATAATGACTACTTTCTATATTCCAATTCTGAAGTCCTGGTGTGCCCATTGATGGTGCTGGACCACACGTTGAGACAGTTAGAACAGTTGGTGACAAGCATCATGAATCATCATGTTCTGACTTCTGCAAAATGCTGGAACTCATTTATATTTTGCATAAAACCCTGGTGAGATTTACTATTGAAATATTTACCATGATCCTTTCCTTGAGTATATTAAATCTCCGATCATGCTTGGAAGCTTAGGTGAGAGAGCATGAGATAGGCTTGTTGCACAATATTTCTTAAATAGTCAAGGTTTAGAGTCCTCAGAAGTCCTGAGAACCCAATATTTTTGAGAGCCCCTTCATAAAAAACCTAAGGCAAGTGTGATTTGAACCGTCAAAGGTGCATCTAAAATCAGGCTCGTTTTCGTTGGCTTATAGGATAGCATTGACTTGAGAAAGGGAATACATAGGAGCTAACTTGTGTGGTTTTTATTTGTTCGCTTAATTCTTGTCATTTAAAATAGGGGTGTGTGTCTCATACTGTAGTCTAGGCTAGCCTGGAATTCACTATGTAGCCCAGGCTGGTCTAGAATTTGCCCCAATCTTCTTACTTCATCTCCTCGAGTTCTAGAATGACATGGCTTCTCCAGCCATACCCTTCTCATGATGGTGAGTCTCGAAGGTCAGAAGGACAGTAGTACTTGGGTGGTGAGCCAAGTCTGCAATTCCTGCACAGGAGGCTGAGAAGGAAGGAACTCATCCTCCAAGCCAGGCAGGGTTACACATCAAAACCGTATCTCTACAAAAAGAGGGGGAATGTCTCAGGAGATTGATGCAAATTTTCTTTTAACCGCGCCCCCCCCCCCCCGCGCTCCCCCGTGCCACTAAAGTGCTTGGTACAGAATGAATCTCTAAATAGTTATCCAGTGTCAAGATTTGAAGGAAAAGAACACTCATTGAGCTTTCCTTTTTTTTTTTTTTTTTTTTGTCTCTCTTTTCTCCACAAAGGTTGAAAAGAATGATGAGGACCAAAAGATTGAACAAGATGGTGTCAAACCGGAAGATAAGGCTCATAAGGCTGCGACCAAAATTCAGGCTAGCTTCCGTGGACACATAACAAGGAAAAAGCTCAAAGGCGAGAAGAAGGGTGACGCACCCGCTGCTGAGGCCGAGGCTAACGAGAAGGATGATGCTCCCGTTGCTGACGGTGTGGAGAAGAAGGAGGGAGACGGCCCTACTGCTCCCGATGCAGCCCCAGCCACCAGCCCCAAGGCTGAGGAGCCCAGCAAGGCAGGAGATGCACCTTCTGAGGAGAAGAAAGGCGAGGGGGATGCGGCCCCTTCAGAGGAGAAGGCCGGCTCAGCTGAGACAGAAAGTGCTGCTAAAGCTACTGATAACTCGCCGTCCTCCAAGGCCGAAGATGGCCCGGCCAAAGAGGAGCCTAAACAAGCCGACGTGCCTGCTGCTGTCACTGATGCTGCTGCCACCACCCCTGCTGCAGAGGATGCTGCCACCAAGGCAGCACAGCCTCCAACGGAGACTGCAGAAAGCAGCCAAGCTGAGGACGAGAAAGGTGAGTACTGTGGCTAGGGTGGGACTGCGAGCAGACGGCATGAACCAGGCTTGCTAAATCCAGAGCCAGACCACCAGCACCGTCCACGGGGTACTGTCTAGACAGTGTGGACTGGAAATGACAGAAGTTATGGCGAATTCCCCCCAAATCTACAAGCACGAGAGAAAACTCAGAAAGAATTACATGGCAGCTAGTACTGAAGAGTCAGACAATTATCTTAATTGGATTGATATAAACAGTCAAGCTTGATAATCCCAGTTAAAGGAAAATGTGCTGTATGCTGATAGACTTAGTTTAATAAGTAATTACTGAGACTGCATTTATTTCATGGATGGGAATTAGCTAATGTGATTATTTGGCTCTCGGAAGGGCCTCCTATAAATACAGCCAACTCTTTATTGATTATCAAGTGTGTGAACTGCCAGCAACAAAAATATAATCTCATCCCTCCTTTCCCTACCCCACAATGTGTTTCTGGGCATTCCACCCACCAACAATTGGTGAGCGGCATGTGTTTGTATGTGGAAAATGTCTATATATGTTTCTATCTGGAGAAGGTTAGCTGTGACACAGTTAGGATCAGACACAATTAGGAAAATATGTCTGTTGATGTTGCCAAAAAACAAAAGAAAAAAGACTCCAAATACATAAATTATCATTTTATTATCAAAGACACTACTCTCTCATATGCATAAATAATTGAGAGTTGACAGTGAATATGAAAAGGTACTGGATTCTCTTCAGTTTGGAGCTATAACTTGGAAGCTGGAGTGTGTTTATTATGATGGTCCAAAGAGCCAAACAGAATTAGAAAAGAGCATCCTAAGAGTGCGGCAAATCTAATAGACATTCATATCTGCAACCTGGCTCTGTCCTTCATCCCAGCATATCTACAGTGATGAGAATCAGTGTCTCTAAGGGTATCCCCTAGTCTGGTGTGATCAAAAATACCTTTTATGTTGCATTCATCACTGTGACAATTACATGAGAAAAACAATTTAAGGGAAGAAAGGGTTATTTTGTCCAACAGCTTTAGATGTTTTAGTCTATGAAGAGATTTCTCTGTTGCCATGGCCTATGGTAAAGCAGAATATCATGACAACAAGAGTGTATGCAAAGCAAAGTTGTACACCTAATGGTAGCTACAAAGAGAGACAGCGGAGATATAGATAGATATATGGATAGGTAGGTAGGTAGGCAGACAGATAGATGATAGATTTTAAGGTTTACTCTGCCAAGGCACATACATATTTTCTTCAACTAGACCCCACCATCCTTAACCCCACCACCAGTTAAAGTTTATTTTTATTCAATCAATGGAATAAACTATTGATTAGCACAAAGACTTCTGAGGCCAACCCTTCCTGAAAGCTCGCTCACAGATATACTTTCAGGTGTGTTCTACTGACTCTCATCAAGTTGACAATCAAGATTAACCATTGTATCTTTGAGCTCCGAAGGTCTTTAGAGATAGTTACTTCTGTACCAGTTTAACTGGATTGTTTTCTCCTTTAGAACTTTATAGATTTATCCCAAAGACTAAGGGTTCTAAATTTGGGCCAGCCCACTCTCTTGGGTAAGTTCATAAGACTGGGCCAGAAGACTAACCCAAAAAATGATAAGACATCTGGCCTTCAGATTGAGAAAGCAATCATTGAACATTTGCCTAGACAATAAAACATGGCAGATGATTATTCTTTGTTTTCAGGTCTATATTTTTTCACTTTATCTCTCACCTCCTGTCAACCTTTAGAGTATAATAATCACCATAGTTATCAGCATACTCTCACATTCTGGCTCCAAATAAATCATGGCTCTTTTTTTACCAGTGACTTATTTTAAATCTTTATTGTAGCTCCATCCCTGCCCTAGAGGTCTGAATTTACAGGTAAGACAATGCTATCATTTTCCCAGTAACAACAAGCTATGTGAATGGGGCATTGGTGTCAGTTTATTCAACAAAATTGTCTTGACTCCTTTTCTTTGGGCTTATAGTTCAAGCCTCATAGAAGAAGTCTGGGAACCACTTTGTAGATATCTATAGTGTCATTCTGTAACTCTTGCAAGTCAATCATGCTTTTAAGCATTTGACATGTTTGACATTGCTTAGATCATATTTTTTAAACTGAGAATTTTTAAAGTGTGGAGAATAGACACAAAGACTTGATGTAATTTTAGGTATATATATTTATTGCTTGGTTTGATAGAATTTGGTGAGCCAATGAAAAATCTAGTGTGTGTGTGTGTGTGTGTGTGTGTGTGTGTGTATTTAAGGATAGGCAAGAAACTCCATTTTATTATATTTAAGCTTATATCATCCTAAATGACTGACTATAATGTTTTATATGGTAATTATTCAATAAATGTCAAATGTTGGAAGAATGGAATTTGACCAGATTTAATTCATAGGTAATATTTTTTGACCTGCCTATTCTCTTGCAACTTTACACATTATAATCATTTATTTGATTTAAAATGTGTCACATCACTGAAAGCAGATAGAGATCATACTCTGTCTTAAGCTTTTCAAATTCTGCATGGAATGTATCTGAACTAAAGAGCCTATATAATGAGACTACTGAGACTGTACACTGGACGTTGACAGGAGATCAGGAGTGTAGATGATCCAAGGTCATCCAGGAGGGAGTAGATAATGTGTTTTGTTCCCACAGGTCTATTTTTTAAACTGGAATTTCTGAAGTTTGGAGAATAGACACAAATTCAAGTATAATTTTAAGTTTTTTGTTTCTTAGCTTTGGATTGCTACTTGTAGCTTTTCTGGCCTGAGTTCTAGCAGCCTGGCTTGCTGAGTGTGACAGGCACAAATTATTCAGTCATGGTGTATCTTGTGGCATCACAGAAACCAAAGATGATATGGAGCTCTGTTGTCATATCAGCCCTAAACTCCCAGAGGCACTGCCTCATGTTTCTTCCCTCTCTCACTGAGTTTCATCTTAACCCTGGTTAAAATAACAGTATTTTCTGTCAGACCATACAACTTGCAAATGGACAGCTACCATGGGTTGGTTAAGATCCGTAGCTGCCTATAGAGGCATGAAGAGAAAAGCTAACAATGTTCAACGTAGGCAGGCTTCAAATCAGTTCTAGGAGTCAATCAAAGAAAATAAGATAAATTATTTTAAATCAACTCTGATCATTGCTTTAATACATATGGAAATTATTTGTAAATTATGAATTTAGTTACCTTTTACTTACTTACCTTTTGCTGTTTTGGCTTTGTTATTGGTGAGTACTGCTTGCGCTGATACTTTTCCCCCCTTGTTTTTCTTAGTTTCTCAGCTATACATCCCTCCCTCTTTCTGTTTGTACACACTGAACTCTGAGTATGCCTTTGTAGGAAGATGATTCCTGTATAGGAAGTTGCATGTTGTCTCACCTGAAGGACACTCCCTCCTTCATCAATGAGGGCAGAACTTTCAACACTCCTTTAATGATACTGTCCTAGGTGTTTTGTGCTGAGCAGGCAGCACGCACATTGGCTTTCAGTGATGGAGTTCTCTGCTGTGCACCTCACCTCCAACACTGCTGATGGATTTTCCTCAAAGAGAACTCCAAAAACCCTGCTGATGTATTAGCAATGTCACCTAAGTGTTCTGGGTGCTGATTTGGTTAAATTTTATTTATTTATTTTAATTTAAAAATTACACCCCACTTATTTATGAAGTGTGTGTGTGTGTGTCTGTGTGTGTGTGTGTGTGTGGGGGTGATGGTTGCCACATGCATGTCGAAGGACAGCTTGCCAGAGCCAGTTGTTTCCTTATACGATGTGGGTCCTGCGATCAAATTCACGTCAGCAGGCTTGGTGGCAGGTGATTTTTAACCACTGAGCATTTCACCAGCCCTACATTTTATTGTTATAGTCTCATTACATATTTCAAAGAGGAACTATCAAAACTGATCGAGGAAACAGGAAAGTTTACATCTTCAGTGTTCTGCTTGAAGAGAAAACCTAGCTTACTGTCTTGTACCTCCTTCCTCCTCTTTTGTCTTTCCTTCCTCTTTCCCCTTCTTAATTTCATCCTGAATCCTTTTATTTTCTTCCATTTGTTATAAATGCTGATGTCATAGGAATCAATGTGACAAAGAGTCATAAAATATGTTCCTTTGATACCAGGGCATTCTCATTTGTTAGGAAAAGTGTGATGAAATCAAGCGAGTGGCCTACATATCCAGATTTAGATAAACTTTTTTATGTTTCTCAGAGTCCTTTTTTTTTTTTTTTTTTTTTTTTTTTTTTGTCCCTCATTCATGCCTGTTGGGCAGGGTACCTCAGAAAAGGTTTAGATGTGGCTTCAACCACTTCCCTGATTTATATACAACTCATAAAGACTGAAAATTTGAGTTGTAAAAGTCCATAAACGTTGTTTATAAAACATGGGCACCCTGTCAGCGTACTCAGTGGTACATCGCTTAAATAACGTTGATTATTTAGCTTTTATGGATCCCTTTTATATTACTAGAGTAATCATTTTTATTGGCTTTACTTGACATCAATCCTCTCACATTTGTTAATATTTTCCTTTCTATTTTCACAATCTAAAGGCAAATCAAAAGGTATTCTGCTCACAGATACAGTCACTGACAAAGAAGGGAGCGGGTGCCAAACTGATAAATCTCTAAATCCTTACCTTTACATAGCTATGTAGTTTTTAAACCTAAAGTGTTCAATCTTGTCTCATCTTTTCCTTTTTTTTTTTTTTTTTTTTTAACTTAGTGGTTATGCTAACCCTTGATTCTTCCTTTGAAGTTGCAATCGGGATATTTCTGGGTCATGCTCTGATCTACATCCTTGTGAGGTAGGCAGTAAAAAGGATGCCTGAATGAGGAGATGGAAGGTATGGCTAAAATAGCACCCAGCATTTAATAAGCAATTTATTAAGAGACAGTCCTTATGATAAATACTGCGTGCTAAGAATCCCACTGGATCACTGTAACTGCTCTATGTTATAAGTTAGTTTCCCCTTTTACATGAGAGAAATTTGAGGTTCAGAGATTAAGTGAGGTACTTAAATATTTTTGGTAGCTAGGAAGCACCAAGCCAGAAAGCCTTATGTGCTGAACCCTTACATGCACTCAGGCAGGTGCTGTTCTGGAAGAAAACGAGAAGAAAGATGCTCAAGGATGCAAGTATCTTGGCTAACATACAATGGCCTATCTCCTGATTTGTATAGTTGAGCATTCCATGGTGTTTCTGGGAATTATTAGTGAGCACACTTATAAGGAGACATCCAGTTACACTCATAATCCTTGCCAATTCCCTCTCCATTCCATCACCCCAGAATCATTGCTAATTATGATCCTGAAGTTCTCATCCAATAGCCTTCAAGTGCCCCTTCATTAGAACTAGGTAAGCTACAAAAATAAAAATAGCAGTATTGCTGGTATCAGCTGGAATGTGAGAGTATGCTGATAACTATGGTGGTTATCATAGAAAAAATGAGAATTACAAATAGAAAATGTTAGGTCTCCATTGGCTGCAGGTCACTTGCTATGTAATTTGGATGTGCTCTTCCTAAATCTGGCTTCTCTCTCAATACCTGTCTCCGCAGCAAGTGTTTACAAAGGATCCGCTTCCTTTGCACTATCTAGGAGCATATTTGCTAAAGAACTTTCTACGAAACATGAATTGGAGTATAATTTCTATTTCTGTAGTTTACAAAGGAAGTAGGCAAAAGAGAAGATGAGAAACTACATTTCAGAATCCAGAGACATATTGAGGCCTTTATGTCTTCTTTCATCATTCATACCAAATTATTGCTATCATTTAATAAAAGATGCTAACAATTAGGAAGGCATGCATTTCAGTGCCTTAATTTCAAAATTGCCATATTATATTTGGCACCGAAAATAGAATATTTCTTAAACTATAGAGTAATTTCAGGTATAAGCCATTCATAAAATATTTTTTTATTCTGCACATGTGTGTACACATACACACTCAATCTTAGACATATAAGAAAGTGAAACACGAGCAGCAAGCCTAACACGCGGAGCTCATTTGGCTAACCAAGGACAGAAAGCAGAGAGCTCAGTCCCTTGGAGTAGAAAGCACCCAGCACTCATCACTCACTCTGCTGTCATGGCCATGGCTCCATCACACATTGAATGCTGCCCAGAACCTAGCACGAATAGGAGGGAAGAAGGAGGGAGTGAAGCTGCTTCAAGCTCTGAGGACTGTGTCCTTAAGGAGGTCTCAAGATGGCGTAGATAGCTTACAGCACAAATAAAGATGTAGAAGAGGCCTGGAGGCATGCCTAACTTCTGCCATGCTCCGTAATCCCATTTGAGTTTTATATGCGGAGAAATTGAGCAAATCAGGCAATAAAAACTCATTCTAATTTATAGATAATATAAAAGCTTTGCATGTGTGTCTTCTTTAAACTACCAGACATTGATTTCACAGCAGTATATCTTGGTGTTTTTTTTAAAGCAAATACTTATTTGGGGGCTTGCTTAAAAGAAGATTTATGAATTGTCTTCTTAAGGGTGATGCGTAGCATTGTATCCCAATAGGTCCACTTTATAGACTATACTCAGTGCACTCTCTCTATGCTCTTAGTGTAATAGACTAAACACCACCTGCAATTAGGAGATTTGAGTTCTTAATCAGACTCCAGTGACAGTTCAGGCTAGTTCTTTTGTACTTTAAGTTTTGGTGTCTTGAAAGTACGTTTGATTAGGTTGTCTCTGCCTCCCAAAAGGCAAATAAATGGTAGCCCAAACAGACACCTTTGATGTGGGGGGAATGGTCTCTTCTCCAAGCATGACCGCTTTCCTATTGTCCCATCTTATTTTTCTCCTACTAGGCAGGAGTTGAGAAGAGAAGATTGAGTGTTCTAAGAAATTTTGCAGTCATATTTGAGGCCCAACAAACAGCAAAAGACGGGAGGGCACTTTTAACTCTATATTTTTCCTAAAAATTGAAAAAAATCTTGAAAATGATGGTTCCCAATATAGTTAAACCCCCATCTAATAGTCCTCTGAACCCAGACTCTAACTACGTTGATCATATTTTTGTTGTCAATATTTCACTGTCTTCTTAGACTTAATTAATTATTTATATAACATTATATCCACTTTACTTCATTAAGTGATTATAATGGTTTTAATCATCAAAATGATTGGATTTATAATCACTAGTAGATTGGTGAGGGATACTTTTGGGTGTATCTCTGAGGATGACTCCAGACCATCAATTTCTGGGAGGAAGAAACCATCCTGATGGTGGGGCCTGGAAGGAGTAAAAGGGACAAATTAGAAAAAAATCCAAGTGTGAGTGTGCTGGTATTCCCTTCTCTCTGCTTCCTGTCTACCATGAAACAACTACTCTGCTGCATACTTCTACTGCCGTGAGGTATAACCATGTGTGTGGGTCATAATGACTTTGGAAGGGACCATCAGAAAGTATGAGCCACAAAAGCCTCCATTCCACCCCAAAGTTGTTTCTGTTGGGTATTTTGGTTACAGTGAAGATAGGAGTAACAAGTCAGTAAAATGTTAAGCAGTTACAATACCTCAGAGAGGAGGATCCTTTCTTAAATAGACAAAGGATACATCAAACAGACACCTGATGAGTTTTGGGAAGTTTTGCTAGTAGATAAAATGCATTCTATGGAAAGCTATAATATAATGCTCCTCTAATTCCTTAGAAAATTATATTTTCTGTAATAGGCCATTTAACCATTGGTGAAATTGGCTAACAGTCTTCGCATTTGCAATTAGGCCATGCCAAACATCTGTGGGAGAGATAGCATAGATAATACACAAGTTAGGTGTGATTGCTTAACAATCCTTAAACCTGTTTTCAGTTCTCAAGCCAATTAAGACACTGTGAAAGAGAAAAATACTTGGATTTGTCCATCTCATGCCATTCTATTTTGGAAGAAAACTCAAATCCTTGTAATATATTCAGAGAAAAAACACACACACAAGGGAGGATATTTGCCCTTTCTTATAAACTATGCTCAGAGTAGGGGCTGCTCATGGGTGGCACATGAGCAGGAAATCATTTCTGAAGGCTAGCCTTTCCTACCCCAGGGCAAGTTGGTAAACTCTTGTTTTAATCAGGAAGAGAACCTAAAAGGTAGTCTCCTAAAATCACCCCATACTGACCAGTGATGAATGTGTGTGTGTGTGTGTGTGTGTGTGTGTGTGTGTGTGTGTGTTTCAGAAAAACTCGCAAGAAACATTTTTATAGTCAGCAAAAATGTTCTTCTTTTTAATATGGGTTATGAAAAAGTGAAGAATATAATTTAACTATGCTTAAGTACTGTGCCCATCTCTGTGGTATACCTTTCTGCCAACACACACACACACACACACAACACACACACACACACACACACACACACACACTATGTAAGGAAAGACCTGCCCAAGAATTTAGGCTGTCAGAAAATCTAAAAGAACAATGAAAAAAACCACACACTTTCTTTGTTCTTTAGCCCATAAGGCATGGCAATAGTCCAGGGCAAGCTTTCCCTTGAGAGCAATGGCATTTTTCTTCTTCTTCTTTCTTCCCCTGGAATCGACAATGGAAAAACTGCCGAGAACTAAGCCTATTTATACAATTTCTAAATTAAACTATTCTTTTAGTTTGTTTGTGGATATGTGTGTATGTGTGAATGCAGGTGCCTATGAGGCCCAGGGATCTCCTGGGGCTTGAGTTAGTGTCTGTTGCTAGCTGAGCAACTTTGTGTGCTGAGAACTGATCTTGGGTTCTCTGCAAGACATACACAGTGTATGCTTTTACCCACAAAGACGTCTCTGCAGCCTCTGCTTACAAAATATATAGCATCTGAAAATGGAAAATTCTGTTTAGGGTAATTAGAGGAAACTTCCTAGGAGGTCTGGACACATAAGTTGCTTCACTTGTCTCAAATGACAATTGGTATCTAATAAAAGTGATATTTTTATCTTATTTTATTAATATTTATTTCTATTTTTTACTTATACATTTATATTACTATATATATATGAAATAAACTACATAGTCACACCTAAGAGGCCCTACTTTTCATTTAAATTATTACAAAAATGCAAGTATTTAAATTAAGCAGTAATTCAGCAGTGGGTAGTTAAAACTAACCCTTAGTGAGAAAGCCAGAATTCAACCTCTGAGAGCTTCTTAGACCTAGTGGGACATTTTGCATTATGTTTAGAAACATATTGAGGACTGGAGAAAAAGCAGGGCTGCTCCCTTCTGAAGCAGGTGATTAATTTCATCCACACCCCAGGAATGACCTGTGAGTGACTCTTGCCAGTGTGTGACCGGCACACTCAGACAAGGAATAATCTGCCAGGTCTCTTGGCTCAGTTCCCTGTTCTGACAAGTCTAAGTAATCTTTGCAAGATAAGAGTCCACTGACCCTTCTCCTACACCGCCATAGGATGAATAGTTTGTGCCCTTCCAAACCAAGTGCTCATCAGAGTCGAGAAGATAGGCTTTTCCACCTCTGCTGTCTGTTCCCTTTCCCACAGCTCTACAGATGGAATGTGTACACAGCCTGTGAGCCCTTTCAGACTATTAAACATAGGACGGTGGAAGAGCAAACAGCTTCCTCCACGTACATGAAGGGCAACTTGTCGTAACTCTGATACATTCCACAAAACAGCCAAGCAGATCTATGGACAAACAACAATCTCACTTCATAAAAGTTTATTCCACTTTAAAGGGCAGCGTGGCCCAGAGTTTAAGCAGTTTGATTACATCCTTCTCCTGTTGGTAGGACCATGCGGAAAAGCAGTGATTGCAGTGTTTTCTTTCTTTCCCTCCTGCCCCTTTAATACAGATAGGCTAATTAAAGGAGGGTTAGAAAAGAACCTCGGAGCTCAGGAAGGGACAGGCTCACTCACTTTGCTCCGACAGTGGACGGACACTCAGTGATGTGCTATTCTTTATAGCACGTTGATGGTGGGCTGGATAAGGTCAGTGCGATTGCTAAGTTACATATCACTTTAGAAAAGCTGAGGAGAGACATACATTTTTAAACACCACAGTAAAGAAGATTTTACTTGTTGTGTCCGAATAACATTTAATAAATAAAAAAGGGTGTTTCTTAGGGTCATGATTAGGCTGGAACACAGGTTACGTGCCTCTCTCTACAAGAGTCTTTTCCATAGCATTCACTTGAAGTATGGGTTGGAATGATCCCTTATGAAGTTTTGGGGTATATCAAGATAACATTTTTTTTGTATTCTCTCTCTGTTTTTATTTTAGGAACATTAGCCATTTGCCCATGGATGCATTATGGCCACATATAAGTATATACTATAACATATAAAAGAAAGTAAGAGGAAAGACGGTAAGATAAAATGAAAGAAAGCAAGGGGGGATGAAGAGAAAGAAGCCGAGGTCATGGCTCACCCAGCAAAGTGCTCACTGTATAAACACAAGGTCCTTCGTTCAGATCCTTAACACCAAGAGGAGAAACAGGCATGGTGGCTTGTGCTTATAATCCTAGTCCTGGGAAGGTGGAGACAGGAGGATCCCTGGAGCTCACTGCCCAGCTAGTCTTGCCAGATGATGAGCTCAGGTTCAATGAGAGACCCTGTCTCAAAGCATAAAGTGGAGAGCTAACAGAGGAAGACACCTGGCATTTATCTGGCCCCTACATGCATGTGCACACACGTGTACATGGACATGAGCACTCATACGTGATGTACAAAGAAACCCAAAGAAGTCAAAGAGTTACTACCCATAGCTGTAGTCACATGCTGATAAGTTGGTTTCCCAAAGCATAAAACTCAGTATTTTAGAACGTGCCTAGTTCAGCTGTGTAAGTGAGCCCATTTTGCCTATTTCAGGCTACTAGCACTTGGGAAAAGACGTCAGAATGCTCCAGCATAGGTTCAGATCAGTATATTTTTAACAAGTTAATTAATTTTACTTTGGATAACTCTAAGGTACTACAATAGCAATCGTCAAGTCTCAGTGTTGGAGCACATAAAGATCCATTTATAAAGCCATATGCTTATGTATGTGTGACACCATGGGAACCTGCTGTAGCCTTGAGGGCATCTGTGCACTTGTTGAGATGGCTAAGGCTAAAAAGGTGATGTTTAGAACTGCACCTGGTGTTGACTAGAGGTGTATTGCTTCCAAATCGGTTAACATCTTCTGAGGTGGGAACTGAGTGTTGCACAGTAGCTCAGTAGATGGTAGCACGTGTCTTCAGGCCTGATGACTTGAGCTCAAGTCCTGGGGCCCACATCATGGAAGGAGAGAACCAGCTCCTGCAAATTGTCCTCTGAACCTTAAGATGCGTACGGTGACACGTCAATGCCGCTTGCTGCCTCCTCCAGATAAATGTATATAAAAATTTGTAAGTGGGATCTGATACTATATCTTCTGAATGAATTGTAAGGCTTTTTACTTTTACTTTCATTTTAAAGGTAAATTCAGGGTCACTTTTCTAATCTCAACACTCACCGCTTTCTTTTCCTCATGCTAGTTTTAGAGCTAGGAAGAACACTGAGAGGAAGATGTGTTAAAGGAGGTATGGACAAGATTAGTGAACAATTGTAAGAGCAGATTTTTTTTTTCACAAATTGGGTAAAACTTTGACATTTTAACCAATAGTTACTAACAGTTGTTATTCTGAACTCAAGACCATTTTCCCAAAGACCTTGGATTTTGGTATGACTAAGCTCAACCAAAATTTCAGAGCTCATTCTTCTCACATAGCTGCCCACTCTGCACTCCGACTTGAAGTGTGTATATTCCAAACAGATTTGCTTGCTAGAGACACTATAGAAGTTGTTTATATTTCAAGAATTTGCTTATGCTGTAAGACATGAGCCACTGCATTTTAGGTGACTCATCTAACATTCCTAGTCAAAGCTCCTCAAAACCACCATATATATATGGCTGCCGAGGTTTTAGGAAAAGCAAACTGATGAGCAAGATTGTATTTTCTATTCCAATTTGCACTAGACTGGTACATCCAAAGGCTTTTTCAGATGTTGACCTACTTAAGAAATTTCTCTGTGTCATTTTGAAACATTCGCAAAATTTAGAGTTACAGACATTAAAATCTGTGAATAGGTTTTAAACACTAAAAAAGAAAGTCCGTAACTTGTGTTTCTTCCACTGTTTAGCCCCAGCAGATGATAGCTGTTTGCACATCTGCCGAAAAAGATGCCCCAAAGGGAAACACTTGTGAACCATGGCGCCACATCCTAGTTAGCTCCAGGGGATTGACATCTTAAATATCATATTAGTGAGTCACGTCACATAACAAACCCCAGCTGCACAAAGGAGTAACTTCAGTAATTACAGGCTTTAGCTCTGAAGTGCTTCGCTTCTGATAATCGATTTTTTTAAAACTTTCACTTCTATTACACTTTTTATTTGTGTGTGTGTGCGTGTGCGTGTGCATGAATGTGTCAATCACGGAGAAGTACACTCATGAAAACCAGAAGAACTCCATGCACCATATGAGTCTTGGGAATAGAACTTAGGACCTGAGGCTTGCTCGCAAGTGCCTTTAACCCACTGAACCGCCTTGCTGGCCCAACCTTCTTTTGCATCCCAATACACTGTTCTGCAGACCACTCATCCAAAGCTTCACATTTATATTTGTCTGAATCTGCACCCTTCAGAAACTCTCCCAACACTTACCTTGGCAGCTGGATTGAACTTGAAAGCATTACTTTTGCCTACACGACCTCCCATGTCCCAACTTCTGCTTATCTCTCTGATCTTATGATGTCTTTTGATTACCTACTCCCCCTCTTCAGTCTTCTCCAGCCACACACCTTCTAAATATCTCTAATGAGTGTAGTTTACGTCTGTGGGTGGCTTTTGTACTTGCTGTCTCTTGGCTGGGTTGCCTTTTATCACTCAAGTCTTCGTTTGCATGGCACTTGCTGTGAGAGGACATCCTACTAGCAACACTGCAGTCAGCCTTAGCAGTCCTACCACATCATCCTATTTCGCACAGCACTTCACAACCTTCCTGATGCTGCGGCCCTGTCATACAGTTCCTCATTTTGTGGTGACTCCCCAACCATAAAATTATTTTGTTGCTACTTCCTAACTGTAATTTTGCTAATGGTAAATTGCTAAATTGTAAGTATCTGATAGGTAGGCTATCTGACATGCCACCCTCCACCTCCGCAAAGGGGTCGTGAGCCACAGGTTAAAAACCGCTAGTCTAGAGCATCCTTATGCCCAATATGGGTGTGTTTACCTCTCTTTGAGATCTTAAGTTTTTTCCCTACCACTAGACTTTTCAACCTTTGAAGACAGTATCAACATCCTTTCCCACAACACTCATCATCTTACAGCCAAGAGTCCAGCACCTAGGAGGCTCTCAGTGCACATCTACTGAGTGACTAATAACATGGAGATATTTATTCTAATAAATAGTTTGCAAAGAAAAGGATTACTTCAGTTTTTAAATGTGAAAGCTTCAACCACTCTTTAAAATGACATTTTTTTCAGCTAAAGTATCTATATTACTTAAAGCCCACTCTTCTAACCTTTAAAACCATCTATTTCCTTCCCATGACCTATATCTGACTATCTCCCAGACACACAATATTGTCTGAACTCTTTAGCATCCAATTCCAGCCAAGACCACCTCAGCCAACCAAGAAGCACTTGCTTCCTGGCAGGAAGAAAAGGGATGGGATGAGCCTCAGTGTCCCCAGAGTTAAAATGTAAGCTTCTTCTACATTTAGTAGATTGCTGATACCATACCAAGTTTTAGAAACAAATTTTACCTAGGAAACCACAGGAAGGAATAGTCTTTAGATTGGACAAGGCTGGATTCAACTTTAAGCTCTCCTAAAGCCTTTCTCTGTATAGCTTTAATTGCCCAATCCCCAAACTCTTCATCTGTAGGATGCAAACATGAATGCTATCCCCATTCAGTTACTGTATTCCATAAGGTACCACATCTAAAGAACTGCATGTCAAGTGAACCCTAATCAACCTCTTCTGATAATATATGAAATAATTATTTCTTATCTTGTTCTTTGCTTGCCCAATGGAGAAGGTACTCTGAGAAGATCTTTAGATTAGAGAAAGTGAAAACAAAGATTGTCATCGCTTTATAGAGAAAGAAGAAAATATTTTCTTGTATGGGAGATGAGTGTGATCAGATTGCATTAAATATATGCATGAAATTGTCTAAGAACATTTAATTTTTAAAAAAAGTCAGTAGAAAATGTTATTTTCTCTCGTAAATACCAGACAACATTTACAAGGTGATGTATTTGAAGTGATGTAAAGGATGTATAAAAGGTATTTTACAAAAGAAAAACATGTTACGCAGTAGTTGTTGCATCAGCAGACAGAGCCTTGCAACAGCTGTAGGCTTAGGTAAATCTCATCTTTGTGACACGGGAAGGTGATTATGGGTTTTGGTATTGAATCTGAAGCACAGACGTGATCCCTAAGGAGCTCTGTCAATAGCTTGGTCTGGGTTTCATCAGTGTGAAATGATCTCATGGATAAGCACAGTCAACATTAAAAGGTTTGCATGTAAAGTACCTACAGTGTGTTTTATCGGACGTATAGCAAGTACTCAATAGACACGGCCCTTTCTTTGGGTCCTGTTTCTTTCATCTGAAGTTATTGGAAAACTTTCTTTTCCTTGCCCCTTGGTTCAAACCCACTGAATTTATAAAGGAAATTAATGTACAAATATAACTTAATTTATTATGGTCAGCTAGAGAGACACATAATGGTACGCTGTGTCTTCTGGGAGCCGGAGGCTATTCTATTTGGCCCACTTTGTAGCTCAGCAACATTGCCAAGTACTTACATTTTCAGTAATGACTGAGCCTGGATGCTAGCCAAGGCCACCAGGTAGTGACGGTAGGACTAAGTTAGGCTTCCTGTAATTGGTCCCTCAGAAACTGCAATCTAGGGATTGGATAGAAAGAGTTGGAAACTCCTAAGAGAAATGGCTAATATGCTCTTTCTAGGTAGATACCAGTGTAACTGTCTCAACCCTGACTTTAATCTTACAGGCTTACATATAGAGGGAATGTTGGAAATAACCTTGACCTAGGAGTGGGAGGTTTCAAGAGAGTCCTTTAATCTGCCGAAATTCTGTGTAACGTGCTTTACTGTGTGTGTACATATGGATGACATTTTTGTCTTTCATCAGATACCCAGCTGGGACCAGTTCTCAAAAACGCTCAACGCACTGTACTTGAACAATCCCCAGGACAGGCTGTGCATGTGTGTATTCTAATGAGAGGTGACGAGTCTTGTAGGATCACCTTGAACAGTCACATAATGAGTTTAGGATCAGAGGAGAGGAGACAAGCTATCCCAAGGAGCATGGCTCATTGTCATTCAGAAATCTTTCATTTGTTAGTGGGGTATAATTTACACAGATCTCTCGGCATTATGAAGAATACAGGTGTATTAAAAAAAAAAATCGCTGTCACTCAAGGTACAATCTGGTTGGAAGCAAAGACCTTCAGAAGGAGCAAACAAACAAACAAACAAACAAAACTAACTCAGGGCCCCAGAACACCATAAAAGCATGTGCTTGGCTGAAAACTTCAGTCTAGCCGCAGAGGATGGGTTCAGATGCCCTGGTGGTGGGTGGTATCTGAATGAAAGAAGTGAACATAATTAGGTAACATTGGTGTAGCCTCAGCAAGGGGAAGGTTAGTGTGTTGGATCTTAAAATGTTCAAATTGGAAGTGCCTGGGGTGTTAAAATAAAGAATGGTAAATGTTTTTTTGTTTTGTTTTGTTTTACCGTGTTAAAATAGTATGACTAGCTGATATCGCAGTATTTATAGCGTTAAAGGCCTTAGATATAAGAGGAGACTATAGGATAAGGTCAATGCAAACAAAGCATTATCCACTCTTGCAATAATCCATTGCACAATGTAATATTAATTTTAGTTCGTCCACTCACATGATTTCAGTAAACAATATTTCTAGACTTAGTTTTCAATAACCCTATAAAAGACTGAAAAATAAAATTAACTTCCTTCAGAAGAGCTTCATAGTAGGACCTTGTCAGAGTAAATCGTTCCTGCCCCACCTCGGGGCTGTTTGCATCACTTCTGTTATACACCCAAGTCACTGCTCGTCTGCAGGCCTCAAGGTTGGGAACAGTATTACGCTGTTGCCCTCTGCTGGCAGGATATAGGAAGTTCACCAGGAAACAATGGCTCCCAGGCCTTTTCAATGCGGGGACTGTTGGCCATGCAGAGTCCACTGCAGCCTCCAGGCAGGATTCATTTAGTGTGCGAATTACAGGCTTCCCAGTCAGGTACACTTTGGCATTATGCCTGTATTCATTAACTAAAAAGCGTAATTGGATTTTTTTAAAAAGCAAGGATGTAAAGCTAATTTTAAAAGTAGCTCAGAAAAAACGGTCCCGCTTTATCTTTGGCCAGAGCGCTGGGAGCTCCTTTCAGGAGCTGCTATGTGGGTGGTGAACATCTTGTCAACAGAATAAACTAGGGCGGGGCTCTGAAGTAATTTTTAAAATTCTGATCGATTATTATTTTTTTTAATGGTGAGGAAAGCACATTGATATTTATAACTGATTTTCTTGTCTCAAATAATCGACTTAATGCCTTGGTGTTAAATTAGATTTAGTATCCTCTTTGGTGTTCCTTTAGTTCCCTGCTCAGCTGATTTTTTTTTTCTGCCAAAGGTGAAAAATCATTCATTGTAATTAAGAAAGAGGTGAGGTGGGTGCTAAGAAAGAAACCGGGAGAGAGGAGCTGTGAATGTCACGTGTACAAATTGGTGACAAACTTCTAAAAGAAAAACGATAGGAGGTGAATGAGGAGAGCTGAGAGAGGAATGGTGCATTCTAATGCTCCGTTTTTATTTTTATTTTAAAGGATCAATAATATGTACATGATGGTCTGCCTCCGGTTTCCATAACAACCTGGCTCATTGAAAGACCACAGGCTCTGCAAATCTCCAATTACCAGCCTTCCAGGGCTTATTAATGGAGCCGAGGATTCCAGTGAGGCAGGCAGCTCATTGTTGGCACGTGGCTGGTGGGCTGGCAAGAGGGTGGGGGCCGAGTGAGGTGGGGCTGTGTGGCGAGACAGCAGCCATTTGTCCCCTGTCGCTTCTGGGGCCCGTGGACGCTCAGGAGGTTTGGGAGCATCTTCCAATGTGGCAGGAATAAAGGGAGGAGATTGCTTTTTCAGCTCCACACCAACAGTTATCTTCCTGTAATAAATCTACGTGGACATAGGACATACTCCATATGTCTATTGAACTCCGAAAATGTATTGAGGATTCCTCACAAAAACAATATACCCCGTGCTTTCCTTAAGCTGTGAAACCAACCTAATGTGTACCTGACAACTTTGGATTTCTCAGTCTTTGGCCTGGCATTCACTTACTAGGTCCTTACATAGGCCATTCTAAGAGTAAATATAAGCCGGGTTTGCTGGCGAAAACCTTTAATCCCAGTACTCCAGAGGCAGAAGTGGGTAGAACACTAATTTCAAAGCCAGCTTGGTCTACAGGGAGAGTTCTAGGGCAGTCAGGGCTACTCAGAGAAACCCTGTCTCAGAAACAAACAACAAACAAAAACCAAACAACAACAAACCACCCCAGAAAAACAGGGGGGGAAAAAGAGGGAGCAAATATAACACTGATGAAAAATATAGATTGTATATGGTCTTGCTCTGGACTATTTGCTAAATTGTTTCCATGCCGTATCTTGGTGAAGCCGCAGTCAC
Organism: Acomys percivali; assembly: GCA_907169655.1. Taxonomy (NCBI): domain Eukaryota; kingdom Metazoa; phylum Chordata; class Mammalia; order Rodentia; family Muridae; genus Acomys; species Acomys percivali. The sequence goes on along the minus strand of OU015745.1, from coordinate 95,184,952 downwards.
TCTGTGCTTAGGGCTATTGTCCCTTTCCAAAGACACAGGAGTGAGCAATGGAATTTCATGTAGCTGGATGCATCGGGCTCAGTCTCCTCCCTCTATATAATCCTCACAGGAATACTTTCATATTCCTATAGTTTGACTCAGGTTAGAATAAAAAGAACCAACCCAGTTGTGTAACCCAATGTGCTTAAGGAAATGGTTATCCTAATCTTTGATTAATAGTTGCTATCTATGTCATTATTGGATTTCCAATCAGAGGAGTTTTGGATATAGTAAAGCACATACAACATTAGAAATAAAGTAATCACAGTCATAAAATGCTTCAGGATGGTTATACAGATGTCAATTTTTATTGTAACGCTGAGGCATTAGTTGATGAAGACTTCTGTTTGACAGGATGCCAGGCGAGCTGACTTTGTAGCACGGAAATGTCTGCCTTAACATTTTGAATAGTCCTTTATGTAAGCCACCACTGAATTCGGCATGACTGGAAAAGAAATCTTTTGGGGTCTTTCAAAAATAAAGAAATTTGAGGGAAAACCCTCAAACTCATTAACTATTCAGAATCACTAGACTGCTTTAAAAAACCTGAGCATTACATTAGGGAGAAGAATGGAACATGACAAGCCCTTGCAGCGACTCAATCCATAGCTGTCACAAAGCCCCGTGAGCCTAGACCAGCTTTGGCCGCGTTGTTACCAAAGTTGCTCAAATAAGAATATTTATGATTTTGTACTCTAGGACTTGGAATAGATTTTGATAGCAGGGTCATCTTTTCCAGGATGAAGTGACACTCTCATTTCCTACAAAGCTGTTTATGTGCCTCACACCCTATAACAACCCTATGTGCAGGAGTTTATTGCTGAGGAAGCCAAGGTGTAGACACATTACCCGAGGTGCTTAAGGCATCACATTTAGGAAGTGACAGATTTCAGAATCACACTTGTGCAGTCTGGCTCTTGAGTCTTACACTCTCACAAGGGTTGCTTATACTCAGAGTCTAACTTTCTTTTTGTTTTTTGTTTTTTGTTTTTTGTTTTTTTTTTGTTTTATTTTGGTCTCTAAGGATCGTATCCATCTTCCAAACTTCAACTAGGAGAACCTTGTCCCAAATCACAAATGTCTTCCATGGTGGGAAATCCAATCGTCAGCTTTAAGTTCTCACCTTCTTTGCCAAACATTTGATAGTTAATTGGGCACTTCCCCTGCAGTTTGAAATAGTTTTATTACTCCTCTTTTGTTCTGTCTTACTCTCCTTTTTGCTGCTGTGATAAAACTGACCAAAACCAACTCGGAAAAGAAGAAAGGTTAGTTCATCATTGAGGGACATCACAACAAGAACTCCTGCAAGGACCTGGAGACAGCAAAGACCATAGAGGAACACTGTCTGCTGGCTTCCCACCCAGGCTCCCATCCAGCTACCTTTTTCATATCTTCCTTATGCCTACTCAGGGTTGGCACTAGCCAAGCAGGGTCCTCCTCCATCAGTCAACAGCCAAATCAGTCTGACACAGATTTTGTGCCAAAGTTAACAAAAACTATCCGGCACATAGCACTTTACCTAGTCTTGTCGCTCCTCCCCACCCAGCTTAAATCATTTTCCTTCTTCTGTCTGACCTCTAAACTTAGTGTCACCTCAGAGTTTAGTAAATTGACATCTTATTTTCTGTCCAATGTGTGCCTTTGATGATCAACTGTTTTAGTTAATCTTACAAGGCTGTAATCAAAACATCTAATAATAACATCTTCCGGAAGAAAAGACTATGGTTTCAAGGGTGTCAGTTCACTGCTCCTTGGCCCTGAGGGCCTTGACAAAACATCATGGTGATTGTAGCACGTAATAAGGGTGCTTCTTCATGGAACACAGAAAGCAGAGAGTCCTAAGAAGAGGTGGTAGAGTAAGATACAGCTGTCAAGGACGTGATCTCATAGACACATCCTGTATCCACTGATGGAAGTTGAATCGCCCAGTCTTGTCCAGATACTCATTGCTGCTATCTGTTCACGACTGCAATGGCTGTGCTATATGGCAACGTTTCACAACACTCTCATATCTTCCTTCCTTCCTCCTGGTCCACATTGTTTTCTAGGCACATGGAATGACATAGATGTTCCTTGTAGGGCTGAACTGGTATAAGACTGACTAATATGCTATAGATTTTTAAATGATTTATTTGCAACATAAAGTCCATGAAGACAAGGTATCCTTTGTTTTAGTGTTGTTTTGTACATTGTTGCATTCTGAGCAAGTAGTATATGTAGTAACATTGTAGGGGGCTTTTGTTTCATTCTGTGAGTGAAGAAATCACCTACATGGCAGTGTAACAGGCAGTTTTGGTTTTGCTTTTTGTTGTTATCACATAGAGGAAAATAAAGTAGCCAGACTAGTTCTGAAAGATAACACATAATTGGCAAAGGAGACATACTCATTGTTTTTATTAAGGATTTACTTATTTACTATATATATAGTATTCTGCCTGCATGTAGGCCTGCAGGCCAGAAGAGAACACCAGATCTTAAAATAGATGGTTGGGAGCCACCCTGGGAGTTGAACTCAGGACTTCTGGAAGAGCAACCAGTGCTTTTGAGCTCTGACTCATATCTCTAGCCCAACATGCTCATTTTTAGTAGGTTTAGTCCCTCTTTACCACTAAGGTACTTCTCTTTACCTGGACAGATTCTCCCTCCCTCATCTTTTGTTTCTGTAGACTCTTTGATAATTCATATCATTATACATGTATATCCTTCCAATGATAGGCAGCCCTTGTCAGGGTATGGCACCCAATGACTTGATCCTTTGACTTTGTTTCCCAGTCTCTCTCTGCATGGAAGACCAGCCATAGGTTGGGTATTTTGTCTCATCCTCCCAAGGCAAAGGATATAGAAAAGGCAAATAATAATTTTTGCCAATTGCAAATGTTTTGGTTTGAATGTAAAATGTCCCTATACAGCACATGTATTTGAATAGTTGGCCTCATGCTGGTAAAACATTGGAGAATCTTCAGGAAGTGAAGCCTTTCTAGAAGTGGGCCATAGGGATGGGGCTTGAGATTTCATTGCCCATCACCATTTCTGCTTCACTCTCTGATTCCTGATTATAGGCGCAAGGTGACCAGGTCCCCTCACAATCCTGCCCCCAAGTCTCTTTCACTGTGATGGACTGTATTATTTCAAACTGCAAGCCAGAACAAATTCTTTCTACCCTAAGTTGCTTTTTATCAGGTATGTGGGCACAGCAGCAAGAAAAGTAAGCAATGCATGGGCATGGCTTTATCTCAGCCAGGGGGGATTCTACCCTGACTGAAAATAGATGGAGAAGTCAGATCTGCATAGGAGTGAGGTGTTCTTTCTCTCATGGTGAATCAGCTAATCAGAGTCATAAAAGCTTTTATGTTGATAAAGTCTTTGTGGATTAAAATTTTCTATGCCATACATTATGATTAACTCAGCATTTACAGAACAGTAGTTCTGTTTTAGTATGTTGAATATTCTTAAATGCAGATTATAGCTCAAAGTGATTTAAATATTTCTTGCAAGGGTTCATTGTATGAAAGCTAATGGGGGAATGTGTGTGTGTGTGCGTGTGTGTGTGTATGTGTGTGTGTGTGTATTGCTAGAGCTACAACAATGTAAAACAGTACTAAAACAAAGAATTATGTATACATACATACATATAGCAATTTGTAAGTATGCACACACATACATATATATGCATTCACGCCACTCTTTTAATTTTGAGTGACATAAGAATTAATGTAAGAATTATTTGGGTTCACAATTCAGACAGTTTCATAACAGCTCAGAAGGTATGGCAGGGTGGCTCTATTCATGACTACTGGAGCACATGGCCTAGGTTATTCATATCATGTGGTCCAGTAAAGAGGGGGGCAGAACAGTTACTATAAGCCAGCCCTCCTGTAACTGTCAAAATACTGTCCTCAGAGACCTCCTTTCTCCTCAGGATTCTATAGCCTCCTAAAATAGCATCACCATCTGAGTAACAACTCTTCAAGATGTGATTCTATGAGGGATGTTTCAGATTCAAAACATAAAATTTGCTCATAATATAAGGACTAAGTTTCCTGTCATCTATTAGCACTGTCCATTTAAAAACACACTTGTGACCTGGTAAACTCAGTGGGTCTTCCTCTGGGTTTGGACTGTGGTTAGGAAAGGTGCCTGTAAAAAGACGGAACAACGAGACCAGCCATAAACCTGGTCTGTATGGCTGTGGGAGAACTTTGATGAGAAAGGACTGTGGGGTACATTTGTGTGTGGCTGCATTTAGAAAGTGACACGGACAGATGAAGCTAGGGTGTGAACTGGGGACAGTGGGCGATTAGAGAGGCAAGGTGTGAGAGTGTCGGTGCAACCTGAAAACTCACAATCCAAAAGGAAGTGGTGTCAGAAAGGACAAGGGTGCCCGGCAGTGACTAAAAAGCTCCCGAGTCTGTAGACTGAGAATTTTCAGAGATAGGGGACTGTATGTGAATAAGAGGACATAATGCAATTGTGTGCCTAAAGATTTTAACCAAATCTGATAACCTAGCGTCCCTTACTCAGTTCTCAGCATAGCTGCCACCCCCTCCCTTTACTGAAACTGCTGCCCACCCCTTCTATACAACATGTGTAAGTGCTAAGAGCACAAATGGAGGAAAAGGAGAAGAGGGCTCTGACTAACCTTCACTGCTGAGTACTTGGAAAGGTGGCAGCCATTCTTGGAGAGTTCCCACTTCAAGACTTGGGCTGACGATGCTCCATTGAGTCTGTTTACTGTGGGAAGCATTGGCTCACTGAAGAAGTGCTTTGGCACTGCCAGGAGGTTGATGGCAATGTAATCGCCCCAGTTCAGCTATTTGTCTTTAGCAACCTGTGTCCTGGTACCTGCTGGGTACAGCTGATTTATAGCTTGTCACCATGAGTAAGGTGTTTGAGAGAAACTATAGCAGACTTAATGCTCCTCTTTCACAAAAATACTTTTGTTTTCTCTTATTGTGCCCCATGTCATTCTAACACCCTCTGTGCCATCTATCCCAACCTTTCTCTGTCTCACCACCACCACCAAGCTCCCACCCAGATCTCCAGAGAATCACTGCTACCCAGCCCATCAGCCAAAGTTAGTGGGTTCCCATGGCAACCAGGCAGCTGGTGTCTAGACACTCAAAGAGAGGCTTTGCAATTGAACTGCAAATCTAGATGCTAACACACCCACTCCTCTCTACCCTCCTCCTCTTTCCTCCCATTTCCCTTTTATTTACAACGAGCATTAGTGCCAACACTGGATGAGGTTTCCGTTTGACAGACCATTCAAGGAAGGAGGGGGGAGAGAGCGGGTGAGAAACCCAAACGTCCTGTCTTGTCATATCAGTTCAGTAAGAGGACAACTGAGTTGACAGACTCTGATCGCGCTTGCTCTTTTTTTTTTTTCTTTCCTCACGAAGGATTTTATTTAATTAAAATATTTTAAATTAGAAAACAGAGCCACTAGTCCACTGGGAGTCATAAGCATCTTTAAAAGCCAGTAAAAGCATTTTCAGGGTAGGGCTTTGGCTGCTACACTAGGGTGAGGCAGAATTCTTCACCAGCCCCAGACAATCAATATAGTTTCTCGTCTATGTTGCTCAGGGGAATTACATGTCTTTGGTATTATAGGAAAATACAAGAAAGGCCTTTAAGTGACACCTCATATCTATTAAAGTCAAGTTGAACTCTTCTTTATATCTCTTGAGGAAGAGAAAAGCTGTCCTTAACAACCACGGTCTAGTCTGGTTCTTAGTCTTTTTAGAGTTCTCTTGTGTATATAGACATTTTACAGAGCAAAGAAAAAATTAGGCACTTGCACTTTATGGAAGGCAGCTACCATCATATCTGAACATAGTCTAAGTATAAATATTGTCCAGATTACAAAATATCCGTCTATATCCTTAGCCTGGCTATATCAACAATGTAGTTTTTCTAGGTGGTATTTATTGAGGTGCCCAGTCATAAAATTACTCATCCATGACATAATGCAGAGCATACCCTGTTGTTTCCTTGAATTCATCTCTAGTTCACCAAACACAAACTCAAAAATGTCATTTCTGTTTCTTCTAAGATGCATTTTGTGATTCCCCATAGTCCTGGTTACAATCTATCAATAAACCTGGAAACCTCTGGCAGTCTTTGAATAGATAGTGTTGATGCTCCATAGAATTTATTTGTTCACTTGAATGAAAAGTATTTTTCTCATACATTTGATTATTTTTATGAGATTTTTATTCCACAGGTTTTTGTTGTTGTTGTTGTCGTCTTTAACTATACTTCACTGAATTCAGAAATTACCATCTAAAATTGTGTGTGTGTGTGTGTGTGTGTGTGTGTGTGTGTGTGTGTGTGTCTTAGAAACAGAATTAGGGCTGCAGAAATGGCTCTGCAGGTAAAGAGAAATTGAAGACCTGAGGTCAGAGTTCTAGAATCAAGCCAGACACATTAGTGTGTGTCTGTAGTATCTGAGCTCCTAAGGTAGAGGAGACACAGAATAACAGACTCTCCCACAATTTGCAGGACAGTTACTCTGGGGTTTGCAGTGACAAATAATGAAGGACCTAGTCTCAAACCAAGTGGAAGGCAAGAACTGACCCCTGTTGTATGACATCATATGTACACTGTAAAACATGTATGTCTCCTTCTTCACCCCCACCACAAATATTCAAGGAAACACAACTCACTAAATTTATTTTTTTCCTTTATAACCTTTCCATATTTTATCTCAACAAACCGAGACAATGACTCAGGGCAATGAAAGAGCAGTTATGTAGGTCACTGAGATATGATAAGGCCAGTCTGATTGTATTTACAGAGAGAATTACCAGGTTATATTCATTATGCAGGGGTTTAAAATATGGGCCAGAAGTTATTGGGGCAGTTAAGGTTATAGAAACATATTTGGCAACAGGATCTGGAATTTGGGGAATGTGATACAAAGACAACATTTTGTGATTAAAAAAAAAAGTCAATATGCTTAGAAGACAGTTTAAAGATTAGAATATGGTACTAGGGCCAATGAATGGCCCATCAGGTAAAGGCACTTGCTACCAGACCTGATGTCCTGAATTAGACTCTCAGAATTCACATGTGGAAAGGCGAGAACGTACTCCTGCAACTAGTCCTCCGATCTCTGCCTGTATCCCTTGGCATGGATGCTTGTACACATCCCTAACAAAAATAAATATAATTAAAAATAATATAGAGCTGATAGCATATGTTTTATGGTTCACATTAAGGTCATTAGAGGAATAAGTCTTTGGAACAGTCTACAGAGATGATACAGAGTTGAATCTTGGGTTATAGACATATTAGGGGGCAAGGAAAGGAAGTCTGGTTATGGACAAAAATAAACCCGTAACCTATTCTTAATTAAACATAGAAAAAGAAAGCAGTGTGAGAAGAAGTCAAAAATCAAAATGTGCCAATACCCTAAGAGATGGTTTTTAGTAGGTTATAGCAATAGGAATCCCACCGTCAGCATCATGGTATCTCAGGTTTCTTTAAGAGTGTTATAGGCAAGAACAGTCTGGTCATTGGTGAAAGAATTTACAGTTGGGGTTGCCTAGAAATAAGAGGAACTTTACTCAGTTGTTTTCCATGTGCCCAGCTCATTTCAAAGGGACAAATAGTTCTAGGCTCAGCTAAACATCCTTATAGACAAAGAATGCTGATTTAGAGGTTCCGTGTCCGGTCCGGTCTTGTCAGTAGTTTAGGCAAAGGGGGGAAAGGTCAATGTTTAGCATTGTTACAGGTAAACAAAGGTGGCATCCTGGAATCTTACAAGCGTCCTGATTGTGGGAACAGTAAGTTGTATGAAGAGGCTCTTTGTGGCAAGCCACTTCCTGGAGTACAAAAGGGTAAGGGGTGTTCAGGAAGCCAAATAACGGATGAGTTCCTTAACTGTTGCTGTTTTCTCCATCACAGATCTCAGATGAAGGTCAATATTCAAAAGAAAAATGAAGCATTCAAAGATCCAGAACAATGGTAGCATGATAATAAGGGGTAACTGAGGTAACAACTGAGGTTTAGAGTTTGCAATGTAATTGGTCTCTTGGTGGATTCAAGGCAAACACAGAAAAATAAGGAAGCTGGGGTTGATGTAGAAGTAATAGTTTTTCCTCACATGAAGTTTGTCTCTGGGAGACAAAAATAATAAATAGATTAGTACAGATCACCGAAAAGGAGTCTACCCTGGGGTTTGTGAAAGGCATTGGACAGAAGAGGGGTTACTCATTTATTTATTGTATGTTATTCCAGCAGACAGGCTACATATAGCTTATGGTGGGAGATTTCTGTGGAATATTGGGGATAATTTACACTCACGGTTGTGGAAGTAGAGATTTCCACACTTGGAAGTGTCTCTGCGGTTACCTGCGCCAGACAGGGAGTGTGGCAGGGTCTCCAAGGTCCCTTTAGCATTAAAGTGTTGTTGGTACATATTCTGACCAATTTCAAAAATTGTAATAGGAGATCATTTCTATATAAAACATATATATTTCTATGTACAACATGCCCTGGAGAGTGGCTTTATTGGAGAGTGAACATTGGGTAAAGAAACAGACAGGGATGACTTTGTTCCTTTTTTTTTTATTTATTTTTCTTCTTTTGACAATCTCAGTCTGTGGCCTGAGCTGGTCTCCAGCTCCTGGACACCCTCCTCCATTCAGCTCTCTAGTTCTGGAATTACAAGAATGAGCCACCATGCCCAGCCTGAGGGACAAATTTTAAATTGCACTTTAAATAATGGATCTATGATTCTACCCTAGAAAATATCCAGACTCCCGGAATCTTTAGTCTTTTTCTGATTATTCTCCTAATGTCCCCAAATACCTAAAGCTGTAACACTCTGTCACTTCAGATAAGAGAGGAGCTTGGAGATTGTGAGTAAAAAAGAAGGGGAAAATCAGTGCAAATACTAATATTACTTTTCCAATACAGTTCTGATTGTGTTCCAGTGAATGCCATTGATTCTTAAAGCAATTCTTTTACTCAAAGGCAGCACGATAATTTGACAAGCCCCAGGAAACCAAAGCATACAATGAGTACAAAATGAATTGTCCCAGTAAGAGGTGGAGACTGTATCTATTTACCCTCCTGTAAGCTTATAATACAAACGCCTTTTATGGGGCTTACTTGCTACAATAATGCTTTTTAAATTAACTCCAAAATCGGGTTAAACCTTCACAGCTGGTTTTGTAATGTTCTGCTACCACTGGAATCTGGAGGGGGTGGTTGTTAGAGGAATGATATTCACTTTTATTTCCTCTTTGGCAAGACATAAAAATAATCTTTTATGGATTCATAGATACAACAGCATTTGTTATAATTTTAGCCACCTCTGGACTTTGACCACTCAGTAACTCATTAGTTAATTTATAAAATAATCTGTAGTTACTATTCAGCTTAATGAATTATTTAGAGGTCCTTATTTTTTCTCCAGTTCTGTGTTGGATTTCCACTTCACCTCCTACAAACTGAGCACAACACTGACATTTTATAAGGCCATAATTCTCAGTACTGGCTCTGTGAGCCTCCAGAGAGTTGAAGATTGCTTTGATAGCTCTTAAAGCAAAATTATATTCAATTGCCTTGCATGTCACAAAGGAAAAAGGAATGGAAGAAGAGAGAGTTGGAAGGAACAGGGCTATACAGTACATGTAGGACTAAGGGGAGATGTATAAAATAAAATCAGCATTAGAATCCGCTATGGTCTCCTGGAAGGATTCTTGCCTTCTGATTTGTAGTGTGACTGTAAGGCAAAGCCCAGAACCTTGTATTCCATTATTCCGAAGGAGAAAGCTGAGACCAGAGGCTCCCCCAGCTTTCACTAATTACATGAACAATTTACTGTAATCTTATGAATCATCACAAGCCAAGTCTGTGATGATATACACAAACTCAGGGTTTGTTTGTCCTGAACTATGTAGTTCAGCCATTTGCGTTGATAAAATTAGCGAGACAACTGCCAAGTTTCTAGTTTGCTCTCTGCTGTGTAGACACAGCCATAAGGGAAAATTACACAACAAGGATAAATAATTGTCTGACTAGGCTCAAGTTCTACCCAAACAAAACACGGCAGTAAGTCACGGCAAGAAACTGAGTGTGGCCCATGGGTGCAGAGCTCTCATCTTAAAGGTTCACATCTCACCTAGACAGCGGGTGTTCACAAGCAGGAGAGACTTTTAGGAATATAATTGGTGTCACTCTCCTAGGATTGGAGACAAGCCCCATTTTAATTTCTGAATGTCAGCCCTAGAATCAGATAACCAGATTATATCATCTGATATCAGACTTTAAGATTTAGCAAATCCTGAGGCATTTTGTTGTTGTTATTGTTTGGTTGGTTGGTTTGCCTTTAAGGATGAATGCTGAAACTATCAACTTTGTAGTAGGCGATATTAACTCAATATATTTGAAACGTTGTTGGGGATCAACGTAGGCTCTTTTAAATAAAGATCGTTACAAGCTGGAAGATAGCTTATTAAATTTTCTCAGTCTGACTCAAGCCACAAGCCACAGGAGGAGGCTTTGAGGTCAGATGAAGCTCAAGAGCCTCTGGGTGCTGCCTTTGAAGTATGTGGTGTCTTCAGGAATAGGGTCTAATCTTCCACTGCTGCGAGTCAACCAAGGCCAGCAGCCTATAATGTTTTGAGGGTCTCTTAGGTAGCCATTCAAAAGCAAGGGTTCTCTAGAGGAAAAGTGTATGGGGATGGGGGCGGGTGAACCAGGAGGAGAGGAGGGAGGGGAAACTGTGGTTCACATGTAAACACAAATAAACAAATAAATAATATGGATAAGGATTGAGAAAGACATCTGAATTTTAAAAAGGGAGGAGAGGTTCTCATGCCTGCTGTTGGGGTTTTTGCTAGACAATCTTTGGCTCTTGGAGAGAGCCTGTCAACCAATTTGGGAAAACTTCATTTAAACTATTTATGTATACTTATACAGAGATTTACTTATATTGTAGGGTCTTTTTAGGTAGGTAGCTAATTCTTTATGACTTTTTCAGACATCCTTACTATTATCTCAAAAAATAAAAAATAAAAATAAAGGAAGCTACCAAAAAATGTAGCTAAGGTGTGGGGTGGATTATTTCAATGAGCTGTATAAAGCTTTATGCAGTTCAATAAATGAAATATTCTGATAAAGGGAAACCAGGTTGAGGAAGAGAAGGTGAAATGCCAATTTCTGTCAAGTTTGACAAAACTTCCTAAGGAAGTATGACTTCTTTTGGTCTTGGAAGTCATTTGAGAAAACAGTTACTTCCTTCCCTGGCCTGCCTGTGTATGTGCAGACTCTGGTGGGATTTCTTACTTGGGAAGGTAAAGAAATGATGGAGTATTGTGCATGAGTAAAAGAATGGTCACATCAGAGAAGTCTTCTCTGCAGGATGGGGTTGTGCCTTCCTCAGTTCATGCCTCTTCCCAGATGACCATAAGACCTCCTGGAAATTAAAATTCTTTTCCATAACAGAGCTGGAAAAATTTCACTCTATGTTTTTTTTTTTAAGATTTCCCAATGAATTCTTAAAGTATAGAATTCTATAAACATGACCAAATGAAGGATTTTTTTCCTTAAAATTGTCTATGATGATCTGACATCTAGAAGAATCAGAGCTCCCTATGTAACTTGTCCATTGGGTACAAGAGTCACCACAAAGCCAGGGACACGTGGCAGTTTGGATCCTGCTTATTCAGTGTGAGTGCAGTATTTTCTACAAACAGAGCCCAGCCACAACATAAGGGCTAGTTTTTTTAAAAATCAACCAGTGGTAAGTTTAGGCAGGAAGTAGGTTTCTTTGCATGTAAGCTGAGGCTTCAGCAGAGAGATCGCTACCCTTTGTACAGTCCTGCTCACCAGCCTTCATCCTTATCCTGCCAACCTCTGACTGTTTTCCTGCCCTGACAGTTTGGTCAGTGGTCCATCTTTGCCTTTGAAATCATTTCTGGACTTTATCCCCAGTGTCAAAACTTTTTTCCCCAATGAACACCCTCTCTATATATTTGTTCACTCTACAAGCAAAAGCCTTGTAAGGTGCAGATTTCTCTTTCCTTTTGCTAGGATACTTGAAGAAAGTTTCCTGAAGACTGAATGAGGACTTGCTATTTATTAGGCATCCATGTGAGCCAAGAAATGACACTGTTAGTGTTTTGGCTCATTTAATGGTCAATTTTCTTCATTTCTGTAAATTTATTATTCCTACTTTATGAAAATATGAAAAAGCAGAGAATGTACATATTGAGTTGTTTGGTGTCAAGCACCTAAATACAATACTTGGCATATCACAAATATTGAACAATGTTCTCGCTTAAAGCCAGCACATGATTTAAATATGAAGTACATGGTGAAGGACTTCAAATCAACACACTTGGTCCTTCTGACAACCCCATGAGAAGGTACCAACGTCCCTGCCAATTATAGATAAGAAAGATGAAGCTACAAGAGGTTAAGTAAATTACCTAAAGCCACAGTAAAATGTCAATACTGCCCGGTTCTCAGACTATCCCACAACCACTACTCTAGGCCAATTAAGAATAGTTATGCTTAAAATGTCTTTCTTATAAATATTTTCTTGCATATATCACTAGCTTAGTAAAATTAATAGCTATACAATTAAACTTGGCAAGAAAATGAAGGATGTTTTCCATGGCCCTGAATTTTAGTTTGTTGAGATTCATTTTTTAAGCCCAGTTTAAAAGTTTCATTATAGTTTTATTATAGGTCCACATTTTTCCTGCCTGAACTTACTGACATTTTACTTATAAGCATTCATGCATGGTTCTCTAATTGTTATTGGCTTTAGTATTTTGTGATCCTGGGAATTGAGCTTGTTCTCAGACTTGGGGACAGTACAGATACAAACTATTTTTTTTCAAGCATGTTTTAAGCACTCATCAGCTAACCAAAAAATTTAAATCCTGCTTTTCTGGAGTAAATATATCCCTGAAAAAAATGTCATTAGTTTATGATCAACTGGAGACTGCAGAAGACACCACAAATCCACATATAATGCAAGGACTACAATTTCTATATGAAGAGAAAGAGTGCTTAGTCTCCCCAGGGTAGAGTAGAAGTGGGGAAAATCAGAGCTGGGTCTTGAGAGTTGATGAGCACAAATTCAAATGACTTAACTTTGGGTACTTTCTGTATACATTGAGTAAATTACAAGCTACTCTGCATTCCAACCACATTCATTCTGGGTGAAAAGGATATCTCTGGACCAGAGGCCGAGGACAGGATTGTCGTGTGACTAAAGTACTAGTGCCACCCTTTAAGGAAATAACTAGTAATTGAAGAGAACAGAGGACAGAAGGCTGGCAAAGATGAGGGCTGAGAACTGTGGTCTTGCCCAATTCCCCCAGAGAACTCTGAATCAGAGACTGTACCACAATGCAAAAGTGGGGCATCCCGAGGGACATGACCCCCTATGGTACCTGAGACAGAGGTGCCTCCCAGTTTGCAGACACCTTGACTTCTAGGTGAAGAAGGCAGGTGTGAGTTGTTGGCAGCAAATCCGCAGAGCTGGGAGCAGGGAGTCAGGGCCTGGTAAGGTAAGAGTTGCACAGGTCACAAATAGCATCAGTTACAATGGACCAAAGACTTCTGATGGACACAAGTAAGCATGCCTGGATGCAGAGTACATTTGAATGACAAGTAAGAAGAAAAGGTAACCCTTTTCTATTTTTTTCTCTATGGTAAGCTACTTACAACATATCATTTTCAAAAGAATATTGAAGAAGTGTGTGTGTGTGTGTGTGTGTGTGTGTGTGTGTGTGTGTGTGTGTGT
>OU015745.1:95131338-95156027 GCA_907169655.1 Acomys percivali | reverse complement strand
TCTTTCTTTCTTTCTTTCTTTCTTTCTTTCTTTCTTTCTTTCTTTCTTTCTCACATTTTAAAAGGCACCTTACATCCTGACAGGGAAAGCATGGAGGCTAGAGTAGGATGCTTCCTGGAGACTTAATTTGCAATGTAGCCTATCTTCTCACATTTTGGCAATTAAGAACCTGAGAGCTTGGTCCGGAGGCTGAGTTAACCTATAATCCCAAGGCTATCCCCTAGGGACCTACATAAGCCAGCTAGATGCCACTTCCCAAAGGCTCCAAACTCTCCCCCAAAAGTGCCATCAGCTGGGACCCAAATGTTCAAACTCCTGACCCTCTGGAGACGTTTCAGATTTAAGCCATAATACACACAACGTCCACTTACATGCTTATTTATTCCTTAATATGTGGAGACATATGCTTACATACCTACGGCAGCAATGAGCCCACACTCTGTATTTATTTTGTAAGCTGACTTAGACATTCCATGGGAAACTGTAGGACTCTTTTCATCCAGGAAAATGCACATTTGCAGCAATATATTTTAGTTACTGCACTGTGTTTTATGGTATTTAAAAAGAGAATTTTAATTGGGTGCATAAAATGATAAAAATTGGGTTACAGGACATGAATTCTTATGGGTTTTGTTATAGCTTGTCATAGGTACACTTGTGTGTGTGTGTGTGTGTGTGTGTGTGTGTGTGTGTGTGTGTAAAACTTTAAGTTGGTGAGTACTGTTGCGGCTTCTTAGTGCTTGTGGGGATCTCCTGAGAACAGAGCCAACAGGATAAATGTCCAAGCCAGCACACAATTGCCAGAGAATTGTCCCTTATTTTGGACTGAGTGGGGGAAATTATAAGACCTCTACAGTTTGAGCCTGAACTAGCACCTTACGTTGCTCAGCCTATTGCCCTAATGTTGTCACCACCACACCTGCCTGTGTACATGTGAACGAATTACTTTGCCAGGCTGAAAAAGGAACTAGATGGGTGGGGGTGGGGCAGGCTGATCCCACTGTATAATAATAATGCAGAGTTATAAAAAAATACAAACAACAATGACCTATCATTGTTTTTAAAGTTTCTTTTGTTTTATAGACAGTTCTATGTTATCTTTATGAAAACATGACATTCAAATAATTTATGTTCATTAATTTTGATGCCAAAAGTATACATTTTAGAGTTGTTTCATCATTTTTAAAATTTATTTTTAGTTATGTGTATATGTATGCGGCGGGGGCACGGGTGGATATGAGTGTGCAGGTGCCTATGGAGGCCAGAAGTATCAGTTCTCCCTGAAGGCACAGGTAGTTGTGAGCTAGTTGGCATGGGTGCTGGGAACTGAGGTGAAGTCCTCTGCAGGAGCAGTGTGTGCTCTCAGTCACTGAGCCATCTCCCCAGGCCTCTCCCTTCCAACTTGTTTCACCTTAACTTCAGTCCTCTGTTTTCCAAAAAAAAAAAGGACAGACTATTTGTTTTTTATAATATAGTTTGGATGTTGTTGTTGTTTTGTTTTTCTTCTTCATTTTTTCCCCCGGGGGGGGGGGGGAGCGGGCGTGGGTGGAACCAGTGAATCACAAGAGTAGGAGGGCAGACCTGGGAGGACTGTTCTCAGGGTTCCTGATGTGAAATTCTCAAATAATCAATAAAGAGATTATGAAAAAATAAAAAGGAGTCTGAGAGGATCGAACTCTCCCCTCTCTACTCCCCTTCTTCTCTGCTTAAGCTTACTTGCTTGGATTCTATGTCTGTCACACATTACTTAACCTTAATCCACAAACTGACATGAGATCCACTAGGAAGGGCTCCTTAACACTGACCATCGAGGTTGTAAGTGAATAGTTGCCAGGACCCTGCTTTTCATCCCTAGACTTTCAGTGAAAATCACAAAGTACTTTTTATACTTAGAGAAATAGGATAGTGACTGTGATCTATTTTTGAAATCATAGGTGTCTTCTTCAAAAGCCTAACATGAATTTACATCAGAACAGCATATGGTTTGAAAGCAATTATACATCTTAACGAACATGAATCCATCCTTATTAGCAAACTTATGTTGAGCAAATATTTAAAAATATTTGCTGCAGATAGGCACTGTTGTGATAGAAGAGTGGGTGTTTAACAACTTGAAATTAGTATAGTTTTCATGCCTACAGAAGAAAGAACTACTCTATATACATATAGATACATATATAGTTGAGTATACATGTAGTTGCACATATATACGTATGTATATATGCATGTTTATGTGTGTATATAGGAATTGTATATGATGAAAAATACAAGAAAATAAAAATAAAATGAAGAGCAAATTTAAAAGATAACATTGACGCCCTGCATTAATAGTTGTAACACAAAGTCAGTTGCCACATGTACTCATATGGATCAAAAGGGAGGCAAAACACATAATTTTACAAGGATAACTCTAAAAATGGGGGTTAATAGGCAGCATCAAAACTTGCTCTAGAAAGGGTCTTCATCATGTTCCTGAATACGAAAATAACCCACATTGCTGTTTCTCTGCTCTGCTTGCATGAGCATGAGCTCTTAGGGAGCTCCATTCTGGAATGTCATGCTATGTGTTATAAAATCCAAGTTCTTCCCTACTACTCTAAAACTATGACCAGGGCAACTCAGAAGGATTCACCTCTTAGTCACAAAGGCACTACTACAGGATAGATGTTTGCACCCCCTCATAATTCATATGCTGAAGCCTAATGCCTAAGGTGATAGTATTTGGAGGTGGGGTAAATTATTTCTAAGATTTATATTATCTTTTGTTGTACTTATATCTGTGGGGGGTATGCAAACATGAGTGCAAGCGACCCCCAAAGTCAGAGGCATTGGAAAACCTTGGAGCTGATGCTCTAAGTGGCTATGAGGCACCCAAGGCAGGTGCTGGGAACCGAACTTGGATCCCCCGAAGGAGCGGTGTCAACCTTAACCAGTGGGCCATCTCTCCACCCCCTGAATAGCTCAAGTACACAGTCACCCTATGCGATGCTGGAGGCTACCACAGGTTCAATAAGAAATGGTGCAATGCCACAAAAATGTGCTGAGCACTTGTACAATCCTAGACGCAGGAGATAATAAAATAAGTAACATGTGAAATAAGGACAGTGAAAGGTTAAGATGGCAGGGGAATTAAAAAGCAGCAGGGCCAGGGGACTGTGCAGCTAGTAAGGGCAGCGCCCTGGGGAAGGGGAAAGTCAGGAGAACTTAGCAGGCTACATAGGAAAACGATGCTCCAACCCTGGAGACCTAAAGATATAAAAATGTTTGCTTTGACTGGAAATGAGAGGGAGTGGGAGATAGTGTCTAGCCAAGCACAAAACGATAGGTGGCTTTCTTTACAGAGGAGGCTAGAAAAAACATTGGAGATATCTGTTAAAAAAAATTACAAGATCCAAAAGGATTTTTAAAATAGTACATATCCAGTGGTATTCAGGGGATTTGTTATAAAGATTTATCTAGAACAGTGCTGGTAATATGAAGGGAGAAGTTGGAGACATGTGGAGGGAGTCTCCAATTGGGCAAGCGGGAAGTAGGACAATACAGAAGGAGAGAGAGAGGGAGAGGAGGGATAATAGCTCTAAAGATGCTTGAAAATGACATGGGGAGTCATTATTTTGTATTTACCCAAAATCACAAGTAATACATATAATTGTGTGTATGCATATATATTTAAATGAAACTAAATGACTTCGAGTGATGATACGCCATCTAACACCTAACGGCCAGTGGTTCTTAACTTTTCTAATTGGGATGGTTTGAGTAAAAATGGCCCCCATAGGTCCATAGGAGGTGGCACTATTAGGAGATGTGGCCTTCTTGGAGGAAGTGTATCAATGAGGGTGGGCTTTGGGGTTTTAGGAGCTCAAGCAAAGTCTAGCGTCTCATTCACATCCCACTGCCTGCCAGTCCAGATATAGAACTCTCAACTCCTTCTCCAGCACCATGTATGCCTGCATGCTGCCATGAAGATGATGGACTAAAGCTCTAAACTGTAAGCCAGCTCCAATTAAATGCTTTCCTTTAAAGTGTTGCCTTGGTCATGGTATGTTTTCACAGCAATAAAACTCTAACTAAGACAGAAGTTGGTACCAGGAACTGGGGTATTGCTATGATAGGCCTGGCCATGCTTTTGTTTGGCGCAATATGGACTTTGAGTAAAAAACTCCAGTACCAGGCATGAGAAACATCCTTTCAAGTTGTTGGTCTAGCCAAGTCAAGAGATGCCTGAAGTGATATAGGTTATTCGTATTGTCCTTGTTTGGCTGCCAGAAGCTGAAGGTCAGTCCTTAATGCTGAAGACACCACACACTTTAGACATAGAATTCAGAGGTTTTGAGCGGGAACTGACCCAGTGCCTTCTGCACCAAGACGTAGCTTTTTTCAGTACCAGAGGGTGATATGCAAGCTCCTAAGGAGCAAAGCAATCAATAGTCTTACCTCCCTGAGATACTTTCTGAGTCACTGTTCTTTTGCTGTGAAGACACTCATGACCAAGGCAACTCTTATAAAAGAAAGAATTTAGTTGAGGGCTTGCTTACACTTTCAGAGGTTAGTCCATTTGCATGACACAGCAGCTGGAGAAGTATCTAAAAGTTCTACAACCTGATCCAGACAGAGGTGGGGGGAGGGAGGGAGTGATGGCTTGGGCTTTTGATACCTCAAAGTCTACCCCCAATGAAATACTTCCTCCAAAAAGGCCACGCCTTCTAATCCTTGTAATCCTTTCAAACAGTTCCCTTCTCTGCTTACTAAGAATTAAAATATATGAGCCTATGGGGGCCATTCTTATTCAAACCATCACAGACATCTATCAACCACAATAACGATCAGCATAACAGGATATCCCTGAAATACAGTAGTGTCTCTTATATCTTGGCAGTAACCTACAGCTATCTAACTGAACTCATGGTTTGCTTAACAAGAAAAAATGATGCTTGGTACTATAAATGTAGCCAGCTACACATGGCTACAGAGATCATGGGTCTTAGAGGAGAGCCTAGCACTATCATTCTTATGTAATTCCAAGCACTCATCCTTATACCCACAGAGGAGTGTAGCACTCACCTCTTATTAAAGAAGCTTCTTTTGCAGCAGCAGAAGACTATTATAGAAAACAACAACTTGTCAAATTCAGAGAAACGATAGACTGACTAGCCCAGCTGATCCATCTACAATACAGCTCCTGCATCTAAGGCTTGTGCATCATCACAGAAGAGATGATCAGAAAGATTGTAAGAGCCAGAAGACAAGGAAGTCAGCTGTAAGATTGATCCTTCTAGCCATGATAGAGAAGCAACACCCATGAAACCTCAACATCATTCTGACTAAAAAAGACCTCCAGAATATTTCCAATACCAGTTGACATCCCAGCATAGACAGGTGAAATATCATGGGGCACCACTCCTAGATGGAGAACTATAAGCAATTGACAACTACTTAAAGAAGGAAAACTAGTCTTCCCAAGGATGAAACTGTAATTGGTTATTCCATACCAGTGGTCAGTCCTAGAAACATATATATGCAGGTGACACTGATAAGCCTCAACAGGTTGTGTTTATATTTTTATTTGGGTACATGTATATATATACACATATAATTATATATTATATAATATTATGTGACTATATGTTATGTAATATTATATATTGTAACAGTATAGTATTTATATGTGCTTATAATACAGATAATCAATAACGGTTAAAGAAAAGGAGGCTATGAATTTGGTAAGGAGTGTTGGTGGGGTGAGGTGGACATATAAAAGATAAGAGAAAGGTGAGGGAGGAGAGAAATGATGTAATCATATTATAATTTAATTTAAAATGTAAAAATTAAGACAAGGAGTTGGAAGCACATGGGGAACTTGAAGGGCAGGGGATTTAGGAGGAATTAGAGGAAGGGTAGAAGATGAATATGGCCAAAATACATTGTATGAAATTCTCCAAGAATTAATAAAATACTATATTAAAAAGATTTATCTAGAGTAGATTTCAAGGGGCTCATAAAGTTCCATTTTTATGTGAAATTTATCATTTCCTTTTCAGGTATAACTAAGAAATCAGTAGTGCTAGTAATCTCGGTGGCTGTCATAAAAGTAATCATGTATTGTCATTTCATATTATAGTTGCAGATACCTTGACATGATATGTATGCTGTTTAAAATTACAATAGTTACAAGAGCTACTGTTATATCATTGTTTGATGGCTTAAAACTGAAGTACATCGATAAGCAACTATTTCACACATATACACACGAGTGTGTTTGTGTTATATCTGTGTACACATCACCTTCTATTTTACCAGAACACCAGGGAATAGTGCATATGCTTTCTGAACCGTTAAAGAATCTATACTTTCAAAGGTTGAGAGCCCTGTGTTTTAGAGACAGTTCAGAGACTGCATTTGTGGTTTTCAAATAACACTGGCACAATGCTGAGTGAAAAGGATCTGATGACAGATACTTCAGTTAGGCAGTTAAATCTATCTAGATGAAAGGCATTGTGGAATGGACAGATGCGCTGAAAACATGAGTTGAGACAAAAGCTATGCAGAGAGGTAAGGAAGAGGGGGGAAAGAATGTGAAAGCAGGAGGCTCCAAGTCCCAAAGGGGACAAGTGTGATTCAGAAAACACAACAACAACAACAACATAGGATGGAATTGGGCAGTGTGCAATTATAGGGAAGGATGGGGCAAGTCCCCTGGTCATTGTAGTCTTCATAAGGAGACCGTCTTTCCACAGAGGGACCACTTTAGAACCCTGAGCAGGGAGGCAGAGTGGTTTTACCCATCTTGTATAAAGAAGCTCATTGCATAAAGACAAGATCAAAGGAGAAATAGAATGGAAGTCTGAAGCCAACCATGTGATGATGCTGGAGGCTCTCATAGGAAATGGTGGTGGAGACGGAAGGAAGAAATTAAATATGATGTGATGGCTGGCTTTCTGTGTCAGTTTGGTTCACTTACAGTGCACAGTAACTGCTCATTATTTTTCTGGGTGCTTCCATTAGAGTGCTTTAGATGAGATTAATATTTAAATCAGTGGATCTGTAGCGAAGCAGAGTGTTCTCTGCCATGATCTAGACACTCCTCATCTCCCAATGTGTTGACAGGTTAGCCTTCAGTGTAGCAATTTTGAAGCACTGTGGCCTTAAGAGATGAATCTGAGGCTGGGGAGATGGCATAGTAGGTTAAGTGTTCTCCATGCAACCACGAGGACTTATGTTCAGAAAACAGAGCCAAGAAGTTCAGCGCACACCTATAACCCTAGGGCTGCAGAAAGTGGAGATAAATGGTTGTCTAAGGCTTCCTAGACAACCAGTCTAGTTGAATTGGTAAGATCCAGGTTTAGATAGATACTCTGTCTCAAAATACTAAGACAGAGAGCAACTGAGGGAGACAGTCAACATGGACCTCTGGCTTCCACATGCTTAAAAGCACACACACACACACACACACACACAGACAGAGTCATATACATGCACAGACACTCAAACAAAGAAGTAGTTCCCTGGTAGATGCCATTGAAGGCACTGGACGATGAAAAGATTGCATACTGCTAAGGGTGAGCTGACACATAACTAATGAGCTCCTCTCTTTGCCCTCTGACTTTCTATCTTCCCCTGTATGATCTCTTACCATGATACCATCTACCATGAGGGCCTCACAGAGGATCACACTGTACTTGTTTTCCGGGCCATACCATTGTTTTTTTTTTTTTCCCCTCTAAACATGCCCTTTTGCTTTTTGCAACTTTGATAGACTAAGAAATTTTCTTATCTTTAGACTGTGTTTCTCTTTAAATTATAAGGGCGGTGTTTAAACTCTCTGTCTTCTTGTGTTTTTTAAGCAGTCAACAGTCCTATTGTATTGCTCTGACCAAATTACTTGACAGAACCATCTTAGAGAAACTTACTTAGGCTCAGGGTTTCTGAGGGTTCTTTATCCACGGTGGTGGAGAAGGCAGGAGAGGACATGGAGCTTCTGTTGATAGGAACATAAGGCAACAGCCTGTTCATATAGCAGCAATCAGGAAGCAAGCAAGCTAGACCCAAAACATAGCTGAACAGGGCTGGAGAGATGGGTCACAGTTAAGAGCACTGGCTGGTTCCAAAGGTCGTGAGTTTAATTCCCAGCAACCATATGGTGGCTCACAAACATCTATAATGAGATCTGGTGCCCTCTTCTGGCATGCTGGCACACATGCAGGCAAAGCACTGTATACATGCTTAGTAAATGAATCTTAAAAAACAAAAACAAACAAACAAACGAAATAGCTGGATAAAACTCGCGTAGGTTCCGTCCTCCTCGTGACCCATGTTTCCATTGGTGACATCCCCTAAAGGTGCCGTATTCTTCCAAATTGTTGCATAAGCTGGGGATCAAGATTTAAACTTGAGTTGGTGTAACAGTTTGTGCAGGTCCTTCCGGGTCCAGATCCGTCGGCTTTGATGGTCTTCTTGTGGGGCTCCTGAACCTTCTGGGTCCTTCCATCTCCAATTCTTCCATACCAGTCTCAACGCTCCACTCTATACCCTTTCCTTGTTCAGTTCTAGCCAATGGACAGTTCATCCTCCACCGGTTGTCAGGAGGAATGGGGACTGACTCTGACATGAACTCTGGTTCCTCCCCCTCCCCCCCCCACCTGATTTGATCTCCTTCCCTTGGAGGTGAGGCACAGTGGCAGACAGAGGAAGGGGAAGCAGGTTATCCACATGAGACATGATAGGCTGTGGTCACAGGGTGGGGGAGGAGACTCCTTCTGTCAGAGGTTTAGGGGAGGAGAATAGGACAGAAGAGGGAAGAAGGATGGAATTGGGAACGGGAAGATACAAAGGAGGGGATAACATTAGGGATGTAATCTGAATAAATTGTAATAAATTAAAATTTAAAAAAGAAAAAATATTTAAATTGAGAGCCTATGTGGGACATTTCAGATGCGAAGCACAATACCATATACCTCATTGCACCCTGATATGTTTTCTTAGATATTTTACCACCAAAATTTCAGTTTTATCAATCACAAACTAAAGACTAAGCCACAAACACAATCCAGTCAAGCTCTTTGTCACTTTATAATAAACATTGCCATTCCTCCATTGTCAATAGCACAATCCTATTTCTACCTGAGAGTTCACTAGAATGGATTTTATATTTTTATTTTTAATTATATGTATGCTTGTGTATCTGTGTTTGGGGTATGTGCACAAGTGTGCATGTGCCTACAGAGGCCAGAAGATGGCGCCAGATGCTTTGGAGCTGGAGTTCATAGGTGGTTGTGAGCCTTCTGAGTGCTAGAAATCAAACTTGGGATGTCTGTAAGAGCAGGGCATGCTCTGAACTGCTGAGCCATCTTTCCAGGCCCCAGAATGAATTTTTTGTTTTTATACCTCTACCAATATTCTGATCATAACTACTCAGATAATCTCTAAGAAGACCGAGGCTCACTTTCAGAATTTTTCTTCCAAGTTCTTACCAAAACTTCCCCTTATCGTGCCTCCTTTTACTAACATGTAATTTGAAGTTCTTCCAGAGTCTACACCCTGGAACAGCAAATCTACTGCCACAGCTTATCTGTCTTCTATAATAACACCTGATTTCTGGTGCCAATTTCTGCTTTGTTCATTTGGGTTGCTGTAGAAAAATACTTTAGACTGGATATTTGTAATCAGCATAGATTTATTACAGTTCAGAGAGCAGGAAAATTCAGAAATAGTAATAAAAAAACAACAAGAAAATGTATTTATTTTATTTAAAAGAAAGAACTTTCAACAGAGAAATAGTGATCATTTCACAAAAGCTATAATCTACTTCCTTGGCATATAGTCTACATACAGTTAACTGCAATGAACTGTTCAATTTCAATAAGCTTTGCCAAATATACTTACCTGAACAGCCATTATCATGATTCTGATATAGGACATTTCTTTTACTACCAAAAAGTTCATTTGAGTTTTGGTTCCTACCCAGATTACTCCTATATAATTCCAAGACAAGGAGGAAGGTTCTATCTCTCTAAATTTGAATTGTCTGTTACAGATTCCATTTTTATGAACAGAGAAGTACAATGTGTTTTATTTTGCATTTGGCTTTCTAAAAGCAGTGTGGTTCTGAGATTCATGTTGCTTAGTATACTAGGTATTCTCATTTTTCTGTTACTGATGGTATTCTAGTATTCTATCACATGGGGATTCTCCAAAATCTGTTTATTCACTTACTTGTTAGATGTGGGACTATTTCCAGGTTGACTCAATTCTAAATTTAATTCTTACCAACAGTTTAATCTCCATGTTGGCACATGTTTCATGTTTGTGTTTCCTATGAGTAAGAATGAAGTTCCTAAAGCATAGAGTTAAGTAAATATTTAATATTAAAGGCAGTGTCAAACTGTTTCCTGAAGAGAATGCACTTTTTTCATATTAACAATAGAGGAAAATTTTACTTGTTATAGTCTCTCTTTCCTCAGTCCCTGATATATGTCATTATAACTTTAGATATTTTAGTGGAGGTAGGGCAGTTTATTGATTTTATTTTAACTTGCTTGTCACCGGTAATTAATGATAAAAATCCTAGGAATATATTTCAAGAAAAACATACCAGTTGATCTTAAAGCTTCTTTGGGAACACAAAGGATCTAAAACGTCCAGAATGTTTTGGGAAAAGGACAGTTTAATATCTAATTTTTTAATTTATTACAAGACTAGAGTAATTAAGAAATAGTGGTATTGTGGTATATCAATGAGCCAAAACAGTGTGTTTAGAAGCAACCTCATAGTTACATGCCCAATTGATTTTTGCTAAAGGCCTAAGTTAAGTCAATGGGAAAAGCATAATTATTTCAATAAATGTTGCTAAAGTAATTAGATGTCCATAGGGGGAAAAACTTTAACACTTGCATCACACTATATACAATATTTAATTCTAATTGAATCATGTATTAAATGGAAATAACAAAACTACAGTACCTCTAAAAGTTAGGGGGAAATTTTTGAAAACTTGGGAGAGACAAGGGTTTTTTACACAGAACACAAAATCATTATTTACAAAGGAACTATTGATAAAATTCATTTCATCACAAAGTTAAAACTTAAAGCTGATAGCACGTTGGCCTTGCATGCATGTGACATTTGACACTGAAACTATTTCAAAGGTGAATCTCATTTTAAAACTATTAGCATATGAGTAGTCACAATTTGGAATTTATGGGATATGTACATATATTGCATTCTACATATTTACATGTATTATATTAGCTCTATACAAGGGACAGATAGATAGATGATAGATGATAGATAGATAGATAGATAGATAGATAGATAGATATACTATAGATAGAAAGAGATTCATTTTCCTACTCTCCAAATTGTCACTGTTCTGATCTGTTGTTACTCCACAAATTTTTCTAAGATACATTTTGGTCCTTTTCTTTGTGGACTCAGAATTAGGATTGTTCCTCATTGCTCAAGAGTCTTAATCCTTGTGTCATCTTTCCATCAATGAGACAAAGGCCTGAGATGCACAGCCCAAAGGAGGGGGCTCCTCTTGTTTTCTGACTTTAAGGTACTCAGTTCATACTCAGTTGGCTCCCTCACTTTGGCTGTGTGTTGAGGCAGAAGAACACCACAGTACATGATACATGGCAGAGAAAAACTGTCTGCTTTACCATTAGCAGGAGGCCAAGAGACAAGAAAAGGGCTAGGGTCCAGGCTCGCATTCAAGGGCCTATCCTCAGCAATTGAATCTCCTTCACTAAGCCCACTTCTCAAAGGTTCCAAGTTCTCCGAACAGCACCCCAAGCTGGAGCTCAAACCTTTCACGCATGAACCCTTGGGGGAACATGACAGACAGATCCAAGCTCAAAGGCATCTTCTGTTGAACAAGGCTTCAAACATCCTCAGCCTAGTGCAAAGGTTTATTGTAACCACTCAACAGTACACAGGCAACTGGCAGAAAGCATAAATAAACATAACCCCACATGTAAAATGATGTTGTTGACTACCATGTATTTGATCTTCTGCTAAGCTTTCCTTAACTCAAACAGTCACAAGTGGTGCAAAGTTACTGGCAACTTGAATGATGTGTCTCTAACAAAGTCTCCAGATATTTTCTCATCGTGCGATCTTGAGCTCATACTTTATCACAATTAAAAGCATATAGATTGGTTTCCCATAGATAGATTACGATTTCAGTGGTGCTCTCTTTTTTTTTTAAATCTCTTTTTAGAAATCAGGTTGGCTCACTTAGAAAATGAAAATAAAACTAAAACAAAAATCTCTTCTTGCATTTTTGCAAGGAGTGGAAGGAGGTGAACATTCTGAGACATCATAGTTAGAGCTCCATTTTCTTCTCCAGTATCCATGTTCATCCCTTATCTTCTGAAATAACCACACTGCCTCATCTTTCTTGCTTGCCAGCCCCAGGCAAAGACAGGGCTTCTAGTTGTGAAGGCTGGAAAGTGTCACCTTACTCCTCTGTACTGACTTCAGCTCTGTGGCTGATGAGGAAACTGTGGTGGCAGAGCTGGCCATAGGATCAGGCTAATCCAGGCTTGCTCATGCCACCACCTGGATTCACTGGTCAGTGGACAAGACAGTAGTAGTACATAGCAGCCTGGAAATATTAGCACCCTAGCATGAACAGGGTAGGCGTTGCACAATTGTCAGGTCCCGGAAAGGCGACTGAATGCCTGGGGAGTGTCTGAAAGGCTTCTCCACGGAGGTGACATTTTAGCTGGGGCCTTTGAAAGATGAGCCAATATTTGCCATGCAGAAATCAATTCAGTCTAAGTAGTAATAAATGGAGCTTAAAGAGGCAAACGGCCAAGCTGTTTATCTATGTCATGTATGCCTGAAATCACACATCCCCATTCATCTTCCTTGCTGCTGGCATCCTGTATGTCTCAGATTCAACCCAGCAGCCATTTCTTCTTTCTCCATCCACACCCTCTGCCAGTCTGTCACCAAATTCTGTTAAATGCTTCTCTGCACTCATCCTCATGGGTCCACATGGCCATAACCTAAAAAGAAAGAAAGGAAGGAAAGAAGGAGGGAAGGAAGGAGGGAGGGAGATCGGAGGGGCCCACTGAAGGAGTCCACAGAAACACAGGAAACAGGAAAAATTAAGAGCCCATTAACACAACCTTAACTCCTAGGAAGCTTATAATTTATCTGGGAATGAAAAACTTGATACGGTTATAAAGCAGTGGTAAGAGGTGGGTTCAGATTATAACTTGTAGATATAAATTAATGAGCTATAGGGGATCAAAAATTGATGACGTTAACTGTAGTAGACCAGCTGGTAAAAGGCTCCCTCAAGATGTGAGACCTAAGAGCAAGTAATTGTTCTGAAGCATTACATTTGAAAACATTTCACTGAACTAGAACGGCTTATTATGTACACCAAACCAGTGAATTCTTACCCACATTTTCCAGGATTTAATCCAAAGGCCACAGTTTCCGAGAGAGAGATTCCTCACTGCTCCCTGTTCAGGCAAGTTCTGGTGCTATGTATTCTGGTGCTAATTACCGGCCCCCAAGATCTAGCTGCTGCCCAGACCAGCACATTCTCAAGTATACCTGTGCTTGTTGTGTAAACCTTGCTCCATCTGCTGAAAGGTGAATGGTTAATTAAAAAAAAAAAAAAAAAAAAAAAAAGCCTACACCTGGGCAGGGCAGGAATGAGGTAGGCCTGGTGAAGGTTCAAGGACTTTGGAGAAAAAAGTATCTTGGGAAAGAGAAGAGAGGTACCAGAGGAGGAGGACCAAACAGATTCACAATGGGGTAGGAAAGAGCCATGCGGGGTCGGGGGTGGGGGGCAGGAGGAGGAACTCTGAAGTTCTGCGTGGAAAGAAGTGGCCCAGATGAGCAACATAAGCAAGCGTTTTCGGATTATGGATGGGAAATAGCCTAGAGAGAAATCATTAAAACAGATAGCTTGGGATGGGGACTGGGAGATAATGGAAAGTAATTTAGGGGGTTAATACCTGCCCAGTCCCAGGTAAAATAAGGCTTATTCTAAAATGCAACAGGTATCTGTGTCTTTTATTAATTGATATCTGGTTAGATAAAACCATTGTAATGATTATAGGCTAGTTTTATAATAAACCTTATTAGATATGTTTTTAACTTACAACAGCTCTTCCGTCTCTTTGCTCACTGTTCCTATATGCACCTTACGCTGGCATTTCACAACTATTAGCATACCATGATATAATAATCATCCATTTTGCTTTTTGTCTCTCTTACTACAACTCCAAACATAAAAGCCATGAGGAATTTTGCTTGTTTTTACACAGGCAACATCTAGGACTATGGCTGAGAATTAAGTAGGCATGTAAAAATATTTGCCAATGGAATTTTCCTGTGACTCATAAAACTCTTCTGAGAATTCTGGATTAACGGATTCTAGAACACCCTGCCTCCTTCCTGCGCTGCCTCAACTTTCTGAGGAGACTATAGCAAGGATGAGATCAGGAAGGGAGACTAGTCCCTGAGTTTTCTACTCCACCACTAGCACAATCACAGTGAGATACCCAGCTGAAGTGATAATAAAAAACACAGGTGATCTGAAACAGTAACAAAGGAAAACACAGAGGCTCATTTCCTGGCCAGCAGAGAGCTGAAGGCACTGCCGTTTACACACCAATGGACTTAACTGGTCCCAACAGTGCACAAGCCCTTATTAAAGGTTCCTCCCCTGACTGATTGACGTGCAATTTTAAAAGCACTATGTCCATAGGATATCAAGTCTCTTCTTGGTGGTGGAGGTCCCCCTCAGCCACAGTCATAGGGGAGGGGAGTAGGGGGAAAGCGGGAGGGAGGGAGGAATGGAAGGATACAAGGGATGGGCTAACAATTGAGATGTAATATGAATAATTAATAAAATATTTTTAAAATAGAATAAAGAAAAAGAAAAAAAAAAGTACTATGTCCCCAGAGGCCACAAGATCTCTTTTTGTTTGGTAGACCTATCGGCTCTGCCAATGCCAAGATTGACAGCTGCCCTGACTGATGGGGGCAGGCACCTCGCACAGCTGTAGTGTGGGAAGAAGTTGTGAGAAGACAGTGTCACCAAAGGCAGGGACACATGAAGGAGGAACACACAACAGTAAGATACGTTTAATAGGGTATCAAGTCTCTTCTCGGTGACCTGCTGTCCTTCCTCTGAGTGCCACTAGGTCTCCCCCTCCAGGGGACATAGTCAAATGTGAGGCACCAGAGTACATGAGAAAGTCAAATCCCTCTCTCCACTCAAGTGTGGAGACTGTCCTGTCTGTGGGCTAGATCAGGGTAGAGGTTTAAATTTTACCGCCTGTATTGTCCTTGGCTAGTGCCTTACTTTGAGCGGGACCCCTTGACCCAAATCTGCCTATCATAATGTTCTACTTGTAGGTTTCTAGGACCCACTGGATCCTTCTACATTGCTATTCTCACATGGGTCTCTCATCTAGAGTCCCGATAGGATGTCCCAACCATAGAGATGTAAAAAGAATAAATTAATAAAAAATAAAAAATAAAAAAATAAAAAAATAAAAGAACATTGTTAGAGAAACAAAATTGAAATAAAGGCAATAGAGTTTCAAAAAAAAAAAAAAGAAAAGAAAAAAAAAGATACGTTTAATAAGTGACTGAGTCGTGCTCTGAGAGGATAGTGTTTGTGCCACGTCTGCAGTGCGAACTACGCATTCAGACAGCCCACACAAGAAACCAGACTCCAGCCAGGACTCAACGGTCTAGTCAGGTCCTGACTGTAGCTGCTGTCCTGACTGACAGCCTCGGCCGGCCTTCCGTGGAGCCAGAAGTAAGGCCTGACAAGAACTGGCTGACAGAAGTGGCTGGGGAGGAAGTTTGAGATTTCTTTGTGGCGAGGGGCGTTTCATTTTGTGTGTGTCTGCTTTGTGCTGAAATTACCTCAGTACCTTTGAGCATTTCATTATTCAGCCTCCATCTCCACTTACTGAAGAGGGTTTGAGGTCTAATGCAGTCCCTTGGCTTTTGGCTTTGAAATATTCATGGGCCCTTAGCAGTTTCTTTCATGTTCACCTTCTCTCCCATTAGAGAGAAAACCTTGGAGGAAAAAGAATCGAGGAGCCAACAGAGCAGACATGCAGGGGTGTTTATTGCTAGCTTGCAACATGCTCATCCCCCATGGGGCAGGTCTGCGTTCCGTTGCCTGGATCGGTACAAAGGGAGAGGTCTGAGAAAGGGGATTTCACCTTGTTTTCTCAGTTTGAATCTCCCTGCTCCCTTAGATGAGAATCTAAAAGCTCAAAAGGACAATGAGAAATTGCTCCGCGGTGGGACTTGGGGAAGGGCAGTTACAGAGATTGTAACATTAACTACCTTTGCTCTTTTCAAAACAACATCTTCTCGTTCCTACCTTTGAGACCCAACTCCACCGGCAGACTACTCTCATGGTCCTTTGCTCTGTGAGACCCTGCTGTCTCTCCCCAACTGCGTAGTAACAACAAGCTCATAGTAACACACCAGATCCCGAGCGGGTCAGAAAACAAGCTTGTGAGTAATTTGGGTTCTGAGTCACTAAAATAAAAAGTGTGTGTATGCCCATATAAAAACATAATAAACCCTCATATAAAATGGTCTAGCATCTGCATATTACCTATGCAGATACCTATTACTTACAAAGTCAAATACAATGTAAATTATTTGTGAATATTTATATACCATGCTGTTTCAGAAATTATAGCCAAGGATTGAATGGACATTTTTATCTGTTCAGAACAGATTTTCTTTTCTTTTTAAAGATTTATTTACTTTTATCTTATCTGTGTTGGTGTCTTGCCTGTGTGTATGTGTTAGAACACCTGGAGCTGGAGTTACAGACAGTTGTGAGCTGCTATGTGGGTGCTGGAAATTGAACCTAGGTTCTCTGGAAGAGCAGCCAGTGTTCTTATTAACTAACTGCTGAGCCAAACCTCCAGCCCCCAGATTTTTTTTTCTAAATATTTTTGCTTTGAGGTCATTTGAACTCAACAGTGTGAAACCCATGCATATGGAGAACCAACTGTTACTTAGCAACTTTCACATCATTTTTAACCCATGGTGGGTCTCTTCGTAGAGCAGCCTGCTTCTCCCAATAGCTGCATTTTTTCTGTGTACCTACTATGTGTCAGGCATCACAATACATTTCTCAAGTTAGCACAGTCATCTCTGAAAAGGAAAGGCTGAAAAAAAATCAAATAATTTTATTTATTTATTTATTTATTTATTTATTTATTTTATGTATACATGAATGTAGCTTCATTTGAAAGCAATGACACTTTTTTTGGGGGGGAGACAGAAAAAGAAGACGGTGGCAGACATACAATAAATAGTTTAGTTGAAAGATACAATGTAGAATTCTACAAATAATGTGTCCTGGAACCCTCCAAGTAATAACTCCTGAGAAATAAAGGAATAAAATTAATTCAATCCCTACCATTCATTGTGTCATGCATGTTATTATATTTGCTCTACATTGACAATCATTATCCAAGGACATATTATTTTCATTTTGCAAATGGCAAAATTAAGGATCCAAATGCCTAGACAAATCATGCAAAATCACTCAGCATGCCAAGGAACTCTCATTTCCTTACCTGGGGCTTTTTTGTTTTGTTTTGCTGGGTTTTGTTTGTTTGTTTAGTTTGGTTTTTCAAGACAGGGTTTCCCTGTGTAGGCCTGCCTGCCCTGGACTCTCTTTGTAGACCAGGTAGCCTTGAACTCACAGATATTTACCTGTCTCTGCCTCCTGAGTGCTGGAATTAAAGGTGTGTGCCACCACTGCCTGGCCCTTACCTAGGTCTTACGCACCTTATGGGGAAAGTCAACAGTTCTTTGGGGCAAATGTATCTCCAATAATCTTTAGAATTTCATGTGACTGTATATTTTCCAAAGCAAGTCATTTACTCTTTTCAAGGCCTTTCCCCCCATTTACAAAATGTAGATATTTCTAATATTCAACCTACAAAGTTAAGTAATAAACATGGAAATATTTTATGAGTTAAATGATATTATTTAAATGTGAATATAAAATAAATTGGTTCCATGCTTTTGTATTAACTGAAGTAAACACTTGCAGTTGAGATGGAATAGGTAAAAACTAATCTAGGCAAAGCCTACTTGGATTCCAAAGTCCAAGCTTCCTTCCCTCTCCTTACTATCATGCTAAAGGAACTTTGAAAGTTTGCAACTTTTTAGAGTTATTGAACAAAACATTTTTTTTTAAATTTTTGGTTAGCTCATAAAAAAAATCAGGTTTTTCTGTAACATTTTCATACAAATATACTTTTGGAGACTAATCTTGAATAATATTAATTAGATAAATGAACAAAATGGAAATAATTTTTTAATATCCTTAAGTAATCTGAATTAGATAAATGAGCTAAAATTTAAAAGCATAAGCTGAATAAAATGATAGGAATTGCCCCTTGTCTGCTTATATGAATACTCTATTTTGCAAATGGATAAAAGTAAATGGAAGAATAACTAATTATTGGGATCTATGAAGTTGCATAGTTATTGTCCAAGTGTGCCCTCTGCTGCTGTGATAAACACAATGACCATGAAAACTTGGAGAAGAAAGGGTGTATTTCATGTTATACTTTACAGTCCATCATTAAGTTTCGAGAAAAACAGCAGGAGCTTAAGGCAGAAAGCTGGACACAGAAACTGAATCAGAGACCATGAAGGAATATTGCTTACTGGCTTGCTTCCTCTGACTAATGCTCAGCCAGCATTATTTTACAATGCAAGGACACCCATCATGGGCTGGGCCCTCCCGCATCAATAGTCAATTAAGAACACACCACCCAGACATGACCTAGGCCAATCTGATGCAGGTGATTCCTCAACTGAGGCTCCTAGGTGTATCAAGTTGAAATAAAAGTTGGAGAGCATGGATATAAACAATGAAAATGCTATACAAAACTTAGATATACAGTAAGCAAGAATGAAGGACGATGAATATTTAAAGAAAATAGAATTAGGCATTAATGTTGATTCTTTAGGTCACAAGACTTGTTCTCCTTTTCCTGGATTTTTTTTCCATTTAATACACTGAGAAAAATTTATAATTCAATCATAGGATGTTTGCATTAGGTACTTTTATTATCTCTGTGACAAAATAAGTGACATATGTAATTTACACTTTTTATGCCTTTCTGTTGCACTTACTTCTATAATTTACTGTCAACCTAGATAAGAGTATTGAGCAGTAAATATGATACAACCTGAATGCCACCCTGTCTTGAAATTTCCTCCACTGAAACAAATTAGCCTATTACTTTAGAATCCAGTCTCAAACAAAAATCTCTGGACAGTAACATAAATGGCCACTAGAGGAGCTCTCAATACCATCTCTGTTCTCTCTTGAAACCTTGTAAACTGGGCCTCCACTGTCCACATTAATCTTGACTTTCAAATCATTCAAACTCGCCTGACTGAGCCCCATTAAGCCCTTCTTACAGCATTCTCCAGTTTATTTAGATAAAATTTAGTGTTAATAATATTAATATTACTGTTTAAATAATATTAATTTAGTGTTAATAATACTTAGTGTTAATCTCACAGATGCAAAGAAAAAGACCACTAACCCAAATCATCATAGGCAAATTAATTAAAGCAAACAATTAATTAAAGGTAAGGGAGGTGGTTCAAGAGCACATGAGTGAGATAAAGGTTTTTATAAGTTAGATTTAAAGGGTTTCCAAATGAGGGATTTGACAGGCAAATGGGCAGGGTTACAGAAGCAGCGCAAAAGAAGTTGGTCATAGCAACCTCTTGTGAAACAATGACTGTTTGCATGGTTGTTACAACAAGATAGTCATAACAACAGATGGTCATAATAACCTTTGCAAACAAAGGCATGGTTGCTGGTTTCTGGAGCAGGCAATATAGAACCATTTGCAGTTAAGGTTACAACAGGGACAATCCTTGAGAAACAGACTTAACCATAAACAAGAATGTATCCAGTTTGTCTTTACTATAAGATATTTTTCAAGCCTAAGACTGAGGCAAGGTGGCTTATCAGAAGCTCCACAGCTTTTTCACGTTCCTCTGGAAAACCAAAAGTCCTAAGAGCCACATGGTCAAGTCTATCATAGCATTGCCCCAATTTATACCAATTTTATTAGTTACTTCTTTTTTCATTGCTGAAAAGAAAAAAAAACACAAAAGCAATTTAAGCAATGCACACAGAGATCTATATGAACAAACGCACCCACAATCGGGCTCTGAGGCAGCTGTTCACATTGTATCCACAGCAAGGAAACAGAGAGAGACTGCTAGTGCTTACCTTGTGTTTTCTTGTTACTGTTTTGTTCAGTTTGAGACCCTAGTTCACTTGTTGGTGCTACCCATATTTAGGGTAGATTAGCCTCTTTGGAAACGCTATTGTAGACACCATCCAAAACTTATTTCCTAGAGGACTCCTAATGCTGTCAAAATGACAAGATAGTCATAACAACAGATGATCATAATAACCTTTGCAAATAAAGGCATGGTTGCTGGTCAGCTATCATAATAGTTAAATAATACAAATTGCTATTAACTATTGAATATTTATTAATAATCACAACTACTACTTCTTACGTTCTTACGTTCCTGGAACCTATCTAGTTTAATTCATTTAATCTTGAGTGATATGAAGTTGAGGAGCACATAAAGGCATTCAGGGACTATATGTCTTGTCTAAGGTTACTTATCCAATGACAGAAACAGAAACCAGACTCCAGAAACCTGTCTCCCCTCCACCATTGTATGTAGCTTCTCATAGTATGTTCTAGGCTGTAGAGAACAGCTATTCATGGCACATTCTTCTGATGAGCTTACAGTCTCTCGAGAAAATAAGGCTGCATGCCAGACATCTTATCTATGACCTCTGACTTGTAATTAGATATTAGACTTTTGAGGACTTCTCTACCCTGGCTAGATAATTGAGATAGAGATCTCTTCGGTTTATAAAAGCTTTAAAGCAAAGCAACTGGACAGGTATCAGCCTTCTAAGCTGTTTTTTAATTTCCCAGCTACACAACCCATGTTCCTTGCCTTAGTCATTCTTGTTTGGGCTACTTCCATTTTACCAGGCCAGCCCTCATGGCCATGTGGTTGTGGTCCATACTGCCCCATAGCTACTTCCTTCTGTCCCTCATCCTCTCCTCCTGCTGTGTCTTCTGCTTCTTCTTTCTTTTCCTCCTCTTTTCTCTGTTCTCCTCCTCTCAGCCTCACGGTCCCTCTCAGACCCCAAGGCCAGGAGCCAAACCATGCCTACTTCTCTTCTCCTCAGGTACAGGCTTCAGCAACTTTAGTCAGCAGTTAACTTTAAATTAGGTAGAGCAAGGTTTACACAACAAAGACTGGTGTATGTGAAGGTGTGCTCATCTGGGCAGCAGCCAGATCTTGAGGGCCAGTAACTAGCATTAGAATACATAGCACCAGACCAAGCCCCCCAAATACCCAGGATTATGTCATTAACTCAGTGAAGACAAGTAGAAACTCAGAAAAAAAAATCTTACTCCCTGTAGGGAGCTAATGTCAAATTATTACAGAATTACTGGGCAAAAGATTTCAAATAAATAAATACAAATGGTCATTGAAATGTTATTTATTTATTTATACCATTCTCTGTAACTCAGCTTCTAAGGTACAATAATGAAAACAGACATTAAGCTTAAATTTTTGACCTGAAAATCCATTTAGCTCATTTACCCTGAAATGTGACTAGACGGTTCTGCCTGGCCACATAAAAATAGACCTTTGCTCCTTCCTCTCTTTCAGGGATATGCAACGCCCCTGTTTCAACCACTGAGAACAGAGAAGCAAGTTGGAAAATGGCTCAGCAAAGTAAATGAGTCGACACAGGATCAGAACCATGACTCCCACCCTGACCCCACCCCCCATCTCATCAAAGTTCACTTTTCCTGTGGGGACTTTAATAGGCAACACAGCTCTTCAAAGCCATCCTAGCCTGTGTAGAGGTTTGGTAACTTCCTTCCAACCACAATTAACTAGATCACCAGGCAATTTCTCCCCAAAGGTTAGATGAATGTAATCTCCAGTTTTCCATCTCTAAAGTCTGGATGGGGCTGAAAGGAAGCATTGAGCATCAACTGCGTTATACCCTGCTGTGCCAGAATCTGATAAAATAAATCAGGATTAGAGTCTAAAGACAGCTGTGAGATCTAAACGAAACCATTTCTTGAATGCTATCCTCTTTCATAAAACAGTTTCATCTCACATAATCAGCACATTTACACTGCTAATATACCCTCACTGCCAAACTGTAATGACCTCATTGTCTGCTGCTCATTTAGGTTAAAGCATTTATCTGCAAAGTGTACCTGAACCCTGTTTGTATACATCATTAGCAACTATTTTACCATCCTCTAGGCTCCCTCTAGCCTTTTGCTTCCAGGAACATGTAGATAATGCTACATTACATTATTGTGAAGATGACAGGAGATAATTTGTGTTAAAATGTTTCTTTTTTTTATTATTATTATGTATGTCTCAATGAGGCAGCATGCTTATTGCAAAAAAATAAAATAAAAATAAATGTCTGTACTTCTTTACTCCTCACATCCTTTTAGCAGGCTCCCCTCCAGCCCCAACCTTTACGGATTTAGCCTCCTTTCTCAATTTAAGAACCTGGATTGGTTTTGTACTTACGGGGCTTGGCTTTCTCTATTGTTCTGCTGCCCTTTCTGTGAGCCACCCTGGATTGGCTTGTGAGAAGACTGCAGGAGAAACATGGCAAAGAATCAAGGTTGTCAGAAACCAGGGACTTGTTTGTCAGTGTCCAGTCAACCTCCAGTATGTGAGAGAATAGGGCCAGTATGTCTGATTGCACATGGATGAGTAAAACCTGTTGAGAGCGGAAGGACTTCCCAAAAAGTGTTGAGCAATAATAAATGGGTTTTGTTTGAAAACATTAAAGACTGAGTGAGTAATTGTAAACAAAACGTATCTTAGGGGTAATTCTGAAACTTCTGCAGTGGCATAATATCCCGACCTGTAACGTGGGAGTTGACTCTTTCCTTTCACCACGTAGGTTCCAGAGATTAAACTCAGGAGGTCAGGTTTGGAGGCAAGTGCTGTTACCTGCATGGTCATTATGAGACCAAAATAAGAACAATACACATTGAAGTTAATGGGAGACCAAAACAGGAAGAATATATCTTGCAGGTCAAGGGTTCCGTTTGCAGTTAAGACAGTTGAGAATATGTTCCTGTTTGTCCTGCATTTGTTTCAATCATCTGCATCAGATGTACTTGATCACATGTGGGCTGGAGGTACAAGGGCAGGAAATAATACATCAGAATGTATGTATGGAGCTAATGGGAAATATGGTGGACCTGTGGTTTTGCCTTCTTAAGCCCCTGAAAAATGGGACTTACTGCCATTTCCTAGGAACCCTGCAATGAACGTGGCCAGAGTCCACCATTCTGGCTAGTATTTAATTAAATCTCAGCTTCAAATTTGGCTCCAAATTGTGAAACTGGTTTTTCCTCATGTGAATTTCAGTTTGGATATTTTACAAATGCCTGTTTCTTGAATATGTCTCAGACATAAACTGGAAATCAAGGGTGACAGTGTTTAGAATTTGCATATTTAATGATCTTCTAAGTGAATCTTAACTACCAATAAAAGGCAATGCTCTGAAAGATGAGCTATGCTTCAATACCTTCCCAAACCATGCTCAATGCCATGAAGTCATCTGGATGTACCTATAATCCTCTAGTTCATTTGCCAACCACAGGCCTTTCTACAGGGTGTAGCACTGAAACAGGACAAATGTTCTCTCAGCCTGCCTTCCAGACACACCAAGTCAGGCTTAGGCTGAACCATTAGAACCATTCAGCAGGCAGCACGTGTGCAAGAACTGGGGCGTGCCACCTCTGTGGCCTGGTTTGCTTCCAGCCACCACCCAGGGGTGGATATGATCTTAGTAGCCAATATGTTCTCTGCTGTGATTCAGGTGGGCATCATTTCTAAGTCACATGGTCATTTTCATCCTGTGGATGGACACAGTCCCTGAATCTTTGATAAACAGCAAATGGTGAATTATTGTCTTTCTCATTCACTCTCTAAAGCAAAAAGGCCAGTAAAGAGGGAAACAACTTCTATTTCTAACAGGCATCTCAATTTATCAACTACCTGCTTGGAACTGAAGGTCCTAGAATAAAGCCAGACCCATGTTCATGATTCCAGGGCTTGACTGATGAAGTTGTGTGATTGTGGAGACTTGGAATGTTGCAGATCCAGAGTCAAGTTATCTTGGACTCTCTTCAGTTCCCATAATAGGCCACTTGTAGCCCATGTCTGTGTTTCAACTAACTCTCTGAATATCACATACAATGCTTTAGAGTGCATTAACTTAAGAGACTGTTAGCGTCCACCAGCTAAAAACTGAGAATAACATTGGGTAGCATATGAAACCTACAGCAGATATATCCATGTGTTATTGTAATGCACCTACCTGATGTTTCCACACATGTATTTTTTAAAGAAAGATTTTGTTTATTTTTCTGTGTCTGAATATTTGTCCATATGTATGTATATGAACCAGACATATGACTAGTGTGCCACTGGAAGTCAGAAACCCTGATACCCTGGAATTGGGATTACAGATGATAGGAAACCCACATGTGGGTTCTGGTAACCCAACACAGAACTTAGACTTCTGCCAGGCCAACAAT
>OU015745.1:95105760-95125428 GCA_907169655.1 Acomys percivali | reverse complement strand
CTGTCTGTGCTCCTCAATGCTTCTGTCTGTGCTCCTCAATGCTTCTGCTCGTGCTCCTCAATGCTTCTGTCTGTGCTCCTCAATGCTTCTGCCCATGCTCCTCAATGCCTCTGCTGTGCTCCTGCTCATTGAGTATGTTATACTGTGCTATGATTCATCCCATAGATGAGTCAGTCTGAACTGGTTTGAGCTATAACCCATTTCCCCCCTATTCCCAGAGAGTCTATTTTGTACTGCAGAACAATTAACATGACAGAGAAGCTTACTGTATCATTTGAACCAAGTGTCTGGCCCTTGCAGCTTTGAAGTCTTACCATATACAGGTTTTGAGATTTTTTTTCTCCTTTTTCAGAGGTTATGTTGAACTTATTTTTTATACTGAGACAAAATGCCTGAAGAAGTGAGTCTTCTGGGGGAATGATCTGTAACAGCACGTGGCTTCAGAGGCTTTATTGCTTTTAGGCCTAGAGTAAAGCAGGGGCATCATGGCAGAGGGATGTGGGGGAATGGAAATCCTTACTTTGTGATGGCCAAGAAGCAGAAGGAGGAAGGGGAGGGAGAGGAGGAAGGGAGGGGACGGGAGAAAGGGAGAGGGACAGGGAGAGAGAGAAGTGAGAAAGTAGTTGCAATATACACTTACAGGGCACACCCAAACTAACCCCACCTCCTGGTTTCCATCATCTTCCAATCATTCCTTGTTTCCTGATCTATTACTGCACTAGTGTAGTTAGAGCATTTACAGTCTAATCCCAAAAGCCCACCAGCAGACAGCCATGTTTTAAACACATGAAACATAGAGGGTCTTTCAGATTCAAACCATTACAGAAGCCACATTAAGATATCTCACTGTATAATAAATATTATTCTGATGTTGTGACCCATCTTAATGATAATTTAAAAATTACTAATTCAAATTTTCTTTCTATTCTTAGTGTTTTATTTATTTATTTTTTTTAACGTTATAAGCCGTATTAAAATTTTCTGCTGTAGATCCTAGAGAGATGGCTCAGCCATCAAGACAGCTTACTACTCTTCCAAGAAGACCCGTTAGGCTCTTAGACCCCATATTAGGCAGCTCACAATTGCCTATAACTCTAGTCTCAAAGGAACACATAAGCATGTCCCCACACCTTCACACAGACACAAATCTATGCACACAATAAAAAAAATTAAGCCACTGTTGAAAAAGAGTCCTGCTGTGGTTTTAGTCCTCACTCTGCTGAAGTCGGAACTGGTGCTTGGAGGCACTGGTCCATGCTGAAGTATCTGTGATGAGTACCATTCCTGAATATTTCGTCATCACTTCTTGGATTGGCAAGCCATCACTTTAGCCTCAATATGTCTGCTGGAACCTCTTATTATGAATTCCCCTTCCTTCTTTCCTTTGTTCATTGCTTCCTCCGTTCCTTTCTTCCTTCCTTCCAGCCATCCTGCTCCTGTTACAGCCAAACTTTCTAAAAAGGAGTCACCAAATCTATAAACATTAGCATGCCTAAGTGAACCCTTTCCTTCATTGCCTTGAAGCCGTGTTTTCATGATACGACTTGATTACTTGGCCACAGTTCTACTGTTCACTGTCTGTCTTTGGGGAGCTTAATCTGACAGATGCAGGGAAGCAAATGCTGGTAAGTGATAATGGTGGTAGCACTTCTGCAGGAAGACTTTGGTTTCTGCATCTGCGGCCCTGTGAGCTGCCCTGTGAGCGGCCCTGTGAGCTGCCCTGGTACACAGCCCTATGGACACATTTTTAACTTTTCCTGGGATCCATGTTAGGTTCCTCTAGTGCCATTTTAGAAACTGGAAACAATCTCAAGGCAATGTATCTTATCGTGAGTACAAATTCCGTTTACTTTCTCCATAAGAACTGATAAATGTTTGCTGGGAAATCATCTTCAGGGAAGTACAAGGCTTAATAGCCATAAGATCTGCATTCTGCCTCTGAAGTTATTAGTTCTGGGGCCCTTACAGGAAAATAGAAAAATAAAAACATCATCTCCCTAGTATTGCAGTGACAATTATAGGCGTGAATCACCTAAGCCAGATGATTAACACGTTAAAAATGTCAGCTCTGTTTGTATACTGCTACATTCGAATTATGATCGTCTTTGCTTCTCCATCACTTCTATCCCCGAGCAGTTCTCTGGCTCCTGTTTGATTTTCCTCCAGATAGCAGGTGGCCCTATTACTTTAACAGCAGAGTATCCTATGAGACTCGATGCAAGTTACAATATGATACCATTCTGGCTAACGTGTAGCTCCACTCATATGGCCCAAAAATACACTAATATTTTTTTTTTTGCAAAATTCTATCATTAAAATTAGAACTCAAATGACGTTTATTTTTCATGATTTGTATCTAGGAATATGGTGATGACCAGTGGTTCCTTCCCCATTTGGTCAATTAGAATTCCCACCAGGGAGCAGGAGTGGGTAGTGGGTTTAGTTGCTAAAATTCCTCTTCACCAAGGTGCCAACAGGAGTGAGTGAGACTGGAAAGGGCGCAGGGCCCAGTGAAAGTCTTTTATGTTCAGGTATTCCTTTACATAAATGGGGCATTGGTTCATCAAAATCCCAAAGATGCTAAACCCTGCTGATAAAATCATGAACAACTGGCAAACAGCCTATACAAACCTTCCCTAGATATTTTAAACCATCCCTAGATTACATATACTAGGTAGTGTAATGCAAATGTTCCTGTTAAGAGCTACTATACTACATTATTTAGGGAATAGTGTAAGAATAAACTATTGATGCAGGCAGTGATGGTACATACTTTTAGTCCCAGCACTTGGGTGGGAGGCAGAGCAGGCAGACTCTGTGAGTTCTAGGATAGCCTGGCCTACAGAATGAGCTCCAGGATAGTCAGGGCTGAACAGAGAAACTCTGTCTCAAACTAACTAACTAACTAAATAAATAAATAAAGAAATATTTAAATTTCACCGCCTGTATTGTCCTTGGCTAGTGCCTTAGTTTGAGTGAGACCCCTTGACCCAAATCTGCCTATCATAATGTTCTACTTGTAGGTTTCTAGGACCCACTGGATCCTTCTACATTGCTATTCTCCCATTGTTCTCTCATATAGAGTCCCAATAGGATGTCCTCCCCTCTGTCCCAGTTTCCTGGTAAGGGAAGGCTTTCATGGGACATGCCCATTGGGCTAGTATGCAGATATAAGTGAGTATATACCATTTGAGTCTTTCTGCTTCTGGGTTAACTCACTCATTATGATCATCTCTAGCTCAATCCATTTGTCCACAAAGTTCGGGAATTCCTTGTTTTTAATAGCTGAGCCCATGGACAGGACAGTCTCCACACTTGAGTGGAGAGAGGGATATGACTTTCTCATGTACTCTGGTGCCTCACATTTGAC
The DNA here is from genome assembly GCA_907169655.1 of Acomys percivali. NCBI lineage: Eukaryota > Metazoa > Chordata > Mammalia > Rodentia > Muridae > Acomys > Acomys percivali. Next base: position 95,122,058 of record OU015745.1, on the reverse strand, counting down.
TATGTCCCCTGGCGGGGGAGACCTAGTGGCACTCAGAGGAAGGACAGCAGGTCAGCGAGAAGAGACTTGATACCCTATGAGCATATACAGGGGGAGGTAATCCCTCTGAGGAACAGTCACAGGGGAGGGGAATAAGGGGAAAATGGGAGGGAGAGGAGAATGGGAGGATACAAGGGATGGGATAACCATAGAGATGTAACAAGTATAAATTAATAAAATAAAAATAAAATAAAATAAGGAAAAAATAAAGAAATAAATATTTAAATGAATATTTAAAAAGCTCTCATTGCACGTTTAATTTTGGCACATTTATTTTTAAGACCATTTTCTGTATATACTAGTTGAATTCATGAACATAGAAGCCATACCTATGGAAGGCAGGTTGTGTAGTATGTTTCTGTAAGTGCATACATATATACACATAACACATTTGTGTGTGTGAGATCTTTCAGTTCTGGAGAACCATGACTAGTAAGGTATGGATGGAGGGGAAAAGACTGAACAGTGAATGTCAAGAGCCGCCTTATGTGAATTAGTGTTTGAGAAATGATGGGTGCCCTGTGAGAGAGAAATGTTCTAATGTGATTAACACCAGGAATGAGAGGCAGGGGAAAATATTCTGAGATTCCCTCTTCATCCTGAAGATTCTTGAGAAAGTCTTCAGGGTCATAAACTCACTGAGCTTCACTTCCTTCTTGACTTCAAATGTTTGCCTGAAGCATTAGGAAAGATACATGCTTATGTTGGCACTTGCTCTCTTGTTTATAGATGCCCAGCGAACACTGTTGGTCGACTGAAAGAGTTCGAAGGAAGTAAGGTGAAACATGAAGACTGTGCATCTTTCCCCTTTAATATGGCAGTAAAGGTCCAGGATGGTGTGATTACAGACCAGGAGTACAGCCTGTCTTTTATGTGATGAAATGAGATTGAGGCAGACAGCATTGCTTCATGGAGCTTACACTTTCATGAAGGGAAATAAGAAATAAATAGGAAAAATATTACACCTTAAAAAATTTCAGATTATAAAATAAAATCGACTGATCTGTTAGTCAACTGATAGTCAAGAGGGAGGCTTTGACTGCCGTGTTTAATCTATGACTCTTTGGGGAATTCATACATATGTTACACTCTGCTTTGCAGTGAAGTGTAAATGTTAAGGAGAAGAAACATGTAATGAAGTTGAGAATTTCATTAACTACATATTTCCTGTAAGAAAATTATTCAAAGAAGCTAAATGCATCACGAGTTCAACTTGCCTCTCTCCTCGTGAAGTGGAGGAGGAACAGGGATTTGGAGAAGTTGTGTTCTCTGGTCTTCCTGGCTCTCTCAGTCCACAAAGGTACAGACATCTCCTAAATGACTTGCAACAAAGAAGTGGGTAGTCCGAACCAGTGATCAGGGAACAGAGGAAACAGGGCACCTTGATGAAAGGAGGCTCTTCCGAACTGGAACTAGGACAGAGCAACATTTAAAGACAGGTGCACACTAGGAGATTAGGAGATTTTTTAAAAAAGGAACACAGAGACTTTCTGAGAGGGTTTCTATGAATTGAATGGCATAAAACTAGCAAGGGCATATGCCTAGTTTTGACTGGTTTACCATTGCTTTGTATTTGTTGGCTTAAAGGGATATATTTTGAGGATTCCATATATGAATGTGTGTTTCTACTATTTCTACTCCTCCCTCTCCTATCTCCAGTGTCTCCTGTGAACACTTCACTAGCTACCACACTCTCTCTCCTCTCTCTCTCTCTCTCTCTCTCTCTCTCTCTCTCTCTCTCTCTCTCTGTCACGTGCGCGCACACCCATTTAGTATTGCTTGCTTATGCATGCATTTAGTGTTGCTTGTATGTTCATGTATTTAGGGCTGACCCCATGGGATTGTTTAACCTATCAGGAGGGTTGACCATGGAGGAAACTGATTTCCTTATCTTAACAGCCATTTCTTGCCTTTAGCTCTTTATCTAGGGTTAGGAGCTTGTGAGATTTTCCTCAACAGGGTTGATATGTCAAAGGGCATCATCATTAATAGGCCTTGTTTAGTCAACTACTTTGTTGTATAGATTTCATGAGTGCAACATCCTTTTCATATCTAGGAAACAGTATCTCACAGCAGGCATCCTGGTCTTCTGGTTCTTACTTTCTTTCTGGTCTCTCTGTCACGCTTTTTAAAGAGAAAATTCTCTTTCAGTAGCATTCAAGCTTGGACTATGGATTATTAAATTATATTACTAAATAAAACAATTCAGATGACTATATATACTACATAGTAAAATACCAATATTTGGTATTGTAAACCTAGACAAGACCTTTGGTTGGGGAGGTCATAGGCCCTCGAGGAAAGCCTATTCGTACTATCTTGCTAAATTGGCATGGTATCAAACTGTCTTCTAAATATTTGTCTTTATGTTCAGAGATTAGCCCATCTCTCAGCCCTCATCAGAGTGGTCAGTGCTTAATACTGTGCCTAGCAATGGGTCCAAGTGCAGAGACCATGTCACTACACGGTGCTCAGCTGTAATTTCCTCCTCCCACCAAGGTTAAGGAAATAACCTGGAGGGGCCAGAATGACTGCAGGAGTCATAGGCTGAGGAGGACCAGGGGAAGCATTGCCTTCTGTTCATGACTGGAGCTTTGCACTCCCAAACACAGAACTGTGGCTGCTTGCATGAGACCTGTGCAAAATTAAACCAGGGAAGATGCCAGCACAGATGAGAAAGGGATTGGTGAGACCTCATTCCTAGATGAGTGGGTACTGGCATTTGGCTAGTAGTAAACAGATAGTCAGTTATCCTTAGGATGAATGGCCCATGATGGTTGTCCAGGCTGCAGAGGATGGGCCTAACTAGTGTGCCTATGGGTGGCACTGCTTGCACTTGGATCACTTCATATGAAGACATGAGGTTGGGAGGAACACATTGGGAAGTCCGGGAGAAGTTGAAGGAAGTATCAGGGGAGGAGGTGATCACTTGTGTGCAATTCTCAAAGGAAAGTTTAATATGCTATATAAAATGCACAGTAATTTGTTTTCAATGTGTGTGGCATTAAACTCCTTTGCTCACTACTGTGTGTAAGAGTGGACTATGTGTGACCTCCAGTTATATATGGAACAAATAAAAGTACTTGCTATGGCCTTTTAAACTAGCATTTGTCCATGGGAATTTGATTTTTTACACAAATAGTCTATGATCTTCCCACAAGGGAGTAAAGGTGAAGCGGGTCTAGAAATAAACAGAGGTGTTTGTACAGGAAGCCAAGAGCTGTTTGTGCATGAGAAAGTGTATTTCTTTGGCTTTAGGGATCTCATGTTAGAAAGAACTGGAGCTTGCTCAACTTAGCTTAGGCAAATAAAAGTTTTATTCTGTTAAAATAGTATAGGTTCAGAAGGGACAAATACCTCTTTTGGCATACTTATTTATCTAGAAATATACTTTAATCTACTATGTGCATAGCATTCTACTAAGAATAGTGCAGTTTGTGTGTGTGTGCAGCTTGTGTGTGTGTGTGTGTGTGTGTGCAGTGAATGTGAGTGTGGTATGTGTGTGTAGCTTGTGTGTACACATTATGTGTTTGTACCAAGATGTTAATGTGTGTATAAGTGTAGTTGTGTAACTGTGTGTTGGAAGTGAAGTCCACCAAGATATATGTGTCTATAATTTATTGCAAAGAGTCACTCAAACAAACCACTGCTACATTAATTCAGCATCTTCCATGAGTTATTGGACTCTTCTAGGCATTTTATATTTTATAATCTAATCTCATAAAGCCATGTAGGGATTACATTAATATATTTTTCATATGCAAAAAAACCGGTTTACCAGCTTTAAGTAATGTGCCTAAATTCATGAACAAATGTAAATATGAATTTAGGTAAGCTGATCTTCAAAACCTGGGGAGAATTTGCAATACAAGGCTAAGTAACTACAAGTTAAGTGAGATGATGAGCCAGGAACGACAGAGTAAAGAACAGAGTAAAGAAAGCAGAAATTATTTTAAAATGTCCCATAAATGGAGTTTATTAAGTGCCAGGTACCATCATAAAATGCAAATATTATTTCATTCATTTTTTTCCTCACAACCCTTATTCCAAGAGATATATAACTATTATTATTCCCATTTATAGGTGAAAAAAATGAAACAGAAGTTGGGTTTGCACAGAGTTTACACACAAGCTGACATCAACTGACAACAAGCTATAAAGATGAGAGCTTTTAAAAGCAAACCCATAACCTCTGAGGCTATGAATATTGTCTGTTACTCTAAACAAAGAATCAGTTAATAGCCCCTTTTTATGTACTTGTCTTCATCAGATTCATTCTTTCGAGTAAATAGTTGAGGGGCATGCTCACAGAGAGGGTGGCTGCATATGACCTGACACAAAAGCTAGCTTTAGTTTCACAGTTGTGTTTACTCATTTTGTTTTGAGACATGGTCTCTTGTAGGCCACGCTGGCCTCAAACTCACTATGTAGCCAAATATGGTCTTGATTCCCTCATCCTTCTGCTCCCACCTCACAAGTGCTGGGATTACATGTCTAGCCTTTACAACAGAAAGGAGGGACAAGAGTTGTCCTGGGTGAAGGAACAGTGTAAGTAAATGTCAGAAGTCTGGGTCTATCTACTACCTGCAGTGGGTTGGCTGTGTCTGAGGAATGTGAAAAGTTAGGCTTAAAAGACGCATAGGCAGTGCTCACCCATATGTTCTTTGCTGGAATGCTCATTGTTTTCCTAGTAATTCCTGTTCCTTAAGTACTAACCAACTGATAGTCACGCTTTTAGACTCTACACAACCACCTGCAAAAAGGCACTTGTCTTCGCTAGTTATCAAAAAGAGGAAACCTCAAGAAAAATGGCTCCCTGAGATCCAGGTGGAGGGCAGTTTCTTAATTACTCACTATTGGAGGAGGGCCTGGCATCCTGTAGATGGTGCCACCCTTGTGCTAAGTGGCCCTGGATTCTATGGAAAAGCAGCCTGAGCCGTACGCAGCACCCTCTCATGCCCTCTGCGTCAGCTCTTGCCTCCACATTCCTGTCTTGCTTGAGTCCCTGTCATGACTCCCTTCAGTGATGAACTGGGATGTGATAGTGGAAGCCAAACAAACCCATTCCTCTCCACGTTTCTTTGGTCATGGAGTCTCATGTCAGGAGTAGTAATCCCCCATCAGTTCTGTGTCAAAACTGTGAAACCTAAGAGGGAAATTGAGACCGATAGACTCCAATGTGGAATGGTTTCATTGAAGCGGGTGCTACAGGGTTAGATGTTGGGAGTCGGATACTTCAAGGAGTAGCTTGCCATCATAGACCGCAGTAAATCCAAATGGCAAAAACAGCTTCTTGAGATATCTTGCTGGCCCATGGCTGGTGTCCTTGATAATTGTTTAATGTGATAAATATATAATTTTTAAAGCAAGCTAATTCTCTGAATGTCTTACCTTAGAAGCCATACTTAAGTACAGGTTAATAGTCTATGAGTTTAGTCATTCTGATTTTTAATAGTCTCTTATAAATAAGCTCTCACTATCTGGGTTAAGGATATGGGTGGTATTTTGCTTTATGTCTGTCTTAATATGAAAAGGACTTTAGGTGGTGTTGAGAATCTTGTATCTTGTCGCAAGATAATATAAACTGGTAGCAAGTGAAAAAGAAAAGAAGTCATGCAGTGGGTCAGAGTATAAATGAGAATCATAAATGAAGTCAATACAAAACAGATTCTTATTCTGAGATTTCTAACACACATTTATAAGAGTTGTAAACAACTGATTCTTCTATTTATTTTTTCAAATGAAAAGACATTTCTCCAGAGAAATATTATACAAAGGATGCTACAATGTCTCCAACAAGCTCCTTGGCAATATTCTTATATTTGAAGCAATGCTTTTTATAGAGTTTCTTCTTTAAAATTCACTGCCTCCCCGACCCCCTGCCATTAAAGGCTGGTATCACTCACTCAGTATTTAAGCCCAATATTATCCTCTATTTTCAGGTGCTTGGAAATGGTCTGCAGCACAAAATCCACTCAGAATGTAGTTTTCTCCTGGGACTTTATTTAGGGACAGTTTTCCCCCTTACTTTCAAAGGAATGGATATGACTTATAAATTCAGATTTTCCTCTGCCTCTCACTTGGACCTTTGGATGAAACTGGTTAGTAATTATTCTTTAATTGAAACATTCTTGTTTGGGAAAAGTAAAGAGATTCACATCCATAGGTGCACGGAACATTTACCAGGATGCAGAGAGCACTGCCATTATTCAAATACAAGAAATAATGAATAGCAGGACCTCATGGCAAAGCATGTCTGGGAACTACAAAGAAACAAGGCAGCTGGCATGCTTTCTGTTTGCCTTGAAAAATTGTGAGAATATGTGTTAATTATTACATCATGAAGAAAAGAAACCTCACAGATGAGGTCTGAGAGCTGCATTAACCTATGAGTTTAGAGAAAGAAATTTTGAAGAGGGCAGTTCATTATTATGTTTCCTTAGCTGAACAATGGAGATAGGTTCACCCTTGAGGACTCTGAGCTCCCCAGCTAAGGGTTCTTGGTCAGCTCACAATACCAGGCATATATTTCCTTGTGGAATAGGCCCTAAGTTCGAGCAGAAAATAATTTGTTACCCCTATAATATTTGTGCCAGTATTGCATCCATGATATTTTCCACACTGGTCATTCTGTAGTCCACAGGGTTCACAGCTGGGTAAGACAGATAATAAAAATATCCCCAGCAACCTATGTAACACCTTCTGGTACTATGATAGTTAGGCAGCAAGGAGGAGGCTTTATGGTCCATACCAATTGATTTCTCCATGTCCTGTGACCATAGTGTATGGTGTCTTTAGCAGTAGGGTCTTATTATATCCTGGTAGAGAGCCAAGGAAAATGACAACATCATATATTGTATGGGTGATTTTGAGACCAACAACTCGAACCTGTTTTTTTTTTTTTTTCTTTTTTCCTCCCTGACCTGATGCCTCTTGTTTCATCAAAACCACTCTATTTTTATGTCTTATTTTTTTTCTATCTAGTGAGCAATGGTCTTCATGATTCAAAGCAGTGATTCTGGTTCTCAGAATGAACATCCCTAGTTCATCCTGGATATTAAACATAATTCACCTAAGTTGTCCAAATTCCTATCCCAACTTCAAGAAAGGTACATGGCCCGGCGCTTTCCTTTGATCCTCCCTGGCAAGTCTTCAGGGCTCAGGGCTCAGGGGATGAATGTTCTTTGGTCCAGAGAGTGTAGTTGGAGGGAAGACTTCATAAAGATTTTAAGGAACAAGCCTTCAGCATAAGGGCTTTGAGAGGGAATTCCAACAGCAAACAGGTCCTTGCTAAACCCCAAAGTGATGAAAATAGCCACAATTATGACACCTTTCTTTTAAAATTTCATAACTCAGTTTTTAGCTTTTTTTCCAAGCTATACCTATATCTGTGTGTTGTCTTACTATTTAAATAGGATGTACATTATGTCTGAAGTGAGTTAGTGTGTATATGTGTGTGTGTGTGTGTGTGTGTGTGTGTGTGTGTGTGTGTGTGTATGTAGAGGCAGGGGAAAAGTGGAGTGTGCTTACAGTCATTGTTTCTCTTATCTTTTTGGTTTATATTATTCTGTACTACACTATACATACATATATATATATATATATATATATATATATATATATATGGTATATGTTAAGAGTGAGGGTGCAAATAGGTTATGGATCCACTATTTCTCTTTAATCTTTTTTTGTTGATTATGCTCAACTAAATACAATTTATTTGTATAATTTTTATTGATTTATTCAGATTACATCTCAATTGTTATCTCCTCACTTGTATCCTCCCATTCCTCCCTCCCTACCTCTTTCACACTATTTCCCTCCCCTAGGTCTGTGACAGAAGGGGACATCTTCCTTGACCATATGGTCACAGCCTATCAGGTCTCATCTTGTAGCCTGCTTATCCTTTCTCTGGGTGCCACCAGGCCTCCTCACCAAGAGGAAGTGGTCAAAAATTGGGCACCAGAGTTCATGTCAGAGTCAGTCAGTCCCTGCTCTCTACACAACTGTGGAGAATGTGCTGTGTATTGACTGGATCTGAGTAGGGGTTCAATGCTTACTGCATGCATTGTCCTTGGTTGGTGCAGTAGTTTAAGTAGATGCCCCTGGGTCCAGATCCACCCATTATGATGCTCTTCTTGTAGGTTTTTAGAACCCTCTGGGTCCTTCTATTTCCCCATTCTCTCATACCTCTCTCACCTACAGTCCCGATGGGAGGTCCTTCCATCTATCTCAATCTCCTGATAAATGAAGACTTTTCATGGGACATCCCTTTTGGGCTAGTGTCCAATTATAAGTGAGTATATACCATGTGTATCTTTCTGGGTCTGGGTTAACTCACTGGTACTATGAATTTTCCTCTTAGCACTGGCTTTCAGTGTGTCCCATAAATTTGGATTTGTTGTTTCATTTCATTGAATTTTAAGAAGTTCTTAATTTCTTTCTTTATTTCTTCTCTGACCCAGTTGTCATTAAGTAGAGAGTTTTTTAGTTTCCATGTGTGTGTAGGCTTTTTGTTACTGCTGTTGTTGTTGAACTCCAGCTTTAGACCATGGTGATCTTATAGTACACAAGGTGTTATTTCAATCTTCTTGTATCTATTGAGGTTTGTTTTGTCACCTATTATATGATCAATTTTGGAATCGGTTCTATGAGGTGCTGAGAAGAATGTATAATCTTTCATATTTGGGTGAAAAGTTCTGTGCCACAGACTGGCTCAGTCGGGAATAGATCCTTGGGATCAGGAGTTCTTGAAGCATCTGTGGATGAAGATAAGGCGGGTGACAGACAGAGACAAAACTCAGGATCGAGGTTGTATCTGAGTGTATTTTGCAGCCAAGCAGTCTAAATTTGTATACATATATTTTAAAAGCGGGGGTAGCAGGGCTGTGATTAGATTTTTCCACAGACTAGATTCAAAGTAGTCAGTGAGCAGTCAAGCATACAGCAGCTGAGAAGTATTCTTAGATCAGACAACCTGAGTGTGCAGCTTTAGCGCTGCGGCTGGAGGGTGTATCCACAGCTGCCTGGGCCCCTGTGTGGGCCCTGGGGCTCTCTGTGGACTTGCAGCCCAGATCCATGCTTTCTGTTCCCCCTGAGGCTGTGGGCCCACAGATAATCAGAGAGGCAGACAGGGGTTGCAGGTGAAGCAATCATACTCCCTTGGCTCTGGGTTTTGGTTTATGTTCGTGTGGTCACTGGCCCCTGGGGCTTTCTCAGGACTTGCCAGTAGGTCTGAGGTCACAACCACCCATTTTCTTGCATTTTTCCTGAGCCAGCAGCTCCAGGATGGAGTTAAGCCACCCACAATTCAGTCTCAGATACCAAGCTCCCAGTTATCACTGGCAGGAACATGTCCAGCAGCTGGGAAATGTGCACCCATCCTCCATGTTTTTAGATCAGTCAAGCAGAGTGTGCAGCTTTACAGCTGTGGCTGGAGGGCCCCTGTGTGGTTCCTGGGTCCCGCCTTGCCCCTATCATCCCTCTTCGGTCCTCCTGGGTCAGTGGGCCCACAGATCCGTTAGGGAGGGAGACAGAGAGCGCAGGGGAAGCAAGCATGCTCAGTGCTGTGTACTGGTGGCACAGGGCGGGGGTGTGGGGGGGCAGTGTCTGAGGACTAATCCACCAGTTTCCCTGAGATTCCCACAGGCCTGGAACTCTTGAGTTTCACTGCTTGGCGTTCAGTCCCATATACGGAGTTCCTTAGAATAGGTCTGTAGTTCCCAGTTTGCAGGCGGATTCCGTGGTCCAGAGTCTGGGGACTGGGTTCTGGTCCTCCATGGGCCTTTGGATGCCCAGAGGCCAAATCCGCCTGTGGTCTGCACTGCGCAGATGCCAGGTCTTGCAGTTTGTGGCTGAGTTTCCTTCCTGTAGATCAGATACAGTGCATGGTCAGCGCCACCATCTTGGACTGATTTCCTATAATTTTAACATCTAGAATTAACCTCTTAAAATATTTGTGAAATATTTAAAATGGAACAGAGCCACTTCTGGGGATGGTGCTCAGCAGCACTCAGAGTGATCCAGGGTTTGACATATCATCATAGACTTTGCTACAATATAGCCTCTAACTAAAACCAGGCTTCCTTGAACCTGGTTTTAGTTAGAGTTACTATTGCTATCATAAAACACCATGACCGAAGAAACTTGGGGCGGAAAGTGTTTATTTGGCTTACGTTTTCACATCATAGTCCGTCATTGAAAGGTTCGGGATAAGAACTCCAGCAGGGAAGGAGCTTCGAGGCAGGAGCTGATGCAGAGACCATGGAGGGGTGCTGCTTACTGGCTTGCTCAGCCTGCTTTCTTATAGAGCCCAGGAGCACCGGCCCAGGGATGGCACAACTCACAATAGGCTGGCCTGCCCAATCTCAATCCCACATAAATCACAAATTAAGAAATTTTTTTACCAACTTGCCTACAGCCTAATCTTAAGGAGACATTTTCTTTTTCTTTTCAAAACATTTTTAAAATTTATTATAATTTATTCAGATTATATCACGATTGTTATCCCCTCACTTGTATCTTCCCATTTCCATCCTCCCTCCCTCTTCTGTCCTATTCCCCTCCCCTAGGCCTCTGACAGAAGGGAACATATTCCCCCACTATATGACCACAGCCTAACAGATCTCATCTGGATAGCCTGCTTTCCCTTCCTCTGTGTGGCACTGGGCCTCTCCACCAAGGAGAAATTATCAAATTGTGCCACCAGAGTTCATGTCAGAGGCAGTCCCCACTCTTCCCCTAACCATGGAAAATGAGCTGTCCATTGGCTAGATCTGAACATGCAGTCTAAGTTTACTGCATGCATTGTCCTTGGTTGGTGGAACAGTTGGTGCAGGTCTCCTGGGTCCAGATCCAAGGCTCCTGAACCCTTTGGGTCCTCCCATTCACCCACTCTTCCATACCACTCTCACCCAGAGTTCAGAGATGAGTCCTAGCATCTGTCCCAATCCCTGGCTGGGTAGGGTCTCTCAGAGGACATCTACATTGGGCTACTATCCACTTATAAGTGGGTATATACCATGTGTGTCTTTCTGGGTCTGGGTTACCTCACTCAGGATGACACATTTTCTTAATTGAGGTCCTCTCCTCTCAGATGACTTTCACTTGTGTCAAGTTGACATAAGACTACTCAGCACACCCTAGCTGTAGGATTGTTTGCCCTTATACCAAGATCGTGGAAGCATCAAATCCTCATGTGGAGTGTCCCCAGTCAGACTTCAAGGACTTCAGGTTATAAGACCTAAGTTCTTGAGAGATTGTCTAAGCCAGAGAAGCACATCAGCAGGGCCCAAAGTGGTTCCATAAGTGCTAAGTGTGTCTGAGACCAGGCATCAAGAGGAGAAAATCACTCTGAAAGTGTTGAGGGCACAAGCACCAAGGCAGAAGATTAAACAAATATGACACTTTTATGTGGTCAAAAATAAAAATAAACAGACTTATTTAATCAATAGTCTCTAAAGTAAAATATGCACAAGGTCATCTAGTAGAGTATAAGAAAAATATTAGCAGCATTTTAAAGGCTTATTAGTTATACATATTTTAATTATATGTTAGTATAAAATATATATAACTACATTCCTTAAAATATACATTTCTACTTATACATGCAACATTTATCTTTTTTTTCCTCTCATATTGGTTGCATGGTCTGGAGACTACAAGAACTGAACTCTCCACGAGTGGCTGTTAGAATACTGACTTCTATAGAAGATGAACATGTCTCTTTTGGGGCTTTGGCCAGTTCAGACTTTGGCTCCCTCACATAGACTTGGTCTTATAGCATATTACTTTATTCAGCACACTGGCCTTTAAAACATTTACTCTTTGCTTAAATATTTATTACTATGAACAGTAGGAGACAGATTGGACCTTGGTCATTTATTTATGTGTTTAAATGAAAAAAAAAAGTATGAATCTGTGATCACCAGTCAATGTAAGGGAAAAGACCAGGCTCTTAGAATCATTCACCAGGGTACACACTTCTTTGGAATCATTGTTAAATGCAGTCATGTTCCGGTACCTATTGCATTGGGTTGCAGACTCCTCCAGCCATGGGACTGAGCAAGGTAGGTCCTCTACATGTGGTACACTGCTGTCTCCAGTCAACGACTGTTGGGCTGATGAGCTGGAAAGTCAGAGGACTTGACGTCAACTTTGAGCTATTGAGAATGGAAGGTAGAGCTCAGGATCTTGCAGGGCTTGGGAAGAAGTGAAAGGTGCAGATACTAACTGGAATATTTTATGTTTTTTCTTACAAAGGTCATGTAGAGTGAGTTATTGTCTTTTTTAGACTTGCCACTGTGTCTAAAAGCCTGAATTCTTGTCCGTGAGGGCATGTTGCAAGTAAGTATTAGAGTTGAAAGCTAAACTCAGGATTCTCTGAATAACATCCTGCGTTCTCTCATAAATTCACCCATGTGAGATTATTAGATTTCTTACAAACTTCAGTTGTGTACAACTCTGAAGGGGTATAAATTGGCTTTGGCATGAGTGCATTGTGATTTTTCAGCTCAAATGTATTCTGTTAGATTTTGTAAAATATATATTCAGTCATCTAGTGTATTATGTTCCTTGGTGATATATTAATGAATGAGAAAATATCCTTCCAGCCAGGATGGCAGAGAAGAAATTGTAAGTAAGAAATAATTCTATGTTTTTTTATCATAATCTTAAGTGGAATTTTTAAAAAGGATGGCTTTATAAGGCTGTTGAGATGCTTTGTCTCAAGGACATAGCCAGTGATGGCCTTTCAGGGCCAGGCTTACAAAGAGCTGAAACACAGCAAACACAAAGCCTTTCAGGTTGGAGCAGTTTAGAAAGGACAGCAGTGTCAAGGAGCTGAATAGACCCATCTGTCAAATGAGAGAGAAGTCAGAGAAAGGCACTGATGATAAGAGGTTTGTCTTCTGCAGGCTTCTGTTTGCATTTGAAGAAACAACAAAATGCAGGATGGCAGGTGCCTCAGTCTTTGAAGCCAAGCATGGTCCACAGCTGCCTGTCTCTGTATAAAATCTCAGATTTATGATTCTAGGTTCTTTGACTATTAAAAACTTCCTGACATTTAAGGTGACATCTAGGTTTTTTTTTTTTTTTTCACCATGGTGCCCTAGGGATTAGAACTGGGGCAAAGGGACCTGGATGTTATTTGTGCAAATAAACAATCTACTCTGAAACCTCACACTGGCATAGAGTGGAATATTAATGAGTACAGGTGATATAAAATGGTGTGCATGAACTCATTCGCTTAAAAAAAAAAGCTAGTATTCTGACTGCTGTTTGGAGAGTCGACTTAGAAGAGAGAAGGCAGAAGCAGGAAACCCACTAGCACACTGTGGCAGGAGGTCATGTTAGTGTTGCAGAGGTAGCAAGGCACCTTAGCTCATTCAAGGTCTGCTCTGGTGACAGAGGAGAGAGACTTAGTTGATGGGGTGACAGAAAGAGAACTTCAAGTTGACTCTGATTCTTGGCTTGAGAAATGGTGAAGGATGAACCGCTTTCACAGTGGGAGATGTCTAGAAAGAAGGGCAGATGGTGAGGAGTTAGTGAGAACAGAAGGAAAAGCATAGTTAGTTGTTGGGATGGAGATGGATCTGAGTAGGGTGCTTGCCCAGCACGTGTGAAGCCCTGGGCTTGATGCCCAGCACTACAAAAAACCAGGAGTTGTGGCACATGCCTACAATGCTACCACTGAAAGGCAGAGGCTGAAAGAACTCAAGTTCAAGTCATCCTTGGCTATGCAGCAACTTCAGACTGGGAGACAGAGACTCTGTCAACAAGTTAAAGAAAGAATAGAGGCCTCAACAGGCTAACCATTAGTTTTCAACATGTTAAGCATTGACCAGCTATGTCTTCAGCACTCTGAAAACAAATATTTGTAGTCGCCCCCAATCAGAACATTGGCAATTTTGTTGTTGTTGTTGTTTGTTTGTTTGTTGCTTGATTTAAAGACTTGAAGTTGCTTTTCTGTCTGCCTTGTAGAACGATTCTTGGTTTTTTTTGGCTGGCCCATCCTCTCCTCCAAATTCTATAGTTACCTCCTTCTCGATCATTGTCCATTCCTGGAAAATATGGGGAGTCCAGTTGAAAAGACTTGTTTTCCTCTAAGATGTTTAAGACTAAGTTTCTGCTACATCATTTGTTAATTTTTATGTGTATTTCTGAGAGAAAGAAGACAGAGTGAGTGAAAGAAAGGAGACAGAGCAAGTAAGAGAGGGGGAGAGAGAGAGAGAAAGAGAGAGGCAGAGACAGAGACAGAGACAGAGACAGAGAGACAGAGACAGAGAGACAGAGAGCCTGAACTGACTCAGGGTCAGGAGAAAAGAGCAGGGAGAAAGAGAGAGGGAGAGAGAAAAGAGACCAAAATAAACATAAGAATCAAAGGACGTTGTTTTCAACTCTCAAATTTCTACCTAAAATCTGCCAATTGTTTTTTGTTGCTGATGTCGCAGCAGCCATCATCATCACCACCACCACCACCATCATCATCCTCTTTGATTTTATGAAAAAGGATCTGGCACAGAATGTGTCATTGCATTTAGTAGACTTACCTCTCTTAACATTTCTTCTAATCTCTAATAGGTTCCCAGTGTTGGGTTATGATCTTGAGTTTTGCAGAGTCCTTCTCCATTGGTCTTCATTTCTGCTCTTCATGCTGGTGTGAGTGGCAAGGTTCTGTCACTGCACTACCAGGGAGTCTGTGGCTCTGATTTGTTCTTATTACTAATATTTACTTTGGCCCTGTGATTCAGGTCTTACAGAAAGAGACAAGTTCTTTAGGTGACATTCTGATAATTGTGGCCACTTACGCAGGTTACAATAATCAAATTTAGCCTAAGAAGCTCTCTTGTTAATTTTAACACGTTTTTTTTTTTAAAGATCAGTGTCTTTTTAAAATTTAATTAATTTCTTCAGATTACAACTAAATTGTTATTCTATCACTTGTATTCTCCCATTCCTCCCTCCCTCCCACTTTCACCTTATTCCCCTCCCCTAGGTCTAAGACCCAGGGGGACCACCTCCCCCACTATATGATCATAGGTTATCAAGTCTCATCTTGGTAGCCTGCTTATTCTTTCTTTGAATGCCACCAGGCCTCCCCCCCCCAAGGGGAGGTGGTCAAATATGGGGCACCAGAGTTCATGTCAGAGTCAGTCCCTGCTCTCTACATAACTGTGGAGAATGTCCTGTCCATTGGGTAGATCAGAGTAGGGGTTTGATGTTTACTATTGTATTGTCCTTGGTTAGTACAATAGTTTAAGCAGAGCCCCTGAGCCCCGATCCACCCTTCACAATGTTCTTCTTGTAGTTTTCTAGGACCCTCTGGGTCCTTCTACTTCCCCATCTCCCATATTTCTCTTACCTAGGATCTCAGCAGGATGTCCTCACATCTCTCCCATTCTCCTGGTAAGTGAAGACTTTCGTAGGACATGCCTTTTGGGCTAGTGCCCAATTATAAGTGAGTATATACTATGTGAGTCTTTCTGCTTCTGGGTTAACTCACTCAGTGTGATAATTTTTAGTTGCATTCATTTGTCCACAAATTTCAGGATTTCCTTATTTTTAATAGCTGAGTAGTATTCCATAGTGTAAATGTACCACAGTTTCTTTATCCATTCTCTAACTGAGGGACATTTAGGCTGTTTCCAGGTTCTGGCTATTATGAATAAGGCTGCTATGAACATGATTGAGCATATGTCCTTGTTGTGTGGTGGAGCATTTTCTGGGTATATTCCAAGGAGTGGAATAGCTGGGTCTTGAGGAAGCCCTATTCCCAGTTTTCTGAGAAAGCGCCAGATAGATTTCCGAAGTGGTTGTACTAGTTTGATTTGGAAGCATTTTTATAATAAATGAGGGGGAAAAAAGCTCTTTGTACATGTTGATACCACAGATTTTTGGATATTGAAACAGAAGAGATTTCATGATTTGTATAAGTAATATAAATTGAAAGTGTATCTCTCACAAATAAACTTATCACTCTTCCAGGTCTTTTTCTTCTCCTATAAAATCTTATGTGAATCCCAGGGACCAGTGGGCATCTTCAAAGGGTTTCTTTTGTAGGTGGTTCTGATTTTTCAACCTGAACAAGCAGATGAGTCTTTCTGCTTTACTGTCACATTCCTTCATGGGACCTTCACGATAGCACCCATTACTCGTGGTCCCAAGTAACACAGTACTCCATTCCCTGATGTTTAATGACCTCTCTTACCCAGGCGTGTGGAGTTTGTGTGATGTCTCTTGGCCACACCCTTTATCCAGCC
>OU015745.1:95051401-95105360 GCA_907169655.1 Acomys percivali | reverse complement strand
GCCACAGAGAATCCTCAGGTTGGCAGAAGCATTGCTGCCACCTGCTGCTGAGTTGAGCCTACTGCTATTTGCAGGAAACTGAACCCGCGGGGAAGAATATTAAACAATACTCCCCCTACAACATGCCTGCAAATCTGTGGGCTACTTCTAATCTTGATTGCCACCTAAAAGGGCAAATACGCTGCTGTTTAGATTCACAGTGGCCTGGCTACAGAATGACTGGTTCAGCTACCTTGGACGTGAGCTGATGAGTTCAGAAGGTTCCTTTTGCATCGCGGGCGGGGAAGGGCTGGGGCAAGGAAGCAAAGGGGACCTCACCAGGATGCTGGGCTCTAAGGCGTTCCTAGTTATGTTCTTGCTGTTCTGATCAGAGCAGCACCACTGACTCCTTTGTTTCTCGAAAAGATCTATCTGTATTAGCCTGAGGCAGACTTCACCCCTCCCACATTCATCAGGAATCCTCTGCTTCTTCGCCGCGCCCATCTGTGGCTGTCCAGGATGCAGGCAGAATCCTTACGCGGCTGTCAGCTGCGGTGAAGGGTGACGCCAAGTGAGCAGTCGCAGACGTGCTCGCCCTCACAGCACACTTCCTGCAGTGCTGGACCACAGATCTGGCTAGAGGGCTCTGCCCCCTCGTGGCTGGTTCAAGCATTGCGGCTTCTCACACACCACCGCCCACCTTCACCCAGGGCTGGGGCACTGGAGTGTTTTTCAAAGGGATTCCCGCCCCCCTCGCCCTCCCCTGTCCCCTCCCCTCATCCGCTGTCTCCATTCACCTCCTGGGATCAGAAAATGAGTTTCCAGGTTCACTCAGTACTTACTAATGAAAGGAAGTGCGGGGGAGGGGTGGGTTAGAGAGAGAAGAGGAGAGAGTGACTGTAAAAACATGTTTGTGGTGACAGAATAATAGCGAGGAAAGAAAGGAATAGGAAAAATGAAGGATATTTAAAAAGGGAGAGATGCAAGGTGACAGTGATGAGAGACTGGAACGACAGTACAGGATGTGGGAAGAACAACTGCAACAGTTTGATGGGGGAAAGGGGGTGGGGGTGAGGGGTTGCGGCTTCTGCACCAGAGAAGGGAGGGTGTGACATCTGTGAGAGGTAAAGTCTGATTTTGGTGAAGTGAACCCTGTGAACATTTCAATATACCTCTCTTCTAGTTTACATCCCATTTTGGTTGACAGCTGCAGAAAATGAGTTTCCGTCTTTCTGTCTTGCTTTAATATTCTCTTGTATCCCATATCACTGAGATCATTAGAGGCAGAGACAATTATGCCATCCATCCCCGTGGCTGATAGAATCCTCCGTGCACGCTGGCTTATTAACTCCAGCCTTGCCTAGGCGCCAGCAGCCACATCAGCTTTTTGTTTTTAATTGTTGTTCAGATTCCTGTTTCAAGCACACGCACTCTCTCCCCTCTTCGCTGACCTCTGTGGACTCACTAGCCTCTGGGGGAAGAAGCGTAGCTGCATAGACTCCATTGCATGCTTTCTCAAAGCTTCTGCTACCTATTTGTCAACAAACACGTAAGGCTAATCTGGAAAAGCCACAGGGGGCCGCACAAATCTCTTCTTTGGAGTCACATCTGTAACTCCCAACTCATCTCCTTTGTCTTCTCCAAAACAATAAAAAGGAGAGCCCCCCATTTTTTTTTCCTTTCTGGATCTGTGTTGGCCTGATCTCCATGCAAGCTGTAAAAAGGTTTGAAAGTAATTTTCTAGACACCAGCCTCAGTTACTACTATTTTGCCAACATGAGTGAATTTGATTCCAGAAATGGAGAGGGAGGTCACATTTCAAAAGCCTGGACAGGATGATAAAAACTGTTTTGGCAGGAGATTAATCATTGCAGATGGGTGTGGGCAGTGATGCCCAAACTCATTTACCATAACAAATGGTTTCATGAAAATGTTTTGGTCAATACAGCTTATTTTTACCACATTGTGGGCTGGTTGCAGGGGTGGAATGGGCGCCTCCCGAGTCAGCCTCATCGCCGAGATTCATTCAGAGGCGACGCTCAGGAAGTGAACCTCCTTCTGGACCATGCCAAGGGTACCAGAAGATGAAAATTCACCTTGGAGACAAGCCATTTTTCGTTGTGGTCAATGGATTGCGATACAGAAAAGCACCAGTGGCCACTCTCGTGTTGTGTCTGCACCTCTGCTTTCTATTTGTGCAGGTGCGTTCTTGATGTCTTGTCGTCTCTTCCTCTGGTTTAAGGATTCAGTCAGCTTGGGTCACAGCCCCTTCTCCACGCCCCCCCTACCGCCCCGCCCTTTTTTTCTTACTGTTGCATCCCCTGGGACTGGAGTTACAGGTGGCTGTGAGCTGCCACCATGTGAGTGCTCATGGACCAGAAGCCAGGCCTTCTGGAGGAACAGCTTGTGCCCCTTAGCTATTGAGCTATCTCTGTAGTCTAGGAGCCCATGATCATAGCTTCCTCCTCAGTCCCTTCTTTAGAGGCGCTACTCCCTCCCTCCCAACGCAGTTACATGAATTCAAAGGTACTGGAGCTTAAGGTTTTGACATATAAATTGTAGGGGGAACAACCTATTCCATGTCACTATCCAAGCACGTTCACACGAGCTACTGAACATGTGCTTTCCTGATTCCGCAAAGACCGAGAAGTCTGCAGTGGAAGAAAACTCATGCTAGACTCGGAAGACTCAGTAGGTCTGTGGTTCCACTAGGAAGCTGGTGCGTGGCTGCAAGTAAGAAAGAGTTTTCTGAGAGTTGGTTCTCTTAGTTGAGAAACAGAGACTAGCTGCTACTGCTCCACCATAAATTGTCAATATAATTGTGCCGGAAGCCTAAAATAATTAGTTAAAGTCATTGTGTAAAACCGCCCGTGCTGCTCTACCGAACAGTATTTTCACAGTTAATCTTCCAAGTGGTCGTTTTTCTTTGTGTGTAGAGTCAGTTGTAGTAGGTGTGAGTGAGGTGCTGAGGTTGATGGATGTACACTTGGGTTCCACGCAATCTGCTTTGTGCTGTTGTATAATCAATACCAAGTTTTGGCTCCTATTTCTGGAGGATAAGAGTCAAAGTAGCTTCTGGTGTCTGCCATTAAACTATTGACTCTGTCCTTAAGATACAACCACCACAGTGTTGGACCTACTTTACATATTGTTGACTGGGAATTAAGTTTCCAAACCATATTTTAAAGGCAACACATTCAAATCATTGTGGGGAGTGGAAGTCCTGAGTGACTGTGCGTTATGGTCATGGGCACAGCCACATCAAGTATCCCAATGTCTAAGATCTACAGAAATGGCAATGGCTCCTCCAGTGAGGCTCAAAATAGCAAAGCCTTCTTCTGGTCCAGGAATGAGTGTCTAAGTAGGTTTTTGGTGTTCAAACTCAATTCCTCCTGCTTTCAGGCCAAGTGTTTTAAAGATGGAGCTGTTCCCACTGCCCCATAGTTTACTCAAATCAGTCTTTAATGTTTGTAGAGCGCAGCATCTTTGTGAAGGGGAAATGAACTTTGGAGATTTCTCACTTCCTCCCCATGAGAGCTAATCATACACACAAGTCATTGAGATTTCTTTCAACAGGAAGTACTGGCTCCATCTTACTTTTGTTTGTCAGCATCCTTTTCAACTTGAAGTAGGAGTAGGCTACTGAAGAAGATGGTAAAAATTGGCCCTCATCTTCAGGCCTCAGAGTATCCTAGCACCAGAAAAGCACTTGGAAAATTGCAAGGACCAGAAGTAAGTGAGTAATGAATGAGTGAATGGAGAAAGTCTTAACAGGATGCTAGCCAAAGCTGTAAAGCCATTGTTCCATGACAAGACGTAAGCGGGGAAAATTCTCCTGGAAAAATGTGGATCCGAAAGGCAGAAAAAAAACCAACCAACCAACCAATCAACCAACCACACAAACAAAACAAAACACTAATATTAATCCCCCCATCTCGCACGTGTGTGTGTGTGTGTGTGTGTGTGTGTGTGTGTGTGTGTGTGTGTGTGATATTCTGAAAGAGGAGAGAGAAGAACAGAAAGCAGAACTCAGAATGAAATTTTTTTTAAAGGAAAAGGGCGTGGTTAAAAGGGGGGGTGCTTAAGATATTATATGTGACAAGAGATTTGGAAAAGCTTCTTTTTTTTTTTTTTTTGTATTCAAAGAGAAGTTTCAGGACTTTAGTGACCCCAGTGCCTCCTCCATTCAGCTCTTGACAAAGTCTGTTTGACCAGATAGCAGGTCTGTGAAAAGGTCATGAAAACATTCGAATAAATTGATGTCAAATGTCTGTCTTGAGACAAAGGCTCCATGAGACAGGAGTTTGTGGAGAAAGCAACTGGATTCACATGTTGCCTGGTCCACAGTCATCTCTTACCTGGAGATTTGGAGCTGAATGAGCAAATGATTGACAGCAGAGTTCTTGGCATCTCTGTAGTCAGATCTCTCAGGACTTTTTCCACAATTCCCATTGAAAAAAGACCCTCTCTCTGCTACCCTTTTTAAGTTCCCACAAGCTACAGTGTTTCTACTCCATTGTCAGACTGTCAGTGGACGGATATCAGCATTATGCTGTCCGCATCACAATACCCACATGCCTGCCTGGGTTTAGTCCCATTGTAACTCATGTGATAACACTGTAGGGTATTTCTTTTTCCAAAATGGATGATGCATTTAGCAAATGTTATAGATACAGGAGGTTTTAAGTGGGACTAAATGCAGCAATTAATGCTAATGAGTCTGCTGTTAGAGTGTAATATTCTTGCTGTTATAAAATCACGCACCACTGAATGTGGAACCTCAGTTTGTTCAACAGATGCCGATCTTAATGGCCACATTCTTTCCCATGGATAAGTTAGCTTTAGTTAAATGTACCATTAAAAATAACCATTTAAAATGTTAATGGAAACTGTGTCTGTAACCATCAGGAATTTTTATTTTAACCTCTGCTTCATTATTTCATATTTTCAAAAGGTTTTGAGAAGGTGAGGTCCGTGTTTTCCATGTATTGCTTCCAATCAGGAAGCTGATAAGTCTTCACAGTGCACAGGCCTGTGCTATTAACATTACCTGTGTTTAGAGACTTGGCTTCCTTTGTTCTCATTTGTGGTGCATTCAGGGTGTGCAGCAGAGTTGGTTAATTGGGGTTCTTGGTTGCTCACCTACTTGATAGTACCATTATTGTGTCATACGTTGTGATTAACAGAGCAAATCTCCAAGATGTCTCTACATAGAATAAGAAACCCTCACGTGCTAGAACAAGAAGCTGGCTTAGGCATGAGATGTCTCTGGAAAATGGAATTTGTAAAGCAATGAATTGATGTGTCACTAGATCTCAGCGTCTTTTCTAGGTTGTATCCTTCACTGTACTCAGGACATATTCTGATAGTTGTAGAATGTGGGTGCATGGTGAGAGTGATGAAACTCTCCCGGCTCACCCTGCAGGATTCACAGTCTCCAGGCACCACTGGAGCTGGCTGGGTCTGAGGAAAAGGGACGTGGGGAGAGGATGAACAGATCCAGAATTATTAGGTACTTTTTTTTTCTTCCTTTCTCCTCCCTGCCCCTTTTCTCTTTCCTTCCCTCCCTCCTTTCTTTTCTTTCTATTTTTCTTTTTGAGACATGGTATGATTTAGCCTAAGCACGCCTCATCAAACTCCTGACCCTCCTACCTCCACTTCCCAAGGTGTGAACTGACAAAGTAGGCTTACCAGGGGCCATTTCAACTCCATGACACAACTACTTCGCAGGACGGCTATGTCCCCAACTAGAAGGAATTTTAGTCTTCTCGATTATGAGATTTTTATTTTTGTTTATTTTCTTTCATTTAAGAATTTGCTCAACTATTATTCAAACTCCCTACAGTCTCCTGATGTAGTATAGACTCTAAGGGTGGATTTTGTTTTTTGGTTTTTCTTTTTAAGAATTAAAAATAAATCTCCATAGTGTGGGTGGTGCTAATTGTCTAAAAGCCAAAAGATATCAGAGAGAACAGAGAACAGAGAGGCCTGTGTTTGTAGTCCAAGGATCTAGAAACTAACTTGCTACTGTGAGGGTCTCTGGGTAGATTCCATTGCATTGGCCTGATAGCATCACATGACTCAAGGGGAAGCTGCTCAGGCTTGTAACCTCAATCTCTCTCCATTTAATATTTTCTTCATACCTGAATTTCTAGTCAGGTTTACTTCTGGTGTTTGTGCATCCTCATGGAATTGTCTTTTTCTGGCTAGACAGAAATGTGGAGGTTTGGTTTGTTTGTTCTTGTTTTGAGAAATATATGCTTTTTACCAAATGGTCAGTGTGTTTCTTATGTATTTGAGCATGGGGGACAGGCTAGGGTAAGGAGAGAAGACCCAGAATAGTGCAAAGGAAAGAGAAAGTAGCTAAAGTGTTTTACTTTGCTTTAGAGAAAAATATGTAAGTAAGTGTCATGATTTTGAGAATTCCAGAAGTAGTCAGCAGTGTCTTCTGGAGAAAGATTGGATCAGTGAGACTGGCTGGTGAGGTGACTTCTCCCAGTGTGTGTTCCAGGACACAATTCCTGACTCTGAGACCTTCATGAACTTGGTATCCATTAATCAGGACAAAGCTTTAACTAGTTGAAGAGCAAAAGAAAAGAATTTAAGAGTCAAAGTGAAGCAAAGGACTGGACTATTCACACTGACCGGTTATCGCCTTGCTATGCTTCCAATGTGTTCTGTATCTGAGGGAAGCAACATCTGCCTTTTTTAAAAAAAATAGACTTGGAATCAGAAATCTCCTAATGTCACCAATGTGACAGTGGCTGATAGACAAATTCCACAGGTACCAGCTTTGTTAGAGGGAGGAATTGACCTATATTTAATCATATTTTAACAACTGTTGGCTAAGTGTAAGAGGATTGTAAAGGTGAGGAAGATCGGGCCTTTCTGTAGGAGATTGCTTTGTTGAGCTTGCTTTCATAACCCAAAGTTCCTGTGGATTAAAGGAAATGGAACCACGGACATCTGAGAAATTTTAAAGACTCCAAATGATTTTTTAATACAAAGAAAAAGGGTTGGCTGGACTTCATCCTTGGGTCCTGGATTCCCTGGGATCTTCCAAGTGGTAGTCAGTCTTCTCTTCGCTATTGATGTTGGATTGGATCATTTGGAGTACACCTGATGGTTTGTTTTAATGAGTAGCTCATTTGGAGGATGCCCATGCTAGAAAGCTCAGTCTAGAACAGTAGTAATTAGGCCAGTAGTGTTTTGGGTCCCAAAGTCAGCCTGATTGCTGGACCACAGAAAGGAGTTGGAGGTTGCATCCTAGCATGTGTCCAGTGCACAATCTACTACACCTATGCAATGACCTTGCCTATGCGAAGAGCAACAATACTTAGGACAAGTCAGGTTGACTTTTACTGTTTAAAAATATGTGCATGTGCCACGAAAGTAAGGGCTTCCTGCTCCCTGAGCAGAGTCAATTAGGCTTCGTATGCAATACCCAGAGTTCCCTTTGACGGGTCTGTGCGTACACTTCTGCAATAATAAACTCCCGAGCTAATGGTTTCCTGAGTCTTTCAAGTCATTCTTGCATACTGCTGAGCCTGGGGATGCTGACAGAGGCACGCATCCCCCACTGTAGTGTGGTTAGATGATCACAAGTAAAGGCTATCAGTTTATCCCGATCTTGCAGCTGTTACGAGGACTGAGGCACCCTTCTGAGTACTGACTCTAGCCCTGAGTTTGATAAGTACACGGTAGAAGGGCATTTCCCGATTGTTTTTAAAAATGATATTCAAATATGTAGAGACTAGGCCTCTCTGCTGCCTTCTTAAGCCAGAGGGCAGAAGGAAAAGGATTTTGCTGTTGTTGTTTTGTTTTTCTGAGATCCTTACATTTTTATGGGAGCTAAGCATAAGGGCTCACTCCATCACTCACCTGTGAAGGACCAGTTCTCTTGACTGCGTTTCAGGCCTGATTGGAATCCTTTTTTTTTTTTTGGTTTTTTGAGACAGGGTTTCTCTGTGTAGCCTTGGCTGTCCTGGACTTGCTTTGTAGACCAGGCTGGCCTCGAACTCACAGCGATCCTCCTGCCTCTGCCTCTGCCTCTGCCTCTGCCTCCCGAGTGCTGGGATTATAGGCGTGTACCACCACGCCCGGCTCTGATTGGAATCCTAAGAATAAACTATTGACCTTCTTGGTCGTTTTTGATAAGCAATTAATCACTTACCCTTGTCTTTTTCAACTGTGAACTGCTTGGCTCTTCTTTTTCTCTTGATAGTTTCTGTCTGGCCGTGTAATGCTCTAAGGATCCTGTGAAGACTCTGGGACTATTTGGGGAAGCTAACTTGGAGCAAGTATTTTCATAGGTAGAAATACCAGACCACTTTGGGGGTGGGGTAACTTAGGATCTCATTCAAACTAGCCCTTAAAGACAACCCCAGAAATGGAGACATTAAAGAAAGAACGTGATTGAGCTGGGTGTGGTGGCATATGCCTTTAATCCCAGCACTCAGGGAGGCAGAGGCAGGGGAATCTCTGTGAGTTCAAGGCCAGCCTGATCTACAAATTGGTCCAGGACAGCCAAGGCTACACAGAGAAACCCTGTCTAGAAAAACCACACACACACACACACACACACACACACACACACACACACACACACACACACGATGTGATGTTCTGCCCCCCCCCCACTCCCACTCCGCAGAGTCCCACTGGGTAATTTGCTCATATTGGTTTTATTATCCCTAAAGGAAGACAGAGGAAAACAAAATATCAGGGACTCTCTTTGCTTATTCTTAAGGGAAGACAATTATGGTAAATAGCACATTCACTTCTGCAGAGGCAGCGCTGTCAGAAAGCCTTGCAGCAAGTTCCCAGCATTTTGTCTGCCTCTCTTGCCTGATGTTTGCTATCATTGGCTTTGTTTCCTGAGCTATTCATGAAAGCCTTCAAGGAACAGAGCAGCCAACCACAAGATCACTTGGACTCAGGTCAACCACGACACACATCTCCTTTTCACATTTATTTCATTTTGTTTTAAGATCACAGAAGAGCAGAGCATTCATACGTGTAAAGTAACAGAAGAGAGAACCAGAATTTAAATACATTTAAAAAGGAAAAAAAGGCTTTTTTTAATTTTAATTTTTTTTTACACACATTGCACTTTTTTTTTTAACTTTCCTTCACAGAGCTAGTATTCAGGGAAAAAAATATCCACCCAATAAACAAAAATCAAGTAACTTGAGCAACAAAACAACTGAACCAAAAAATGGCCATGTGTTTGTATAATTAAGGAAGATCAGTTCATGTCTACAGGGCTGGAAAAAGGAATATATTTTATATATATATTTATATGTATATAACACTGTTAATGAGGAGACATCTAGCCAAGAACAGGATTTATACAACCTTCAGGAGAGCAATGGAAAAGGAGGGGTGAAGCAAGGCTGGGGGGGGGAAGTTGGAGGTCTCCTTCCCTCCCCTTGTTATTTCCTCCCTTTAGCCCCACCCCCACCCCACCCCCAGCAAACACTTGGGGAGCAGGACTCGGCCAAAGTTCACCAGTGAAGAGGAAAGACTTAGGTAATTGGGTTCAAAGAGGCTCCTGACCGATGGTGAGGGACGCTGCTGCTGCAACGCCAGGAAGCTAGCTCCGTGGGTTTTATTTGCAAGAAGCAGATTTTTTTTTTTTTTTACTGTGCCTAGATTTACACAGGGAGGGTTTGTGTCAGGAAGAATGTAGCTAGCTGTAGGGTGGATTCAGGAGCACCATTCAAAACGCTGTGCCTTGGAAACAACGATGGAACTGTGGAGGTGTTCAGTGGGTGGCTCTCCCATTTACTGTGTCCTGAGTACAGTAAGCCCGCTGTGCATCCTCATCTAAACAGTGACACTAATGCCAGAAGTGACGAATGAACTCTGCTCTTCGGTGTCCAGGAGACCCCTATTTCTTGTGCTCTTTGGGGAGATTCATGAAAAGGTGACTGGACAGGTGCTAAGCTGAATGTTGAAGACAGAGTGGGGACAGACAAGTGGACCTGCGCTGAGTCTGCCCAGTACGTGGCCCAACAGAGCAATCCCTTGTTTACTGCTCCAGCAACTGTTCTTGCTTGACCTCCCTTTCTGGAAATTCAACTTTCACATTTGGTTTTACCTTTTACAACTCTCAATCTCTTTCAGCGGTGCCTCCCAATAGGCTTTTGTGTCCTGTTTTACTCATATCTGCTTTAAATGGTACCAATTCAAAGTGTTAAAAAAGAAAAAGAAAAGAAGGCTGCTCTCTATCCACTTGCTAGATTGCACAGCCTATTACTCAAGTTTCTGGAAACTTCTGTACGAAACCCCTTCCCTTGCCTGCTTCTCACAAAACAGCCTTTTGAACTTGCTTGGGACCAGCCGAGAATTCCCAGTGACACACGTTTACCATAACGAAGGCCTTGGCCCAGGATGAGAGAACACTGCTGTTTCCTCTCACATGGACAACTTCCTCATTTGTTACGTATGCAATGCCCAATCTGGCCACTTTCCTTACTATGAAAGGCTACAGTTCAACAGTTACATTCTCCAATATCACGAACAAGGAAGCCATGTCAGCTTTTTGGTGCCCTTGTTTTTAATATGAAAATGCGCTTCCTCTGCATCCCTAAGAAGTTTTTTTTTTCCCCCTCAGGAGAGAATCATGGAATGAGTCCAGAGCCCTTCTGTTCTAGAAGACACCTATTGTGGAGATGGTGGATGGAGAGCTTTAGAGAAAACTGGAGGCCAGCGAGTGGCCCTGCTTGGGTCCTTCCGTGGGTGGCGGCATTTTATGAATTTTCAATTTATATTCAAAATCAGAAAGTTTAGAGGTGGGAGAGACCATGGCATGTCGCTTGAATTCTTGACTTTCCAAAAGAGAAAAATTAAAAACTCAAGAATGTGAAATAACTTGCCACTGTCAGTGTCACAGGGCTTTTTGTGTGTTGAGACCCAGAGTAACAACCCAATTTTCCTCACTCCAATCCAGATACACCTTTCATGTTATAGATGCCTTTTGTCCCCAGTAAATGAGCGTAAAGCCTCAGTGTGACCTCAGTTTCTTTCTGGAATAGCCTGGGAGGAATTCATATAGTCTCTTTTGATGACTCTGTCGTTTTGGTTAAAGGTCCACAGGACACTGTGTTAAACCAGCAGGAATCTCAGAAAGGCTAAGATTACACCTGCAAGTGACACTCCCTACTCAAATGACTCTGCACTTTATTTATAACCCATCAGCATGTAGATAATACAGAGGTACAGGGGGCATGGGAGTCAGGGAGCTTCAGCAAGATATTTCTCAAGAATAGAACGTATTTCTTACATCACATCATTTATTCAAATTAGGATGACAAAGAAGTTTTCTGAGTGTGGTTAAGTGTAAAGCACACCAAAACATAGGGAGTGTTGTGATCATTTGTTCGTATGTAAGTATTGGTGAATTTGTTGGAGCTATTTAAATAAAGATACAATACAGTGTATACTAGCTGGCAAGAAACCAAAACCTGGGGCACAGGGACACGTCACGCACTAGTCCGCTTTCTTTCAGTTTGCCTAAGGTTGGTTGGGTCAGGCTGGAGAATATTCACTGAGGCAGAAGACACTAAGAGGAGCCTTTTGCACTTGGCTAGAACTGCCTCTAAGTATTCTGGGTGTCTGCTTCCTTTGGCTAAGGCAACTATGTTTGGAACTTCAGTCTTTCCTCTAGACTTTTGATCTGTAAAAGGCTTTGGCTTTGGCTTTTCTTACTATTTTGACTTCTTTTTCTTTAAGATTTATAGGTTGAGCTGAACTTGCGCTCTGCATAAAAAATGAAGTTTACATAGTTTATATTATGTACATAAACTAGTGATTTACATTGATTTACGCATGATTGGTGCCTAATTTATTAATCAGCACAGTATGCAAATGCGCAGACAAGAAATCAAGATTTTCAAATAAGTTTCCTACAATATCCATAAACATTTCGCTGGTGTGAATGCTAAACCTAAACCTAATATTAACACCAGCTGCCTTGCCAGGAGGATAGCGATATATATTGTGGGTAAACCCAAATTCTTTCTTGAGGTTCAGTTGGTGACATTTGAACAGCATAGCTAAGTGCAAACAAGAATAGTTTACTTTTCTTCCCACTGGCATGCACGTAAATGTGAACTTCATTTTGCATTTAGTGAGATGTTTACAGATATGATATCAACCATAATGGGGAATTTACATCACTTGCATAGACTAAGTCTCTGCAGGAGAAACATTTCAAATACTTAAGCAAGAAAGAGACTTCCTGAAGTAGGCTTGTGTTTCTTAACTTGGGGCCTATCTCACATTTTTTTAATGGTATGTTTACTTGGCTTCAGAATTTTAATAGCTTTTTAGGTCAGATATAACATTGCACTTACATTGTTATCAAAACTGGTGCTTTTCAGGGGAACCAAGACTAAATCCAGGCTGAGAATTTGTGAGAATAAAGAAAAACACGAGGACATGGTTAGTCCTATAGCACGTGGTTTCTTCAGCAAATTTCTTCTAAACAAACAACTACAAACTGGGCAAAAGAGGATCCCTGTCTTTCTAAATGAAGCATTGCTCTTAAAAAAAAAAAAAATACAGTACCTCTCTTCCTTTTAAGTTTAAACAATTGCTCTAAATTTTTCTTATAATACATACATTATTGTAAATATATCATTTGAAAAGATATGACTTAAAGCAATACATACACATATATATTATTAATCATTATTAATTTTTGCACAAAGAATCCACAGCCTGTATAGAACAAAATTAAAAAATTTGGAAGACTAGCCAATAGAAGCTGTCACATCGCAGTCATCTCGAAGAGGACCCTGTGACTGTGGGCTGAGAAGTAAGAGCTCACAAAGCAGTCTCCTGCTGAGGACTTTAGTTTCTCTAGGCAGAGGAGGTAAAATCCATCTTTGGAGGAGAAACGACCTTTTGTTTCCATCCTCCAAGAACGTGAAAATCACGAGTATTGGTATAAGGTCTCTTTGAATAGCTCCAGTTGTCTATGAAGAAAAAAAAATGTTCATGGTAAGGGGGAAATGCCTGTCTGACTTGGAAGAGGAGGCAAGAGCTGAGGGGAAAAATCCTTCCCAACAGGAACAGAAAACATGTCTACTTTTCCATAAGCTGTTATTCTTTTCAGACAAAGTGATTTTAAATTTTACAAGAACAACGTTCCTCCCACTAGGCAACGCAGTTTTCATCAACAACTACACAAAGAATAGATAATTATTAAGTTGTAGAAGCCAGGATAGTTCTCTTTATTTGGGGGCAGGCTCTGGGCCAAGGTCATTTCTACTTTTAAAATAAAAAACTGAGGCTAAAGGTTTTGTTTTATGAATGGTGTGACTTCACTTTGTATACAAAGAGCATGAAATACAGGAGTGGTCCAGAAAAATGGATGCATTCCACTCCTCACTACCTATTATTTTTCCAGTAACTTGTTTTGGGTTCAGTACTTTGATTGCCAACAAATGGATCATATGAGAGATCTATATCAATGTGATGGCTTTTTCCGCCAATTGTAGGACTTCTTGGTCTAGGTCCTCTGGCCCTTGCAGTGATTCTAATCTTGCTTCAAAGAGGGTTGTCCTGTTCTCCATGTGACTCCTCCCATAAAACCTAGTGCTTGCTGGTCCTTATAGTAGGATGGGGATGGTGAAGACCAGGTGAATGGTTAAAGGCTGTGATAAAGGCTGTGATATGTTACAGAGATCTATTTCTGAAACTCATAATAATGATGCTGATTTAACTCCTCGTTCTTTATTCCTTCCGTCTAGGCTAGCATGCGCTCTACTAAGGTTTTACTTAAGGATGTGGATGCCTCTTTCACATAGGAAAATTATATCCTTCGGTTCTTGTACAAAGAGAACTAGACTGCTAGAGAAATCTTTGATTGCCAACATACCATATTGGAATATGGCACACCTTCCCTATGTTCTAGTAGCTACCCTCATGGATAGGAGTTACTGTCCTATCTCTTGATTTTCCATAAACACTCTTACCATATTGAGCCCTGCCTGCCCTCTGTTTCATGTCAAAACTGCAAACCGTGAACAAATATAAAATACTGTTCAAATTCCTTCTTTCCCCCCTCCCTCCTCCCTCCTTCCCTTCCCTCCCTCCTCCTTTTCTTTCCTTCCTTCCTTTATTCCTTCTTTCCCTTCATTTTTGAATCATGTGACAGCCATTTCACAGGTTAGAAAACTCAATGAGCATTGGCTCTGTGAGAGAGCATCACATTACGGCAATCAACAATAATCCTTTATCCTTTGCTACGGTGAACCCATTTGAGTGCCTCTATAGTCATAAGGGAAAGCACTGCCTGATTGCCTAACAAAAATATGCATATACAAAGATGCACGCATATACAGAGAGGCAGCCTTCCTGTAGGACCTCCCCTGGGAGAACACAGTTGGCGATAGTATGATGCAGGGCTTTGGGATGCTCATACAACTGCTGCCTTCACCCATCACCACAAGTTGCCCAGACCTTATGGCTGAGCAATTAGCTCAGGCTTCAGTGTCAGTGTCAAGATAAGCCTCACATCTAAAGAAAGGAGAGAAAGTGAGTGCAGCCTGCACCCCAGGGGCCTGGCTTAGGATACTGACTGGCCTCCATGGGCCATGGCACCACACACATCCTCAGTGGAGCAGGAAGCCAAGAAAACATTAGCCTAGAACTCAAGAATCAAAATCCACAATGAAGAACAAAGCCTGGAACTCCTATTATGCAATGGCCAATACTAGGCCAGCGAGATTTAGCAGCCTCTACTGAAGACTTGGGCATCTACCTAGTTTTCATGCCTCATTCATAATATTTTATTGGGGCAACAATCTCTGATTAGGGGCATCATGGGGCAAATGCAGTGTCTGGAGACTAGTGAAGGCTCAAAGCAGGCCTGCTTGGGATCTTCATGGGCTCTTCCTTCCCTTGCGGGGGGGGGGGGTCACCATTCAGAGACCCACTTGTTTCTGGAGATTTGCTCAATACATGCTGCTGCTCATTTCTATAGTGGGACTCAGCCTATGTAAAGCTATGGGATTTATGAATACTCTGGCTTGTGAAATCAGAGACCATCTTCCTCTCCTAGGTCATGTCATCTGGGCCACCAATCTGTTCCCCATCTGCTCACCCCATTGATAGTAGGCACTTTCATTTATAGTGATCTTCTGAGTGACTCCCAACTGGGTTCTGAAAATGGGACTAGGAGGGGTATGCGGCCCTGCCCTTAGAAGGAGCACAGCTTGGTTTGAATGCACACTGATGTCGTCATGTGACTGCCATGAATGGGGGTGGGGGATGGGCTTCTGCTCCTTGATTCCCACCCAGCCATCTCCTCCAGCAACTCGGTACAGCCGCGTCTCACAATTACAATGCAGGACAGTATCTACAGCACAATGAGTCTATGTACACATGGACCATTCCGTTGGCATGCTTTAGAGAGAGACACATACACGCTCACGCACATGTACACCTATGTGAGAGCGAGAGACTTGAGCACACGCGCACAGTGGAGAAAATGAACATGGCACTTCCTAGCATTTGCGGCGCGTCTAGTGTTCCTGGGTTGCTGGGGTAAAGAGAGGTTGAGGGTAGAGAAAGAAAGGGGGAATGTTTGGGATGGGTGTGGTGGGGCTAGAGCACACTGGAGGGAAAGGGGGTGTTCTTAAAAGTTGGAGAGGGGGTGGAGGCAGGGGAGTCCGAGAAAGACTTAACGCAGGTTTCCTTTGATAGTCCAAAATGGCTACACATCAGCTCAAATGAAAAAAAAAACAAAAAAAAAACAGAGTAAAACAATTATGGAAATATAAACACCAAATGCAAGACCTTCTTTTTTCCCCACAGATGAAAAGATGAATGAAGGGAGGATAAAGTGTGGGGGTTATTACTATCCATCTGGTACTGCTGGAGAAGTCTCATGTGTACATCAGGTGTCCTTAGCATGATGGAGTCTTGAGACAGCAGTCGTTTGCTTAGAAGATAGACACATATTCTGGGAGAGGTTTTTCCCACCCTAAATTATACTCAAATTTTTATTGATGGACCTTACATTTGTTTTTAGTGTTGTATTCCCTTCATTTTCCTATTCCCCCTTCATTTATAAACACACAATCTTGTGAAACAATAGTCTCCCTCCCCCATCTTGCGCTCTCTCTCTCTCTCTCTGTATCTGTGTGACGCATTTTTGTGTGTGTGTGTTTTTTTTTGTGATTATTTTTAAATTTTTATTCTATTAACATTTGCTGAGAAGGCAGAGCAGGGATGCTGCCAGCAGCCACAGTGGTACGGCCAGACTGATGGATCCGTTGATTCCTCTCACCGACCCAGGTCCTGTAGAGCAAAAGAGAGAAAGAGAGAGAGAGAGAGAGAAGAAAGTAAGCACCTTTGGCCAGTTTCACTTTCAGCTGAGCAGAGGTAGCCAGGGACTGATGTCTAGCTGTCTGTGCTCAGGATGGTTCCTGGTTTGTTTGTTTTTTTAAAGCCCCACCCTCTCTGAGGTCCAAGCGTGTGAAGGTGTCTAGTTTACTGTAAGTATGAAACTGCTCCTGCTTGAGAAGCTGCTGAGGTGGCTGTTATGACGGTGTTGGGCCACACTTCTGTCTCTGGTTCTCCATGTGATTACTGTGAAGCCAGCACGGATTAAGATTTCAAGCACCAGATAGATCCTTCAGAAGCCCAGCACAGGCTCTCCCTACAGACATACCACAGAGCTCCATCAGTCTCAGACGGCATCAATCATTAGATTCCAACTTCTTTGTGTCATGGGTGAGAGACAGGATTATTTTTTTTTAAAACAGGGTTGAGGGGAACTATTATAAAGTAGCATTTGTGCACAAGTGGTACATTAGCAAGGTAAAGAAACAAAAAGTCCTAGAGTCACATGAAGAAGCAAAGGTCCTCCTGCCTAAAGGTGTCACCTTAAAAACTAAGGAAAAAAACCAAAGGCAAGAAACCTGGGAGATGAGCAAGGCTCAAGGACAGATTCAAACCTTGGGCAACTAAGAATGGACCTCACAGGGAACTGATCCTTGAATGTCACTCAGGGTTGCTCGGGGTGCCAATGGGGGCAGACTGTGGGTGATAGGGGTTTGGGTCAGAGAGGCACAGTGGAGTGGAGAGGAGAGGGTTGAGGATTTGTGTGCAGATGGTATAAGAAACGCTAAGGCAGAACTGGTAGGTCTGACCTCTCAGCTCATCACCCACACCTCTTGCCCTATTTCCTCCTTTTGTGCAGCTGTGGTCATATTTCATTGAAAGAAAAATTGTTAAAAATTTCCACTGAAGAGACTTTGATTTTAAGGTGATGTACGTAGACAAGGATACTTAAAATAGAAACTGACAGGACTGTAATTATGGGTCACTTTGAAGCTGTGTGTACCACTTATGCAGATTCTGTGTGAGTGAGTGTATATGTGTGTGTGTGTGTGTGTGTGTGTGTAAAACTGGTGGTGTGCAAGGACAATGGAAGCATCGTCTAGTGTATGACTTTCCACCAAATTACTTAAAAAACACAGGACTACAAGGAGTGTAGAAAGGAAAAAGACTGAATTCAAGAATGCCTTCCTAATCTATTTTCTGTGTAAACAGCAAAAGCAACAATAAAAACAAAACAGAACCAATAAAAAACTGAATGATAAGGCAATGTATTGTCATGTGTGCTTGGTAAATAAGACTATAAATATACTGCAACAAGTCATGTTTTCCTGTGCAATATCAAAAGAAGAGAGAAATTATATCCGCAGTAATATTTCCGCCGCTCATCAGCAGGGCGGCTGAGTACTTAACCTTGTTGTGTGACCCCAGGGTCTTTATCACCACCACATGGTGAGTTTGAGCAGTGAAACACAGCAGTGAGTGTCTTGATTAAACATTTGGGGAGTGAAATTATGGTTAAAACAATGATTAGTCCAGACAAAAACTACAAGAAGATGAAGACAGTATCTTCCTTTTTTTTTTTTTTTTTTTTAAGTATAAGATATTTTGGCTAGAGTGCCACAGAATATTGCTTAATATAAAAATATGAACATATGCAAACTTTGAGCCTTTCAATTATGCAAAATGAGCTTTGTCTGGTATAAAACCATGGAAACCGGATAAACATGTTAAATATCCATCAATTCTAGTCAAACTACTCATTCTGTGGTTTCTTGAAAGTCTAGGGTATCATATTAATAAAAGACACCCTGGCCACCTTCTGGTCTAGACTCATGAGGATTGAGGTTCAAACCCTCTGAGGTTCACCAGCCTCTGATGTCCAGGGGTCCTGATACTCCAGGCAATGTCTGCGGTGACCTCCCCTGCTCCTCACCACGCTTTCTGCATGCTTGGTACTGTCAACCTCCCAGGCCTCTTGCCTTGGTAGCAAACCTTTTCTCTCGTATCTTCTATCAGCTGTCTCTATGTTAGGTGGTATGAGCTCATTGGCACAGTTGTCTGTATTGATGTACCAGAAGGGCTTTCAGACTAGAGAAAAACTGCATAAAAATTAAGGCCTCATATGCCCAAATGATTTCTGCTTTGCTCTGGGGATAGCAGGAAATAGATTAATTGAAAAAGCCTGATTCATTTTCCCCCCTGTAGTCTCATTGTTGGTGCTAGGACAGGCTACATTGTTTTCTTGACATCTCAGGATTGAGTAGAATCCATAGACAGCTAAGAGACGTAGATTTTTCTTTTTATTCAAGTGATAGGAAGTATTTAAGAAAGCAAGAGTTCTAATATTGAAATGCATAATATATACTCTTAGGAAGCTAGATAAAGATTTTAAACTCAACATTCTTATTAATGCATATCCATGTGTCATCTACGATCTACCTATCCATCTACCCACATATGGAAGTTTATATGTGCTACAGATACATATATATATTATTCTTGGTCTTTTGAAATACATAATACAAAGTTAACTACTGCTTTCACATGGTATTCTATGTTGTAATAGGAATTCCCATCATGCATATATCAATAGTTTTTAATTTTATTCTTGATAGTCTTGTTATACATTTGAAATGCCTTGTGTGTATCTGGTAAAGATACCTTTGTCTTTATTATTATTTATTAAGTTCTCTCATATAGCCATTTAATGTACTTATGTGGTTTGCTCTTGCTATAATTATTTTTAAGAGTAAAACAGAATTGAGGAATACTGTAAGTGAGTAACAGTTGGGGAATTATCACAAGTTGGCATGTAATTATAGATGCATATGATAGCATAGGCGACTACTCCAGTTAATGGCTAATTCAAAATAATCCACAAAATCATTAATTATGGTTTAGTTCGTAGCTATGAGATCTGCTTATTTGTTGAAATGCAAATGATAAATCTTAGTTCCTGTGCCAGATGGCCACGCTCAGCAAGTGCTTTCCTATACTGACAGATATAATGAAAGCCCAAGTCTGCAAACATAACAGCCTTACGAATAGATAGGCAAATGGAAACACAGTTCCAAAGCTTGCTAACATGGTTCTCACAGACAACAATCACACCATGAGATTTAACCATATTCTACATGGGCATTATGTACACGTGCACATGCTGGTATGTGTGGTGCTTCTTAAGTATCAATATATTATTCACAACGCAAAAATTTTGGTTTCAGAAATGAATGAAATGCTAACCTGAATAAAAGATGTATGTGATGTGCATCAGGCATAAAGGGAAAACAAAGTCTTTTATTTATTTATTTTCTCTGTGTGTGTGTCTGTGCATGTTTGCATGCCAGTGTGTGTGTGTGTGTGTGTGTGTGTGTGTGTGTGCATGTGTGTGTGTGTGTTCAGTGGATATATCTGGCAGCTAATTTTCCTCTTTGCTCATGTGAATCCCAGGGACCAAACTCAGGTCTTTGGGCTTGGCAGCAGGTGACTTTACCAACCAAGCCACTGAGCCTGTAGCAGGTTGGAGCTTTTAAGATTTACTAGTGAAAAGAAAAATTTACCTGCAGCAAAATAATAAGTCACTGGTCAGTATTCCCAAGGGTCTCCCACTCAGGTGAAGGACTGTATCAAGGTGAATACTAGATCGCAACTTATTCTGACAGTGTTTAAGAAGGACAAAACCTGTAATTTATGGCAAAGTTTATTAAACATCCTGAAATTGAAGAATTGAATTTTTGAGCAAGTTTCTCTATGGATGATTTGGTGTAGGATTCTAATCTTATTGCTTTTCCTTTCTGTAAAGTCTCAAAGATTGGACAAAGTCTTCTTCAAAGGTCTATTTTGGAGACGCTTTTTAATTCACAGACAAGTGGTGGTTTCCTTGTCTTTTTCCACTGTGACTAGATTTATTCAAAGTCATCTTTAACCATGTCCACAATGATCCCTGGGTGTCCATTTCAGCAGAAAATAAATTAGAATCAGTCTTAATATGTTTGTGTTTCAATTATACACAAAGAAAAATTTTGGAATTGTCAAAGGCTGATAGAAAAAAAATTTAAACAGTTTATGAAAGAAAAAAATTGACAAATGGAGCTCAGCAATCTCCAAAATATTTCTGTTTTGTGTGATCTACACAGGCTGGATCCTTTGGTGGCTTGGGAAGCCATGTTGAAAGCAAGTGTGATAACGTTTACTCTGGCGCCACCTGCTGTCCATTTACTGTTAGTACAGTTTCCTCTGTGTGAATTAAGGTTTGAAGTCTATTGTCGCCTAGACTGGAGCAGAAGAGAGGAGAGATGGCATTGGTTTGAATACTGGACTTTAAATGTGGGCTCTTCCTGACTTTATGCTCAATCTTTACTCTTCAGAAAGTGAGATTTTGGTCAGATGAATCCCTCTTATAATAAACTTGTAGGAACACATCTTTCTCCTCATTGCAGGCATGGTGGAGCGTGATTGTAGTACCATGACTCGGAAGTGGAGGCAGGAGGATAGACGTTTATGGCCAACTTGGTACGTATGAGTTTAAAGGCATCCTGAAACCATGAGACCCAGACTAAAAAAAGAAACAAAAACAAAAACAAACAAACAAACAAACAAAAAACCAAACCAAACAGAAAACAAAGACAAAAATCCCTACTATCAAATACTTTCCCACACCACTTACGAAAAAAACACTGCCACCTCATTGTGAATAAAAAACAGTGTACCTGATGTCATCACCGACATCAAAGTCCTGCAGTTTCACAGGTGCCACAAGGCAAATTAATGGGTAATTCGTAATCATATCACTGGGGAGAGAAGAAAGGCTAAAAGAGGGTATTAATATTTTATGTCTTCTTGCTTCAAAGAGTCCTGTCTCAGGAGTATGTTCCTGCTACCTCTTACCTGCTGAGAGAGCGATAAACTGCAAGGACAGGCCTCGAACAGGGGGCAGGTCTAGGCAGCCATACAACCCCTCTGGCTTTTGGATGCAGAGGGACATGAATCCCATCCCACACCCCATACATTTTAACTACTAGTGGTGACCATGACCCTTTTGGGATCTAGAAGGAAAGCTATTTTCATGAGAGACAACTGACAGGGAAGCGATGACCGGGAAGGCATGAATGAAGGTGACATCTGGTCCCATGCCTGCTTTCCTAGTGCTTGTCTAGGGATGGGCCATGAACGTGAGGTTGATCTAGTGTATGCACAGGAGAACAAGTCTGATAGGGATCATTTGACAGTCTTGCCCTGTCCTTGTGGAGGTAAGAGTGTAGACTGTGTGTCACGTGGCTAAATGGGAGTACATGACAAACAGGAAACTGTCTTTTCTGGGGATTCAGAAGTCCAGGTAAGCTGTGGCAAGCGAGGCTTAAAGATCTGAGTGAACTGAGGCAGGGTGGAAATGTTAACTGCTTGCATGCCTCATTTCTGGAGTTGCTGCTTAGCTGCAATGCCGGATGCAGGTGTCAGAGCCCAGCAATGCATTTACTTGAATAGTCAGCAAGTGACTGGAAAATTCTGAAAGCTTTGCCACTGAGTAGTGACAAATGAGCTCTGTGGGGTTAAACATAGACAGATGCTTAAGGTGAAGTGCATATGAAATGGGAGAGGGGACAGCAGGGAACAAAATAACTTGCTTTAGCCAAGGGATTTTAAAGTGAGTCATTGTCAAAGGCGCTACCTGGGCCATGAGTCTGATTGGGGACTCTTTGTTAACAAGGATGTTCACAACTTGGGAAAAAAATGTTGCCAACTGTGTCATTGAAGATATTTATCACAAATCCCGATGCTACATCAAACTCAAGTTCATAAGAACACAGTATATTGCTATGAAATCTTAACGGATGTCTAGAAGGCATTTATAAACAGGAACCATACCTTTTTGCTTGAAGTGCACGGTGGTGCCAATTTCTAAAAAAGAAACATTTAGCAAAAACAAAAACAAATAAAAATCTTTGTCAATTGAGAATAAATATGAAGGTACTCTGCACTGGAAGGAAAACAAGAAGAAGGCAGGCAGGGGGACAGGGCAGTAGGAAAAATGATGGTAGAGACTGAGTGGTAGGTAAGTGAAAAGAGCCTTTTTGATTTTAGACTAAATGAGCAATTGGTAGTAACAAAAAAAAAAAAAAAAAAAAAAAGAATGGCAACTATTGATTCTCCAAGCTACTTGCTATGCATATAGGCAAGAACAAGGACTCCATCACAGAAGATAAAAGGAGTCTTGACTGGACTGTATGCAACCATAGAATGTGTCTGATTCCCACCCTCATCCTGCCACTTTGTCCCCATCAGTATTAATCGACTCGTAGCCCCTTATCTAACAGCCAGTCCACTACTACCTCAAGCTTCCCTGTTGCTGCGTTGTCTACTGGAAATGTTCTTTCAGGTGCCCACGGTGTTTGCTCAGTTGTTCCAGTCACATTGCTGTTGAAATCTCATCATTTTCCCCAAGCCAGCACTCTATGATCCTCAACACGCCTTTAGCTCCTGGCATGACGTCATGTGTTTGCTCACTTGCTTGCGCTTTGTCTCCTCTCTAAAATAAACACATCCTAAGGGCATCCTCAAGGCATGGCTCAGCAGCCACTGAGTCTAGCACTTGGCACCAGGAGATACAGTAACTTTCAGCAAACACTTGTTGCACATATTAATAAACATCAACCTTGAATGAGATCAGACTAGTTAAATATCTGGATTTCTTTTCAAGCATCTTTGCCAAATGATTCAAAAGACTCCTTTACCTTTGGAAGCAAATAAGTAAAATTTCTACAGGATCTCATTTTCTATTTCAGGACCAACTATAAATAATTGACTGTGTATGGAAGCCAACACTGGTGGTGAGGTCTAGATCTTTTTGTCTCTGTGACCACCAGGACCCAGACCTGCAGTAACACAGTCTAGCAGAAAAAGTAAAATGCCTGGTGCCTTCAGTCACAGAGAGCCTGCTGCCATCTTACAGCCCTGCCTTCATTTCTTTTCTTAGGTTTCTGTGGCTTCCAAGGGAAAGACCCAATCCATAGCTTAATGTCTGTGGCTCCTCGTACCACGCCTGCCTGTCTAGTCTCAGAAATATCACCATTTACCTCTGCTTTCTTTTTGTGCTCCCTGGAACCAGCCTCCCTCTCCCAAGATATTATAGTATCCGTATTAGTGTCTCTGTCACCCTGCAGAGTGGGATCATTACTTCCAGCAAGGAGCCCCCCACTTGGTCTCCTTGATGACATCTAGCCCTTTTATTTCCTACCACAGTCATCTCTGTCTCAACTTCCAGTGTGTTTATCTGATGCTGTGGTGGACAGCTGTCATTTCCCTGGACTCTTGAGTTCGTGAAGTCTGGGGCTGCATCTGTTATTATTTGATACTGTCGTCCAGTGTGTGTCAATCATCCTGAATGCACAATGGTCCAAAACAGAGGATCTAGAGTCACTGAAACACGAAGAAAATAAACCCATGTCCGAAATGCTCCTCACCCAGGAAGTCTGGGAATCTGATTTAACATACAAGGCTCAGCCTTCTGAAATCAGGCCAGCGAAGTTACTAAGGTTTTGGGACAACCTATTCTTCCCCTTCCGTGCATGTTTTTCATCTGTCCATCCAAAGTGGTCACAAGGAGAAGCCCTCAAACAGTATATCATTTTCTGGCATTATTATGACAGTTATTAAGAAGGGTGTAGTTGCCCCAGTGTCTGAAGTGCACAAATGTTTGGCTATGCCTTGTCACTAGCAAAGCGAATGCCAGCCAGCCTTTCCATAAGTTGCATGTACAATGGTTTCCCTGACCTGGCTGGCTCCAGAGGGAATCACTCTGAGTGTTTCCTTATGTTATGATGGCTGGTACTGTCCAGGGTGCACTTCTGAGGACTCCCAGAGACACCGGCACCTGTCTGACCCTTTTATATTTGAAGAGCATAGCCTGTAGGCAGTCCAGTTAACAAATGAGACATACTGTAAGTTCATGTAGAAACAGGGAGCACATTTCTTCCTAGGAAGCAGCCGCTGATGCCACTCACACAACCAACAGGTTCTGGACCCAGAGGGGACCATTTTCAAGGAAAGCCTTATGGGTCACTCTTTTCTTTTCCTTTTTAAAAGTCTGGTCCACAGGCTTTGTAAAAAGAAGTTTAAGCAAGTGCTCAGGGCACACAGAAAGACCAGTGACTCTACTTAAGCCGGGAGATATCTTTCTAACCTTTCAATGACTCAGATTTACCTTTTGTACATGAGTCTAACGAACTTGGCACTTACAGACCTGTTCCCTGGATTAGGTCATTACCCAGTGTGCTCTCCTTGCATTCAGCATGCAATTAAATCAGAGTGGCTGTTACCATTTTGTGAGAGGGGTTATAAACAGTTTCTGTATTGGAGGAAAGATACCCTGATGAAAAAGCCATGGCAGTGTGAGTGTTAATGGTATGGTGGGGAAAACACTAGGAGGCCCTGGCCCATGCAAAACAGATAGGAAGGAAGAGAGTTGGACAACACATGCTTCAGGATGCAATTGGAAATGTGCTTGCAGGAACAAACCACAGGTACAGGCTTGGGAGAGGATCTGTGCGTTCTCAATGGGCATGCTGGGTGAACAGTTCCCCCCTGTTCTTCAATTAAGGAGAGAGAATTACAAAAAATATAACGAGACACTGCCAGATACTTCACTCTATGAAATAGCTATGCCAAAATATCTGAATGTGTATACAATATTGCTTAAAGTGTTTTAAAAAGAGAAATGGTTACATTTTAGATATTCCTTCTTATTCTGGCAATACATTGATTTGTGTGTGTGTGTGTGTGTGTGTGTGTGTGTGTGTGTGTGTGTGTGTTCTAGAAAAGATCTTTAAACTCCAGGTTCAAGTTCTCTTTGTGGAAATGGAACAGACTTGTGATTTTTGTCCAACTTCCTACTCACCATCTTCTGGAACTGACTAGTCTATTTCTGAAAAAGAAAATCCACAGGATTTTGAACTTGTTTGAAAACTTGGTTATGTGCTGCCATCTTGTGGTCATACTAGGACATGTTCCAAGGAGCCTTCGGAAGGCATCGCCTCTGTCCACCAGGTGGCAACGGTGAGAGAAATGGCATATAATTTCCATTTTGTTGGAGCTGGTGCGATGTAGCTCTCTTTAAAGGGCCTCCCTAGTATTAGAGACACGTTTACGATCTGGCACACAATGCCTGTAAGTCATCCTTTTCTCTAACGAAAAGTGTTTTTACGTTCTTGACAAAAACTGCATTGCCAGGGATACTGTTCCTGGAAGGAGTCCCTGAACACACTCAGGAGACTATACCAGCAGCCTCGGCCTTTTATGTTTTTTTTTTCTTTTTTCATGAACATTTCTTTCTACATATTGACCTTCCTTCAGAAAACATGTTTAACAGGCAGGTATAGAGGTGCAGGTTAGAAATATAAACAGACACAGGGTGAAGGACACAACTTTGGGAGGGGTGTCCTAGTATAGAGAATGTTCTAGACATTCTCAGACAGTACTGTTTGACAATTACTGACTTTTTAACTCCTGAGGAGCTGGCAGAAGGAAAGGAATTCAACCCTAAGAAAGATGAGTGCTTGGAAAAGCTGTTCACGCTGATTGCGCAGCACTAATCTGACTTTTGACTTTCTCATTCTTTAGAACCAGTTACATTAGAGAAAATAAAATACATCATCCAAACACTGAAGAGCCTCTTTCTGGGCATGGGCAAACGCGCCTCTTGTTTACCCATGCTGTCAGGCTGCTATTTCTCAAGCACCGAGTTAAGTACGGGGGCACATTTGCTAAACATATACCACCCCAGCGCAGGACTAAGTGAGTGAACCACGCACTTAAGACCTCAGGGACCAGCCCAGCCACGGATCTAGCAAGGAGAAATTGTAGCCTCAGAACCACAATGGCTCAAACCCTGAGTGAGGCCATCACTGGGAGTTTAGTCATTTCAAGAGCCATAGGGGACCAAGAGGTCCGAATATTCTCTCTTATATTCTGGAAAGTAGAAAACTTTCTACAATGAGATTTATCTTAAAGAACAAACAAACAAACAAGAAAAAAAAAACACTTTATGAGCCATGGAAACCGAAGTCTTACAAAACAGAATTGTCGGTCAGAGGTCAGAAAGCTTATTCTTCTTTCGACCTCTGGCCATTTGCTCTGTGTTCCTCTCTTCCTTTGTATTTTTCCTTCTTCTCCTCTGCTCTGTCCTTTCTCCTTCTCCTCATCTCTTCTCCTAATGTGAGTATTTTGACATATTTCACTGGAAAACTTTCTTGTTATCATAGGGCACTCTCATATCTTGTCAGATACTGAAAACACTGCGACTTCTGCTTCTTTTGAGTTCCTTGGCAGTGGGGACAGGGAGGGGTGTGAAGGCAGAGTCAGATACAGCAAGGCTTTAAGGATGAGAAGAGCTCTGTATGGTTTGGCGCTTGACCATAGCCTCTGGCCCACAGCTCACTTCCAGTCATCCATCGCTGGTTACATGCAGGGGTCCTGTGGGGCTTGAGACTGTTTGCACAGTGGGTCTAAATCCAGGTATTTATTTGAACATAGGTATCTCATTTGTTACCCAATGCCCATGTATCTGAATATGGGAATAATCAGTCCTCCTCTATGGCACGGCTCTTTCTGCACGGCCAGTGTTCTGCCGCATTTGCTTCAGGTTTGACAATAACGCATTGGTAGCTGACTTCCTAAACTTTTTCTGGGTCAGAGTTAATTTTCTGGAGAGAGAGTCCACAATGGACAGGGGCTTTGTCTTCTGGTTGCCTGAAAGTGGTAGGTAAGAGATGTGGTTGAAATCACTAGGGTGGTCAATGAAAAGGGTAAAGTGTGGGGGGCTGGGGGCTCCAACCTTTACACTCCTTCCTTTGCTAACACCAAGGCCCCAGAGCCTAACATTTGCAAGGTTCCTCTGTAGAGATGCTCTCTGACATTATGTGTGTGTCAAGGTTTTGAAAAATAAAACCTTTATTATTATAGTGGCTTAAAAGAGGGACATTTTTATTAATTCAATTTTGAAAGCCACACTTTGGAAGTTATTAGTTTCTTTCTCATGAGCTTCTTCTCTACTCCG
Organism: Acomys percivali; assembly: GCA_907169655.1. Classification (NCBI taxonomy): domain Eukaryota; kingdom Metazoa; phylum Chordata; class Mammalia; order Rodentia; family Muridae; genus Acomys; species Acomys percivali. The sequence goes on along the minus strand of OU015745.1, from coordinate 95,077,972 downwards.
AGGCTTTAGGGATTAGCAGCTTCTGCCTCCAAGTATGATTATTTTTCCTTTTGCCACAGAAAAAGATATGCCCTGTGATTCCTATTTGTATTGTTAGAGCTTTTGATTTCTTCCATGTGTGATATTCAATTTGTATAAATCTTAGTGTCTAATATTTCTAGAATATTGGTCTCTGAGAACCGTTCTGGGTGTAGGCAAGAGAGGAAAAAGCCAAATCAGAAAGTGACCTGCCCCTCAAGCTTGAGGCTGTCCCATCACTGTTGGTTATTGCAGAGCAGTACAACCCCAGGTCTCACAGAGGCCAGGCAAGCCCCCCACTACTTAGCTCCACCCTCAGTCTGAGGTTGTAAGGGCCCAGGTTATAAGAGGACTGATGTTTCCATAACTAGAGCCAGTGCCAAAAGAACAGAGAAATCCTACCATGTCATCAGAATCTGAGAAAGGAAGTCAAAGTCCCTTAACTAGACTCTAGTCAAAATGGAATCCCACACTTCGCTTTTGAGTACCTAAGAGGGCTTTGCTCTGTATAGTTGACCATCGGCAGAAAAGACCTGCAGCTGGTTAAAGGAAAAGATAATGGTGCAAACTTAACAGAATATTATAATCCTAGACACAACGAGTGAATAAATAAGTCTGGACTAAAACTAATACAGACATAGTTTGTTATAAAGTGTGGACAAAACATTTGAGCCTTGTTTATTCTTACCAGTTGGACCATCAAACCTCCACAAACCAAATGCTATACGATGAATAGAATGCAAAAAGCACTTCTAAAAGTGAGGTGATTTTTATCACTTTAGTTTGCCTTTTAAAAAATATAGAAGAAATAGGGCTGGAAAGATGGCTCAGAGGTTATGAGCACTGGCTGCTCTTCCAGAGGTCCTGAGTTCAATTCCCAGCAACCACATGATGGCTCACAACCATCTATAATGAGATCTGGTGCCATCTTCTGGCATGCAGGCATACATGCAGGCAGAGCACTGTATACATAATAAATAAATAAATCTTAAAAAAAAATAGAAGAAATAAATCTACAAAAGGGAAAATACTAATACTTTAGTGTAAAGGGAGAAAGGAGGTGTTCCCAAATCTAAGGGAGTCTCTTACAGACAGTCCTAGAAGCAACATGGGGGATAGAAACTAGGGCCATGCTGTGGTAAGAGGGCTGCACAGCGGGAGGCTGCTGCTCACCCCACCTCCGCTCAGCCTTGTGTAAGCCTCAGAGTAGGTGGTAAATAGGGACGGTTCATTCATAGGATGTGGACAATATGAATACTTAGATGAGATGTTCATTTATATCATATCAATAATGTCATTTCTGTACCTCTAGAACTTTGAAACTCTTCTGTCCGTGAGGATGTATTGTATTTATTTTCAAAACAGGAAACTATAGATAGCACATGATGAATTAAAAATACTTGAGGAGCAGTATGGAAACGTAAAACAATAGAAGCTTCCTAAAATATGTAGACACTAAGAAGGTGCTCTAAATGACATCACCAAGTAATGGGGGAGACAGAGCACCAGCTGGACATCTCTTGTCACTAAATGAAATTTTCATTTGGTGTATGTACTTGGAATGGCTTGCATTTAACTCAGCTATTGAATGAAGGCGTCCAGTGGGAACCTCCAAACAAGCTATTGCGAAGACTATATTTGCACAAACTGATGGCTAGGCCCCATTGCTGATGACAACACCTACACAACTCATTGCACATGGAGAAATGGACCTGGCGCCTACATAGAGCCTTTGGGCTAGCATCTTTGGTACAGGAAGGTACTCTGTGTATGACTAAAGGAGAAACATAAACACCAGCCCAGCTATAAAAACCTTTGATCTACAATGGTGTCTTGCCTACCAGAAATGCTTGTAAAATAGTGGAACAAAGATTGGGGGAGTTACCAACCAATATCTGACTTGACTTAAGGCCTACTCTGGAAGATGGAACCTGTACCTGACATTGCTTGGGGGACCAAGAACCTGAGACTAGGTAGCCCAAGAATCTGAGGCAATACCAAATACTACTGTTCGACTAAGAGGATGTAGCAATACAATGGCTCCTATCAACATTCTCCTATACTCATAGATCTGTGCCTTGTTCAGCCATCACCAGAGAAGTTTCCTTTCCTAGCCGATGGGAACAAATACAGAGACCCAGTACCGGACATTATGCAGAGAGTGAGAGACCTTGGAACTCCCATTCCTAAAGGGGGTATCTCCAATAAATCCTTCCCCTCAGGGACCACAGAACCCTGCAGAAGAGCAGGAACAAGGAGTTGTAAGGGGCAGAGGAGATGGAGGACACCAAGCAAGCAAGGCCCCCTAATTCACAAGGATGATGTACATATGAACTCACAGAGACTGAGGACGCACGCGCAGGACCTGCGTAGGAAATTAACTGGGAGGCACTCTCAATATTAGCATGAGAGAAAGGACTAAAGGAAGTGGGATTGGATGGAGGAAGGAAGGGGACCAGTTCCGTGAGGAACTCTAAGCCCAGATGCATCTAGAGTTCCGTGGTCTGACTATACCTATACCTATAAACTCGATCCTCACATCAACTACTCACCCGCTCATGCTGCTGTGTCTGGCTGAGGGCAGTGGGTAAGGAGCAATTCAGCTGAGACCCATCAGTTGCCAACACTTCAGGCAGAAGGAAGAAAGGCATGCTCCAGGCTGGAAGATGTAATCATGGCAAGGTGCCACGCACGGCATATGGTAGAGTGCATTCTCAGGCAGCGTCTTAACATACGTCAGTAAAGATGGCTGAGCAAGTGATGCGCAGTATCCCGAGCGCCTACAGTAGTCTCTAGTAACTACAGGGAAAGTCCTAAGGAGGATTCTGATTGGCTGGAGTCATGGGTTCACCACTAACTTACATGCTTCTCTGGTTCTTCAAGTCTGGATTATATAATTAAAACTATTAATTTTTATATACACATTTCTTTTTAAATTCTGGGATTATGATAAATAATAATCTCAAATATGTGAAGTGTCTTAATGATTGCATATCTCTATGTAACTATCTCCCAAACCAAGATATGGAATGTGTTCCTTCGCTCATAAAGTTATCCTTTTGCTGTGAACTTGAGAGAAATAAGTTTTAATGTCTACTATTTTAAGTGTTCCTGGACTTCATATAATTATAAACAGGCTACATGTTATACAAAATAAATCTAGGAGAAAATTTTAAAAGCATTTTCTGGTTACTTGGCATCTGGTTGGCAATACCTAAGGTGACTGGATCCCTCCCCTAAAATTAAATAGACAGGTATCACGTGGCAATGGAGCAAAAGAGAAGGCAGCATAGGTGAAACTTAAGGACAATGGCTTCACAGTGTGAGGTGGGAAAGCAATAGAAGAGGCTTATAGACTGCAAGCCTGATGTACCAGCGGCTGTCCTAGGAAGGGCTGCAGGAGCTGGCTGCTAAGGGTACTGCCTCATGGATGTTATGGAATATACACTCATAATATGAACAGAGGGCTCCAGTAAGTCTCTTACATCAAGGCTGCTGTTTTCCAAATCCTGAGGGTTTCTTATTCATCCTGGCAGGTTTAATTTTTAGTAATCAATGAACTAAAGTGTTCGAGAATGCCCACAGGCTTAAGTTTAATAAAGGCTTTCCAGGGTCTGTAATGCAGAAAAGTACACACGAGATTAGAATACTCAAAAACCAAGCTCACTTGACACAGTTATCAGTGAGGGGCTCCTGGCCAGCCAGGTGGTTGTGGTTTTAAAGAGGAAGCATGTGTTTCTGTCCTTGTCCCTAGAATGTTCCAATGGCCCCTGTGGGCACCATCTTAGTTCCTAGCCTCGTGCTGTGACAGACACCAGTTAGCTTAGCCTCAGCTGCACTTAACTGTTGATTCTGTTTAGTGTGTTAAAGCTGAAAATAGATTCTAACATCCATGTTTTAAAATATACATACTCTGTATATTTTAATGATTTTTTGCCCCTTCATCTATTTGAATTGCTAAAAAAAGGATTAAATGCAAAGGTTTGGATAGATCTCTAGAGGTTTGACTTTTTTTTTTCCTTTGGTTTTACTCCCTGCTTTCTATTTCCAAGGTCTAAATTGTGAATTCTAGAGCCATTTAAACATACATTTTTAGACTCAAAATCCTGAGGGATTCAAAGCAGTCTTTAATCCATGTAATGGGAGTTTTCATTTTGTATGTTTCAAAATCAAAAACATTCGAATACCATGAAACGGAGTAATTTGAATGCAAAGAATAAGTGAATCTCTGAGATTTCTTAGGGTTTGAAAACTCCTGGAAAAAAGAAGATAAGGGACTTAAAAATATTGGTGTGCTCTGATTTTCCCTGGTGTCTGTGTCAGTAGAACTAAACATCACAGTGTAGGCCTTGGTAAGGGAAGTTATGCCTCTGGCCCTTTATGGTGACTTTCTTTTTTTTTTTTTTTTTGATCTCCAGGAAATCTTAGTCACAAGGTTTCTGTGTCTATGACTCCTTCTGTATACTCCTACTACAACTGACATCCAAGTATAGGATCTCCCCAAGCTCTGGGGTAACTTTTTGAAAACATAGCTGTGTCCTTACAACCTGATCATTCCTAGAACTAAAACCAAACCCTACCACAAACTCCATTAGAAGGCTGTAAGTTTCCTCTGCGTGTTCGGCAAGTAAACAGACTCAGTACAACCCAGACAATCGACCTTGAACAGCGCTACTAGCATACAGTACACACTATCCATGCATGCCTGTACATACAGCCCAAGCTGGCTGATCTCATAACAAGCATAAATGTCTATTTCTTTTGTAATTCTTCTCTTCCTCTCTCCTTCCCTCCCTCCCTCCTCCCTCCCTCCTCCCTCCCTCCCTTCCTTCCTCTCTCCCTCCCTCCCTTGGGTTGTTTCTTCTCACCTAATACAGAAGAACAGAAGTAAGAAATTTAGGGGGGAAATCTCTTTTTTTTTCTAGATGCTGAGAGTCAAACGTGTTTTCTATTGAGTACCTGTCAATGAGCCTTTCCTGGATTCCAGACTTTGTATGTCCTGGGATACTCTGCTCCTGATGCGGTACTCCCCTTTCTCCTGTTCAGCTTCCCTTTTCCCAGGGACCTTGACCTACCTACCTAGAGTTCCGGTCTCTGTTTCCTCAGCACCTTGCAGGTGCCCTAACGTGACACTTAACAAGGCTGACCTTGGTTGCTTAGTCATCTGCACCATGGGCTTCTCCCTGCAGTCTGTAAAACTTCCTTGTATAGACACTGTGCCCGGCCTGCTCTGCACAGATACCCCTAACAGCCCAGCTCAGACCACATTCTAGGATAACATTTCTTGGGGGCAAATCATAATTTTCATTGCCAGATTAACATAGGTTGAGCCCCAAATGCGTTTTGATTGACAGCTATGGAGGAATGCTCTTTCTTCCGTTCCTAGGGAATAGGTAGATTAAGGAAGAGAAATCATGAGCTCTACAAGAAGCACTACAAAGCAAAAGCCAGCGCAAAGTGGAGAAGCGATGAGAAGTCCACAGCCTAGGAGTCAGAATGAGAGGGAAGCTTTGAGTCCCCGAGGAGGAGCCATCCTCTCTTTCCCACTTCCTCTCAGAAGCAGCCAGTGATAAACTTACCTGTCTTCTCAAACTCTGGGGGAGTGGGGATAATTTCAAAGTTCCCCAAGTTATGGCAACTTGTGACTCGGCAACAAGGTGCAAGTTACTTTTCAGTGTCTCCTGTCCAAACACTCCCAAACCACACGCGGAATTCAAAACATAACCACTGCCCGATGGTCAAACATGGTTCCAACATTGAACATGGCTGGGGACTTTCAGAGCTGTGCAAGCTAGTGTGCTGGATAGTGAGAATGAACAGCCCAGGCCACGGTGTCTTCATCTGCCTTTAATAGGTCGCCCCGCCTACTGAGAAGATGCTATGCTTAACCCCAAAAGTTCTCTTAGGTGGTTGCAGAAGTCATGCTGGAAATGCAAGGCCTCTGAGGTAGGCAGACAAGCAAGACACTTCTGTGAATTGCAGTGTAGAAATCACATCGGTGGTGACGTGGAGGTGTCAAGTGCGCACGTATGTCACAGACATATGGGAAGTGTTTTCCTCTAGTGTCAGTAAAGAGTAGAGTGGCATAGTACACTATGGCAGTCTTGCCTCCCCAGTGCCCAATTAGAAAGCATGATAAATGGCTTGCGAGGTCTCTCTTCCCCCTGATTTGTGGTGCATATAAGCCGACAATTCTCAGCAGAGCCCTGGTGAGTGGTCGGCCGGCTCCCCTCCCACATCTGGCACACGTGAACACCTTAAATTGGAATTCCATCCTCATTATTTCATGCTGTGTTCTGACTTGGCAGGTGTGTTTTCTCACAGCGGTGTGCAAGGGGGGATGGAAGGGGTGGGCTCTACCTTCCTTTTTCTCCATCAAAGTGTTCATTTAATTTAATTCCTACAAGTCACTTGGGATGATGAAAGGGCTTCGTGAGGACAGAGGGGCTTTGAAAGGAAGTTGCTACTAAGGTTAATTTGTATCCTGCCCCTTTAGAACTTGCTGTTTCCTCCACATAGGTCCTACAGTGGCCCTGTGGTGCTTGCTTGACAGAAGCCAGCCTTCAGAAGTGATTGCTATCACTCTTCAAGCTGTTTTTTTCCCCTTGAAGGGAGTCCTAGAGAATATGCACGTGTGTGTGTGCAAGATGAAGCTGAACAAAACGTAGAGAAAAAGAAAATCGAGAAATACATATATATATATGAGCAGTAGAAATCACAAGCGACAAAGGCAGAGGGAACCAAGCAACAAATGGGAAATAAGGTTTCTATTTGGAAGGAGACTATGGTATGACACTTGTCAGTGTCTGGGATCACACTGATGCCTTGGTACTTGGAGAAATACGTAATGAATCCTGTCTGAGAGAGGGATGCTGAAGATTAGACCAAAGAGCCACTGCACGCAAGACAAGCACTCTGTCACTGAGCTACTTACTGGGTCTGCTCTCTCCCTATCTACCTCTTACTGCTTTCTTCAAGGACTCTGCCTCCCTCCTGCATCCAAGAACCCAGAGATAAGCTCCTAAGGAAAGGACCTACTTCAGCTCTTCCTGCAATGCCTCTCACAGGACTTTCATGTTGAATGGCATGTGAGGAACGCGAGGGCAAACACTGCTGGAGTGCACTCCAAAGACCAGAGGGACAGATGTGCGTCTCGCCTGTCCATTCAGAATCCCCAGTCTTCTTACCATGTGGGGCGGTATGCCAACATTTTCTCCTGCAAATCTCATTGAGCTTTTCTTAGGTAGCTTTACTCCTTTTAATTAAAAAAAGACAAGACTGCCAATTACTTAAACTTAATCCCCAAATGTAATTGTTACTTTCAAAGATTCTTTTTTCCATAAAGCTCATACAAGAGTAATATTTCCATCCAATTAAAATTTAGCAGAAGCTTGGATTTTCAAAAAAAAAATCCAAAACCATTCATTTTCAAATCCCAGCTGGCTCTAGAAATCAAAATAGCACAGCAAGGCAAAAGCAAAGCGAGGTGACCAGGAAAGGCTGGCTGGTGTGAGGAGATCAAGACCAGAGAAATGAGAAAAGATGAGAGGAAAAGTCCTACTACTCAGACTTCCCCTAAGTGTGAGGTTTATGCTGTAGGGCTTTTAGCCATTTAGCTTGAAGCTAACTGTAAATTCAGAGGACACAGCACAAGCAAAAGTGCTGTCGGGCATTTCAATAATATGGTGGGTAAATTCCATATTGATTCGTGTTAGCAGATTTTAACGAAATGGTTTAGGAAACATATCAAGCAAAGAGTAGAAAGGTGCAGAGAGGTAAGATGTGGACATGGGAGTAAGACCTCACCTGTTACAGTTGGCTCTCAGGCATTCTGTGGCGATCAGTGACTTGCTGATGTCACAGAAAATGATGCTATGGCTGTGATAGCTTCTCACAAGTAAAGAAAATCAACAGGAAGACTGTTGAATCCTATCTGAAGGAGCCGGAGAAGAGAGAGTGCAGACTGACCCTTACTTATTTTCTTGTGTATTAACTGCAGCCAAGCGCAGCTGTGTGAACTCTGTGATTTTGTTATGACAATGGCTGCATAAGACTTATCAGCAGAAACGAGGCCCTTGTTTCTGCCAGCTGATAGGAAGGGAGAGATGTGTTTTACATCTTCAATCTTCCTAGGCATGATCTATATCTTTGGGACAAGTGGCAGGTTCTTTGTCCTGTTGGCTTTGGATTGCCATGATGTGGTGGTGTGCATAGTGGTCGTCACTGAGAAGCGAATGTGACACACAGCGTAGAACGGTGACATTTGTGACTCCTCTTCAAGATTTATATTCTGATTGAGTAAAAAATAGGGCAAAATCTCATTTTTTTTCATTTGGCCTTGAGATAGCTTGATTATTTTAAAACTATCTTAGCAGGGTGAGCATGTAGAACATGCTTGGTGTCCACCATAATAATAAAGCTACAAGGAGGAGCTACACAGAGGTCACATCTAAGGCCCATGGTCACATGACATGAAGTCAGAATAGTGCTTTTAAAAGCCACAGGAAGGGTGTGCAGCTGAATATTAAAATGCAATGGTTTTTTTTTTTCTAGCGTTCTCCTTCATATAGTATTTAAAATACCACTTTGAGCTTGTAGGCATGAAAAATACAATTTCTTTCCCATTTCACAGTTGGAAAAACTGAATTACAGAGAACAATGCTAGTAATTATCCATAATTAATAGAGGTGTGTATGCAAATCAGTCTGAATAAGTGTGTGAAATTAGATGTGCTGACGCCAGACAGCTCTGTTGCTGTGTTTTTAAATGCTGTCATGTAAATCTCTGTGTTAGTCAGGCATACAAATATGACTTTCCAAAAATGTATGGATAATAAAGTGACTGTTATGTATGTATGTATTATAATGTGTAAAACAAATGAGATGAATCATTGCAATTTGTTAGATAGGCTCATATCTATGAGTACTATGAATGCTACATATGTTGGCCTGCAATGCACCACTATATAGATTCAGCATGTGGCAGACTAGATTTGGGTATAATTTGTTCATTAAAATGTCCGTGAGAAAAGTAAGTGTTAATTTATTTTGATTATAGGTATAGACGAGCTAGGACATACAAAAGACCTTAGAATGTATTGGTAAATGAGAGCCCACTAAGTACACTAGGTGTTAGTATTAGTCTTAATATGACCAGTGCTGCACCGGAAGAAAGTTAAGAAGCTAAGAGACGCATCTTTTCCTTGATTTTCCAGCATGATATAGTCAGAAATCAAGTCAAAAGGAGAGGGTTATTCAGCCGTCCCTCCAGCATGGCATCTACTCAGGTGTTTTCCTTTCCATTCGCTTGGAGCCTGACTTAAAGAACCCGCTCCTGGCAGAGCCAGGTAGTGCGTGGCAAGGCCATCTCTTCTTCTCCTGTAGGCCGAGTCTGGCTGTTTGGATGCCAGATTTGCCCATAAGGACCCCAGTCTCCTTTAGGGAGGAAAGAAACCAGGGCAACTGGCTTGTTTGTGACTTGGATTGTAATTTTTTTTTTTTTTTAAACCTTAGCTTTGCAGAGTTTGTTTTGTTTTCAGAGTGAGCTTTAGATAGCTGCATTAATCATGCAAACCCAGCCATGTGCAATGTGTTTTATCAATGGAAAAACAGGGAGTGAATGGCAAGCAGCTGTGAACAAATCCAATGCAGTGGCTGAACCTGGAAGATAATCTCCCCATTCCCCCCCCCACCTCCTCCCCCCCATCCGATCTGCTTGCCACGTGGGGTTAGTGATTGGAAAGGCTGTTCACTTGGGAGAAATAATCAGATGGGAGACAAACAAGTGAGACACATTCATTCCTGCTCTGTAAAAAGAATAACAGTTCTATGGGCAGTGGCTGGGGAACCATGCGCTGATAGAGCCTGGGGAGCTCACAGGAGAATTTGCTTCAAAGCCTGAGACAACAGTGGTGACTGTCCTCGTCCTCCCTCCTTTCCCTGGATCTCCACTTTCTAAGGCTGTTTGCATTGCCTCGCACTGACCCTGTGCTCCTTCTCAGTGTGAGGGCATCTTCCAGTGAGACAAAAGGTTACACCTAAATTGGCTAATGGGTGACAGCCCCCACTGCCGGGGCTCCCAGAAGGCCCAGGAAATGGCTTGAGCCAAACTGAGTGAGAAAACTTCCTCAGAAATGTAGATAAAGTCTCTTGCCTCATTTTACAATTCAGTGGATTTTCTGCTGTGAAACAGTTGAGGTGCTTATGCAAATATATGCAACTCAGGACTAATTTCAGAATGAATAAATCTAAATTAAAATTAATAGGAAAATCCAACTATCAGGAACAAATCAAGGAAGGAACACCACTTATTTTCCATATATGTAATGTTTATATATATATATATATATATATATACATACATACATATATATATTTAAATTAGGGAGAAGGGAAGCACTCTGCTTTTCTTCTTTTGTTTCCTGTTTGCATAGAGATAAGGGCACTGGGAAATTTCTAACTGCCCACAGGCAATCCATATTACCCTTTGGTGTCATCCCAGTATTATGATCTCACTGCAGAAGTGGCAGTACAGAGCAGTGTAGAGATGGCCTGAGGGCTACAGGTGGTTGGGGATGTGAGAGATTGAGAGGGGTGAGCCTCCAATGTGAGGCACTAAGAAAGAAGCAATTGTGATAAAAAGTGTTATGGCTAGGGGAGGACCCTCTCCTTTGTACTGTAGAATGACAGAAAAGTGCCTTTTTGACTTCTTTCACCTTTCAAATCACCTTGAGGAAATCAGTTGGTCGGAAGTCCATAAGGCCATTTGCCTCAAACAACAAACGTGAGATATAGTCAACATTTTGGAGATGAAGGTTAAGAGTCCAGAGAAGGTCGGGCTCATTCAGGATGGGAGAGATGGCTCGGCGGTTATGAGATCTGCTCCTCCAGAGCTCCTGAGTTCAATTCCCGGCAACTGCATGGTGCCTCCCAACCATCTGCAATGGGATCTAATGCCCTCTTCTGGTATGCGGGTGTACATGAAGATAGAGCATTCATATACATAAAATAAATAAATAAATAATTAAAAGCCAGGCAGTGGTGGTGCATGCCTTTAATCCCAGCACTGGCTGGGCAGTGTGAAGCAGAGGCAGGTGAATCTCTATCGGTCTGAGGCCAGCCTGGTCTGCGAAGTGAGTCCAGAACAGCCAAGGCTACACAGAGAAACCCTGTCTCAAAAAAAAAAAAAAAAAAAATTCTAAACAGATGGTGACAATAGCTAATAAGAGAGTCATACACAATACTGGTGGCCACAGTAAGACATACTTTTCATGGGTATTTGAATACTGAATTGCCACTCTAAAGAGTTAGGCGTTGTCTTTTCTTTCCATGGGAAAGTACATTTCACTTGGGAGGCTCTTTTGATTGAAAAGAGGAGAAAGTGATCGGGTCCCTTGTAAAAGACAGGGGACTTAAGAGAGCTGACTTTGTCCGGTGACCTCCCCCCAGCAATCCCACGCCTCCATGAACAGCTTTTCAATGCCTGCTAGCAGAAGCCCAAAGTATTAGTAGGAAGGTGAACTATATTCTCTAAAACTATCTACAAAAGCTAACTACAGTCTACATACAACACAAAATCAAACGAGGGTCATTCTCCAATCAACAGTTGACTGTGTGGGAAACAATAAGGCCAGTCCCTCGACGAGACTGCTCTCCAACATTCGGCATCTGCCCTTTGTGAACAGCGCCTAGCCTCACTTTGTTCAACCACAATGCATGATCAGATAAATATTTGAGTTTGTGGCTGTGGAGCAGCTGTCACAGAGACACTCAGAGTCAACCTGATACTGTGCAAAGCTCAGCTTGGATGGAGCATGACCTCTTTGCAAATGTGACCCACTGGGGCAGATGTGATGTGGTGTGTGTGTGTGTGTGTGTGCGCGCGCGCGCGCGCACGTGTGTGTATTTTCCTCATCAAGATATTTGCAAGATGCCAGAATAATAAAATGGAGTCAATCTCTGTAGCAACACTAGAAGTTAAATGTCTTAAAATAATTGTGGCATGTCAGGAATTCAAGATGGAATATTTTCCACGAATGTTACGCTTCATGTCAAGTCTGAAAACCAGGCACACTTTAACAGTTTTATTTTTAGTGGCCGGGGAAAGGATCTGATTCCATTAATGCTGTAGGGAAGTTATTTTATTCAACAGAGTTCTAAGTTTTATACTAAAATAGTCTAGACTGCTCTTAAAATTTATTAAGCTGTCTTGTCATCCCTGGAAACCGTCTGCAGTTTTGTAAATATAATTGAAACAAGTTTGCATATATGTGAATGCATGCATATGCAAAACATTATTATTATTGACACTCTGAGGATCTCCATCCGATTCTGCTCAGAACTTCAGACTGGACAAGTTAATGAAACAAGATCTATCTTCAAATTTATGAAGCAGCAGCTTTCTTCCTAGGATTCTGAGCACATTCTCCGTATAGTGTGTATAATAATCTTCTTTAATTGGATTTATTTTTTTTTTCCCACACTAGGCCCTGCATGGCCTAGTTTCCATTTTTTTCCCTCACGTCTTTGAGTGTTATTTGCGAATCACTTTTCTGGGATTTAATTTCAATGGTAGGTTGGTTTCATTTCAATTTTTTTGTATTATTTTAATTTTATTTGCCAATTTGCCTTTAAATACCCTTAAGCTAGAAAGTTGTGGGTGCGACTTTGCATCTAAATGTGATGCAGGAGGCAAAATTTAATTTGAATCTGTAGAAAGTTTTATGAAAAGAATACAGAGTGACTGTTTATAAATTGTTATTTGTGTTTTCTAAAGTATGTTTAAAAGGTAAACACACAAGAGGGCCAAGAGTTCAGGAAAAGTAGTGTTGGTGTAATTGTATCGTGTTTAGTATTTGGGAAAATCCATTTTACAAGCAACACCAATGATGGTAAGTTCAGAGTCTATAAACCTTTGTGTTTGGAGTGGTCAGTGGGCTCACTAATGTGCCTTTTTGTGTAGTAGAGATTAGAGCACACAGGCAGTTGTGTTCCCAATGTGGGAGCTCTTTTTGACCTATAATAATATAGATTGAAAACATTATTCCCTGTCCATCTAGTTGGCTGACTTGAAGTTAAGTCAGTGGCACACCTGTTACCCTGCTGTTGCTGTGTGTAGGGGCAACAGATTGTATTGCTCTGCAGCATTTATGTGGGAAAAGTAACTTCTAATAAATGAGAATTTTGAGAATGTGGTTTCCTATTTTGTCTGTCTTACATATTGTAAGTTGGAGAATGACCCAAGAACAGAACTACAGTGATAAAAGTCATACTGACCTTGAATGGGGTGGGGGACTGTGGGTAAAACACGCTCTAAAGGGGAGAAATGGTAAACATCATGGAGGGTTGAAATTCACACAAATTCTCAAGGTTACTTGCTCATACAATTACAGAACAGGAATTTCCATGCCTACAGAATCTTGTCTACTGTACCATGTTTATTTGTTCTTCCTGTTAAAGTAGCAAAGACAGACATCAATGAAATTAAAAATATAAAACTTTTTTTAAGAAAAAAAAAAAAAAGCAAGAGTAGGGAGCCAACCTCAGTGGTAACTCTCCTTATAGGATCCTCTCCTCTGCTAGAAAACCAATACCAAGTTGCTATTTTTTAGGAAGAGGGTGTGGAACACATTATAGAAGTTATAAAATCTTTCTTGGTCCTGGTTCTTGTCTTTTTGGCTCGTGATAGATGAAAAAATGGCAGCCCCCACTGGTTTCCTCCCCTTTATCCTATAGCATTTATCAGCTTTAGCCAAGCAGCTGGAAAATGTATTTTGGGAAACACTAATTCACCTTTTCCCTCACAGGTTTTATTTACAGAATAGTGATGCCGGAGGAAGAAGGCTTCCTGGTAATATGTCTCTTGGAATGACATAGTTTTATCTTAGTCCATTTCTTAATTCTACTTCTTGCTATATTGCTATCTCCTCTAAAAGTTGATTAACCAGCCATATTTTGATGATACACCCTGTTAAATAATAATAATAAACATTTTTATTTGAACGGTGGGGTATTAATTATACGAGTCTCTCATGTTCACAGTCCCGTACTTGGGCTTCTTCCTGTAAACTAAGTGTACTGATGGAATTTAAGTTTTAGTGTGTCTTCCACGCTTCTCATTAATATTCCACACTTGGTTCTAAATCCTCCCTGAGGCTTTTTCAGCAAGGTAGTATAATGTGGGAGAGACAGAGATCACTACTTGTCAGCTCCTAATGCTGTAGTGTAACACAATTAGTGTACCTTCTTTCCACATTCTTTCTAGAAGCTCATTTAAATAATGACCAGTGTCAAATAAAAATGAACCACAACCAAACCACAGGAGGACAAGCACAGTCACGTTTGGTCTGCCTTTCGTCTTGTAAGATCTGTCAGGGATAGTTGAGTTTTCCTGGCCTTCAGGTTCTCTGTACCTGAGAGCTATTGAGAAAGGCTTTAGGCACCTTACACAGTGTACTCTCTTAGCCTGGCTGTAAGTTGCAGGGTAAATGTGAAAGCTTCCTAAGTGCATTACGATATAATAATAGGTCAATCATGTTCAGAGAACAACTGTGTCTTCGTTATACCAGTGTCAGGTAGAAAAAAAAAAAAAGAACATGATTTTAAGCCCTCACTGTGTATTTGCTATTAAGTTTCAAGCTTTGAAAAGAAATAGCTGGACTGCTTTCAGCATTTGTGCAGCAGTGAGAGACCACTGTCCCATACTATACTCTCCCTGCTGTATTTTATTTCATTATTACTGTTATTATTCAGAGTGTTTAAGTGACTCAGCTTAGTATTTTCTCATCACACTTTTCACAGTTGGATAGTTTCACTCTGCCCTGATTCTCACAAGAGCATGCACATTGTTAAACCATGCTGCCTTCTCTCCTTTCTCTTTACAACTGCTTGGTGTTACCATCTTAGCCCCACCCTGTTATCATCATTTTGGGCTTATTACAACTCAATAGTTAACCTTGTTCTTTTCCTTCTTTTTTTTTTTTGCTTATCTGTACATAGATACTTTCTCATCTTCCCACTATCGTCCCTGCTACTGTTTGAAAGTTTACAGCAGGATTTATGGGCTCTCGCAAGAGTAAACCGAGATGTGAAGTAAACACCAATTAAGACAGAAAAGAAAATTTCAAACTGTTGATTTTCAAAACTAGAAAACAGCAGGTGTCTTGGGGGCTCTGTGGTTCTCGCTTGGATGTGGATGCTTGAGGTCCAAGCAGGTCCGCAGCTGAGGGGGATATGTAAAGGACAGACTCTGCTGTTGGCCCTAGAAGTATAGGCTGTGTGTTTTTGTACGGTCTTTAACTCTGGGCTTTGCTTTCCTACTGGCTAAATGGGATGTGTGGCTGCCTGGGGACTGTTGGTGGGTTCTGTTGGATATCACAAGAAAAATATAAATGGGTGTTAACATTTCACAAGGAGGCACTTTAAATTCACTGTACCAGAAAACCAAAGTCTGGGATGGTGGGCAGGGTGTTATGTCAAAACAATTTGCTAACTCTGGCCTTATTTTATTATGAACATCACATAAGCATTACCAGAACTCCACTCATTTGATGCCCAGTTTTGAAATAAAAAGTTATCCATGTGTCCATTTGCATCCTTTTGTATGCACAGAGAGTGTTTGAAGGAGCTATGCCTAGTATTTTACACTGTACGGGGTGGAGTTAGAGCTCAACAATAGCTTGTTTTATTATGATGTATCTGTAAGAATCTGGTTATAGGGTCTGCTAAGTATTAACTAGCACCAAAAATGTACCTTAACACCAAACTCCTAAAATGATAACTTAGCATATTTCCTTAAGAATAAAGGGAGGCCTTCATGAATACTTATTATAGTCCTGGACTACTTGGGCAGTTTTTAAAACCCAGTGAATTACAAGTTTATAAGGTAGAACGTAAAACAACAAAGCAGCCCCTGAACACAGATACAGACTGGGCCTGTGGAGATGTCTCTCTTTTTTGTTTTCTTTTATTTCTTCTAGTCTGGATACATTAACAGTCCACATGTTTCTCTGAATTGATCAACATATCAAGCCACTAACCGGGGATGTTAGTTGAGAATCTCAATGTTTCAAAGATTTAAGTCTCTAGTCTAGAAATGAGTGGACTCAGGCTGGTGGGAGTTCATGGAGTGAAAAGAGAAAGGAGCAGGGCTCACCACTGTGAAGGAATGGAACATTAATGAGCCAGGAGGAAGGCTTCATGAAGGGAGGAGGACGAAATCCAATGCTTCTTCACCTCCACACAGTGACAAACTGTAGCTCCTGACATTTTGGTGTACACAAAGAGCCAGGCCCAGTGGTACAAGCCTGTAATCCCAACACTTAGGGCAGAAGAGGCAGGTGGAGCTCTGTGAGTTCGAAGCCAACCTTGTCTACAAAGTAAGTCCAGGCCAGCCAAGGCTACACATAGAAACTCTGTCCTGAAAAACCAACAAAACAAAACAAAACAAAAACAAACAAACAAACAAAACCCCAAAGTGTTGGTCTACAAACTGGTCTCTGGGAATGTCAGACTCAAACTTAAATCTCAAACTCAGCCTGTGTATCACTTTGTTTCACTAGTTACACAATCGCAGTGCAGCATGGAACCATGAGAACGTAGTGATGGTTAAAGGACAGTCATGTGAAGCAATCACTTCACGTAAACACCACTTGGGAAGAACTAACAACACCCAGATAACTGCCCTTATTTTTCCTCCCTTAAGGGACGCGCCGAGACAAGGCACATCCATCATCTTGTGGGTACATCTCAGTTATCAGCGTAACAACACCGAGATGGTTATAACACCAGATGTAGACTACGAAACTTCCTGTTCCATCATAAGGAATTCACGTCTTCATTTATGGCATGAACATTGCTCTGTCTGAACAGAATAAGGAGCTTAGGCCTGGCCCATGCTTGTTGTGCCACTGGATTCACACATCTAGAAAAATGTGAAATGTACCACTTAGTTCTGGCATGAGGGAAAATATGTAAAGGATATTATTCAAATATATACACTAACGTAATCTTTGGCAGAGAAGTAGGATGTGTGAAGAACAAGACAAATAAAAGGGAAATGCTTCCAGTAGCCTAGGAAGAAAATACTATAAGCACAAGGTATTCTTGCACTGCCATTCAGTTATGTTAACTTCGGAGAGAGGTGACCAGAGACTGTAGACGTATACATATACATGTTGCTGAGGACAAGGGATGGCAAATTGACACTGCATAAGTCAGCATGTCACTGCGGTGGACAGGGCAGGAAATGTGCTGACCGGCCATCAAGGATGAATAATCACGAACTCAAGGGCTCTGGCTCTGGGCCTCTACCTGCTGCTGCCTCTGGCTGGCAGCAGCTCACCAGCTGCTGTATCTGCTCTGGCCTACCTTGGTCAGCAGAGCACCCCGCTGCCCACACAGTGCTTCTGTCAGAGCCTCTGGTTCTGTCAGACCTCCATCCTGATGCTGGTGGGCAGAGGAGTTCCAGCTGCTTTGTGTGGAGCCCCTCTCCCCTTTCCCTTTAATCTCACTGACTTTGAATGTGAAGAATGAGCAAGCTATTTACTTACACATGCACCTTGTTTTCTTTTCTCTTACCCCCATCCTTCTTTCTCTGCCCGCTTCCTCCCTCTTTCTTCTTTTACTTTTTTTTTTTTAGGCTTGTGAAAACTAGGCCACTGTATTACCCCATCTTCAAGATTTTAGCTATGCGGGTTGTAATGATACACTCCCTGAATGTAACTGATGGAATTAGAGTGGGCAGGAAGGCACGCTGTTCTTATTATAAATGACAAACAACGTTTCCCCTTGCAGTTCATAACTGGGCTTTGGGTCTAAGAAACAGAGTTGTTCATTGCCTAATTTTCTACAGTGGTAATAGCTCCTTCCATTTCAAAACCTAGTGACGTTTCATCTGGTCTTTAGTAAGTGCGCAGCGTCTTAGCTTTATCATAAGGTTGGGGGAGGGGCGTGCAACCCCTAACCAAAGTGAAGGCATATGCTTCGAATACATGCTGCTAAATGCAACACTGGTCCTTGTGGATGATGCTGTGTAGATGGCAGTGTGGGACCACTGGGGTGATGTCCATCACTGATTACAGCGCTGTGTACTTCATAATCAAGGATGACTTTTCCCAAATCATGAAGGTCATTATCATATGAAACATTTGACCAATTCCCTGATTCTCAGCTTAAAAACTGAACGTCTCTAAGATGCTTGGTATTTTTAAGTTTACTATGCTAAGTCCTTTCATGGATCGTTGCAGTGAAGCACCTCCCTCTCCCTAGGTCCCACCAGTGTCTCCCCTGTCTTTGACCAGCCCTTGCTCCGCCTCTCTGAGGGAGAATTTTCTCCTCAACTTTCCATTTCTCAGCCTTAAGGCAATGTTTTATCTGTTTCTTGAACTGTATGGCTGGCATGCTTCACTTACTCCCTGTGGGATGAGAAGAAAACATATCTCAATGTGATGTGTCCTTGTGCCATCACCTTAAAAACTTTTTTGTTCAGTGTGTGATGTTCCACTTGAGCACGTTCCCTTAGGTTTGCCTGCATCTTGGATTTACCACTGCAGCTCAGGTTTGCCTATACCTCTGAAATTCCTTATCTCAGGATGCAATAGGGTAACTACATCTCCTATTGCACAATTCCCTGTAGTGGAAATTGTCATCTCCAGTTGGAGCAAGGAATACTTAGGTTTAGTCAGTAGAGCCAAGTAAACAGGATATGCATTTTCAGCCTCACACTGATGCAGCACTTGGATAGCCATACCCCATCAAACTACACAGAACTGAAGCCAGGGGGTCAAGAATGAGAAACTTAAGGCCACGTTGAGGGTAGTTTGTGGTTGCTGTTTTACAAAAGTTGTGTTATATCTTCAACAATTTTCAAAGAGCTTTAATACTACCCTTCAAGAGAAGTCTCACTTAAATGGATTTTTCTTCCAAGAATCTTTTTTTTTTTCCTTGAAGGCTCATATCTAAATTGAATACAACATCTTTCTTAGCCATAATTTTTTCCCCAATTATGCATGTATAGAGTAAAAAAGAAGCTTTTAGTGATCTATTATTTTAAAGTAATAAGTAAACTATAAAAGCATTTTTTATTTAATGTAAGTGAATTCTGTGGCTCAGAAGGATCGAACCACTTTGCTTTACTTATTCTGAAAAACAAAGACTCCCCATTCCACGTATTATCATCTTTCCATGACCCCATTTAGTGTCCTCTGTCCCTCAGGGACATTTGAATCTGTAATTATAGCAAGCTGACCAAGAAGGTTGCGGAGTCAGGGACATGACTGAGCATGTTGCCAGTGAGCAGGAATGTAGGGTGGGGTCTCCTAACATCCACATCTTCGAAAGGACTGATTCCTTCTTTGCCATCATCTTATATGTCACTAGGGTCTTCCCTGATCTTCAGAAATGTCCCCCTTTTCCACTATTCTACCTCCACTGCAAACAGTCTATGAACAAAGTAAACACCTTGTTGTCATAGGGAAACAATCCTGTAGTCCCTTGTTCTCCTTCAGTTTTTATAGTATGCTCTCACCGTTCACCCTGCACTTCTTCTTGTGTTAGTTAAATCACTTTCTTTTTCCATCCTCTCCTTTTCCCAGGACTTCAGCCATTCTCACTGGATAGTCCTTTCTCAATAACTAGCTGCTGGCATGTTCTCAGAGCCATCCATTTCCTGGCCCTTAAAGTACCTCAGCTTCTTAAAGATACCACCACAAAAGATATACACATCCTTTGAATATTCTTGAAGAATAACCACACACACACACACACACACACACACACACACACACACACACACACACACATGAAACTGAGCAACACAGATGAAAAACTGGGCAGTTTTCCAAAGTAAGAGAATTATGAGAGAGAATAGTCCTATTTGCAAATCATGGAATTTTGTAGCCTCCACTCTGGTTACAATGGGAATATTCTTATTTTTGTCTGGGTTTACCTTTAAAGGATAGGGAATAGTTTTTAAGTCAATATATGGGAACTCTATGGCTTGCGGGGAGCCAGGCTTTGTTTTGTCATACTTACTGAAAAGGACTAGGCTGGCATTGGTGACGCCGAGCTTGTTGGCAGCCACACAGGTATAGTTGCCGTAGTGCTCCTCAGTGACATTGGTCACCGTCAGGGAGGACTGGCCCTCAGTGCTCTTAATCTCAAGGCCATTTGCACTGTTTATCCTGAGAGCAAAAAAATAGAAGAGTTAAAGGGATACAGATGAAGGGCGTGGCTTAGTGGTTTCTTCCTCATCTTTACACTGGAGTTTTAGAAAGATGAGAGGAAACAGAACATTTGTTGTCTTTCCTCACTCATTATAATCATGTAACCCCTAGTATCAAAACTGATTGAAGTCTATACACAAAGAAGGCACAGCATTAAGTTTCTACAACATTCAAGAAAGATACATAGGTGGAAATTACCTTTTGAACTATATTCCTTACTATTTAAGTTGATCTGAGTATTTTTGGGTTCAACTTAAGGCCTACAACCCCCAAGTGATGTAATAAAGAAGATGTTGAAAAGGAAAAAGTACATTACATATGAGTGAGGTCTTGCCATTAGGCTCTAGGAGACTTTGAGATCATGGTTTGGAACTTGAGGTCTGGAGGATTTAGAGGGTTTTTGACATACCTGGTGTCATCCCGGTACCACTCAAAGTCAGGGGCGGGCACCGCCGAGGCCTCACATTTGAGGGAAGCTTGTCGTCCCGTGGTGGCCTCATTGCTCTTGGACTCCGTAATAGTGGGTGGATCTGTAGCAAGGGCAGATAGAATGGTTTATTATGTGAGAACAAAGGATGCTCTGGGCACAAAGGGCTGCAGTGGGAGAATCTGTAGGAAGGATGGATCACAGGTTTATGTGAGAGCTGGGGGAGGCACAAGAGTTGGTTCCCAGGGGTAGATGTAGGAAAGGCATCTTGTTCGGGGGCGGAGCAAGACAGAGAAGCTAATATGTGAAAACCTCACTGAAATGCCTCGTGATCAGGGATTGGGCTTGGTCACCAGCAAGCTAAAGTAAAGTGAAAAATGACCGATGGGACGTAGCGTTGGCTTGTTTAAAAAAAACACTCAATGTCATTTTATGTGAACAAAACCCAAGGTTTCTTTTCCTCTTTTCAATCATTCCAATTGTAGTTTATGTTATTTGCATTTTCCACAGAAAGTCATGAAACCAAAGGATTAAAAAAAAAGATTTATCTTTAATTACATGTATATGTACATGTCTCTGTGAGGGTATGTATACATGAGTTGTATGGGGCTCACAGAGGGTACTGGATTTCCTGGAGCTGCAGTTACATGCAGATGTGAACCATCTGACATGATTGGAAACTGAACTCAAAGCCTCTCCAAGAGCAGTGCTTGTACCTAGTCACTTGGAAAATGTATAATGTGGCCATTTTCTTTATTCATCGCATTTTTACTATAGCTAGTGATGGCTTTGAGGAGTCTGATGAAAATAAATGGGTTAAACTGCTCCCAACATGAACCTTTGCCCTATATTGTCAAAGGACTACAGAAGCTAGTAACCAAGAACATTACCATGAGGTCATTGTTTTAATCTTTGCTCCTACGTGCTCCCTTATGTTACTATGACCCAAGAAAATTTGGTTTTTATGCATGAGTTGCAGTATGATGTGCCTCCTAGTGGACAGAAGACCTGCTTGCCATCAGTCCTTCACTCACTAGCAGTTGGCTATTGGCTTTTACTTTTTTGTTTTGCTTTGTTTGCTTCTGGCTGGGCCTTACAAAAGCTGTAATTCACTTGAGATAAAGTAAAAAACATATCTGATAGTCTAATTTGGCACTATTCTCTATAAATAGTCCTACTAAGGTGAAGAAAGACAAGATGGGAGACATGACCTCCTGGGTCCAGTAATTTTTTTTTTTTTTGCCTGTGAACATTTTGAGAAGAAGACTTTTTCAGGCCAGGCGGGTTGGCTTATCTGGTAAAGCTCTTCCCTTGTAAGCACAAACACCTGAGTTTGAGTCCAAACACCTGTGTAAAAATGCTGCGCATTGTCTCATGAGCTTGTAATCCTAGGGCTGGGAAGGTGGGGACAGGATTCCCTGGAGATTGCTGGTCTGCAAATCTAGCTTAACTGACAAGTTCTAGGCAACTAGAAGAATCTGATGGCATTCCTGAAGACGACACTTGAAGTTGTCCTTAAGGTCCCCCATGTACATATGCACCTGCACGTGTGTGCACACACGCATGCACACAGGCACTCATGCACACACACATATATGAGAGAGACACAGAGACAGTAAGAGGCACACAGAGAGACACACACAATAAGAGCCTTTCAATTAAGAGGTTAGTTATGGTGGCTTTCCATATGTCTGCATGTGAAAAATAGGCCTAACCACTAACCAAGCTGCTCAGATTTTGTGGTGGAAAAGGTTAATCAATACAATAAACTTTACCATATGCAATGCATTGAAATACTTGATGTTTTTCTACAGTTTTGAAATCTTTTTTTTTCCTGGTTTTTGGTTTTTCGAGACAGCTTTGGCTGTCCTGGAACTCCCTTTGTAGACAAGGCTGGCTTAGAAATCACAGAGATCCATCTGCCTCTGCCTCTGCCTCTGCCTCCCGGAGTGCTGGGATTACTTGTGTGCACCACCACACCCAGCTGGGAATCATTTTTAAAGTTCTCTGTCTATAGAAACTCTGGTTCTGAGTTAGAACCATATACAATAGCAGGTCAGACTGCAGTTTCCTCCCATCTCATAAAATCATCTTCTCATTTTATGCCTATAAGAAAATGAGTAGCAAAGTCTAAAACAAAATAGTACCAACGATAAGAATATGCCCTGGCCTGTTGTTGGCATCTGGTTTGACAGCATTATCCAAATGTCTTCTTACTCTGTTCTCTCTGAAAATGGCATAAAATGAGAAGATGATATATTGAAAAGCTAAACAGAAGAAAATAACAACAAACCATGAACTGAAAGTAAGGCTCCTGAGACAGCTTTGGTGTGTTTGAATGACCCTCTCATGACTTTCTGTCTTTTGGGCCTTGGCTTATCACTTACATAAGAAGGGAACTGAACGTTACAAGTATTTAGCAGTCCTCCCCGTCTCTTCCTTAAAACTGTGCTGTTAATATCATTATATCACATGTATTTTCCCACTTTTAACCATTTTTCCTTTAAATTGCCAGCTTTCTAGATAATTCATTTGTCTGCTCCTTGGGTTACGAGCTAGGGTGAGCGATCGATCAGGTGTGGGAAACCTGAAATCTGCCTTTGGAGCCTAGTCTTAGCCAGAGCCCTGCTCTGTGGAAGCATCCACATGAGTTTAAGACGTTCCTTCCTTCTTTATCTTTTCAAAGAAGACAGCTTAAAATTATGGGCAAGGTTCCATTGAAAAGTCTTTCTTTGATTGGCCATGTAGGTCTTAAAGACCATCAGTTCAAGGGGTAATGCATGAATTGAATGTATTTGTGCTGATGGTAGAGCTATTGGTAGGCAGGATGGAGCATAAAATGGAGGAGCTTATAAACTTAGATTTCATTTTGATATAGTAGAGCTCAAATCAAGGCTTGGTCTTTCATTGTTCCCCCTTATTAGAGGGTTTAGTACTTTGCCCAGAGTCATACTGCTTCAATTTCCTCATCAATAAAGTGCTGGGACTAGCAGCAGGGAGGCCCATTTGGAAGCTGATGAAGGAATTTAGAAACATTCTATACCAGGTTTATGATAAAAGGATGGGGAGGAGAGACAAGTTTGAAATATATAGAGCCTCAGAAACGATCACCTGGCAGCGGCTTAGATGTAAAGGGGAAGGGAAGAAGGACACCCAGGTTTTTTGGTTTGGGCATCAAGGGATGGCATCCACCAAAACATGGTACATAAAAAGTGGTAGAGGACGGCTCAGCGACTTGACCTTGACACGACGTATGAGGAGCTGAGTTCAGATCACCAGCACCCATGTAAAACGTTAGGCATGCTGGTGCATGTCTGTAATGCCAGGATTGGGTGCGGCCAGAGAGATTACCGGCCAGGAAGCATAGCCAATTGGTGGGCTCCACATTCAGTGAGAAATCTTGTCTTAAACAACCAAACCAAACCAAACAGAAAACCCAATAAGGTACAGAACAATGAAGGAAGATACACGAAGCTGCTCTTTGTCCTCCACACACATACACGTGCGCACATGTGGATACATGCACACACACAGGAATATAAATGTATATGCATCTCTCTTTCTCTCTCTGTCTCTCTGTCTCTCTTGTCTCTCTGTCTGTCTGTCTCTCTTACACACACACACACACACACACACACACACACACACACACACACACACACACGAGTAACTGAATAAATAGAGATGACCAAGAGAGTAATAACTCAATATATTTAATTTTTGCATCATCACTTATTTTCACCATTTTAATGTTCTTCAGCACCTATGCTGCCACAATTGTAGCACAATGGTCCTCTGATGTTGGTAGGAAAGAGAATTTTGTTTCTGACTCTATGGTTTATTTAATTATTTAATATGGAAAATGAATCCTGTTTTTTGTTGTTGTTTTTGTTTTTGCTTTTTCAAGACAGGGTTTCACTGGGCAGCCTTGGCTGTCTTGGACTCACTCTGGTGATCAAGGAGGCAACAAATAGTTTACTAACCCACAGGGAGGCAACAGAAAGGAGGGAAGCTGGCTAGAAACTAGGGCTAAGCGCATTAAATTCAGGCTGGCCTTGAACTTACAGAGATCCACCTCCTGAATACTGGGATTATAGGTGTGTGCCACCACTGCCTGGCAGAAAATGTATCTTAAGACGTGTTTGTTTCTTCAGCTTCATGCATATAATTGACAAATCCTTAGTGAAGACTGATGTTTCATTACTCTGCCATTTACCCAGTCAAGCAAAACCAAACCAAACCAAAACAAAACCCCACACCCTTACATTTTGCGACTACCACAACCACCACCACCATGTTACTCACAGCTATGGCATATTACCATGATACTGCTGTTGAGCGTTCCTTCAAATTTCTTTGCCGCAGTACCAGGAGTCCGGGTCCCCAGATGCATAGTTTTGCATAACATTCCTTGCTCTGACTGCTAACATCCAGGGAATTACTTAATATACCCATTACTTGGAAGATATTGATTTCTTTTCTGACTAAAAACATTGGGAACACACTGAGCCCCATTTGTGTCTTCTTTTCTCTTTGTCTTGTTTGGCTTCTGCCTGTCTCTGTTTTGGAGATAGTGTCTCACTATGTTGTTCTATTGTCCTTGAACTTGGGACACTTGTGCTTTAAAAGAATAGCTCTTTGTCCTTTTGGAATTTAGTTTTTGGCGGGGGAGCTAGGGTCTTCTGGTTCTCAAAGCTGGATCTAGGATCTCTCCTTCCTGTCTTATACAGGCAGACATCCCAGCCCAGGGTGCCTGGGGCGGCGTGTGTGTGGCTAGTTGAATATACTAAGGTATTAGCTACTTGGTGCTACTTCTATTTTGACCTTTACCATAAAAGCATTTAGCCTCTCAAATTCATCCTTATTCCTGAATTTGTTTGGCATGGCGATGAGGGAGGCAACAGATAGTTTACTAACCCACAGGGAGGCAGCAGCAAGGAGGGACGCTGGCTAGGAACTAAGGCTAAGCACATTAAATTCAGAGAAGGATGACTCTGGGCAGTCATCAGGTCTAACCACTTGCTTCCTTCTTTTAAAACCAGCAAGTTCCTTTCACCAAATTCAATTCAGAGCCGCTGATATGGAGTGCCAGAGCTTGTTGCTTCTCTTATTTCTCAGATGACGTCATAACCTAGGTCTGCTCCCATAGCTTATGAACAGACATTTCAAAGTTCATTTGGAATGAATTCTGTGCAGGTGAGGCTAAGAAAGATTATTATGAATTATATTGTAGCATACATAGTAGAGTTAAAGTAATAGGTTTCCCCTGTTCAAAATATGGCTATAATAAAAGTGTGCCTCTTAAAAATGCTGCACAGAGAGATTCATTGCTACTCTTTACATAATATTGGAAGAGCTAACAATTGTCAAATGACTCCTCCAGTCTTTATTATCTCAAAATTCCAGGTCCTGAAAATATTAATCAGTGCTTTCTTATTCTTACATCACTGATAACAAAATTTCTTCCATCAGAATGATGATGATTGAGTTAACAGTGGCTTGGGCAAAAATCCTCACTCATTTAATCTTCTTAATATTGGGAAAGATTGCACAAGACCCCAAAATTTGAGTGAAGTGTATAATTTAAAAGCAGCATAGACATCTGCTAGCTCTGATTCAGATGTTGGACATCCGTATTTGTCCAAATGATAGCCTTAAGAGTTAGGAGTTAGTAGTGTTATTTGGAGAACAAGAAGAGAAATTTGCAGAGGGTTAGTAACCTGTTCAAATCCATTTTACCAGTATTTGCTGAAGAATAGATTTAGATCCAGGATGATCACGTTTTGGACCTCTCCTTTGTTTGTTTGACTAAGTCCTTTCATTTTGTTTTATTTTTTAAGATTTATTTACTTTCTGTGTATGAACATCTTGCTCAAGTGTACATCTGTGCACCACATGCATGCTT
>OU015745.1:95004582-95045932 GCA_907169655.1 Acomys percivali | reverse complement strand
TATCTATCTATCTATCTATCTATCTATCTATCTATCTATCTATCTATCTACCTACCTACCTATCTAATCTATCTGATCATTTTACAGCATGGTCTTAGCCCCCTCCCTCCTCTCCTCCTATTCTCACCTCTCTCCTAAAATCCCCCTTTTCTTCTTCTCAGAAAAAGGGAGCCTCAGAGCCATTTTCCCCTTGAGCCCTCCTTCCCTGGCAGTGAGAATCTTTATCCTAAGGCGAGGTGACAGCTAAGATCAAAAACTCAAGTGACAGCACATGCTGGTGAGGATGTGGAGCAGGAGGAACACTCCTCCATTGCTGATGGGAGTAAAAACTTGTACAACCACTTTGGAAATCAATCTGGAGGTTTCCCAGAAAATTAGAAATAGTTTTGCTACAAGATCCAACAGTGCCACTTCTGGGAATACACCCAAAAGATGTTCTGTTATACAACAACTATGTGCATGGCAGGTTTATTTGTAATAAGCAGAAACTGGAAAGCACCTAGGTATCCCTCAACTGAAGAATGGTTAAGGAAAGTGTACATTTACACAATGGAATACTGCTCAGCTATTAAAAACAAAGGCATCATGCATTTTGCAGGCTAAAGGATGGAACTAGAAAAGATTATCCTGAGTGAGGTAACCCAGACCCAGAAAGACACAAACCTTATTCTTAAGTGAGTATAGAATTTTCAGTAGCAGAAAGAATGGGCACAGGCTTGAGAATGGTTGAAACACTGCATTCTTTTCAATCCCCACAACATGTCTAGAAATGGGAGGAGTGGTCATGGATCCCTTTCTCACATATTCTTAAGGAAAAAAGCCTGTTTCGGGAGAAAGAAAGATACTTTTGGTGGTATCCTCTCAGGCCTTACTAGTTTGGGAAGAAAATAAAGCCATATTTACTGGATTTGGGGTTTGGGATTCTTATATACCAATGCACGGGTTAACTAATTTTATCCCCTCCCCTCCAGAAGTGGCCAATAAAGCAGGTCCCCACTACGTAAACTTTCAGTCTTACGTCTGTAGGAGGAATTTCCCAAATGCCACCTGAGATGGAAAGGGGGATTTTCCTTCTATGACAATACACATGAGGATGGCAGATATCCTCTCTCCTCCTCCCATGGTAGCCTCCTCCAAGCCAGTGCTAACTCTCTTTCCTGAACTGAACACCCGGCTAGCGTCTCATTAGAGTGGAGAGGTTCTGGTAGGATAAGGTTTCCCTCATTTAGCCAGCCTGACAGTCATCTGTAATGCTGGATAAGACCTCTGTATGCCTCTCCTTATTCTTACTTTCTTTTCTTCTGGATGCTCTAGCTGAAACCGAGGGCTTTCTGGCATTCTTGCTGTTCTATTTTGCTCAAGCCCACAAGAGGGTTACCTGTAAGGCATTGTGTCTATGTCTTCACTCAAGAACTTCTCATTAAGTTCAGAGTAATAGCCTTGGAGGCACAAGTGATTCTGGATTCTGTTGCTGTCAACCCCAAGTTCTGGATTGTAAGCCTCGTGGGTGGTTTCGTACTCTTAGCATCCTCCATGAACTTGCATGAGGTTTGCCGTATATTAGGAAGCTGGTAAATGTTTACTCAGGTAGCTTGATACAGGTTTAATATTTGACCATACCACAATTTGAATGTTGAAACTTAATCTACAGTGTGATGTAAGTTGGATGCATAAAGCCTTGAGGGGGATGATAAGAGCATGAGAGTGGGCCCCTCATTAGGACACAACAGCAAACTGGATTTCTGTGAGCCAGTAAATGAGCCCTCACCAGACTATCTATATCAATCTATCTATCTGTCTGTCTGTCTGTCTGTTTGTCTATCTATGCAGACAGTTTGATCTTAGACTTCCCAATCTCCAGAACAGTGAGAAATAAGTTCCTGCTGTTTGTAAGCCACCTATAGTTTTTCATTATAGCAGTCCCGATGGGCTGGGACACAGCTGAGCAGAATTAAGCAACACAAGCGGGTACTAGAGGCCATTACAACACCTCCTATAGCTTAAGAGAATGGAGCCGTGTATGGAAGCCATCATAAAATCCCATTCCTCTTTAATGATCCTAACAGTACCCCAGTTTGCTGGGGAAGGGAGTGTGTGGAGTATGCTACTGTTAAAGGCTGGACCAGGGCCCTGCTCAATATGTCCTAAGGATGCAAATGCTGCATGGAGTCATTGCTTCAGCCACCAGCTGAGCCCCTGTGGACACAGGCCCGACAAGACACTTTTCCCTTTGTGTCAGCAATTGCAATTCTTTGTTTTAAACCATGAAAAGGCCACGTGAATTGCAAACTAGAAAATGCTCAAGTGCACTCATCTGCTCCCATGCTTTTTCCCTTGCTCGATGTCTGTCTTCCCATGGAGGCATGGGGTGTTCTCAGTCACACCATCTAGGTGCTGTCCACTCAAGGATGCCATCTCTATATCCTGTCCTTTGAAAAACTTCTCAGAAAGGAAAGTGAACCATAACCTGCCATTTAAGTTGTCTGGAGAACTTGCCCAATGACTACAGTTTAGATCTTTCTCTGATTCCAATCTGTTATTTTGCTTCAAATGCAAATTTCAGTATTTTTGTATTTGAAACATCTCAACCACTTTGCTCACTCTGATGAGTGTTATGTTTATTTTGGTGTCTGGTGTTTAGTTTAAATTACCTTCTGCATAGTGCAATTTTGTGTCTTCTGGCAATAATTCAGCTAGAGGCCAAATAGCTCCTTGTCTATTTCAGTGTCTGCACCTTTCACCCTCTTGCACCCAATTATCATGTTCCCCTTCAGTCTCTGTTTATTCAAGCTGTGCATTATTCGCTCCTTTAATATGTCTTCATGGTCAGAAAGAGGAACCCAGAGCTAATGGCAAGAGAGAAGCATTCTCTTTGGTGTTCCCCAGTGTGGAGGCAATGCAGCTAGAAATGACACCCATTAGAGTATACCAGGTGTTGTGCTGAGGACAATATCTGCTTTGGCGAAATTGAGTTTACAAAGTCAACTAGTCCTTGTAAGTAAGCAGTGATTTGCAACTAAATACACTTCTATGGCGCTTCTTGCCCTCTTTACTTCTTTCTTCTCCTTCTTCTTTTCTTCCTCTTCCTCCGCCCTCCTCTCTCTCTCTCACACACACACATACACACAGACAGAGAGAGGTGGAAAAGTTATTAAATCAAATAATATTATGAAAATTCACAAGCCCTCTAATATTTACTCAGTAAACACAGTAGGCTGTTTTTAATTTTTTTCCCTAGGACAAGACAACTTATCATTTGTTTGACATAAAACAACACATTTTAAAGGTCCCCTTCCTTATTACTCTTTACGAGATCTGGAAGTCTTTTGCTTTGTTTGGGATTCAAGAAGTACAACTCATGAAACTGGATAACTTTGACTGTTTTGTGGACTTAGCAATGCAGAATTCAGAGGACTTTAGTCTGTTAGACAAACCATGTCTTTCTGTGTTCCTAGAAGAGTCTAATAGCAACTTAGCAGTCTTATCTTTCCTTAAGGGGAAAATGTGTTTGAAATGACATTCCCTCTACTCATCTGAATTTGAATATTTACATATAAGTGGTTGTAAACACATTAGCTATAAATGCAAACAAATATAGAGTTTAATGAAAAGAAAAGAATTGACATTTCTCTTACAGTGTGAGTGTGTGTGTGTGTGTGTGTGTGTGTGTGTGTGTGTGTGTGTGTGTAACAGGTATCTGTTCAAGTATCTGTTCTTACAGTTCCTTTTACCCACCACCACCCCCCCTTAATTCCTGAGGACATGCTCATGTAGTCCAGTTTTTGCTCCTTCTTCTCCACATTTCTTTTTTTGTTAAATTTTTAAAATTAATTTATTCATATTACATCTCAATTGTTAGCCCATCCCTTGTATCCTCCCTTTCTTTCCTCCCTCCCGCTCCCCCCCACTCCCTTCCCCTATGTCTGTGACTGAGGGGGACCTCCTCCCCCTATATATGCTCCTAGGGTATCGAGTCTCTTTTTGGTGACTTATTATCTTTCCTCTGAGTGCCAACAGGCCTCCCCATCCAAGGGACATGGTCCAATATGGGGCACCAGAGTTTGTGTGAAAGTCAGATCTCCTCCACTTAACGGTGGAGAATGTCCTGTCCATCGGCTAGACTGGGTAGGGGTTCGAAGTTTACTGCCTATATTTTCCTTGGCTGGTGCCATAGTTTGAGGAGGACCCCAGGGCCCAGACCCGCCTGTAGTTTTCCAGGATCATCTGGATCCTTCTATTTCCTCATTCTCCCAGGCTTCTCACCCCTAAAGTCTCAATAGGATTTTCTCCCCTCTGACCCACTTTCCTGGTAGGTAAAATTTTTCATGGGGGCGTACCCCTTGGACTAGTGTCTCAATATAAATGAGTATATACCATTTGGCTCTTTTTGCTTCTGGGTGAACTCATTCTTTATGATAATTTCTAGCTCAATCTATTTGTCCACAAATTTCGGGAATTCCTTGTTTTTAATAGCTGAGTAGTATTCCATAGTGTAAATATCCCACAGTTTCTTTATCCATTCTTCTACTGAGGGACATTTAGGCTGTTTCCTTGTTCTGGCTATTATGAATAAGGCAGCTATGAACATGGTTGAGCATATGTCCCTGTTGTGTGGTAGTGCATCTTCTGGGTATATTCCAAGGAGTGGAATAGCTGGGTCCTGAGGAAGCCCTATTCCCATTTTTCTGAGAAAGCGCCAGATAGATTTCCAAAATGGTTGTACTAGTTTGCATTCCCACCAGCAATGAAGGAGTGTTCCTCTCTCTCCACATCCTCGCCAGCATGTGGTGTCAGTTGAGTTATTGATCTTAGCCATTCTGATGGGTGTAAGATGGAATCTTAGTGTCGTTTTGATTTGCATTTCTCTGATGACTAAGGAGGTCGAGCATTTCTTTAAGTGTTTCTCCGCCATTTGATATTCCTCTGTTGAGAATTCTCTGTTTAGTTCTGAGCCCCATTTCTCTATTGGGTTATTTGGTTTGGTAGTGTTTAATTTCTTGAGTTCTTTATATATTTTGGATATTAGACTTTTGTCAGATGAAGGGTTGGTGAAGATCTTTTCCCAGTCTGTAGGCTGTCGCTTTGTTCTCTTGACAGTGTCACCTGCCTTACAGAAGCTTCTCAGCCTCATGAGGTCCCATTTATTAATTGTTGACGTTAAGGCCTGGGCTGTTCGTGTTCTGTTCAGGAAGTTGTCTCCTGTACCTATGTGTTCCAGACTCTTCCCCACTTTTTCCTCTAATTGGGTTAATGTCTCTAGTTTTAGGTTGAGGTCTTTAATCCACTTGGACTTGATTTTTGTGCATGGTGACAAATAGGGGTCTAATTGCATTTTTTCTACATGTAGACATCCAGTTAGACCAGCACCATTTGTTGAAGATGCTGTCGTTTTTCCATTGAATGGATTTGGCTTCTTTGTCAAAAATCAAGTGACCAAATGTGTGCGGATTCATCTCTGGGTCTTCAGTTCGATTCCATTGATCCACTAGCCTATTGCTGTGCCAGTACCATGCTGTTTTAATTACTGTTACTCTATAGTACAGCTTGCTTCTCCACATTTCCACACAGCGCATTCCACTCAAAAAAGTTATGACAAGGAAGAGTGGAGGAACACCATAAACAGACAGGACGCTTGCATCAGGTTTTGCTTATATCTCTAGCGTGTTTCTCTCTGGGTCCTTTGACATTTTTATTTCTCAGTTCCATATTCCACCTGAGAGGCCCTTCAGTACTTGACAGTCTTGCTATCCTGATGTGGAAACCACTTCACACTCACACTTTTCCACTTGGAAAGGGAGTGGAGAGTGACTGAAGGAAGTAGCAATCACACGGGAATGAGGAACAGGGGGGGTGCATTGGAGGAAATAAAAACCAGCAAGCATGAGGACAGGATGCACTAAAGATGCTTTGGATTCTGAGGAAGTGCTAGACAAATGGATAAGAGAAGGGCGCGCTCTCTGAAAGAGTATTTGACTATTAAGATGTTTTAATTGCGTGGACTGGAAGGAGTGGGCTACTCTGATAGAGTAATGTTCCTTATTTGAATAGTAAAGCACAACAGGGTGTTAAATATGTAAGCTGGCTTCCTGCCTTCTGCAACTTTCCTAGAGGGTAGTCAGAAAGCAGGGACAAGCACAAAGCCAGGGGAGAGTCACAATTGGCTTTGCCTCAGTGAATGAACTTGGGCTAAAGTAGACCACTCCAGCATTGTTTTCTCTGGCATCGGAAGAGATCAAATTCATTCCTATTTGCATCTTTGCTCTCACACACAATATCAGCTAGCTGACATTGTTTAAGCTTAGCACCCCAGCTGGGGCCACCATCCACAAATCCTTTCCAGGCCTGGGTCTTGAAATTCTCTTCTGTGTGCACATTAGTAGACTGACATTGCTACCTGGCAGTAGAATAAAATCAAGACCATCTATATTTATCTCTCCATAGAATTTGTATTGAAAATTGTCATGCTATATTGTATACTACACATTAGGCATTATGCGCTGCAGGATTAGTTGGTGTTGCCTGTCCAGCAAACTGTTGGAACTTCTTGAAAGTTCATGAAATAATAGAGATTTGAGGCAGGAGTTTAAGGCAGCGAGGCCCAGAAGACCTTATGCAAAGGCTGCACAGCTGGCATATGAGAACATCCTGTTAGCAAAGAGGAGACTAGAAATGCTCATGCTGAGGCTGGGAACTGAGATGCATTGGCACAGATACAGAAACATTCCAGAGACTCCAAAGGTGCCCTGAAATTATAACAGTGAAACACACCCCCCTTGATGGAGAATTAATATGCTAGTGAGTGATGAGGATGTATGCCAGTCATAAAGCACTCTGCTTAAGGCCTGGGATTCAGTCTCCAGTACAGCCAAAGAAGAAAAAAGAGGTAAGAGAACTTGTTGCTTTTGCAGAGAACCTGAGTTCAGTTTCTAGCATCCATGCGGGACAGGTCACAACCACCTGTAACTCCAGCTTTAATTAATCCAACATCTTTTATGGGCCTTCGTGGGCACCTGCATCTATGTGTGAGCACACACACTCTCTCTCTCACACACACACACACACACACACACACACACATACACATCAAAATAAAATAAATATTATTAAAATAAAGATGCTAATGAGACATAGGATGCGTGAAACATGTAACAGATAGAGTATGTGCAAGAAAGCCAGAGCTATCGCCCCAAAGCCCATTTTACATGACACAGGGCTCTATCCGTGTGCAGCGGACATTGTAGAACTGCCAACCCTTTTTCTGATCTGGTCCTCTTCCTCCTTTGAGGGTGTATTCTTCCCTAGTAAAGTCCTTCATTTTACATGTCACTATCCATTTTCCCTGTGTAATTATTTATTTAGAATCCCCTAAAGGTGCTCATTGGACCCAGATACCAAAACAGTTATTGAATGGGATACTACTTAATACTTGCTTAAGAATGCTTTAATATACTGAGTTGTAATCATCAAAATAAATTATATCAAGTCACGGTATCCTCAATATTACTTTAAGACATAGAACCCAGGCTTAGAGTTGGGGTAGGAAGATGCCCAAGTTTTAATGTCAGATAGGTCTGTGGGGTTCTGAAGCTCATGATCAGAATCAAGCATAAAATTCTTTATTTCATCATTTTTCCTTGCTGAGGGAAGCTAGAGTTTGCTTAGTTCATAGATTCCAGAATCTAGGGAATCTCTTCCTTCAGTGCAGGAAATAAGAGGGTGAGTACCGGGGACTAGAGAGCTGGCAAAGCAATGGCGTTTTGTTATGGACAGACAGGGAAGCTCACAGGCCTCATCAGTGCACTTCACTTGACCTCTTTACTGAGAGAACCAAACAAAGCAATAACTGTGAAAATGGCATTTGAAAACTTGGCCTCGTTCAGCTATTTTTAGAAGTTCCCCCATTAGTATTATAAACCACTGGCACATGAAAATGCCAACACCAAGCAAAGGAGCCCTGGAGGCCTACAGCCATGGACTTACCCTTGGCAAGAAGGAGTTTCCAGGGCAAATGATCTTCCTGGAATTCAACAGACAAAGGCATGGGAGTCAGCAGGCAAGCTACAAAGGAAGTGGCCTGAAATGGAGAGCCTCGTGCAAGAGAAAGGAGGGCCTTGATGGGACGCCACTCACAGGTGTGAAGGATAGCACAGATTGGATTCTGATTTGCTTAAATTGACCGCCCATCTCTGGGTTCCTTCCTTCCTCCCTCCCTCCCTTCCTTTCTTTTTTCTTTTCCTTCCCCTCTTTCTTTCCTTTCTTCCCCCTTTCCTTCCTTCCTACCTTTTTCCTTTCTTTTCTTTAATCCCAGAGAAATATGGCTTATAATATAGAATCTCACAACTATAAAGGAAATTCCACTTATCTGAGGTCCTTTGCATATCAAGATCACTTTTTTGTCTTTTTGTGCATATGTATATGTGTGTTTTATACATGTGTGGGGGTGTGTATAGGTGCATATTTGTGTATGTGGAGGCCAAAGTTAACATCTGGTGTCTTCTTCAGTCTCTTCACTTTATATATCGAGCCAGAGTCTCTAATTTGAAGCCAGAAGTTGCTCAATTGTGTAGTCTAGCCAGCCAACTTGCTCTGGGGATGCTATGCCCACCATCTGAATGCTAGGATTTCAGGCTAGACACCAGCTCACCTGGCATTTAAGTGGGTACGGGGGTTCTGGACTTCAGTTGTCATACTTGAGGGCAACCTCCACAGCTCCCTAACCTCATTTATTTTTGCTGTTCGTTTCTTGGCACTCTGATAAACTTACCTATGGTTTCTATGAAAGTGAAGGACTGTTTGTTCAAAGTCACCATAACCAATATTGAGTTGATAGTGGCTGCTGATTGCTGTAGTATCATGGTGAGAATGATGCTAAGGTAGAATCTGGGCCCAAAGAAAGGAAGTGGAAATATCACTTAGGAGGGCAAAACATGAAAATTTGGGACACGTGCTTCAACCCTAACCTCCTGAGGTATTTAATGTAGCTTGCTTGGGTTTTTCAAATGTGAGGAAATGTATTTTTACTATGTGGTGTTTGTTAGAAGCTAATAACATTCCAAGTGCTAGCATAGTTCACATCCCCTGGGAAATAAAGCCAGGATGCTTCCGGCAGAGTCGGATGCTTTATATCATTGAAGTGGTTGGTAGCACTAGGCCTCCGGTCTTCTAGGGACATCCTGTAGAGTATCTTCCAGGGGTGTTTGGAAATCAGGTTACTGTGAAATTCTGGGTGAATGTGGATTTAAATGCTTAGTCTACAAACCGAGGCAACTGAAAGCGGATACCAAGGAGCTGCATGGCATCTGTCTGATGGATTTTACCTGTGGTTTTATGTGGTTTGAGTAATCCCCGAAAGATTCCTGTAACGTAAACTTGGCCTCGAGTGTAGATATTAGGTGATGCAACAGGTAAGAGGTGTGGTCTAGCAAGAGGTATCTGGGTCTTCGGAGCTCTGTCCATGGAAGAAGTTTCTTACTGGAGCCTGGTTAGTTTGTAAGGAATGTTGTTTTAAGAGAGCAAGCTTGGCTCCCTCATCTCTTATCGTGTGATCATCTCCCTTTTGTACATGTTTTCCCATGATGCTGCATCCCATGGCCTGATATAATCAGGGAGGCTTGAAGGGGTGTTTGGATTTTGTTCTCTAAAACAGTGGAAATGGGACTAACACAAACACACCGTAAAGCAATTTCGCCATCCTGCTTCAGCTTTGCCATTCGGAATGCAAGACAGAAAAACCAAATAGTTAATAAAACTGAATAAAAAGAGAAAAAAAATAATACTTCAGAGGACTCCTTCGGGAGTAAAATAGAAGTAAGAATTCCTGCAGGTTCTGATTGTTTGCAAGATTATTTGTGATAGGGAGGGTGAGGCAAAGATTTGAATTGCTGGACAGCGGCAGTGACGACCAAGATCTTTTACCATTGTCATCAAAACTGCAGGGGCAATACTTGACCTGTTATTAGCGATTCTGCCACGGCTGAGGATTAAATATCAAGAGAGATGAGAGCAGCAGTCGCTGTTTTCAAGAGTCATATAAATCAATTGGCATTTTGTAAGTGAGTGTGTTAAACCCAGCAGGGCAGCTGCCCCGTGGAAGCTCAGTAAGGTAGAGGCCTGTAGCTGCCTAAGAAGCTTTGAAATGTAATTAAAGCAAAGCAAAACATGGCCGCCCTCTCTGGCCCCTCCATTCTTTCTTTGCCGGTCCGGTTGCTGAAATGCCTCATTTGAGTTCACCCCTAAATCCCAGTTCCTTTTCTGGGATAGACTCATTGCTGAAGGAGGTGTTCGATCCAATTTAGAGATCTATTCTTGCTTAAGGTCAAAATATAGGCAGTGAAAAGTGGAGACGAAGGCAGGGAATAGAGCAGAAAGCAAACTATTGAGGCCTGCACTAAAGCATTATAATTGTAGTGCTTCCAGTTAACATAAGGTAGGCAGCCTTTGGTAAGGCTCAGGGGTCACGGTAACAGTAGCAAGGGGTCTGGCAACTGATGTCTTCATTTAATATCAAAACGTATAAGCTGGGGATTGTAGCGAGCAACATTCATTTTGGGTTGCAGGCTTCTGCGTACTAGCACCCTTCAATCTCTACCTGGGATTTTTATCCTCTCCGTGAAGCAGATGGATGGATCGCAGGCGGGGAGGGGCCTCGCGGAGGCTCATGATTACACCTCTAGGCCAAGTGGGAGCAAAGAGAAGAGCTCCTGCCTGCTCTTAAAAGCAGTTGATCGCCCAGGCCGGGCCAAGGCACTACGGAAGGCTATGAGGCCATTGGGCCGAAGCCTAATAGGAAAACAGCAGCGATTTGTCTCCACTGCTATTTATGTTTCAAGTGCTGGACAGGCTGTCAGTGCAAGTGAGGGCCGCTAAATTTACTGCCTTTCAGATTACTGCTGCAGTCTCTGACTTGACAAGTCACTTCATTTAAAAAGCATAGCGCGAGGATATTTCCTCTCTTTCCTTTTAAATAAAAACAAAGGGAGAGAGAGAGAGAGAGAGAGAGAGAAAAAAAAAAAAAAAAAAAAGGCCACCGGAGGTTTCGATGGTTGAAATGAATAAAGTGCACAAGACATTCTCAGCCTGGCACATGGAGATTGCGAGAAGGTGGCTGCCCTTACAAGCTCTTCTCTAATTAAATTGGAAGGGAGGAAGGAGGCAAAGCCGTCAGTCCAACTCCTCTGTGGACCGGATGACGCTTCACTGAGGGCAGGGGATGGAGTGAGAGTCTATTGGATTTCATACTTACAGGCCATGATAGACAATGGGCTACAAACCAGAAACAAACTATATCTGCTGTTTGGGTACCCCACTCTACCTATAATTTGCTTTCGGAGGCCTTTATATTCTGGGGGAAAGAACTATAAGAATAAAGAAAATATTAGCTATCTAGTGAGTATTAGGTATGGATAAGAATGGGTTACCTTGGAATGTTGAAGAAGATTAACAATTCAAGATAGAAATAGCCAAAACTCTAAGAATGTAATATTTATGTAATTCTTGATTGTGTCATGGCTCTTCTTGCTATAGGTAGTTTATTATATATGTGTATAATAATATGAATGTATATGTAAAAAATAAAAAAATATTTAATTAAAAAACAAAATAGAAATCTTTAACCACGTATTTTAATGTTGTTTGTGGATAGAATATTGCACAGATTCCTGTCATAAGCAGTCATCAACAAATGTCTACTGCTACCATACACTTGCCAAAAGTTGAATCAGAAAATATAGAAAAAGAGAAAGAACAAAAAAGATGCCATCGCCATCTCCAGATTTCATGGAACTGGCATTTTCATCTGGGTGGATGAAATCGAAAGGCTCAGGGAGAGCCTGGCATTCTTTCACAGACAAATAAAGGAAGTGGCTGGTGTGGTGGCTCACATCTGTAATCCCAGCACCTGGGCAGCAAGGCACGAGGACCACGCCCGGCTTGTTTGAGACCAGATATCCATAGTGACCAGGCCAGTTTGGGTTAAAGAGTGAGACCCTAAGTAAGGCATGAAATAAAGTCATAAGAAGAAATTTCTTATTATTTACCACATAAAATATAAAATTTTCTCCATAGTATAAGACCTTCCCCATGAAATGTACAAACAAAGGGGCTAAGGACAAATTTGTAATATATGTGACCTAACAGGATCACATTAATACAGAGCTGAAATTTTAACACCAGAAGGGTGGTCAGACATTTTTGGGAAGAGTCTGGCCATTTCTATTCCAGCTGAATATGGTCATACAAACCAGTGCGCCCACAGCTGTGCAGTGATGCGCAGAGAAGCAGAAGCACCTAGTCTTAGGAAAGGACATAATACTTTCCCATATAATGGGATAGGATACAGCAAGCATGACAGCTGCAAAAACAGCAGGAATCATTTCCTGAACATGTTGTGTGAAAGAAATAAAATATTATGCAAATCTTAAAGCCAGCATATGAAGAGTGTACATGGGGAAATTAATCTCCATTTTTTTCTAGGCATGTAGTTGGCAAAGTCATAGAACAAAACAAGGAAAGGACCGTCACAGAGTATTTATCATAATCATGCCTTGTGTTTATTTAGTGCTTAGCACATGTTCTTGTTTGTACATATTAGTTAATGTATAATTTAATTCATGTTATATGTAGTACTATCTAATTATAATACTTATATGTTGATTATAGGATATTACATATGATATGTTTCTTATACTTACAAACTTATGCACACACAGAAAAATATACTTATAAACATAATTTTTGATATGTTTATATGTGGAGGATGTCTAATTAATTCTGTTAGGAGTCTTATTTCTGGACCATGGACTGTTAGTAACAGCAGCCTGTGGCAGGATTTCTTATGCTTATGGCTCCTCTTCTTTTGCTACCCTATTTTTTTTTTTTTTTTACATTTTCAGCATAGATCATGCATCCTTTTATAACAAAGCATTTTAAAAGCTGTAAGTAGATTTAAAACTTCAGTATGGGGAAAGCCTTACTCGCCCATGTGGTTGTATCCCAAGGATAAGTCTCTTAAACAAACAAACAAACAAACACCACAAAACAAAAACCCTAAACCAAAACCAAACTAATCCAAAACATTATGAGATGGTTCTATTTCTGGAATAAAGAAAGACAAATTAATTGACAAATAAGACAGAAATCTCAATGAGAGATGAACAGTGGTAAACAAGCCAATATTATATGAAACAAGACCAATTTCCCAGCTAGGTTCAGTTTCCCTTTACGTGTGCCCTGTACATGCACACTGTCTCTCTAACCTACCTCAGTCACTGCAGCCACATATAGGAAGAAACCACATCAACAGCCCCACCCCAACCCCTGCCACCCAGCTTCAGGCAGAGAACTCAGCTTGGCTGCTTGTTAGAAGCTCATTCTTTCTCTTTCTGAGAGGAGTCTGGATCTTGAAGGTGGCAGTGCTTGTATGCACACTCACGCGACTTCCCTATCTATTCCTCACCCTATAACATCATTTTGCAAAGTTCTTATCCGTAGATTTTACTTGTTTCCCCAGCAAGGGCTAAACCACGAATGCTAATTCACTGTCTTTTGTCAGGGTCACTGTCACCTTCTCTATGACTTGGACACTTAGACTCTATTTACTGTATTTTTATAAACAGTTAGTAGCTACTATGATGTCTCTTTCAACCCAATTGTTTGAAGGAAGAGCCAAACTGAGTTCTTCTTCTTTTTTTAAATGAAGGAAGTGTGAGCAGGATATAGTTATAATTCACCCTTGTCCTAGTTCACTTTTTCTTTTATATTCCCTTAGCCCCAGAAAATTTCATGTATTGCCACCTGACTCATTAAGATCATCTGAACTTTCTTATTGGCTCAACACCATGCCCCCTTCAGCATGTAATGGTAACAGGCATGAATTACAAAATTGTTTCCTCATACATGTACAATTAATAGAGTCTATATGGAGACCTTTCACAGATAGCGAGAACAGTTGACACCTAATAACCGCCATAGGAAAATTTGGGGCTCAGGATTTCTTCCTTATTATATCTACAACAACTAAGCATTTCAATGCACTCAAACATTTATTCATATCAGAAGCAAAGGTTGTTGTGTGACTTCTCAGGCCTGTGCTAAAGCCATTTCTTCTCAGTCTGAGTAGCTGACCAGGCTGCTTGGAAGGTCACAGCCTCACCTTGTATCCACTGCAGCCACAGAGTAAATGTCCAGACATTCCATTGATAATGGACTTCAATCCAGAGCTGGTCAGATGCTTGTTTAAGACAGTTGATAATTGCAAAGTATATCTCCTCGGATACCACTGTCCATTTATTTAAGAGTCTCTGGATTGTATCCAAAGATCATGAGTTTAGAATGCAAGCCATTTGGATGATAATTATTTCAGCACTTCCTAGAAATGGCTTCACTGAAGTGAGACCACAGTTCCTCTATAGAGACGATGAAAAACATTACCCTCTTGAACACATTTTTCTATGAATTTCATAAACTTCAGTCCAATATGTTTTCTAGTGCCCTATTTAGTAGCTGATATTAAAAAGACTCTATGCACCAGATGGCTCCAGAAAGAAATAAAATGGCTCTTCAAATGATTCCTTAAACTGTGACTAATTTCTTAAAATTAAAATAGCTATTTTAATCTTTTCCCCTTTGCTTTCACTTTAGAAAAATTATATGAGTATATTGTCCAGATTTCATGCATGCTGTTAGCCTATCTCAGGTTCCTGCCAGCATGTTTCCCAGTGTTTCCCAAAGTGGTCCACGAACCACCTACATAGAGATCACATGTGCAGTTGCTTTGACATGGAGATCACCAGGCCCTTTGCAGGTGTGCTCAGAGGTGGGACCAGAATCCATGGTATTAGAACTATCTTGGTGAGGCTCAGTACCATCTGGTCGACCTTAGTGTCTGGCATGTAGACTAGCATCTGGGATTTTTTCCCCTCCACAGAGTCAGACTGGCCTGGGATTAGGAATCGATCTGCATTTTAGGTCAGGGAATTTGAAGGAGAGAAAAATTATGAGAGAAACTCATTTTTTAAAAATTGAATTCAGTTTCCTTTCCTGAACTAACAATTTAGTCTCCATTTGTTGGGTACTACTTTGTAACTCACAGACCACCGCCACTTGTTAGTTCATTTATTTATAATCTTATTTTTGTTCTTTCTTGACAAATGAAGAAAAATAAAGTTCAGGAAAGAAGGAATTATCTGGATGTCACGCAAATAGAAAGAGGTCTTTTAATCTACTGCACAATGTTGTGAGAATCTTGGCTCTAGAATTGTAATTGATCTCCATCTTGCTCCTCTGCTTTGGGTATCAGGCTGTTGACAACCCGTGCTGTGTCCTGTCCTGCCTGGAACTCAAACACATCTGGATCTCAACTCCAAACAGTCCTCTGCTCTTTCCTTTCCTCTCCGTCCCACGTATCTCTTTGTCATGCCTGCTATGATGAGAATTTTTGCCATGGAAATCATGGAGAATGGGCTCTTTATATAGAAAATGGGACCAGAAAACACACATCTGCTTTCTGTGCTCATTAAACATAAAGTTCATCTCAGAACTACCTTTTGTTGAGAAGACAAACTGTTAGCGAACTTTGAAAATGACATAGATGTCTGCTGGCCTTCTCAACTGTGGGCAGGTCTTTGGAGGCCGGATTGATTTGTAAACAGATGAGGGTTTCACGGTTTCTTTAGATGACGTCATGTAGGATTGAGAGGACCCATCTTCAGCCTTGTACTCTGGACGTGTGGTTAAAGAGATTACTCGTGGCCAGCTCGGGGGACAGGAGGTAAAACAAATGCTGTCTGTGTGCAGAGACTTGACAGATTGCCAGGCCGGATAAATTGCCTCGCAGATATCAATCTTTAAGGCTTAATTATTTTCCCATTAAGACTCCTTTTGCAAGGCAAATATTAACGCGAGTGGTTATACCTTTTATCAGCAATGTCTTAATTCTCAATTAACAGCTAAGGGATTTCTCGGCCTGCAGGCAATCAGGATGGGTCGTTGGTGGAATTGGTTCTGGCGAACTAGGAAGAGTTGAATGGAAAAAGAGATCAAGGCAATAGGGGGAAGGTCATAGACTCAGATATCACATTTTAAATAACCACGGCTTAACTTACATAAATATTTGGGGTAACTAGTCAGTAAGTAATCTGAGAAAAATTATATGTAGGTATTGATAAAAATCCATTACATATAATATGTGCATATATAACCCATACCATATGTATCAGCCTTGGAATCAGTATAAGGCATGCTAAAAGTTATGGGTTCATTTAAGGCAATGCAGGGTAGATTTAAACTTCCTGATACATACGTTGATGAGGACAATAATGACCCAGTTTCTCAGACAATAATTGGGAAAGTTCCAAGCAGGAGGTCTTAGACTACATTGAAAAAAATGCCAGACTTTCAAATCTTCTCATTCTTTGCTTACTTGTGTAGTAATTTAAAATAATGTTGGTTTCCTGGAGGCTGAACCTAATTATATCAATAGCTCAACATCATATGCTGATGTGATTTCAGGTTCCTGGTCAAAGTTTTACAGTCTCAGGGTGAATGAAATTAAACACATTAAACCATCTCTTTTCAGTAGATAGAGTTACCTAGAGGGAAAGTTAACAGTCAGCTCGGGCTACAATGTCTGACCTGAAGTGTGGATGGGCAAAAGCGACCACAGGAAGGATGTGATGACAAGACAGTGAGAACAAGTGGTACTCAGGCAAGCAAAGTCACAGAGAGGGGCATGGGAGGGGGCGCGGGAGGGCATAGGACAATCAGTCACATCACATCATAGGGAAGAACGGCAGCAGGAAGAAAATACCATGACTTGGAGTCACACATCTTTCCAGAAAAGTAGGTGGGCCAAGTACACAGACTGAGAAGTTTGACCAGGTTGTGTTCACAGAAGTATTCACAGACATGGCGGAAGTGCTCATGCTAACAAGCGGTCATCCAATGCTCTACACACGGGAGGACAGGTGGTAGATGAGCTATGATTTCATTTACTGGATATAAAGTGGGCTTCAGTTTCACAGAGCCTTGAACCATACAATAAGCTTCCGTTCTCTTTAAAGAATTGGAGACTCTAAACATGTTTGGGGAATTTAGAAGCTGATATTAGTGATCCTGATACCGAGCTGCAGGTAGCCTGACGAGGACCTGAGCCGCATCCCCAGTACGTACATGGTGTAAAGAGAGAACCGCTCCCGTTAGTTATCCTCTCACCTTCATATGTGTGACATGGTGTGAACACACATACACGCACACACATGCGTAAATAAAGAAACAGACGATGGCAAAAATAAACGGAATAAGTAAGTAAATAAAATTTGGTTGAAAAATTTACAGTAATTTCAATAGAATTGTTCAGGTTCATTTCTAGTTCCCTTTTTAGTGTATTTGTTATTTTGTAATTATGTATCTAATATAGATATAATTTGATTATATACCTCCCCATTATCCTCTTTCAACTCCTTCATCCTTCCATTGAACTTCTTCTTCCCCTTAAGTCTCTCTTTTGTGGAAAAAAATACCACTAAATTTCCAAGTTAAAGATTTCCAGAATAATTAAAGTGGTATATATAATCACAAGATAAAGAAATTTGACTATGTTATTTTGTGTTTAGCCTGCATTGGATTATTAGATTTAACTTGGGGAAAAAATGGTACAAGTACCAAAAAATTGAAGTGT
Source organism: Acomys percivali (assembly GCA_907169655.1). Lineage (NCBI taxonomy): Eukaryota > Metazoa > Chordata > Mammalia > Rodentia > Muridae > Acomys > Acomys percivali. The sequence continues at coordinate 95,028,258 of OU015745.1, read as the reverse complement.
ATTCTATGAGATAACATTCAGTCAACAAAATTTTGTTTAATGACTTCACCCCCCCCCCGCATCCCCCTCCCCCACCAGAAGTCAGGAAAAGAATATCAATATTTCATTTCTGTTGTTAATATTCAATTTTAGGAAGAGCAGTATTCCTTTCCCCACAGTTTGACAAATATTGAAAGAGGTTCCAGTGGGACAAACGAAAACAATTTCTCTCCAGGCATAAGCCTAAATTGCATAATTTAGAGAAGTATAAAGAACGTGGCCACTGCAGATAGCTGTCGCTGTCCTAAGATCAATAGCTATCAGTAAAAAGCCAAATGCCATCAGACCTCTCCATATCCTTTATACATTTTATAAAGAGCTGGACTCATGAGCGTGTGTGCGCACATGTGCTCCCTCACACACACAGATAGACAGATAGATAGACAGAAATAGATAGAGAGAGAAGGGGGAGGAATAAATACATGAAGGCTTTCTGCTTGTAAATTTCCACTTAATATTTAGTAGCTCTTTTAAGTAAAAAAAAAAAAAAGAATTTAATATTTAATTTGGGGCCAAGAAAGACAAACACATATATCCTTTCTAATATGTGGATCCTACCCTCTCATATTTAGATTTGTGTGTTTAATTTGGAGTGTCTGCAGAAGCCAGGGAGGGGCAAAGGGGCCATGGTAGGAGGAGGCCTTAAAGTAGAAGAACACTATAGGTGAGAAAGTTTGAGGGTGTTAGGGGTCCAAGATGGGGAACTGGGCAGAAAATGTTGGAGGGAGAGCTAACCAAAACTAAGGATATATGAAAAACCCATATGTAAAGCTACTGTTTTGTAAGCTAGTTAAACATTTCACTTTTTGAATAGGTTTTGCAAGAAAGTTGAAAAAAAAAAAGAAAAAAAGAAAAAAAAAGGAGGCTGCGGGGGGAGGAGAAAGAAAGTGCCCTATATTGCTGGCTAATGCTGTTCACAGAGGCTATATAGTATTAAAGGAAATTCACAGTACCAAGTGTATGATAATACTTATAAACTTTTACTTAGGGTAGGCCTAGAGACAACTCCTCAAACAATATAGGCTATTCCATTGCTTTCTGTGACCCACCAAAAATAGATAGAAATCCCCTTTAACTGCAGACACCATGCTTTTTTTTTTTTTTTCAGTGCATAGAGAAATGAAGCTAGAACTGAGTTGAAAGCTGGCTCCTGGTTTTCATATTGCCCAAAGGTGCTATGTAAGCTGCCAAGGGAACAAACTCATAAATGGTTTCACCTATAGGACCTACCTGACAAGTAAAGATATCTCCACTAATACAATAGTGGCATGGCTATTAGAAGGTCATCCAATAGCTTTCTGATCGGATCTGAGGCATACTCCACAGGAGGGTTTCTTGTATAGAACTAGAAACCTGATTTAAAAATCTATGTAGGCTATAGAGCCTCTGGGGGACTCTTCTACTGTTGTTTTGCTAAATAAACATGCTGTTAAGCTGTCTCCAAATATTTATCTTTATACTCTTAGATTAGTGCTGCTCTTGACCTTGGTCAGAGAAATTCATTTTGCAGTGGGCATAAAGTAATGCAGAGATTCATAATTGGTCAAAAGGCTGAGAATAGGTAACGGTTGCACGCTCAGCTCTAAAGGAGACTCTACACTACACCTTCTACAGCTCAGGGGACATGTCAGAAGTAGCGGCAGAAAGGATTTAAGAGCCAGAGGGTCTGGGGGAATGCTGGGAAGTGCTGTCTTCTGCATCTAGCATGGCTGTCGCCCTCATGAGCTCACAGCCCTTGTGGTTACCTGCACAAGATCTGCACAAGATTGGGCCTATAAACATTCTATATGGATGGAGGAGATATGAGGACCCACTTCTCTACAGGAGGAGTTCATGGCAGTTCAGTAGCCACTGGTAAGTTGCCCAGGTGGCCTCCCCATCATTCAGGCTCAGGTGATCACTCTTAAACCCAGCGGGTAATAAGGAAAAAAGGTGAAGGTAGAAGGAGGACTTGCTGGGACGAAGAAAAAGTTTAGTGGGGTAAAGAAAAGGATGAGAAAGAGTAATGGAGGTGAATATGACCAAAACACATTGTAGAAATGCATGGGATTATCCAAGTATATTTTCTTTTATATGTTGTTCCTAAAGTTTGTATAGATACATAAAATCGTATATGCATGCATAACATAAAAGAGAAGTGCAACTGTCTAGGAGACTAAGCAGAAGAGGAAGAATGAGAAGGGGAGGGTGGAGCTCACGGAGGAGAACGTGCTAGAAGTGCAACCTACACTTAAGTGGAAATACCCTGACGCGGCACAATACCGTGTATACTGAACACATACAAATACAACTTTTAAAGATCAGAAGAAAAAGGAATTTAATTTGATGGCAGTGCTGTGTACAGTGTTGGCAAGATCACAAAACAGAATAATAAAATGCTCAAAAGTGAAGAGGATGCAACTATCTGGAAACTATTACAGTGATAAAAAAATAATTTATTATGATGTTAATTTGTTCTTTTTTAATTTAAAATATTTATTTTAAGTGTATGGCTGTTTTGCCTGCATGTATGTCTGTCTGCCACATATGTGCACGGTGCCTACGGAGGCCAGAAAAGGGGAGCTTCGGATCCCCTGAACCGAAGTTACAGACAGCTGTGAGCTAACATTATGGTGCTAAGAATCAGATTCTGGAATCTTCTGGAAGAGCAAGCAGTGTTCTTAACCACCGAGCGATCATCCCAGCTCTTACTGTTAATATTCTTAGGTCTTCTAGTTCCCTGTTTTGAGTATGAGGAACAGAACCCAGACCTTCTCTTGCCCATCCCTCCCTTTAGTGCTAGAAATAGAACTGAGCATCCAGCATATGCTTAGCAAGTGCTCTACCAGCGAACTACATCCCCAGTCATAGACACCTATTATGAATAAAATCCTAAGATTGCTTGTCAAACACACACACACACACACACACACACACACACACACACACACACACAGACTTCCTGAGATTGCTATTTATCCTTTCCTAAATTTTTTGAACTTGAACTGAGCTGCAGAAGAGGGGGCAGGCAATCTGCCCCATGGGTAAATTTGACTTGTTTCCTGATTGTACACAGCTAATAATGGACTTTGCACTTATAAATAGCTAGAAATTATAAGAGGAATGCTATATTAAATGAGACAAAATTCTGATTTCAGCATTGTTGAAGAGCATTTTATAAGGACACAAGCTTGAGCCTTTACTTAGCTACTTTCTGCCCCAGCGAGAGCCTAGCTGCATGAGAGCCTATGGCCTACAAAGCTGAGAATGCTGTTTCCAGTGTGCATTCTACAGAAAACGTACACTTATCTCCTACATACCTAGACACACAAGAACACAGATCTAATGAACTATAGCGCCTGTTGGGCTGTGGCATTTAAAATTCAAGAGTATACTAAATGACATAAAAAGAACACTCCATGAATAATGTTCTATTAGCTCAGTTGCTACAACTTGAAACAACTTTGAGCTCAACACCTCTGTCCATTTCTGTTTTTAAATCATGCTAAATACCTCTCTAGAGCTGTGGGCCCCAAGCTGGGCAGCCCAGTTGGGGACTTTAATCCAAGGATGCTTCTCAGGTCTAATGCAGAATCCCTATGGGCCGTGATTGGTGGTGAGTCCTGAGAATCTGCACGTTACGGCTCCAGTGTGGACTCTCCCCACGTGACTCTGCCAGGGCTTCACAGGCGGCAGTCCAGCTCTTCGCTTCCACTGCTCTGCCTTATAAACCAGTCATGCTTTAAAGAAGGCTTTCAAAGTCCTGGCCGCGGGTATGAACTGAGCTATTTCATCTTGCGTTCTGAGGCTTTCTGGGGGGAAGAGATTGCTGCATTTGCCGTGGAATGGAGTTATTCTCAGGAGACACGAAGTCAAAGTTAGAATCAGACTAACAGCTTTACACTTGCTTCTTTCTAAAGCAGTTGAATAGGCCCCGGGCATTTCCTTTGCCTGCTGGAAAACTGGTGGTCACAAGGCAGCAAGGTACGCAGTGCTTTTGGGTCCCCACAGCAGAGAAAAGCCATTATGTGAAATCACACATAAACGACCAACAAGATGGGCAAGAAACACGGACGAGTCAGTCACCGAACTTTCAAATTAAGAAGCTAGAAATTATATTTCCAGTAGTTGAAATGTTTTCCCTCTGAGAACAGTATTAGCCTCCATCCACAGTATACTTTTCCTGATATTTGCTGCATGGGAGTTCCTCAAAGTGATGGACTGGAGAAGAAATGATGTGGCATTCTCATTGAGACTAACAGCTTGGCCCAGCCATGGGGCTCAGACCTGAAAGTGCATTTCTGTGCTTATAAATTGAAGCATATTCCCTACTTTCAGGTTTAAAAAAATAAGGCTCTTGATACAGCTTTAATTTAACTCTTCTACGGGTAGGTATCTAGTTTTGCCAGCATCATTTGCTAAATAGCACCCCTACCCACCCCATGTGTGGTTTTGTCATCTTTGCTAAAAGTTTGGTAGCCACAGATACATGGGTTTATTCCTGGGTTCTCTGTTAAGTTCCACTGCTTTATATGTCATTTTTTGGTGCCAGTATGAAGGCTTTGCAGTATCCCTTGAGGTTAGTTATTTGACACTTATCAGGACTGGACAGATTCAGTGCTGAATTCTATAAAACTTTCAAGAGATTTCTAAAACCAAACACTTCTCAAACTGTTCCACAAAAAGAAAGGTTACATTCATTCTATGAGGCCAGTATTACCTTGATACTAAAACCTAAAAAAAGCTCTCACAAAGAAAAAAAAAACACACTAATATATATAATGATGACTATAGATTCAAAAATTCTCAACAAGCTGAGCATGGTGATACATACCTGTAATCCCAATACTCAGGGAAGTGGAGGCAAGTGGATCTCCGTGAGTTCAAGGCTAGCCTGGTCTACAAAGCTAGTCCAGGACAGCCAAGGGTACAGAGAGAAACCCTGTCTAAAACAAGCAAGCAAACAAAAAAAATCTGAACAAATTACTTGCAAACTGATTTCAAGTACACATTAAGAAAATCATGGTATTATTTGTCCCAAATCAGTGGGAAAAGAACTTAAGAGAATGACGCCCCATTTCCCTTAAGGGAAGTTGGGTAGCTTTATGGTTGTTTTCTTGGACTAGAGGTGTTTATTTTTATTGGGAGTTGGTTATAAGTTACTATTAGTATTATTCAGAGAGAAAATAAGGCTAGTCTCTAGGATGTCTCTCTTTTCCTTTATCTTTCTTTCTTAGGTTTGGAGATAGGAGTTGAAAAGAAAGAAGGGGGAATATAGAAATATATAAGAATGATAGGACAAAAAGTAGATTTATTGAATCTACTCCTAAACCTAAGGCTTTCATTGTTATTCACAAGGTTATTTTTAATTCACTGGTATAGAATTTTGTATATTGAGGCAAAATAAGTTTAATTTTATACATTGATATGGAATTCAATTTAATATTATTCTTCACACATAATATATATATATATATTTATATATATATATATTTCTACTCTAATATGTGGTATTTTACCCATACAACTCAATTATAATACAAGGCTTACATCCAATACTTTGAAAGTGCTATTGCGGGCTGCTTAGGATAATTAAGTAATATAAGTTAATTGTTAGATGATCAAATCATGGTCATGCCAATTACTAGTCTATTTTTATTACAAGAATATACATCCTTGGTTTAACAGATAGTTATTATTCTACAGATAGATAAGGTAAAATCATTAGGTAAGGTCTTCAAAAACCTCAGAGACATACATAATATGTCATTTAAAGATGTTTTTATTATTTTAAGATTCATTGACAACAAGACAGGTTAATTCCTGGCAACACTCAGCCTACCTCAAAGAAGATGATGAGCATCAAAGAACCTCCTCATGGAGATGGTTTCAAATGTGGGAAACCAGCCACTGGGCAAAATGTCCTTGTTTTGGCTACACACAGAATTCTGTCAAAAAATGGGCAAGCTTGGATGCAGGCAGAGTTGTCGGCCAAACTCTGCCAAGAGAGGGTAAGCAAGTCCTCAATAGTTCCTGTTTCACAAATATGTCTGTCAGATATATTGGGCCAGAAGGCTGAAGATGATGCTCCAACATTACAGAGAGTTTTGGGTGACTATTCAGGCAGCAAACTGTCTCTGTCATCTTTTCATTCAGGAAGCTGCTAACCTGCACTCTCTGTATACTCAGGTAATTAATTTTATTCCTTCTCAAGTTTCTGATAGGGTTGAAGACCAGATAGTTTAGTTTTACAATTAAGCTTAGTTGTTTAGGGGTTAAGTTTTTTTTAGGTCTAGACAGATGTCTTAAGTAGATAATGATGATATATGATAGATATTGATTTACATTCAGGATTTTAGATGCACCAAGATAGAAAAGATGTTTTCTTCAAGGCTGCCAAATACAAATAGCCAAAATACTATAAATGTAACATTTATATAATTCCTGATTGTTTTGTGGTTTTTCTTGCTGTAAGTAGTTTATTGTATATATGTGTAATAATATAAATGTATATGCAAAAAAGTAAAAGTAAAAAAAAAAAAGATCATGCCTTGTGACCAAATTGGTTTTGTCACAGAATGTAAAGATAGTTTGACACGTTAAATCATAAATGTGGTACACCAAACAGGCTTAAGAACAAAAGCATATGATCATCTCAAAAAATGCTGGAGAAAAACCTGAAGATATTCTTCAAGGATGCAAGAGGATGAAGTAAGAAAATAACTGATTCCCACAAGTTGCCCTCTGACCTCCACATAATATGTTGTGGCATGTGAATGCTTCTATATACAGATACATAGACACAAACAAAGATATACACACATAAATAAATGTAATAAAAGTTGGAGGACAAAGATGTAGAAAAGTGTTTGCTATAATGATAGAAGTCACGAAGAAACTAGGAATAGATGGAATATACTCAATATGATGGAAATCTATTGGTTACAATACAGCATTTGTCCTTTGATATTGGGATGCATTCTTAGTAAATGTATACATGTTATATCATTTTAATGTTCATTTACCATATTTTTTGTTAAAGACTTACTGCTTGCTGTTTATTTCATATTTATTTTATTCTATGGAAATAGAGTTAGGAAAAAAAAACCACGTTCCAGCATTTTTTTCCAAGTTCAAAAATGGGTCATAAATAAGCTGAGACTGCTCCTAATACCAGCAACCCGCTCAGATCAGTAACTGGTAACAAATACACAGTGTAATAGTGCTCCAAGAGATTTCAGAACCTTAACACTGAACAGCACATGGTCTGGAGGCCTCCTACACATGTGCAGCCAATGGACACTTTGATCTTCATGTGGTTCCCCTAGTACGTCGAGCAGGTGCTGTCTATGACATGGACTCTGTTGCTGGTTTTCAATCACTTTGCTGTAACAGAGCTGCCTTGCCTGGTCTCAGTGCACAAGGAGGAGCTCAGTCCTGATGTGATTTGATGTGCTGTGGGGGGAGGGGGCTGGGAGGGAAGGTTGGTGGTGAGGGCTCTCCTTTTCTGAGGACAAGTAGAAGGGGAATAGGGGAAGAGGGTGGGTGGGGCAGGGACTGGGAGGAGAGGCAGGAGGAGGCTGTTATCGGCATGTAAACGGAATATATGAATTAAGAATACGTTGGAAAAAGAAAAAAAAAATGAGCACAGTGGTGTTCCACCAGAAAGCAACAGTGACCAACTGAACACAATTGTCTAGTTACAACTAGATGAAAAGGTGCCGAAGAACTCAGTGTGGACCGTTTGATGGTCATCCAGCATTTGAATCAGATTGCATAGGTTAAAAGCATGAGAAGTTAAAAGCCCAGTGAGCTGACCAAATGCTTTAAATTCATGCTTATTTATTGCATCTTGTTGCCTTTTTTTTTCCTGAAGGAAATAGAGGAGGAATGGATCCGGAGGATAAAGAAGGTGGTAGGGGGACCTGGAAGGAGTTGAAGGAGGGGAGGCTGGCTGCGGGATGTAGTGTATGAGAGAAGAATAAAAAGAAATTAAAGCTTGTCAGTTTGAACCATTGTTCTCTCCTATCTGTGCAAGAACAAGCGGCTTCTTGATTGGACTGTCACATGCTAGACAATGTCGATTGTATATCACAATTGTAGATCCCAGTAGATGGATTGAGATGACACTTAGAAGCACATTCCAGCACCAAACTTATACAGAGGCCATGGTCACTGTTGGGTGGTTTACTGCCGCTCTGATCCAGTACAGCTTTCTGAACTCTAGTGAAGCCTTTACATCTGAGAAATATGCTCAGAAAATTGATAAGAGGCACCTCCAAAAACTGCAAACCTGCGGGCGACATTGGATAATAATAGAACAGGCTCAACTTGTTTTTACAATCGCAAAACATGTATCTTACAGCCAATGATTTAGAAGTTAGATGAACCATGCATCAAAGTTTGGCCTTCCCAACGATATTCCCTGGAATGTTTGCCAATGGATTACCGTTACCATTTCCATGAAAAAGCTGTCCACAGGTAGCTCAGATCAGGAGCATTTTTTATTCTGCAGAAATGTAAAACTTGCTTCCTATTAGCAACAACGTGCTGCTTGCAATACTCCCTATCTTGATTAGTAAAGGTGCATGTGAGCCTAATTACAATGATTTAAAATGAAGCCACTGAAGCCACAATTCCTTTTGCATCAACCTAATATACATGACATAGCTGCAGCCAACATTATCTTAGAAGACAAAAGACTGAGAGTGTTGCCAGCACTTCCTCTGAAGGAGACAAGGTTGCCCACTCTCAAATTATGAGATTAACATTCAACATACTGCTCAAAGTCTCAGCTAGAGCAACAATACAAGGGAAAGGTATAAAAGAGATAAAAATGAGAAAGAAATAAATTAAACATCCTTACTTGCAGAAGAGATGATTCTGTACATGAAAAAAAAAAAACCCACAAACTCTATCAGGAAAGTGTTAAGTTTGGTAAACACATTCAGTAAAGTTGAAAGACATTAAATCAATGTATGAAAATAAGTAGCTTTTACATATATCAAATAATGAACTTGCTGAGAGTGAAATTAGGAAGACACTTCATTCAAAACAGTTTGAAAAATATCTGGGAATAAATCTAAGCAAGGCTGTGGAAGACCTTTACAATAAATATTTTAAAATATGAAAAAGTGATTGAAGAAGACACCCAAATGTGTAAAGATGGTCCACGTTCCTGGGTTGGCTGAATTAATTATTGTGTAAGTGGCTCTAGTACTAAAAGCCATCTGTAGATTCAGCGTAAGACCTACCAGAATTCTAATGACAACTTCACAAAACAAGAACAATAAACCGTAAAATTGCATGGAAAGACAAAAGGCCATGGATGGCCAAGGCATGCTAAGCGGAAAAAGGACTGTGGGAATATCTCTGGGTGAATATATAGCGAGAGCTTCTTGTGAAGCCAAGATGTGGTAATGATGCCACACATACCCAACTCAGGAAACATAAAATCATGATATCTTTCTATCTCTTTATACAAATACTGCTTTTTATAGATGGAGTTGAGACACAGGGATCTGAATTGATTTTATAAGCTCAGAGAGCTAATAAGCGTGTCAATCAGGAATTGAATTCTACTCTGTCTAGTGGCAAAGTGTAATTTCCCTCACCTGGTGCTTAGGGTCCAATTTAGAGCCTCACATACTAAGAGCACACTTCTCTACACTAAGCTGAATCTCCAGGTCCAGTTCATGGTTTTTTTTTTAAATAATGAGAGCAGAATTCCTATTTCAGAAATGGCAAAAGAGATCAGAATGAGGGAATACATATGGCTCAATATAGAAAATAAAAAGATTAGAAAAACTACAGAGGGTATAGCCTAAATTGGAATTGGTGACTGGATTAGAAACTTTCTCATATAGCAGGAAGTTTCTTGTCCATTTTACTTTACTGTTTTTGTCTAACAAAGTTATCAAGTCTTTGTAGTTGTGCTGGTTAGTCTTACATCAACTTGACACAGGTAGAGTTATCTGAAAGAGAACTTCAATTGAGAATATGCTTCTAAAAGATCTAGCTTCAGGGCGTTTTCCTATTGTGGGTGGCGCCATCCCTAGGTGATAGTCCTGGGTTCTATAAGAAAGCAAGCTGATCTTCAGCCTTCTGGCCCAGTATATCTGACAGACATATTTGTGATATACTGGGCCAGAAGGCTGAAGATGATGTTCCAACGTTATAGAGAGTTTTGGGTGACTGTCCAGACAGCAAATTGTCTCTGTCATTTTTTTTTTTCCGCTTTGGAAACTGCTAGCCTGCACTTCATGTTTACTGAGGTAATTAATTTTATTCCTTCTTAAGTCTCTGATGGGGTTGAAGACCAGATAGCTTAGTTTTACAATTAAGCTTAGTTTTTTAGGGGTTAATATGTTTTTAGGTCTAGACAGATGTTTTAAGTTGATAGAGATGAGATATAATTTACATTCAGAATTTTAGAATCACCGAGGTAGGAAAGATATTTTCTTCAAGGCTGCTGAATACAAATAGACAAAACACCATTAATGTAACATTTATATAATTGCTGATTGCTTCATGATTCTTCTTGCTGTATGTAATTTATTACATGTATGTGTAGTAATATAAATGTATATGTAAAAAAAAAAACCTGAGCATACCATGGGGAGCAAGCCAGTGAGCAGCACTCTTCCATGGCCACTGCATCAGCTCCTGCTTCCAGTTTCCTGCCTGGTTTTAGTAGCTGCCTTAGCTTCCCACAGTGGACAGTGACTCAGGATATGTAAATTGCCCCCACAAGTTGTTTGTAGTCATGGTGTATCATCAAAGCAATAGAAACACTTACTAAGACATTAGTATTAGAATCTTAGAATTGAAATTAGGAACTGCAGGTGCTCAGTTTGTCTCCAACTTTGGGAAAGTCATTAAAATCTCCCCAATTCACTTTCTGCATCGATAAAATAGATGATATATAATACTTGTCATGATGACCTCATAAGGTTACTAAAGAGTTCAAAAGAGGAAATATATGCAAATTACTAAGCACCATATAAGTAAATGCATGCAGTTAAAATTAATAGTTCCCTTGTCCTAGGCTGCTGGAAATTCTCCAGCTTGTTTCCCCTTGTCCTCTCTGAAGATTAGCCCAGGTTTGACCTTCATTTAGGAAACAGCCTGTGAAGGTGCATGTCTGCCTGCCGGAGCTAACCTCTACCTATTTGGGTGATGTCAGAGTCCCTAAGCAGTTAGAGAGATATTTTATCCTCTGAGTTCCTGCAGTTTTATAAGTTCGTTTGTCTCACTTGGAGCCTTTCTGCAATATTTGCTGCATATGTAAATTGAATCAGGCTTTAAAGATTGTTTATGTGTGTTGTAAAATATTTATTTACTTTGACATGACAGAGTTGGAGCTTTATGACTTTGATGCAAACAGACTCTTTCTACAGAGAGATTCCCGTCTGGGATCTTTCAACATAGTCTCAAAAACACTCTCCTTTATGAAGTGTTAGATTCCTTTCATCTGCATCCTTTCTTAACCATGTCCTAAAACCATCTACATTTTATTTTATTTTGTTTTTGAGATTATAATTTAATCATAACATGCCTTTCTATTCTTTCCTCCAACCAAAGCTTCCAATATACCCATCTCTATTTTCAATTCCCAAGTTGTCTTTGGTCTCTACTGTGACTTACATGGTTTGGAGTGACTGCAGCCTAGATTAGATAGTCTTGAATACATTGCCCACATTTCTGCCTTCCCAATTAAACAAAGAGATTAGTGGGGCCACTGTTGAAGGTGTATTTGCCTGTAAGATGCCCAGGTACTCATTATTCAGTCAATTCAATATCTAGGGGTTGTCTAGGTTAGAAGTGAGGACAGTGGTGAACAAACCAGTCAATTTTTCCTTTCATGGAGCTTCCATCTCAAGCATGTATATATGTGATTGGCAGCATCAGTTATAGCTCTGACCAGTGTTAACAGCACAAGACATCTGGCATAAAAAGAGATGTTCCACCTGGCCACTGATGAAGGAAGGGATTATCTGATTAAAAAAAAAACCCATTGACATTGGGATCTGAGGGATTAATGGTTTGTTATTGGATAAGGACTTTTTAGCACATAGTAGATACTTTAAGGAGAAGAACAACCTGAATTGTGTTTAATACGATAGCTATTTTAAAAGTTAAAATTTCCCATACCTTTACCATCTCAATTTCATAATAACCATATGAGGGGATATATATATATATATGTATATATATGTATATATATACATATGCACGTGTATACACATATACATACATACATACAACTTGAGGAGCAGTACAGGAGGATTCAGCCAGTGAAGAGAAAGGAACAAACACTCTGCTACATTCACACCAGATCATAAACTATTTCAGAGTTCTTGCGAAGAGGTGTTATCTTTGCTCCTTTCCAAAAGAGGAAGCCAGTCAAGTCACATCAGCCTAACAGTCAAATTTATGTCGTTTTCCTCACTTCTTAAATAAGATTTGTTCACACCCTCACTTATCCCAGTGCTGAAATCTCTAATTGAGTGAGATATTAGAGCTGGGGTTTGATAAGCTGTTACACATTTCATGTTCCCAGATGTGGAAGGTTATCAGAATGGCTGCTCTGTAGCCCTGCCTCTATAAATAGAAACCTATTACTTCAGGGTAGAGAATAATTATAATAGTATCCCAAATATCCCTCTGCCTGTCACATAGTAGATACTCAATAAATGATGACTTTTTAATGATGAATCTCAAATGACTTTTCTTTGACACGCCTCTGCCATCGTGACTGAATATTGATTTGAGGGGTCATTGCCAGTGTTAGAGACTGTGATCAAAGAATAAAAGTAAATCTTGCCAGATTAAATAGCTTTGCTTTGTTGTTCTGACCTACTTAGTATCTTTTCCTTCCAGAGTTTGTTTTATTTTTTATTTTTTACTTTGAAACCAAAAACCAAGCTTTATTGCTTGCATTAAGAAAACGCACAATATCATTCTACATAAAACGAATGTGTGTTTATATATGGATAGAAGTAACTTTGCAAAGTGTTAAGTAACCCTAGGTGGACTTTAAAAAAACAATATTTTCCTGCTGAAGCTAAGAAACAATATCATAATGTAGGCATAAGCATAGCAGCTGGCTGATGGAATATTTATATAAAGGCAAAAAATGCTTCTCTCACTTCTACAAACAGGTAATTGATCTTTCCCTTTCGTTTAAATTCGTAGAACACCCAGGAAATTCCTTTCTGTTCCCAAATATAATGAGAGCTCTGTGCACAGGATTTGCCTTTGTAGCTAATTTTTTATGCTAATCAGTCATATGGTTATCTCCATTTTAGCATCCTGACTTCTCCAGATCTTCTGCATGAATTATGTACAGTAGCCCTGTAGAGGATTTCAAACTTAGAAATGCCTCAAGTTCCTCATTCACTTCGGCTAACAGAAATCATCCAGATAAAGAGAGCTAATTAATTTTTTTAAGGCAACAACTGTTACCGGTGGTTTGTTTAGGGCCCATTAACGTTGCCTCGATGGGGTTTTCATGTCTTCCAGCGCTTTTACACACACCAGCCAGCCATACACGTGGACGAACTAGCCATCAAGACATAAGCGTGTCTTGTGATGTTTTCTTTTTTCTCCCTTGCCCCTTTGCTCTGTATTTACTTTGGTTAAAGTCTTGCCACATGTTCATCCTTTGGATGAAGTCTCTCCCATCATAATCACGCCTATTCTCCACTTGTCTCCTGTTTTCTTAACTCTACTGTAAGCCTACATGTGTGGGGAAACCCATGTTTGGCTTCTGTGGCAGCATATAAATCCCCAGGTTATGATTCTGAGAAGGAACACAAGATGCTCCAACCATCAGGAGAGTGAGCTTAATGGATTTTTCTTCTTCCAGTTTTTCCTCATTAGAACTGTCCATGCTGTCTCCCATCTCCCCCCCCCCCCCCCCCCCCCACCCCCCCCCCCCCAGCTCATCCTTCCGTTCTGGAAACCTTCCAGCAATAAGCAGAAGGAGGCAGTCGGAGAAAGGTTAGGCAAACACAACAATATTACTGGAATAAGCAACATATTGCTCATTAAACATTGAAAATCAACAGTTGCTTGCGCGATCTGCCAATATTTTGAGGAATGCCAGTTTTACTGCTATGTGCCACGTGGCTTGAGTTGCTTGATTCACGATTTGAGAACTGACATCCAGAATAAGAGAGCTGTATTCCAGTTAGAATTCTGCCATCAAGAGGGAAGCCGAGATACCACAACACAAAGCTTCCTAACTGTTTCTGCTCCTTCCTGCCTCCCTCCCACCCTCATGCCTCTGCCTTCATTCCAGAAACAAATGGATGTGTTAAAACAGTGAAATGTGTTGGTAAAAGATAAATAGTTTATCTTAAATATACTGTTGTAGTGTCAAACCGAGTCTCAAATACATGTACATATTTTATTCACAGACATAACATTTCGAAATGAGTAGACATTTTTTTTTCTTTTTCAGACATTTATACATGAATGCAACGCTCATAAAAAAATAAAGGCAGAATGACAATGTAGCTCAGATCTTATCAGCATTATGTGCTGATCTCATCAGGGACATGAGCCCAGCATGTAATATTTTGTTCTATAAAAGGCATCATTTCCTGACTGGTAACAGAGGGATGTCTATGGATTAAACAAACAAACAAACAAACAAACAACAACAACAAAAACCAAACCCACATCTCTCTGTATTTGTGTGTCTGTTAAGGATTGTAATTATTTTCACATGCTCTTTTTATGAACTGTAAGAATGTTGTTGTTGTTGTTGTTGTTGTTGTTGTTGTTAGAAGCGTCAGTAACTGTGTCAGGTGCCACTCTGTTTTGAGGAGCTGTTTGTAAATAAGTGAGGACACTGATTGATATCACCTCATCTTAAGGCATATGGACAACTACTGGAAAGTTACTGGGTAAAACACAAAGGATGGCTTGCAGGAGTGCGCATTATAGCAGGTGCTTTGATCTTCTATCCCCAGCTCAGGATGTGAACTCAATGGCTGTGTACCATCAGGTCAAGACCCATACCCGAGGCATGAATGCTTTGCAGCACAGATGAAGTGTGTGCTGCCAACGCTGACACAAGCCATCCATAGGGTTGGGAAAAGGTAATTGGGATTTAGAAAGGGATTTCCACAGGAGAGTGAGATTCTTAAGGATTGTCCTCTGAGAAGTGTAGTGTGTGTCAGGATGCGGAAATTGGACAAAGAAGGACAGTGGAAGACACTATGAGCTAAACTTTCTACTCTTGATAAAGATATAAAACATTATTTTAAAAACAAAATAATGATGTTTTTCTGCTCTGACTATAAATATTACCAGTCAAGGGAGATACAATCGAATGCATCTGCTTCAGATGCAATGAAACAAGCAAAGATTGTCCCGATACTTTGAGAATATACTATCATATAAGACTACTGACAATAACTAGGCTTGCTTGTGGTGCCAATTCCACACATGAGAATTATTTAGGAATGGACCTACTTGCATGGCAGCTGAAAAGGATTTTGTGAGCCTCATCACTTTTGGTGAATTATGGTGTCAATTTGAGCAGTCCAGATTGTTTCTTCCAAAGACTTGGCACTTGTGCCATCTGCAAGGTGAATATATGCCCTACTCTGCAGCACCCATGTCTTAACATTTTGATGAAAGTTACATGACATCAAATTTATGATAGGTCCTACCCCATCACTTTCATGCTTTGGGGCTGCTAGTTCATTCGAGTTTGCATCATTATTACCAATCCCAGGGCTTACAGAGGACAAATTTTATGATCCAAGACGCACATGTCCAGCCAAGCAGGTAAATGGACTCAGATTTATTATGAAGATTTTGCTGCCTACCCTTTCTGTTGTTTAGGATGCAGACCTACAATTGTGTGTATTTAACAAACGCAACGGAAATCATCAATTTGAAGTTATTCAATGACTGGGTACTTGGACTATTTTAAATTTACAAAAGAAATGCAAAGATAAACTCATACTTTATACTTCTAAGTAATTTAAAGTTTTGTCTGGCAACTGAAATTTTTTAAAATTACTGTCAGGTTGAAGAGCCAGAAACTCTGAATTTTGTGCATCTCTTTACAGCTTGCACATTTTTAGGATAGTAATAATAAATAACACACTTGATATTAGGAGATGAGTGACAATTTACAGAATAGTCATTCACTCAACATTTAATACACATGTTATAGGTGTCTATTATAATGTTCTGCACTAAGTATGGGTTATAGTGGTGGAGTTCAGAGTCCTGGCTTTTTTGAGGATCTACAGCTGACTGACAAAACTGTAAGACTAGGGAGCAATCACGTACTCAATGGAAACATGGCTGCTTGGGCAGGTCACAAAGAAAGCCTTGGTTATGATGCTAAAAGCTAGAGAACATGCTGGGTGCTACAGTACAGTCTTTCTTTTCTAGGTTTTCATAAGAGAAATTTATGGCAAGTCCAATAATCATGCTTATAAACCTTAATTTGACAAGCTATAATGGGGGGAACACTGCGTGGGTATCTATGATTTCTGTGTCACTAGTCTCTGGACAGTATGTTTTATCCAAGGGGAAAATGACTTGGGGTAGACTAATAAAATTTCTTTTCTGCAAAAGTGGAATTTAAATGGAGGCTCAGGAATGAAATGAGTTTCTCTAATGGTATTATGCTACAGAGAAAAATCCCTGAGCATCTTCTGCTCAAGAGTTGGCCTATTTTTGCCTTGATAAAGGACACTGTTCAGTTTTTTTTCTTTCATGTCTGTGATTTACTCTTGCACATTTCCAATAAGTTTTCTGTTTGGCCCTATGTTAGGTCACTTAGTGTCTGTTGTTTGCAACCAAGGGATATTAACAGAGATAAATATTTGACAAGGAGCGTTTTTCCCTCTGATGCTTTTGAGAATAACTTTAATATCTCAGAGTCTCTGTTCACAGTTTTCACTTTGGTAAAGGGCTGCAGTGAAAATTGTTTGGATGTTCCAAAACCTTCACATCTTTGAGGGAAAAAACCTGAGATCAGGATTATGAGTAAAAATGACACAATTACTTATTAGCAGTATTTTAATGAGTTAAAAATCCAGTTGAAAGCTGATATCATAATGAAGTGTATAAACATTTGTAATTCACTGTATTAAGGCAATGATCAGGGTATGCTGCCTATAGTTTTCAGTGAGATTCTGTCATCTTACACCTAATAGTCATCATGTGAACTATTTACAGCATTTCATAGTCTTGCTAGTTGCAGTGCTGTTAGGTAAAAGACTTATGCACAAGACTACTATTCTTTCCCAGCCTGGGAATTCTCAAAGACTTTTCTAGAATCAGTGAATGCATTTCTTTTTGTCTCTTCTAACCACTGTGTGGTGGTTTGAATAAAAATGGTTGACACAGGCTCATAGGAGTGGCACTATTAGATGGTGTGGTTTTGTTGGAGTAGGTGTGGCTTTGTGGGGTGAGCTGTATCACTAGTAAGGGTCTCAGAAGCTCAAGGCAGTGCAATTCCTGCTGCCTGCCAATCAGGCACAGAACTGTCATCCCCTTCTCCAGCACCAGGCCTGTGTGAAGACCACCATGCTTCCCTCCATGATAGTAACAGACTAAACCTCTGAACTGTAAGCTATCTGCAATTAAATGTTTTTATTTATAAGAATTGCCATGGAACTGGTGTCTCTTCATAGCAATAAAACCCCAACTAAAAGCAATACATACCAAAGTGATGTTCTATATTTTCAAGTGTTCTTTGTGCTGATGACTACTGTGCTCTTTTGAATTCTTTAGGGCTCCGCTTTCATGTGGTGGGCTAACAGTTTTCCTAACCAAGTTCTTAGTGTCCTCAACTCATCCAGTTACCTCTGAGGCTTGATGCCTTCACTCTTTTAGTCAGAAATACATTAAGGGAGACATCACTTTACTGTTCTTTGACTGACTGTGTTTTGGACTTGTAGTTGTTTAGTTGCTTGCTACTTAAAGCTTCTAGAATGATACTGATTAAGCCAAACAGAACTTATATAGTGCATTGGTTAAGATTCACTGCCATAAGAAAAAAAACTGGAAGGCATCCTTTCCTATAAAATGTAAATTTGGTGTAGAGCCAGGCTGGGTCACACCCATACTTCTGTTGAGTGAAAAGTGGAATTGTTGCCATGGTACCTGCCGCACGCCAGATTGACTACTTTTCCAGAAGGGCGTGCCTATATCCTCTGCAGTTCTAACAGTGGGTACAGTCTATACTTCCACCTTCTCTAGATAAAATTTGTTGATGAGAGCAATGACATCCGGAAATTCCTGCTTGGTTCCACTTTCCCTGTTTCCTGTCCTCAAGGGATTATTGGATGATACATTCAAGGTTAAGGCCAGGACAGCTCTTCAGCTCTGTTGTGATCCAGAGCTTTTCAATGCACAGGGTGAGAATTACCTAGAGGCAATATTATTTTTAGTGCTTTCTCTTCTCCTATCTCACTTCATTTCTTTCTGAAATGAGCAACATTTCTCTACAAGCCACACAAAACTCAACCTTTGACTCCAGCTCTGTGAACAAATGAGTCAGATCTATGATGATTACCTATTTTACACTGGATATTAAATAAGAGATGATCTTATGCCTTTGATATTAGTCCTTCTTCCAAGGGCTTGAGATTAGTCTTCATTATGTATTTCTCCAAATAGATTTTTACCCAATACCTGTTGAACTGCTATAGCCTTTTTAAATTCACAATTTCCCACTTTACCAAATTCACATATTCTTGAAGTACTGAAGAGCCATTCTCGCCACCCCCACAGGAGATTAGTTGGGTAATAAAGTTTCTATAACATTCCTATTTGAAATAGTATGAGAGAGTTTGTGGTTATTAACATGACATTTAACATTTTCATAAATAGAATAATTAGCTACATAAGCATGTATATTTTGAGATATTTATTCCTGTGAATTACACTGATATAAAGCAGCTACTGTATTAAGGGGCAATGAATAGATACCAAAGGAATGCTCTGGTAGCTTTGCTCTCTTGCCTTCCTCCACTCTTATTTTTGCACTGCCAACCCTGTTTCTATGGTTGCTGCATTTTGACCCCAATGTTCCCACTCCGCTGAATTTACTTTATACTGACTGAACTTAGATCCCCCTTCAGTGTCTTTATTCTTGTCATGTGGGTGATGGCTACAAGGAATACTTTGTGCAAAGAGAATGAATCAGATAGACTTAAAAAAAGGGGGGGGGGAAGCAGAGGTTATCTCTGCGAGGGTAAATTCAAAAGCATTATCGATACAGCCTTATGGTCTCTAAAACCCTTAGTCCAACCAGTTACTGTGGGAAACCAGGAAGCAACTGGCAAGGACATGTGGCTATGCTGATTAGTGAAGGACTCTATGAAGCAGAAGTCTATTGGTACATATCTTGGCTAGAAAATGAATTAACTCAAGGGCCTAAACAGTGGGATGATAAAGAATGAAAAGGATAGAAAACAAAAGAAGAATGGAAGAAATGGGTGAGTGGGAACAAAGAATGATAGTCAATAGAAGAGTGCTGTAGAAGAGGAGCTGTTGTCACATAAACTTGGTGACCAGAGTTCAATATCCAAAATCCTGTCAAGATAGAAAGAGAGACTCAACTCCAGATGTTGGCCCCTGATTTCCTGACAGTAACACATGTTCCCCACCCCTCAAATTAGGCATACAACAGTAATGATAAATAAAACCACACACACACACTCACACACACACAAACACACACACACACACACACACACACACACACACACACACATCTTAGGATGGTCCTCGTGCTTGGTGTGAATGTAATTTGATAGAGTCATGGCTGGCATGTACCAGCAGCAATCAAACTGAATGTGTGGGTCTTCTATGAACATACAAAGGTTGGGAACAGCAGTGGGCCTGCAGTGCAGATAGTGTAGGCAGTGTTTGTAGATACTGTATACGGGGAAGCCAGGTTCAAAGTATAGTGGTCCAGATGTGCAAGCAAGCATCACATCTGCCTCTAGGGCTCAGTAGAAATAGTATAACTAAATGCAGTGTGGGTCAGTAATCCTTACTGTTATTATGTATTATTCAAAAATATCAGCCATGAATTAATGTGTTTTAATCTTAATCTTATATACCTCCATTGCTATCCTTTATCCCCCAGTTCTCATGGAACCTCTTATTCCTATTTTTATGTCTTTTTTTGGTGTGTGTGTGACCACTGAGGATAATTAAATTTGCTTGCATAAGAAAAGGTGGAATGGTTATTTAATGGATCATGAGTAACTGTTTATTCACTATCATAGTTGCTTTTCATACAAAGCAAAGGTAGGCTAATATAATGTGACTAAAATGAAATCCTGGAAAAGGAGAATGCATGGGGATTGGCGCAATAGCCAAATGTAATCTTTATTTTTAAGATTCATAGTAGGAGATAATAGACTGAGTGTAATAATACAAATGCAGAACCTAATACTAATAAATCCAAGTGACTCAGCTAATTTCTTAAAAACTGCTTTGATAATTATAATTACTGTCTGATTATGATATAATTAAGATCTTGCAAAAACAGCCCAGAAAAACAGAGAATGGAGTAATTAGAAAATCTGGACATAGCTTGTGTTCAAGCCTTTAAGAGTTGTAGACATATGTTCTGCTTAGGTTTTTGACAATTGACCCAAGCTAGAAGTAACCTCACTTGAGAAAAAAATATCTTCAACTTGTTAGCCTATATGCAAGCCTGTGTAATATTTTCTTGATTGATGATTGATATGGAAGAGTCCAGCACGTGGGGGCAGTGACATCCCTGGGAAGGTAGTCCTAGGATGCATAAGAAAGAAGACAGAACAAGCCAGTAAGTGTTGTTCCTTTATGGGCTTTGCTTCTGTTCTTGCCTCCAGGTTTCTGCCCTGAGTCTCTGCTCTGACTTCCCTTCACGATGGACTACCACTATAAGGTGAAATAACACCTTTGGCCCCATGTTTGTTGAGGTCAATGCACTTTATCACAGCAACAGAGAACAGACTAAGATAATATAGTAACTATGGAAAGGACACTGGACAAGCTAATTGTGATCCTGGGATATCTTTAAGGGTTTAGGAGACATGGTCTCAATTTCTTTCTATATTTTATAATACTCTGATAATTTTCAATACTCATAAAAAATGAGGATACTAGAGAGGGCTCTACATTGGCCATGGTTATATTGACTAATCAAACTACCAAAAGAGACATATTAAAAAAGATAGGTTTAATAATAGCTCTAGGCTTGGGCATCTGGTCAGAATACAGAATGCAGTAATACTCCAATAAGGCATGGTCAGTTTGGAGGATAAACAGATGGCCATAATGGTCTATCATCATTATTTATCTGAGTAAATATATTTTTCCCCAAACAAAGCACTGGAAGCCACTTATAAAAGCAAGGTTTTCATTAGAGCTAATAATCACTCAGCCTGCAACTCCCAGAGACCACCACACAGCCCTGTGACCCTGGAGGTCCTGCCCACTTTGCTGTCCTCTCATTCTGAAAACTAGGTAGCCAGTATGTGAGTCCTATAAGCATCCTACAAAGGGAAGCCTTGAGTCATTTACAATAGGGCTTTGTGCAGATATGGCTTTTAATGCAAAAATTGTTAATTTAGGTATTTGACAAATATTTATTTCTCTTCCATAAAATGTCATATGAGCATACTTTACCCTCCTCATATTAATGTATTGAATTAACCATAACATCATGTGAATATTCTTCCTCAAACATCCATTCTCAATTTCTACATGTATTTTATTGTGATTCAATTAACATCTATCGCTGGATTGGCAGATCCAACCTTGAGTGAGCAGCAGTAATTTAAATGACAATATACATCACTTGAAATTAGAAGAAATAAAGAAATATGTCATTTATAAGTAAGTGCAATTCAGAACTTCAACCCTAAACTACGCCCTTTTCTCTTTTGATTGAAAATACTGACAACATTTCTTATGCCTAGATTTTCCCTTAACAAAATCGTTCATAGTATGTTTCATCCTGACCTTTAGGGACCATAGCTAGTACAGCCCTATTCCCTCTTACAGTGGCTGTCAGAAACAAAGTAGGAGAATGAAACTGGCTGCATAGATTAAAGCTGTACTTTCAAAAAGCCACTTCCTTGTGGCTTACGATGAGACAGAGCACAATTATTTCTAAGGACGGGTATTATTTGAAGGTTAACAATATGCTAACTTCTTTTCCATATTTTGGAAATCACAAACCATTCTTAGATAACAAGTCAAATGTCCTTGTTCAAATGGTCGAGTGTTTCATCGGTGTCTATGTAAATAAAGTTCAGCAATAATGCTCCCTTGAATAAATATGTTTTGCTTTAATTATTTAAAAAAATCTATTCTCCTGTGACAGAAGCCTAATACAAAATGTCATGCCAGCTTCAGCAAAAATTAACATGTAAGGAGTTTTATATGTTCTTGATATTAGAACAACAGGTTTTTTTTTTGGACCACCTTGACCTTAAAACATAGCACAAAGGAATATTCTACAGAAATGAGAATAACCTTCATAAAAACTCAAGTAATTTCTTATCAAGTTGTCAGCAGATTCAATTAGGTTTTAAGTCACTCTTAATACTTTCTCATATTAAATAAATTGCAGAGGGACTGATTGATGACCAAAGGGCGGAGTGTATGGGAGTTACTTTCCTGTTTTCACACCAATATATTGGTTCTTTAATTTTATTATGTTCCATATTTATGAGAACATTAAAAGTATAAGAATAGCCCATAATGATTACCTCAGAATTAAAAGAAACAGATCTGGACTTGAGTTTAATGCATAGCAAAACACAAGGCCCAGCCTATTTTAAATTTACTGCATCATGCTTGACAGAACAATTGTACACTTTCATAAGAGTCTACTGTTCATGGTTTTATCTAACTTAGATGCTGCTCTTTTAGTTTTGCACTAAGTAGAACAACCATATTATTCATCTGCATACATTTAACCGATCTCACGCTCTCTGGTCAATTTTAATGGTGAGAAGATGTATGGGCTAGATATTTTGTGACATGTTTTCTGGTTTTGATTTTACAGTGACGGGTAGATGTGACCTTACTGTTATTAAATGAATTAATGGGGGATATCCAAGATGGCGGCGAGCAGTGTGGACCGTGTTTGGAAGCTCCAGTGAACAATTCGGGGAATTGCACAGATTTCTGAGCCAGGAACACCAAGGTCCCGACACCACAGCAGCAGGAGTGCTCCACGGTTCGGAAGGAACAGGGTGCGGAGGACCTGCATGCCCCTACACACGGGAGGAGTGCGGATTTTCTTGGATCAGAGCAGCAGCGGCACAAGCGGCATCAGCAGCACCAGCGGCAGCGACCAAGGTTTGCAGTTCAGAGCCTTCCAGTGGAGGCGGTTAGTGTGGTGGCTGGTGGGAGTTGCTGTGGGAGAGGGGACACTGGACAGCGTTTGGGTCGCGTGGTGCCTTGTGATCCAAACTGGACTTGGCGGACAGTTCAGCCCCAGAGTCCCGGGTACAGCTCAGGGCGCAGTGCTGTGGAGACGCTGACTCAGCGCAGCAGGCAATTCTGCCCAAGGCAACAGCTTAGCGCAGCCACGGCTCCCCTGCTGTGACGCAGGCTGGGCGGAGCACTCAGGTCCACCGAAGGCGCCATCTCAGCGCAGCC
>OU015745.1:94993500-95004572 GCA_907169655.1 Acomys percivali | reverse complement strand
TCATTAAAGAAAATGCCAAATCTGGAAAACTCCTGACACAAAACATCCAAGAAATTCAGGACACCATGAAAAGAAGAAATCTGAGGATAATAGGCATTGAAGAAAGAGAAGATATCAGACTCCAAGGCCCAGAAACTATTCTCAACAAAATCATAGAAGAAAATTTCCCCAACCTAAAGAAAGAGATACCTATAAACATACAAGAGGCCTACAGAACACCAAATAGAATTGACCAGAAAAGGAAAACTGCCCATCACATAATAATCAAAACACAAAACATACAGAACAAAGAAAAAATATTAAAAGCTGCAAGGGAAAAGGGCCAAATAACATTCAATGGCAAACCTATCAGAATTACACCAGACTTCTCAGCAGAGACCATAAAAGCCAGAAGAGCCTGGACAGAGACCCTGCAAACCCTGAGAGACCACAGATGCCAGGCCAGACTACTTTACCCAGCAAAACTATCAATAGGAGAAAACAAAATATTCCATGACAAAAACAAATTCAAACAGTACCTATCCACAAACCCAGCTTTACAGAAGGTACTAGAAGGAAAACTCCATCCCAAAGGGTCAAGCTACAACCAAAACTACTCAGGAAATAGGTAACTATACCATGGCAAAAACACAGCTACACAAACACTCGATTGGAAACAACATCAAAATTAAGACTCTTAACAGTCACTGGTCGTTAATATCTCTCAACATCAATGGTCTCAATTCTCCAATAAAAAGACATAGACTAACTGAATGGGAGCATAAACAAGATCCAACATTCTTCTGCATTCAAGAAACACATCTCACCTATAATGATAGGCATTACCTCAGGGTAAAAGGTTGGAAAAAATATTCCAAGCAAATGGTCACAAGAAGCAAGTAGGCGTAGCCATTTTAATATCAAACAAGATAGACTTTCAACCAAAATTAATCAAAAGGGATGCAGAAGTACACTTCATACTCATCAAAGGTAAAGCCAACCAAGATGACATCACAATTCTGAACATCTATGCTCCCAATACAAGGGCACCCACATTTGTAAAAGATCTGCCAAAAAAACTTAAACCACATATCAGTCACCACACAATAATAGTGGGAGACTTCAACACCCTACTCTCACTGAAGGATAAGTCATTGAAACAGAAACTAAGCTGAGAAATAACATCATTAACCAATGCCATGGATCAAATGGATCTAACAGATATCTATAGAACCTTTCACCCAAACAAGAAAATATACCTTCTTCTCTGCACCCCATGGAACCTTCTCCAAAATTGATCACATCGTAGGTCACAAAGCAGGCCTCAACAGATACAAGAGGATTGAAATAATACCTTGTATCTTATCAGATCACCATGCTCTTAGGCTGCAATTCAACAACAACAGAAACAACAAAAAGCCTACACGTATGTGGAAACTAAACAACTCTCTGCTAAATGACACATGGGTCAAGGAAGAAATAAAGAAGGAAATCAAGGAGTTTCTGAAATTCAATGAAAATGAGGGAACAACATACCCAAATTTGTGGGATACATTGAAAGCAGTGTTAAGAGGAAAATTCATAGCACTAAGTGCCTTTAAAAAGAAATTGGAAACATCGCACATAAGCAACTTAACAAAACAGCTGGAAGCCCTAGAATAAAAAGAAGCAGAAACACCCAAAAGGAGTAGACTTCTGGAAATAATCAAACTCAGGGCTGAAATGAACAAATTAGAAACTAAGAAAACAGTCCAAAGAATCAACAAAACCAAGAGCTGGTTCTTTGAGAAAATCAGTAAGATAGACAGACCATTAGCCAAACTAACTAAAAGGCAGAGAGACAGTATTGAAATCAACAAAATAAGAAATGAAAAGGGAGACATAACAACAGACACTGAAGAAATACAAAGAATCATAAGATCGTACTTTGAAGGCATATATGCCACAAAATTTGAAAATCTAAGGGAAATGGACGATTTTCTTGATCAATTTCACTTGCCAAAGTTGCGTGAAGAACAGATAAACAAGCTAAATAGTCCCATTTCCCCTACAGAAATAGAAGCAATCATTGATAGTCTCCCAACCAAAAAAAGCCCAGGGCCAGATGGTTTCAGTGCAGAATTCTACCAGACCTTCAAAGGCAATCTAATACTGATACTCTTCAAGCTACTCCAAAACATAGAATTGGATGGAACATTACCAAATTCATTCTATGAGGCCATAGTCACGTTGATACCTAAACCTCACAAAGACTCAAAAAAGAAAGAGAATTTCAGACCAATTTCTCTTATGAACATCGATGCAAAAATACTAAATAAAATTCTTGCAAAACGAATACAAGAACACATAAAGGATATCATTCAACATGACCAAGTAGGCTTCATTCCAGGCATGCAGGGATGGTTTAATATACAGAAATTCATCAATGTAATCCACCATATAAACAAACTGAAAATAAAAAAAACCACATGATAATCTCTTTAGATGCAGAGAAAGCATTTGATAAAATCCAACACCCATTCATGTTTAAAGTTTTAGAGAGATCGGGGATACAAGGCACTTTCTTCAACATAATAACGGCTATATACAGCAAGCCAATAGCCAAAATCAAAGTAAATGGTGAGATACTCAAGGAAATTCCTCTAAAATCTGGAACAAGACAAGGCTGCCCACACTCTCCATATCTCTTCAATATAGTACTCGAAGTTCTAGCCAGAGCAATAAGACAACAAAAGGAGATCAAGGGTATCCAAATGGGAAAGGAGGAAGCCAAACTATCTCTATTTGCAGATGATATGATAGTGTACATAAGTGACCCTCAAAATTCCACCAGAGAACTCCTACAGCTGATAAACACTTTCAGCAATTTGGCTGGATACAAAATTAACTCAAAAAAGTCTGTAGCCTTCCTATACACAAATGACAAGCTTGCAGAGGAAGAAATTAGGAAAGCCATACCCTTCACATTAGCCACAAGCAATATAAAATATCTAGGAGTTACTTTAACTAAGCAAGTGAAGGACTTGTTTGAAAAAAATTTCAAAACTTTGAAGAAGGAGATTGAAGATGACATGAGAAGATGGAAGGATCTTCCTTGCTCATGGATAGGGAGAATTAACATAGTAAAAATGGCCATCCTACCAAAAGCAATCTACAGATTCAATGCAATCCCTATTAAAATACCTACACAATTTTTTAAAGACATTGAAAGTTCAATTCTGAACTTCATATGGAAAAACAAAAAACCCAGAATAGCAAAAACGATCTTGTACAATAAAAGGTGCTGTGGAGGAATCTCCATACCTGATTTCAAATTCCTCCCCTGGAGGAAGAAACCTAGTGGCACTCAGAGTAAGGACAGCAGGTCAGCGAGAAGAGACTTGATACCCTATGAGCATATACAGGGGGAGGTAATCCCTCTGAGGAACAGTCATAGGGGAGGGGAATAAGGGGAAAATGGGAGGGAGGGGAGAATGGGAGGATACAAGGGATGGGATAACCATAGAGATGTAACAAGAATAAAATAATAAAAATAAATAAATAAATAAATGAATGAATTAATGACTCTGTAGCATTTGCTATCTATACATGCTAACTATGCATCTCTGTATCTGTCCATACATGGATGGTACTGCATGTACAGCACCTTGGTACTGATGTATATGTGTGTGCATGGATATATGTTCTAGAATTAATATACAATTAATGTTTTAAGTAATGATGTGGGAAGAAAACAGGCAGGACTACAGAGCCAGTCACTTAGGGAAGATACAGGAATTCTCCAATCTTGTTTGTGAATCACAAGATCACTTTACTTGGCTCCAGCGAGTATACCATACTTGCAAGCCACAGAATAAAGTATTCATTGCTGTTTCTGAAGCTACAACTCCGTGGTAGCATTTTCTCTTCAATCTAAAATATTAACCTACTTAATGAATAGTAACGATAGGCCCAATTCCATATCTCAAGGCTTTCACATCTCATGGGGGAAATAACTGAGGTTCCCAAGCCTGCATATCAGAATTTCCTAGTATTAATTTTCTGTACAGCTGTAACCATCTAAAGAAAGGGGACTACAGTGAGATAAAACAGACTGCCTGACTTTCTTCTTTATTTCTGAAAATTTTATCTTAGAGGAAAAGACAGCTTAGAATTAGGGTTTATAAGCTGACTGTACGAATCTCAAGGAAAATCATGCCAGAATGGAAATTAGAGTGGTGACTACTAGGCAGATTGCTCTATTAAAGATTTCTGCACATCCTTACTGAAATTGGAAGGAGTAAATATTAAATACATAACCAGCGCTCTTCATTAATAAACTCCAAGTATTTCATCATTACTCTTTTCCCTTCAATGCTGTGACTCTATTCACAGCCCTAATGGAGCCCTAATGCATTTCAGCTCAGCTGTCTAAGCTCCTTCCATTTGACACAAGAAGGACAATTCAGCTTCTGAATTCTAGGTTCCAGCCTATACCTATGTGGAAATGTCCATCTGATGTGCAGTGAGCAGCACTAGCACAAAGCTGAGCCTTCTTTATATGAGCCAATATATAGCTAGCTTGCAAATCTGTGAATAAGAGAATTAAGGCATGCTGTCGAAAGCTCACAGTTTGGGAGAACACAGTCATCATGTGCCAATAGCTGACTGATGCATGTGCGATGATACCCAAGTTACCAGTAGCAACCAGTGACTAAGGTACCATCAATTTTTTTCCTTTAAAAATGTATTCTTTGATGGATTTATACAGATACATAATACAGTTGGTCTTTTACACTCTATTGCACTCTTTTATTTCCTTTCCACTGCTGAACTCTACAATTTCCTATATTCCAGACAGTGTGTGTGTGTGTGTGTGTGTGTGTGTGTGTGTGTGTGTGTCCCACTGAGTTCAATTAGGATTCTTTAAATGAGCATGGGATGGTAGTGGGATTACTTACTGGAGTTTGGGCGACTGACCAGTGGCTACACTACTAAAGAAAATGACCCCTCCTCTCACCATAGCTATTTTCTGAAGATGATTCTTCAGTGAAGAATGGGTTCTCCCAAGTGCACCCCCTTTACTGTCATTTAAAAGTGAATAATGTCAGATCATTTGATTGAACTTAGGCAAGAAACTTATACACAAGAAAGCAAAGGTGTGCACTTCCATATTCTCACTGAGAAAACATTGTGAGGGTGCATCTGTAGCTACTTAAAAACACAACTGTGTTGATTTAGAAGCTAGCTCAAAAATCACTATTCTATTATCTCCTCATAAGCCATGCAACGCCACAGCAAGATTTAAAAAGTAAAAGCTCCTTAAGTGCTATTAATTATCTTGTCACTGACACAACAGTAGTAAGAGCCCTGTATTTTCATACATTACTGTTCATCTATCTCCTCCTCTGTCCCTCTGGGCTATTTCTATTTCCATCTATTTTAAAGCCTAGCTTTTGTTTAGAATCTAGTCAGTTACCCATGGAATGCTTCTTTGCTCCTCTGTAGCACACCTGACCTCAGAACATACTTTGTCCTCTGGTATAAATCATTTGTCCTGTTGCTTAGAGATGGAAGTTTCCTGATTTTTTTTTTTTTTCATCTTAAATCAAGATCTTCAAAACACATTTGAAAAGACAGGTGGGGAATGTACTCAAACTGACTTTAGTCCACTCCAAAGTGGACTTTCCATGATTTCACTGATAATGAGACCTCACTGCTGACTGGTTGGTGTACTGAAGTTCAAAACCTTTCTTACTGGTGTCTTGAAAAACATCCACATAAAAATGCATGGGTGGAACAGATCCCCACCTATTCCACTTTCTCCATAGTTCATTTCTTCTCTATCACTATGACCTCAGACTGCTTGGGTGAGGGGTAATCATAGAAAGTCAAAGCTAGGTGGTTGAGATTACATCAGATGGAAGCTTATTTATTCTAACTCTTTGAGTTTAAGGAATGGATTGTGAAGAATAGGAGACCCATGCCTTACACCAGCCTTCTGAATCCTACAAATCTTAGTTCCCCACAAGGCCAGTGAAAGAAAGCAGACCATAGAGAAGAGATAGGGACCTAAAGAAAGGCAACAAAGCTCCACCATGGCTTCTTTACCCATCTCTTGAGCTGCTGGCTCCCATGACTATTTTCCTAGTCCTTAATCCAGAGGTTCTCATGCTTCCTAATGCTGTGACCCTGTAATACAATTCCTCATGTTGTAGTCACCCCCTCCATAAAATTATTTTCACTACTTCATAACTGTAATGTTGCCTCTGTTATGAATCATGATGTAAATGTCTGATATGCAGGATATTTGATATGTGACCCCTGTGAATGGGCCATTCAACCCAAAAGGGTTGCAACGCACAGGTTGAGAACCACTGGTTTAATCTCACCGCATGCCTGTTCCTGAAATTAGGCACTTTCACACCTGTTCTGGGTATAGCAGCCTGAAATGAAAGCCTGGGCCTGAGAATAGGCAAGGGTTTTATGTCAAAGAACTGAAATGCACTTAGCCATCAGCGATACTACTTTTGGAATTAGATGTAAAATCAGAAGTGAAAAAAAAATCTATGTAATATAAATACACTTAATTCAGGGTGTTGTAATTGGTGAATTTGGGTGGTTCTCTATGTTTGTATATGTAAGTGTGCAATACCACACAGTGCATCTTGGATTCTGGAGTTAAAAATTGAGCTGCAGTTTAAGTAAAGGCTTCAGAATTTAAGATGAAGTCAAGTTACAAGGTCTGTGGGTAGCTTTAATGCAGGCAAACTTGGTATTTCTAAATGAATAGGTCACTGTATTAAATCTCAGAGGACCTGGGTTTCAGCATGCTGCTTTGGTTCCCACTTAGATTTAACCTATAGATGGAAAAGGGGCGGGGCCACTGGCCTCTCAGTGAGATGGCTTTAGTGTAACTTACAGATGGAAAAGGGGCGGGTCACTGGCCTCTCAGTGAGATGGCTTTAGTGTAATTTACAGAGCAAAACCAGGCAATGGCCTTAGAGATTATTATTCTCTAACTCCATGACGATCTTGTAGGAATAATTTACTTCCTTACTATATAAGAACCCTATAAGCAATGTGGCCCTGGTAAATCTGTTCTGGCATGTCTACCAGATTACTGCCTAAGATACACTTCTAAAAAATAAGCTTTATGAAGGAAACCTGTGCATAAGCTGCCATTACTACTAACGCAATGCAAAAAACATACAAATCATAGGAACAGGGCAAAGGACGGTTTTAAGCACTCCTTCAAAGCTGGCAGGATCATTTTCTTTTGCATCTCTCACATTTGTTATTGTTTGCAGGCTCGGTGCTCACCTAGCATTTGTTTATGTAAGCAAATAAAAATCTCAATAAACAATATATTCCTTCATACTCTACAACAGTAAACTTCCATTTTAATGAGATTTAGATTCAGTGCAGCAATTTTGATATCTCCTTGTGTTGTTTAAAATAAGATTCTACCTGAATTCCTAAATCTCACAAAGCATCCATAACTCTAAATGTGGCCTCAGTACGGAGAATGCTAATGTACTGTCTCTAGGGCGGTTTGCAAAATAGTTCTCAAGCTTGCGTACAAGGCACTGGAACATTAACCAGCTAACATCATGAATGGCGTAACAGATAATAGCTACATAGCAGTTTGGAAAGAAGGATATATTCAAAACTGTCTATAAAGCAATATTGCATTGGCATTTCAGGTTAGGTATTTCCTCCAAATACCAGGAGTTTGGGATAAAGGAATTCATGTTTTCACCTTACAAGTTGCGGGTAGACTGCTCTTATATTGAAGTGGAGAGTGAACTCACGTTAGGAGAGAACTTTCCCTTAAGGCCTCTCACTTCCTGTCTTCTATTTCCTCTCCTGTTTTCCAAAATCCATCTTTTCCTCTTTCCTGTTTAAATTTTCACCTGTCTCTGGCTTTTTATTTCCAGAAAATAAAATATGAAAAATGAAAATATGAAACCTCAAGAAAAGGTCTAACTATCTGCCAATTCTTCACATACTCAGATGTTAGTAACAGTTAAGGTTCTAATTCCATCATTCCAGAAAGGCCTTCACATGGAAGGCGTTCTGCACACCCTATGTGTAGCCTTATAGTGATTGAAGGACAAGTAACCTCACTTTTTAAATTATTTTTAATGATAAGAGTGAGTATTAGGTTTACAGAGATACTGAGCTTCCCAGCCTCCTATCATAAACAGCCTAGTTGAGTATTCTGTAAAAATGTCATTTTTAAATGTGTGCTTTGAAATGAAAAAGTTTATGAGAGGCATAGTTATAAATTAACTGGACATTTTGAAGGCAGAAGGGACATGCCTACTATGAAAAAAAAGTTAGTCAACATCTGGAACTTATGTATATATTCTTCTCACAATAGTTTAGTCCTAATGATACTTGCAAGTAGTGTGTGGAATACAGACTGGGAACTAGAGGCAGATTTAATGGATACCCAATTGGAATAAGAAAGTTGTCAATATTCCTTCTTGTCTTCCTCCATAGTCATTTTTATGGAACTCTGCAAGCACATCTAATTTCTGAATTTTGTCTCAGCTATATGTTTTCTGGGAGCATTAAGGCATCAGTAAAATTCCTGGCTGCTTCCAGAGATTGGGCATGACCTATGTGGTTTATAACCTTCAGTGATTCTATTCTAGTGATTCAAAAAACACTTATGATGCTCCTAGACATTGGCCCTTGCTCTGTTTGTGTTCTCCACTGCTTATGTGAGAAGAAATATAGGTTTGCATAACAAAACAGGAAGCATATTCCAAGAGGTACTAGTCCTAAGTCCTTGTAATCAAAGCTTCCTAAGACAATGGGATCCTCTCCTTCCTCACACATGAGTCACTGCAGATGTAGCAGTGTCATCTGGTCAACCACCTCAACCATCTCTTATGCTTAACACTGAATGCCAATGTGTTTTTGTAGTTGCTACATGATAGTCTAATAAAGTTTAAACTTTAGAGCCCCTTCCTTGTTGTACTTTTTTAAGCCTCCAAGGAAGGGAGGAATTAGATATTTGGTCATATGTTTTATTTTATTTTATTTTTGTTTTTCAAGACAGGGTTTCTCTGTGTAGTCTTAGCTGTCCTGGACTTGCTTTGTAGACCAGGCTGGCCTTGAACTCACAGTGATCTATCTGCCTCTGCCTCCCAAGTGCTAGAATTAAAGGCATGAACCACCACGCCCGGCTTCTGGTCATATGTTTTATAAAGCAATGCAAAATCTCTTATATGAGTTACTTTCATGAAGTTAGATGTGAAACCTCACCATATTGTTTAAGAAATACTTATATATCTTGTCATATTAATACAAAATATGAAAATGAACCATGATAACAACTCCTTATATCTCATTTAAATGAGAAAAGTAACCAAATGCTACCAAATTAAAAAATATTTCAGAATAGTCTCTGTGCAAGAAAATTTTTAGTTCTCTTAGACCTTCCAGCTCATACAGAAGAGAATCGTAGTAAAGATTTTTCTTTTTCCCCAAATTGGCAGCAATTTTAGATAGCTGCATGATACTGCCAATAACAGCTGTGACAATGAGATTTTCAAATAGTGTTAAAACATAAGTTTTTATCAACTACTTTAGAAGAATAAGTGAGCGTTTAAAAAAATTGCTGTATAGAGTGTATTAGAAATGTTTATAGTGTTGTGGGGGAAGGGATCCAAATACATTTATCCAAGAAAAGTATTAAAAAAAATTTTTAAAAAAGGTGTATGTCAGTTAATTCAGACAATGACTGTGACACTACTGTGGTTTTGTGTTTAAATACAAGCATGGGTCTCTTTTAATATTTATGCTTCTCTCTCTTTCTCTCTCTCTCTCTCTTTCTCTCTCTTTCTCTCTCTCTCTCTCTCTCTCTCTCTCTCTCTCTCTCTCTCCTTTCTATTTCTCTTCTTATTCGCGTTCCCTTTGAGAGATTGAAACGGCTGCTCTCTGCAGTGGATGCTAGGTAAGCATTCTGCCACTAAGCAATGCCCCAAGCTTATTAATTTCTATTATTTACTCTAACTGTAAATTGCACTTCATAACCAAGTTGTGTGCCTCTTCCCTTCATTCCCTGGAGAGCTCCCAAATGAATGGCATTTCAGGTTGTACAGAACATACACATTCATGCCAGCATTCACCACGTGAATGACGCCCTTGTGTTCTTCAGCTGTTGGTGGGTTAGGCAGTCCCATCCCTTCAAATTATCCCAGCTCTCTCTCTGGTTGCCTTTGACCTATGCCACAAGTCAGACATCCTTCTTTTATAATCCACTACCCATCTTCTTTCTTCCTATTTCTTGTTTGCAAAGTCCCATTCTGTGACATAATTGAATTAATGAAATTGGCACAGACACCTCTTTATTGTAGGAGCTCTGCCCAAGTTTCTAGGTTATTTCTCTTCTAGTCAAATGGAAAAGTACTCAAAGCCAGATTGTCCATATCTCTGGCACATCCAGGAGGACCCCAATATTTCCCACAAGCTGCCATTCTTTGATGAGTGCTCCCTTCTGTGTCCATTCTTGTCTGTATTCATATGCGGCAATTGAAGGCAACAATGAGATACTTCAAAATGAAGTGTGTGCTAAGCACACAGGGGTTTGTCTGAGGCTCTCCATGCTTTTTGAGTAAAGGAGAATCCTCAGACTGAAATTCTATACAGAGAAAAAGAAAAATAAGCTCATTTTGCTCTTTCTACTTTCATACTAAAATTTGGGAAATCAGAAAATACAATTAAGTGAAAAGGGAAGGTATTTCTTTTGGTAGGCCATCTTATTTAAAACCACCATCTTCTGTGTGAGGCCCAGTAACTAAGCATTCAGACTTAATTCACTGCTCATGAAAAATGAAAAACACCGAGACATATTTTTTTCTATAAGTGTTAAGAAAGAAAAAAAAAAAACTCAAGCCATATAAAGAAGGATTAATTTGCCCGTAATGAAACTGACACAGAAGAAAAATTTAAAATCAATCTCATGCTTAAAAGCAGAACAACACTGCTGGTGCCTCCATATTTTCTCACTCTTCCCACTGCTAGCTTGTTACCACTGAACACATCTTATGCATATTACCCACAAATCTCTCCTCTATTTAAATTAGAAAAGAAACATC
>OU015745.1:94975751-94986869 GCA_907169655.1 Acomys percivali | reverse complement strand
ACACACACACACACACACACACACACACACACACACACACACACACACATACACACACCAACCAAATCAATGTTAAAAGTTAAAATAAAAAGCAGATGCTCATTTTTGGGCCTGGAGGAAGAACAATAAGAATCAATAGGAAAAAATACAATGAGAAGTTTGTTTTTTGAGAAAGTAAGACATTATCTATCAGAAGCAGTTTACAGGAAATGAGGAGAGAAGGAAGACATTTCGAAGAGAAGTGGGGAGAGGACAGCAGACGCTACTCAAATTGTAAAGGTGAGATGCCACTGTGCACATTATAGGAATTGGTTTTTTTTGTAAATTAGAAATATCTGTGTCAAATATTTTAGACATGCACTGGAAACATTACATTTTCTTAACAATATAATGCAGGCAAACTGATTACATAAAAAGCCTATGTTTATAGCCACTTAACAACACACTATCTGGTAGGGAAAGAAAGCAGAAGGCCAGCACAGATGGTAGAAGAGTTCTGTATACCTCGATGTACTATATGACCCCCGCATTTATAAAAGTAGGATACGTGTCCCGGTCGGGCTTATGAGACTAGTGCAATCTCAGAGTTGCCTCCTAACCTTGGTCTGTGCTTCTTTCACCTCTCCACACTTATGCTCCTTGTGCGTATACTGACAGGCGAATCCGATTGCGTCAGTCCTTTACACTGACCCTGAAAAGCCTGCTTCAGCCCCTGTAAAAACATCAACACTTTTCATATCCCGCCCCTTCGCCCATCCCCTCTGCCACTTCTTCATTCCTCACACCCCACTGTGCCATCGCTGTGTCACTTTGACTAGAAATGCTGGTGTGTCCATGGCTTCCAGTCTTGCCTTCGAAAAGCAAGATTCAGTTGTCTCTTTCCTCTGGATCCTCACTAAATTTTTGCCTGACACCTTTATAGTATGTATTGCGCATCTCCAAATTTTGACTATTATGGTCCTTTTTCTTTCTTGTGGTAATAGAAACTCCTTAGGGAATCTGTCTGTGGCTGTGCAGCTTCTCGCACCCTCTTTCTGGATATATGGTTGTCATACTGTACTTTAAGGCATATCATGGACAAAATGCCTTTAAAAAATATCTTGACTGATAAGCTCATTATCAACTGGCATCCTGTCTCTGTTAGAAAATAATTTCTAGGTCATATAGAACAGTCAAAATTATACCTATGGAATACGGACCATTTCCAGGTTTGGTTTCATCTGTATTAATTACTGAAAGTTTCTCACATTTGCCATATTGCTGACAATAAGAGCACCGCATGTCCACCGCGGGTGCTTTGAAAGACAAGAGCTTACAGCTGAGCTAATAGGAAATGTCGATGATACTGAAAGTGTTCCTTCAGTATACACACACACACACACACACACACACACACACACACACACACACACACACACAGCATCCTGAAAATAAATCAATGTTTTCCCTTCTTCTCTGCAGAGATTCATTTCACAACACAGTCCTGTCATTATGAGCCCCCCCCCAATATACCTGTTTCCTTTTTCATCTGTGAACAACATAACACTGATTTCAATTAAATTTCAAAAGGGATCCCCCAGAGTCCTCCCTAGAATTTTTAATATTTGGGCTTTAATATAAATTGATCCTTTGCTATTGAATCAGTAACATAAAACCATGAAGAGGCTTTGAGCCTTATTAAAGTCACTGGCTGCTTAGCTGAACAGGGCGCACTTGGGGACATATAGTGTAGAAAACACAGACTTGAATTAGAAAAGTCATTTATTTACAATAGAAGGGAGACCCAGCATGTGACCCTGGCAGAACATACCACTGTGTTTCTCTTCCTCACCTGCCTCAACCTCTGATAGTCTCATAAAAGAGAACATCTCCTGCCAGGCTGATCCTCAGGGGCATCTCCCATTCCAGAATGTCAGGGACACAAGAGCTGGAAGGCACTTTTTTGGCAGTGAGAAATTATTGGGTATTCTTGTTTTTGCAAGATGCCCGGGCGATGGGCCGGATGAGGGCTGTTGGCAGTACAATGCCAAGGTCACAAAGCTAGGGCAGAACTGCAAATAGCAAACAGGACTTTTGGCATTCAGTCTGTTCATCTGACCAGTGGACCCTGGAAACAGGTGCTGGAACCTTATGGAAAGCAATTAGAGCTCCCGTCCAGACTACAGGCTTTTGCCAATGTCAAAAAGAAGAAAGAAGAGATGAGGTTACTTGCCTGAGGAATTTCCCACTGTGGTTCTCTCCTTCCGTATTATGCCAGGAATGCATTCTGTGATGGAGTTCTGCCACCTGTAACATGTGTCACTTTGTCTTTGGGAAAACCAGAGGTAACTAAGTGAAGCTGCTTTTATTTATGCCATTTCATCTATACAAAAACAGCATTTATTAAGCATGGTCTGAGGTTACACTTGATTTCCCCTCAGTCTTATTTTATTGTTTTTTGCATATGGGTCTCGGGGAAGATGATACTACCCTGGAGGGCAAATGTCTTAAATGAAACAGATCTTGCTCCAGTGTCAGGCATTGCTAAGAGAACAATCTTATTATTAGTTGGTAGCATAGCTATTTCAACACCTAGCTTTCTGTAGGCTAGACTTCAAAGAGCAGGTAGTTCCCCACTCTAATCCAAGGGGAGAGGCGGCACGGAAGGGCATGCAGAACGTGAGCTTTGGAATCCAGTGTCTTACTCCTGTTAGCTGTATATCCAGAAGCATGCTCCTTCCACCATCAAAGCTTTAATTTAGTTCTCTGTAGAGTAGAGCTTATAGCTTTGTTTGCTGAAGGCTTTAAATAAATTACTATGTCTAAAGAATCTGGCACAGTTTTTGGCACTCAGCAGGTGTCCACTGTATGTTCAGTCCTATTTCATATGCTGTAGATATGTTTCCTGTGAGAACTCCAAGATGAGACGCTGTCCAATAAACAAGAATTACAAATTAAACCAAACTAGGGGCAGCTAATTATGTCTTTGCTGGTCTGGTTTCAGAGAATGAACAATGTAACTTTGGGGGAATATTTGGATTCTTGGTGAAGTTCTACAAAGAAAATCTAGTTAAGATGCTTAAAAAAAAAAAAAAGACAATCTTACTCATTTCCTGTTAGCAACCCAGCAATAGAATTTGAATATGAAAAATAATCTTTACTCCCTTTGAAGGTACACAAAGCAGTTGCCTTGTCATCTTAACATTATGCAGATAGGAAACGCTACCACACTAATTCTGTTTCCTTCTTAGCCAGCCTCAAGGCTTGTCAATGGATGCCAGCCTGTCACCCCACCCACTTCAAACAAGTTCTTTTCTAGTATCTGATATTTTCTCTTAATATTCTTCTCTGCCTCTTCTTACCTACTGCTTAGGGCTGAGTGCTTCTCCCTTCCTGAAACTCGTATCTTAAAATCTAATCTGATGGTGTAATAGTAAGAGATGGGGCCTTGAGGAAGTGATAAGCCCACATGTATGCCATTAGTGGTTTAATAAAAGAGGCCCAAGGGAGCAGGGAGCACACTTGTCTCTTTCCACCCTGTAAGGATGTAACAAGAAGACAGTCTACGAAGCAGAGAGTGAGTTTCTGCTGGCAACTCGGTCTTAGAATTCCCCTACTGTATGAAATAAATTTAGTTTGTTTATAAATTGTTCTGTCTAAGATATTTTGTTATATGAGCTGGAAAAGCCCTAAATAGCCATTTTCTGATGTTTCACTCTTTCTCAGTATTACTGCAGGCTACTTCCCCCGGTAAGGCCTGTCTGAGTTCACAAGAAAGAAATTCATGCTGGAACACAACAATGTAAGTAAAAAGTAGACCCCAACCAAGCAAGAACTGGCCTGTAAGTAGACTGTAAATGCAACAGTAAAAGTTTTCAAGTGAAGTGGAATGTCATCAAAGCAACATCATAGATTTGTGGAATCAGCTTTCTGAAGGAAAAAAAAAAGGCATAAATATAAGCTAAAGCTGATAAGATGTGAGTTTATTTTGGGGCCTCTCAAGACTTCTTCTTCTGGGGATCATTTGGAAACTAGACAGCTTCCAAATAGAATGCCCTCCTATTGCAGATAGCTAGACTGATAATGCTGAAAGTGTGGTAATAGTCTGCATTTAAGTCACAAGGAGATTTGTGCCTGCCATAGGAAATTACGGCCTTTAACCAAAAGATGAGACAATAAGAAGAAAGCTTTTAAACATATTTTGTTAGGTAAAATATTAAGTAATATCCAAAAGTTACCTCCTAGCTGATAGATTTTAGTTCATACTGTATATCACACACTAATGTAATAAAGAAAGCTTACTCATCTGTAAATAGATTTGCCCTCATTGTCTTGCCAATGGGATAGAGCTAGGATGTCTATGTACCTGCTAGGCTCAGGACCAAACATTGCCGATGGAGAGGTTTGCAAAAGCTGAAACACAACTTATCCTGGTATTTCACAAACTATTAAGCAGACTCCTGTTCAGTTACCCCTAAAACCCCGATTCTGAAGTTACTTAGAGCCTAACCTCTTCCCTATGATTTTTCAGATATGCAGCCTCTGATATTTATATAGAACATGTTTCTGCTGTGATCAGAGCACAAAAGAAGAACGTGGGAGGAAAAGCACAAGAGGTAGCACTATTATTCTGGTTGCTCTTAATATTGTATCTGTTAGTGTAAAGAAGAACTATTTTTGAATCATCCTAGATACCAAATTTGCAGGAAATAAGTATCTGTGTCAAGGCCTTTATTGCTTTTTTTCTATAGCTTCCATCTCTACCATAGCTTCATCTTTAACCTACACAATGAAGGATGTTGCCCCGGGCACTGTATCCCTCCTGCCCTCAGTCAAGAGTGGCATACAATGTTCTAGTTCATTCTTTTGGACTCCAAACCTACGCATTCTTGATGGCTGCCTTGCCATTTATGATCTCTTTAATGCATTTAAATGATATAAATTCTGTCCCTTTTTTCCCCTAAGCCTCAACCTGGACTCTAATTCCAAACATAATTATATTTCTACATTGTTTTTATGTATTGGCTCCCTTGCTCAAACTGCCTGCTGAAGTTCATTATCTGACCAGAAACGGGGAGTAGCCTCATTAAAGGAAACCTCAGCCCCGTTCCTGCCTACCTTTTATCATCTTCGAGCCATCTTACTGGTCCATATTTCTGACACCAGATGCGGTATGAGCACTTTTGTTCTAGCACTCTGATGTGTGTCAGCTGCTTGCCCAGCCACCGCATGTACACTAGTGCCCATCTCGGCTTCTCTGGGTCTGCACACTCTCACAAGTGGTCCTTCCATGTCTGTCCCTTTCCTGAGAGATGGGTAAGAGGAAGAGTCACTTGGAAGACCTGCAGGTGAATGTCAAGTGGCTGGGCATATCCACGTCTTCCCTGGGTGTATGTACTAGCTATCACATTAGCACTTGTCTGCTCTTCAGCAGTGATGTACACTTACTATTCTCTCTCTGCTCATTACACATTTTGATTTGGTCATCCATCTCTCTAGGTATTGGTTTAGTCTGGTGGCATCTAGTTCCCTAAGTCTTTTCAAATAATGCATCACAAAATAGGCAGTGTTCTTCAGTAGTTTGAAATTTCTCCCTATTTGAGTTTTAAGGGCTGGCGACACAGGTGAAAGTTTACAGTACTCTGTACAGTTCTAAATACCATCTAAAAACCATTATTGAGGAAAGTAGTAAGTAAAACAACATAAGCTAGGCAGAGGCTGTACTTTACTTGCAAGACATTGCGCTAGTTTGAGCCCCTCTCCTCCTCCTTCTTCGTCTTTTTTTTTTTTTTTAACAAAGCTTGCAGTGTCCACGTTTTATTCTTCCCCAAAATGAACATAAATGTATTTGTCTTGTTTGCCTATGTGCCGATGTTACTGAATTTTGTGTGTGTGGCTTTTATGGCTCATCTAAATACATAATAAATTTAATATTTGTCTTATTAAAAACAATCTTGTCCTGATCACAGGATTTTTTTCTTAATTGATCTTTACAATAACTCAATAAGGAGGTAGGAAACATTTCTAAAACTCTCCATTTATAGTAGTGGAAATCGAGTATTAGAGAAGTAAAGTAAAATGCCTAAATTTCTCTAGATAGGAAGAAGTAAAATGCAAGAATCTTACTGAATTCTTTCTCTTTTTTTTTTACTTCTAAAAATCCCTCAAGCCTTCTTATTCCAGTCCACTTGGGGGACGGTTATGTGCAGGCTTATTGTTAGGGATGTGCAATACAGTTTGCACAGTTTTTGGCAAATGTAAATTTTAAAAAATGTTTCACATTTTCTGAAAACTACAAGATTTGCATTACCCCCCATTTCAGTGTGTTTAATACAGTGTCTCAGTCTACTCTGTGCCCATTTGAATTTATAAATATTTTTAAACTTTTAGATATTTAAAACACAGATTCGTTTGTAGTTGTTATAAGCAATACAGAAACCTCTCCATGCCATCTAAATAGTTTCCCCAAATGATAGCATCTTGTAAATCTCTAGTGCTAAAGCAAGGCCAGGGCCATGACACAAATCGGGTCAAGATGCAGCATTTTCCTGAGATGGGATCCTGGGTCTTATTCTCCTATACCAACCAGATAAAGCCACATCTCTTCCTTTACCCTGGAGACCACGAAGCTGATCTTCAAGAGTTTTTTCCTTTTCAAAAGCAATTTCCCATGTGTGTAGTTTTGGAGGTGTGTAAGCTGTTTGGGGGTCTTGCTACCTTCCCTAACCTTACCTCCAGCTCCTGTGCGAAAGTGATCCCCTTTACCTCAGATGCCTGAAGAAGTTGGGACTGCAAACATCCCTAGTAGTCCCCAGCCTTAACCTGATCTTCATTTCCCTAATTGTCCTTTGAAGAATGTTTTATAAATAGAATTGCACAACATGGAAATTTCAATGTTGGCTGCCTCTTTTTTTTTTTTTTTTTCATTTAATGCATGTCATAAGAATCATCCAATTTGGGTCTGGAGAGATGGCTCAGAGGTTAAGAGCACTGGCTGCTCTTCCAGAGGTCCTCAGTTCAATTCCCAGCAACCACATGATGGCTCATAACCATCTATACTGCGATCTGGTGCCTTCTTCTGACATGCAAGTGAAACACTGTATACATAATAAATAATAAAAAAATAAAATAATCATCCAATTTACCACATATATCAGTTCTTATTAATGAGTGGATTTCTGCTGAATGGGTGCATCACTGTGTATTCATTCATTGAAGGATTGTTGGGTTATTTCTGCTCTTCATAAATTAAAAATAAAGCTTCACAAACCCTTGCATGTAGGTTTTTCAGTGAGTACAACTTTCATTTTTCTAAAATAAATGCCTAAGAATACAATTTCCAGAGCACACAATTATTTCTTGACAAACTACATCATTTTGCATTCCCTTACGTAATGCACCAATGACATAGTTTCACCACATATACGTCATTGTTTGGAATTGTATCATTTTCTTGAGTTTAGCCATTTTGATGAATGCACTGGTTTCTACTGTTACTTTAATCTACATTTCTTAAATCACTAGTGATGCTAAACACTTTCATATTTACTTCTTTATTTCAACAAAATCTGATTCTCCTTGTCATTTAAATGCTTATGCTAGTTTTTCTAGTTTTCAAGCTGGATTCTACAATTGTAGTTTACTACTGAATATAGAATCCTCTGTATAGCTTTATATATTTTAGAGATTGATTCTAATTCAGTTTCTCTCTTCTCTCTGTTTCTGTTTTATTAGATCCTTTGCAAGACAGAAGTTTGTTTGTTGTTTGTTTGTTTTAATTTTGATGAACCTTCCTTTATTGATTTGTATGGATAATGCTTTTGGAATCAGCTCTAAAAACACTATGCCTGACCTTATGTCATGAAGACAGTTGTTTTAAACCCGTTTATAGCTTTTCTTTTTACCTCTAATTTTGTGATCTTTTTTCAGTTACTTTTCATATAAAGTGTCAGACCTACATTGATGTACCTCTTCTTATTATTACCTATGCATTTGGAACTGCTATTAAACTCTTTAACATCAGCCCAACTGGGCCGGGCAGGGACTTGCTACTTGTGAACAGTCCTAGATTCCCAGATGCACTACACTGATGCTGGTGAATGTTCTAATGGCCAGAGGCTTTGACAAGCTCAGTTTTCCACATAGTCGAATCTCACTTCACCTTAGCAGTGGAATGTTGATGCCACCACCCAGCAGCCATGAGTGTAGAAGTCTAGGTTTAATACAGCCCCTTTCGGCACAGGTGAGCTGGTAGCCAGCTTACTTTGTGACTTTTTCCTGTGGCATAGTGGTTACTATCTAATCACCCCACTCTTGCTACACTGCTTCCCCTTCTTCTAGCTGTAGAGAACAGGCTTTCCACAAGGCTTTCTACAGTCTGCCATCCATTGGCTTTCTGAAATTGCAGTCTTCCTCAGCTCCAAGTCTTAGATTCACAACAGAACCATACAAGACACAGGTAACTCAGACTGTCCACTACATTGCATACTTCCTACAGAGTCT
The DNA here is from genome assembly GCA_907169655.1 of Acomys percivali. Lineage (NCBI taxonomy): Eukaryota > Metazoa > Chordata > Mammalia > Rodentia > Muridae > Acomys > Acomys percivali. Next base: position 94,978,388 of record OU015745.1, on the reverse strand, counting down.
GTTCTTTTCTCCAACCAATACAGATTTGTTTTCTTTTCTTTGTTATGTTGGTATGTCACATGCAGAGTTTACAATTGCATTTCTCTGGAATAATAGACACAGAGATACCTACTCTAGCTTAGACACACTGGTTTCATTCAATTTTGTTTTTTAAGTAAAAGTTGATGGTCTTGAAAATATATCATTTTTATTCAGGTAAACAAGCAATATTATTTGAATATGCTCTACAGAGCCCACTGCACAGGCTATAAGGAGGACACCTGCTGTAGAATATTCATGTTGATGATTTAAAAAAAAAAAAAAAGAGGAAAGAAAACAAGCAACCCCCGGGTTTATGATTTGTGTAGTCTGCCCCCTAGTGGGGAGAATATATGCTCTTTTTTAATATCCCTATTGATTTCACTGTCTTAGCAACTAGGATTCTGTTACTTTTCTCTGTGCCACTGAGTTGGCTGTTTTGAGGCCTCTCGCTTCCAGGGCTTGGTGACTGCACCACATCCCTTCTGACCCGCAGGCTTCTGCTCTGTCACACTACTGTAGTTACCGAATGGTCCCAGGGGAGAGCCTTGTGCTGAGTGCTTCGCTGCAGCCAGGGTACTCAGGGCCCTCAGCATCCCCAGGGCAAGGACTGGGAGAGAGCTGAAGGGCATGCAGGTGTTTCAGGTTTGAAAATGCCTCCTTTTAACAAAGCTCTTTTGAAGCTTGGTATGAGTACTGTATTCAGAAAAGAAAACTAACCAGCTCACAATCTCTCCTTTCAATTGATGAACAATCTCTTTTCGGCATGAAAATAAAAACAGAGTAATACATAATTTATGTGGACTCTGACACAAAATGCCTGCTTCTCAGAGAGGCTTTTGACAAGACAGGGGCGGTGTAGTACAAGTCACAGGCTGAGATTTGTTTCATGTCGCATTAAGGCACAACCATGTTTAGAACGCTGTCCAGACTTCGAGAAGAGAATGTCCATGAGAGATAAATTTCATAAATCCAGAATCATAATTAAACACCCATGCACCAAAGAGAAGACATAGCGAGAGACCAGAGGTAGTTCACCCCAGGAAGTATCTAAGACAAACAGGCCACTTCCAGTCACCAGTGGCTTACACCCCCCCTTGTGTGTGTGTGTGTGTGTGTGTGTGTGTGTGTGTGTGTGTGTGTGTATGTGTATGTACACAGAAGACAATTTTGTGTGTCATTCCTTGGGATTTCTCCCTCAGCATCTCTGTGGGGTCTATAGTTGCCACCAAGCTTCTAAAGTGGTCTCTGGAGACTGAACGCTGAACTCTCAAACCGTAGGACAAATGGCTGAGGTGCCTATTTAGCATAACGAAGCAGGTTCTTCAGGTTCTCCCAGCATCCCTGAGTCCCTACTTGTTACAGTGTACCCACTACCCTGAATTCTGCCTTTCAAAGGCTGGTTGCCCTTCACCCAGCTGCTCTTCCGATTTGGGCTATCTGGCCTTTTAGTCTATTCTTTACCCTCCTGGCATCTTGGTGTGGCTCTCTCTTCTTGCCTCCCTTCTCCTCACATGGCCAAGCTCATTCTGGTCACGTTCACTCCGGATTCTCCCAGATGTTCCTGCCTCTGGCTGTGCTCTCCCTCTCATCTACAATAAACCTCCTCCACCATACCCCGAAGCAATCATGTTCTTTCTTTTTTATTCCCCCCTTTTTAAACTCATGTACCACTGTTTTACTAAGTGTTATAATATGGTATTTTGTTTTTAATAGAACCTGAATTTAGAGGTCCAGAAAGAAAGCTTCTTTTCTCCTCCCAATGTTTTTCAAGACAGGTTTTTATCTTTGTAGCCTTGGCTGTCCTAGACTCTCTTTGTAGACCAGGCTGGCCTCAAACTCACAGCGATCTGCCTGCCTCTGCTTCCCTGAGTGCTGGGATGAAAGGCGTGCGCCACCACACCTGGCTCCTTCCCATTCTTATTGGACTTCTTTCTTTAACTTTAAGGGCTAGAAGCACTAAGAAGATGCACACTTTTCCCACAGGCAGGCAGAAGTGCTCTTTGCTACCCACAGATGACAAAACTAACCAGGAGGATGTGCCCAGGAGGATCAGAAACCACATATTCAGGCACATGAACTTCTGAGAATTCTCCACTCTTGTGATCCTCTTGTAATTCTTCTGCACTGTTGGGAAGATGGGATTGGAAATATGCTTTATAACCGAAAGGACTGTGTCTTGAGTTGAACTCCAAAGATGGTAAGAGAATAACCACCTTGAAAGGGGCAGGGAAGGGTAAGGAAAGAGGGTGGGGACTATTTGCCTCTTTTATTTACCTGGAGAGCAGAAGGCCATGGGAGGCTGGGGCCTGCTGTGGTATAGAAATGGACTGAAAGAGGTGTCTTTCCACCCTTTCCGCGCAGGCTGAGGCTGATGTGACACCTGGGACTACTACTCTTCCGCTCTCTTTGGTCTTATGTAACTGAGACTCAACAACCCCAGTGAAGTTTGACATTCCTAACTTGGCTAAGACAACTGCCTTGCTATCAAATATGCCCAACTCAGCTCTCTTATATTGGGCAATGTCTTGTTGATGACTGAAGTGATAAATTTAGAAGTGGAGAAATGAGATGGGGTTTCTATAGTGTCTGTCTGCTGAGTTATAAAAGGCTTTTTTT
>OU015745.1:94961012-94973522 GCA_907169655.1 Acomys percivali | reverse complement strand
TTCTTTCTTTCTTTCTTTCTTTCTTTCTTTCTTTCTTTCTTTCTTTCCCACTTTAGATGATTGTTTATTACTTGCCTTTGTTCCTACTCTGTTGCTGCCTTCTGAAATAAAATCTCTCAATGCAGAGATTACAGAATCTCTGAAGCAATTGGACCCATCTCTCAGTCATTTCTTTCTTGTTTATCTTGTTCCCAGAAGTGGTTCCCAAGTGTTGTTATTACCACCTCATCTTTTCTTCCTGAAACTGCTAAAACATTTCCCTTTATATCTTTCTGTTCTGCGGGGGGTAGGGGGGTGGGGGGTGGGGGCGCAACCTATATATCTCCTTGTTTTGTAGCATTTTTAAAGGTCACTATATTTTATGTATTTTCTTCCATGTTTATTCCATTGTTCTCTTCTACAGTTTTGGTTTTATGTAACTTGTCCCAGAAGTCAGTAAATTGAGGGCTTGGTCTTCAGCCTGTGACACTATTAGCAGGTGGTTAAATCTTTAGGAGATGGGATTCATGGAAGGAAATTGTGTCATTAGGGATATGATCTTAAGGAAGATATTGGGACTTTGGTCCTTTCTCTTCTTTCTCTGTTTTCCTGATAAGTCACATTAGCAGCACTGTGGCTGCACACTCTCACCATGATAGATCATACCACCACAGGCCCAAAGCAATGGGACGAGGGGCCATGGATTGAGGCAATGAGCCAAAATAAGCCTTTCCTTTCTATAAGCCTATTATTTTGGGTATTTTCACAACAATGGAAAGCTGATGAACATATTCCTCATTGCATCATTCTTCCACATTAATGAATACTTTTTTTCAAGTTCATCAAAACGACTAAATATATGAATGCTCACTTTGGAGAAAAATAGCACTCCCGGGAGAAAGAGAGATTAATTTGTTGACTCAGATACTTAAAATGGAACAAAATTTTATTCATTTTTCCTACTTTCACAATTTGCCTAGGAAATTATAAAACACTGTTTACTTTATTAAATACAGTACATTAACCTGGTAAATATGCTAATGAATGAAAACCTGCTGCTTCAGCAACTTCCTTGAATATAAAAATTACCTCTGTTCATCAAATAGATTTTAATTATATATTATTATTTCTTAAAAGTGCTCCTGTTCCAAATGGAAGCAATCTACAGAATTTGAACAGTCACCTGTGTGAATCATGGAGCAACACCTGGGGCTGATGCTGTAGCTGTGGGCAGGGGCAGGCTCACCTTCACATTTCTATCTGTTGTCCTCTTTAGCTCACTGACTTTTTAGGTCAGTGGTCACTGACTCTTAGCAGTGGACAAAGAAATTTTATTACTGGGATGCCTCTGAGACCCCAGGTCTAGGGGTAGAGTCTTAATTAGGGAGATTACCAGGATAAGATCTGTTATTCCCAGTAATTCAAAGGTTGCAGATTATTCTTCTTGGCCATGGCAGGAAACAGCCAAGTGTAATCAAGTGCTCAAGGATTTTGCCCATAGCTGAGAAATAAATGATGTTATCTGGCCTGATATTAAAGGTTTCCAGTAAAAAACAAATCCAGATTCAATCATTCAAGCAAGACTATAAAATCATGATAACTTCTTAGATGAACCTGTTTACAATTTGGAGTGGAAGGGGTTTTTTATGTTATGTCTGGCAGAGTGAGACTCCTGCCTGCTACACTTTCCATTGGCACATGAGTGATGGGAGGTGCAGGGACCAGCCCCACAGCCAATTATTCTGACTGTGGCTTTGGCAGAGGGATGATGAACTGCTGTTCCCAGTGACTGCTTTGCTCAAAGTAAATCCCCGTGTAGCTTCATGTTTAACCTAGGTACAAGATGCTTAAAGACACAGTTTTGTCTTTACTTTTGTTGTAGTCGTAGCTCAAACACCATGATCTTAAATACCCCTACAAGATCATGAGATAAGTTGAGCTGGCCAGCGTGGGTCACAGTTCCTGATGGAGTCATTTCTGTGTGCCCTGCTCTTTACAACACACTGAATCATTTAATCACAAACAGTCCAGTGAGGTAGAGGCTAACTGACTGTCTGATGCTAGACAACTGACAGAAAAATCTAGTGGACTCACACCTCCAGTCTTACCACTATCTGCCGTGTCTGTGGAGATTCAGGGAGGGGTGAATAACCCCGCTGTAGAAGAGGTGCTGCTGTCCCACTTCCTGCAGCATAGAACACGCCAGACTTGAAGAAGTCTCCCCCTCCCTTTGTCCTACTGGATGGTGGCTTGTCAATAGGACTTTCTAAATTTAGCTTCCCGAGTTTAGAAATTAAATGCCAACCCAATCCACTTGGTGTCTATGCACCTGGGCTTGTTTAGCCCCAAGGGAAAAGTTGCAGGTGACCTTTCTTTCTTGCACTTGCTAGATTTATAAGAGCACAGTCTATGGTTTAGGCCTCCCAACCATGCCAGCCGAGAGATAAAGGAAGATGTCACTGCCTCACAATAGGCCCGGAGTGCTGGGACGAATGCTAAAAACCCCACTGTGATTCTATAGGGCTAGTGGAGCTTGTGTGCGCAAGTAAGAGTGTCTGTGAGTGGGTCTGTGAATGGGAGTGCACAGGGTGTGGGAGGCAAACCATTAGCACTGGATTTTCTTTGTATTTGTTCTCATATCTGGATTGTTCTGCTTCTCCTATCGCTTCTTTTCTATAGAAACGTTGTTTTGCAAAAGGGCTGGTTCTGATATGGGAAGAAGTTGGTATAGTCTTTGGGAGAAGTAAAATAGGGTTTAAAATTTGAGTGTAATATAATCATCTATTTCTAAAAGGGAATGTCTTTAATGCATCTTATCTATCTATCTCTATCTATCTATCTATCTATCTATCTATCTATCTATCTATCCATCTATCTATTTATCTCTATCATCTATCTATCGAATCTATCTCTATCATAGTATTTATTTTTTTAAAAGAACCTTTATACTATTTTCCACATTGCACAAACAGTTTGTTTATTCACCAATAACCCATGATTTTCAATTTATGCACATTTCCTAATTTTGTTTTCTGTTCATTTAACATATGAAGATCATCGTATTATCTTAAGGATCTGTGATATTGTACATATTTTCAAAACCCTGATAGCTGTTGGTTTCTCTTCCTTAGAGAAATGTCTGCTTAAGTCCCTTGACCACTATCTATCAAGTTATTTATATTTTGCTATTGAGTTAAATACTCTTAAATATGACAAGGCTAACTTTGTGATCAAACATGTGACCTATTCTGAATAATGTTACGTGTGCATCGCAGGAGAACATGTGGTACTCTGCAATTGGTGGTTGGAAAGTCCTGTATTTAAAATATAGTACCCTTCAAGGCATCTTTCTGCATCCTTTTTCCACAATGATGAGTAAGGTATAGGGGCACATTCACTATTATGTTGTTTTAGATCTCCCCCTTTAGTTGTGTTTCAATGCTTGGTACATGAGTATTTATAACTGCTACATGCTGCATTTACAGGACCCTTTCTTCATTACATGGTATCCTTTATAATTATTGTTTTAAGATATGTTTATGTGGACTATCTCCTTGAATCCTGTTTTCATAAACATATATCTAGGAGAATCTCTTGCAGGTAGCACATACTTGGGATCTACTACAATTTGTGCTCATCTGAGCATGCATACATAGAGTGAGTTTTATCCAGTAACTTTTAAAGAAATCATTGACATTAAAAGACACACACACACACACATGTACATATATATATATAAGGCATATATAAACATATATGCATATATATATAATACATATACGTATATATAGTTGTTGTTGTTTTTGGTTTTTCAATACAGGGTTTCTATGTGTGTAGGCTTGGTTGTCCTGGACTCACTTTGTAGACCAGACTGGCTATAAACTCACAGAGATCTGCCTGCCTCTGCCTCCTGAGTGCTGGGATTATAGGCATGCGCCACCATGCTTAGCAAGACCAATACTTTTTAACTGTTTTGTCCTGTAACTTTATTGTCCCTCCTTTTCTGTCTCTTGTATTTTTGTCCATTTATAGTACATCATGTTTTTTTCTCATTTTATTTTCATAGTTTCTAGAATTGTTTTCTTTGTAGCTACTATGGAGCTTACATAAACTATGTGAAAATTATAACATCTATTTTATACTCATAACCATTTAATTTTGATTACTTATGAAATCCTATATGCTTTTTTCTTCCACACACTTTGTTATTAATATCACAGCTTATCTTATCTTGTGTATCAATTAACATATTTTTAATTATTTTTTGAATCTTTTTCTTTTAATTTCCATCCTTTGAAAAAATGTGATTTATGAATCAAGATTATTTTGTATTTACCATATTTGTTCTTTAACTCGTGAGATTATATGCTCTTGTTTATATTTAGTTGTTGATTTTAACTTGAATGGTTCTGTTTAGCATCTTTTATAGGAAGACAGTGATAAGTTCCATTGGTGTAAGTTAATATGGGCAGAGAATTATTTCTCTCTATTTTTTGAAGGGTAGCTGTGCTGGATATAATATCACATTTTCAGACTGTCTTTCTGCCTGGAATCGCTTTTTCTTCCTTTCCTACCCAATGGATGAACTTCTTAGAAGTCGAAATCATTTCTGAATGTCACTGTCATTGTTAGCAACCATAGAGGGGGAAAACCCTCTTTTAAAATAGTCATAGCCCCCTTTTCATTTTCACAACAGACTTCATAAAAAATACATTACACTGGTGTTCAGCCCTGTGTGACTCCAGACTTGTCCAGGAGAGTAATTCTATCCCATTCGGTCTGCTTCAATTCACAATGCCTGGGTTTGCTGATTATTTTGTCCAGCACCTAGCAAGGTGACCAGCTCAAACTGCTCCTTAAAGGTTTACATTTTAGCTTATGGCGAGCAGCACTGCCGCCTAGTCTAAAGATGAATTTATAGGAACTAGATCCAAGAAGGTATGCTAAAATTTTAGGTTGTTGTGTTTTCTTAATCTGGTCAGGTCTTGACTAGAATTTTTATCTGGAATGAGGTGGTAAGTTTCCTCCCTTTGTTATACCCATCTAGAGCCTTACTTTAATGACCTTGGACTCTTCCATGGCGTGCGCATGCGTGCGTGCGCGCGCGCGCTCGCACACACACACACACACACACACACACACACAGAGAGAGAGAGAGAGAGAGAGAGAGAGAGAGAGAGAGAGACTGTTTTCTATTTTTCTTATTCTCCTATATTCTTTTTACATGTGTCTTTGATTAAATTTGACAAGTGCTCCAGGGCATGTCTCCTATGCCTGTGGGAGTGCAGGAAGTACACAGCCTGTCAGGGAGAATGCTGCATTGGAAGAGACCTTACAGATTGCTAAGATTCTGCCTTCATCGTTACCAGGGTTACAGGTGTTTGGTCATTTGAGATAGATGAGACTTTTCCTTGTAGGTTTGTGTGGAAGGAAGTTTTGAGATAATCCCAATTTAGGCTGACAAGTAGGAAAAAAAAAATTATCCTGCAGAATGTTTTAAATAGATTTCTAAAAAATAGTTTCAATGAGGAAATGAAATGCTTTTTAAAAATGCAATAGAAAATATACTTAAATAGTAGGTAGGCAAATTGGTGTTAACTAGAAAGCATTTTATCTTAGTTTTAGTAATTAAGTTACTTACAAAATTATAGCATCCTCCTTCTATCTTAGTGGTACATTGTGCTTAGATCCAAACTAAAAAGAGCTAAATATCAGCAGACATTGTCCTGACCTTTTTCTTCACGTATCTTCATTTGGGACAACTCTGCCATCACTTTCCGTATCTATCCACCTTATAGCCTGCTAGTCTACACTCATACTAGAGGGAATCCCAAAGCCCCTAACCACATTATTCATAGTCAGCTCCCAACTCCTGCTCTGTGCTTCTTTTTCTAGTCCATTCTTTGGAAGGAGAGGCATGGTCTGGGTCTGTGTATTCATTAGTCCTGAGAACAAGCAAATGACAGTGATTTGTGAATGTGTGTCTAGTGTTTAGATACCTCGGTTGGGCTACCAAGTGTAGGAAGAGGAGAGTGGTTAACAAGAATGAAAGTTAAAATTCAGCTAGCAACACTACACTACATTCTGATACCATGCTTGGATGTATCTGATAATCCTAAATTAAAACTTGGCTTCTATGCCCTTCTGATGATTGATTTTGTAAGTGAGAAGACAGAATATTTTTAGCTTAATCTATAGCATATATATATATATATTTCCATTTTTACTTTTGTACAAAGACTCAACTTGTTAGAAAAGGGCTCAACTTGCCAGGGTAGGTAGTAAGTACTAATAAAAAGAATATGTTTGCCTCAATAAAAAATGAATATGTTTGCTTCAATAATTGCAACATGTGTAGCCATGAAAGTATTTGGAAATGATGGATCAGATTCATTCCAAGAAATTTTGGAGTGTAGCTAATGTGAACTAACCTCAAAACACACTGGAAATTCTTTTTAATTAAATGCTCAGTTACTGTTTCATTTATCTAAAATTTCCATTATGTTATAAGAGTAGAACTCCACTGATTTAGTGTTCAAGTTAATTGGGTCAATCAACATTTTTCTGAGTGATATTTTTTTATGAATGGGTAGAAGATATTGATGTGCTTGGTGCAGAAAAATAGAAAGGAGATTGCGCAAATCAAGAGAATGTGTTTTGTAAGATAAATCGCTTTTATTACATTATTCTATCTGAGGAGAACTTTAAGTCCAAAAGGCAAAGAAGACTGAATATAAGTGAACTTACATAATGCCTTTGCACAGATAATAGCAGAAAAGAATCATAATACATCTTAGAGTTCATTAGAAAGATGTAGTTATTGTAGGTCTCTTTGTTAATAATTATCATTCTGTTTTGCTTAGAGGAGGGGAGGGGAGAGAGAGAGAGAGAAAGAGAGAGAGAGAGAGAGAGAGAGAGAGAGAGGGAGAGAGAGAGAGAATGAAAGGTTGAGTCAGCAGAGAGAATCTTGAAGGGTCTGGGAGTGAAGAAATAATATGATCAAATATATTGTATAAAATGTTTAAATAAAATAAATTGATTAAAAATTGTAAGAAAGTGCTCTGAATTATCATGTGAGGTGCTTATGAGATCGTATAGAAAAGTGTCCAGAAATGAGAAGATCCTCATTGTTGTAAAGGGGAATTTTGTTGTACTGCTTTAGGGGACTTAAGGAGTGTACCGGTTGGAGTACATGAGGGTAAGAATGAATATGGTGGGCAAAGGTCTGACGTCACAGGACTGAGGGAATTCATTAGACTAAGTGCTACTCTCAAGCACCTGAAGGACCAAATGGGGTTGAACTCTGTCTTCTATCGGACATAAGGACAAAGATCAGAAGTCCAGTGGGAAATAGATTTGCACCAACATATGCTTACAGGAGGTTGTAGCACTGGAAGCATGCTTATAGCTTCACAAGGGCAGTGAAAGTGGTTCAAAGACAGAAAACAATCCCTTTACAAGTAGATAGCTACGCCAGTGGTTCACAAGCCTCAGTGGGTGAATATCTCCTGATGCTCTGAAGCAAGTACACCCCCTTAGCTCACATTACCCAGGAATGGGGAGACTTGAGGTCTTCTGAGGGGCTGATCCCAATCCTTAGAATGATCTTTAGGGATGCTGCCACAAATCAGGAGTTGAAAGTCCCGTGACTACTCTGAATACAAACCTCAGCCTACGCTGAAGGCATTTTAGTGTTTTGATCTTAAGGACCTTTGAATTCTCTACAACATGTCTTTCCAGACTTTGGAAAGTTTTTCTCCTTCACTTAACTCATATCTTAAATAGTACTATTTCCTGTCTTTTCTCCTTGTCTTGCTTCCTTTCTCTTTTCTCTTATCCCTTATCATAAATTCTGTGTGTGCACCTGTCTGTTGGTCTCTTGGGAACTATAAATAGCCTTCACAACAGAGGCTTCCTGTTATTTCCAACTACATATCCAACTTAGAATGAAGGCTGGGATCTCATGAATGATCAGCAGATGTTTGTTACATTAACGAACAGATAAATGTGTGAATGAAAGCTTGTTGGTTGTTTGAATGAAAGATTAGATAGTTCGTGCTCCCCCCCTCCCCACATTATGGGACTGCTACCCCAGCTCAGGCATGATCACAGGCTTGTTTGTTTGTTTTTGTTTTTTTAAAGGACGTTTTGGGAGAAATCACACAGCATATAGAGGATCGATTTCAAATGTTTTTTTTTCCCTAGCCAAAAAGATTAGATAGGGGATGGTAAGAAGAAAGTGAGTAGAGAGTTGGCATAAAAGACAGCAGAATTCAAAAGGAGCTAGAAAGCAGTGGAGTGAAACTGCCTGCTGAGAGCCAGCTAAGGCAGTTGATGTCTTGAAATATTCACCATGCTCTGAAATAACAGCTGTGCATTGGGGGCATCTGTGTGAGCGTTTGTGAGCTGCGACTTTCTATCTCTTCCACTTCCTACCTGCCTGCCCCCACAGGCCAGCCTGTCACTTGGCCATCCACTTCTACACAGCCCTATTTTTCTTCCACAAAGAGAATCAGACCCACCCCTACCTAACCATGGTTGTATATTATATTTTGTCTAGTAGAGAAAACTTGCATTTGTTCTTTTCAATTCCTTGGCTGCACCTGTCTCTACTACCCTTGCTCATCCTGCTTTAGACACATTGAGCTTGCTGGTCCTTTGTAGGCAACCTGGGCACATGTCTTTCTCAGGACTTTGCAGCGGCTCTAGGACTGCTGGGAAAATATTCTTTCCAATGGCCCTTTGCTTTTCTCCTGTTCTGCTTCGCTGCTTTTCTCAAATCTCACCCTTTCAGAGATTCTGACTTTGATGAAAGGAGAAAGCAAAGATAGAGTAAGGATAACAGAGGATAATAATGAACGTGAGAATAATGTATTCTATACATGTATAAGGTTGTCAAAAATAATAAATCAAATATACTAAAGCACAACAATCACGCTTTGTATAGACCCCAGAAACCACAGAGTTTGTTATGCTTTCCACTTTCCACGTGATTGTTACTAGATTAAATTCTTTTATATTGTGTTTATTGTATTAATTTATTGTTATATGTTTTTCTGAAACCACAATATTTGTTATGCCTTCCATTTTTACACATGGTTGTTACTAGATTATTCTCTTTCATATTGTGTTCATGTGTTAATTTATTGTTATCTGTTTTCCTGAAATGTTTCTTTCAGTTGAGTGTTTATGGGCACACTAAAGATTTGTTTTTGTTTGAAGTTGTATTCTCATGTCCAGAAAAGTACATCCTATTTATAATACATGCTTATCCAGTATTTATCACACAACATGAATGAACACAAATTAAAAAAAAAAAAAACAGAAAAAAAAAAAAAAAAAGATAAGAAGCCGGGCGTGGTGGCGCACGCCTTTAATCCCAGCACTCGGGAGGCAGAGGCAGGCGGATCGCTGTGAGTTTGAGGCCAGCCTGGTCTACAAAGTGGGTCCAGGATAGCCAAGGCTACACAGAGAAACCCTGTCTTGAAAAACAAAACAAAACAACAACAACAACAACAAAAAACAGGGAAAATTCACTTAATACTTTTGATTGCAGTAAACCATCTTGGGGTCCTTTTAACCTCTTTTGCTTTCACTTCCATCAACGTTTGCTTGTCTTATTGAACAATTAATTCAGTAAATGCTTAGGTAACACACAGGGCACAGAGAACATCTCATTTGAGCTTTTGAAGGTAGCATAAGCAACGTAAGACTTCCAAGTAGTTTATGATGGAGCTCTGAAAGGAAGACATTGATGAAATATCTTCTAGAAGATCGTGACTTCAAAAAAAAAAGCTTTTCCAGAACAAAATATATATGTGAGAAACTAAAAAGCCATGATTGCTTAGTAGAAATCATGGATTAGCAGAAAGATGGAGAGATGCCTCTGAAATGTTTAGAGATAGGATCTATTTAAATTATGGGGAAATGGGAAGAGCTTGGTGGGAAGTGTGGCCGAATCATGAAGACAGTAAGTGGCCAGGGAGGAGTTGTCAAGGAAAGACCCAAATAAAACTACAAAAAAAATTGACTGAAGAGTTTAGCCTACATTTGGTAGCCATGGGTCCTGTATTATAGGACAATGAAGAGAAATGGACAGAATGTGGGGTTCTGAAAGAATGTTTAGGCCACTTGAGGTGTTAATGGTAGAGAAGAAATAGGAACAAGGATTTACAGGGCAGAACACCAGTGTCATGAAAAAAAGGGTGGTAATGTATATTGTTTTTTGTATTCTATGTATTGTCTTATGGGTGCTTTTAGAGAATATTTCTTTTACTTATTTTTAATTTGTATTATTTTCACTTTAAAGTATTTATTGGTGTGTGAAACTATCTGAGTTTATTTGTACCATGTATAGAGCAAGTGTCTACAGAAGCTAGAAAAGGACATCTAATTCCCCAGAAATATATGTGTATATATGAGTACTTATATATATCTATATGTGTCTGTATACTATAAGAAGTTGAACATTGATAGTTTTAGTAGTTCTTAGATGTAATAATATTTTATGGGAGTTCTGGATGTTTCCTTTCCTTCTCTCACTGTCTGTGAATTCCCTGTGATGTATTTCAGTGTTGACTATAAACAGATAAAGCGGGTGTTAGAGCCTACCAAAAATATCTTCTTTTAGTGGAGCAAATAGAGAAATACATATAATCAATTAACTTAGGAATGAAGATTAGAAGCAGGAGAGAGTAGTCAAAAACAGAATAAAATTAAGCAGACAAACATAGATCTTTAAACTCAAAGAACCAGCACATGTATGTACTTCATGTACTTCAGGAGGCACATAGGGTCTATATATCCTGTGTGTTTGTGCGTATGTGTGTGTGCGCGCATGTGTGTGTGTATGTGTGTGTGTGTGTGTGTGTGTGTGTGTGTGTGTGTGTGTGCGTGTGTGTGGGTATGTTTAGGAAAAGCTAAAGAGGTCACACAGGATTGTACATTGTGACAGTGCCCCAATCCTCAATCCTCACATTGTTGGTGTTGAAACAAACTTTATAATCTGCATAAAGTAAGTGAAAAAACAAGAATTCTCTCATTTAGTTCCATGGTTTCTCTGATGAGCATAAACCTCTATATTTATCAAGCAAGCAGATAAAAATACACACAGAGCATGAGGCAAAGGAAAGGTTATATAAGGTCAGGACAGAGTCACGTATTTGTTTGCCTTGCAGAAGGCCACCAATTAATCATCTGTGTCACATTAGATCCGCATGTTTCACCTGGTAAATAGATTGTGAGACAGCACTCCTTAAACATGACATAAAATTCTTAATTGTTTACAAAAAGCTAATATAGTGAAGGCAGAGAAAGGCTCCTCCTGAAATACATACATTGTGCTAATGAAATAACAACAACCTTTGGGAAACCGAAAAGACATAATTCTGCCTTCCACTCTGTATTCTATGACATTCCACCCTCCGTTTAAGTCTTCTGCGATTAAGCACCATCCCGTTCTCAGTGCCATCTAAGAACACCTGCATGCCTGGAAGGAACAGTATCTAATATGCAAATTATAAGTGATTACACTTTGGAGCTACTGGTTTACCATATTTTTTTCTGGATGTATCATAAGATAGGTTTTGTTAACTACAGGGGCCTTTGATCACTCTGAGTTTAGAGCAGAGAAGGGCTAACCATGAGCAAATCTAATTAGTTTCTGCAACTTTACAGCTTGACCTGTTGTTCTGTGTTGGGGGTTAGAAGTGAACCCTTCCCAGTGGGTTGAAATCAAATAACCTCATGTTTTTGGAAGGATAGACCCAAGGCACCTGAGAGATGTTAAGAGGACCAGAGAAATGTTAAGAGCACTTCTGGCTCTTGCTGAGGGCCTGGGTTTGGTTCCCAGCATCTACATGGCAGCTACAATGTCTGTGCCTTCAGTTCCAAGGGACCCAAAGTCCACGTCTAGCTAGTGAAGGTCCCTGTGTGCACACAGTGTATATGAACTTACCCAGGTACACAGAAATATGTATAAAAATACTAAAAAACTTTCAAAAGCATAGATTGCCTGCTGAGAGTCAGAATGCAGCTTTTGTAGTCTCATCTGAGTCTATAGCCAAGAAAAAAAAAATCAAACAAACAAAAATAGGCAAAGCATCTAAGGAGCATGTGTTTGGGGTTAGTCACTGCATCCGGATTTTGTTTTGTTTTTCAAGGCAGAGTTTCTCCATATAACAGAGCCCTGGCTGTCCTGGATTCAGTTAACAGACCAGGCTGGCCTCAAACTCACATAGACCCATCCTCCTTTGCTTCCTGAGTGCCGGAATTAAAGGTGTGTGCCGCCATGAAAAACTTCATCAAGTGCTTTATTATTTGAGCACTACCCTGACTGGAGATTCCAGACAATCAGGAGTAATAGTGTGGCTAAAATGGAGCTGCTTTTCTACTGTGGGAAATGTTTACTTAGCTGTAACTGTGTCCTAGTAAGTGCATGGCTAAGTAAGATCAGCTGGGAAACAAGTAAAAAAGAGAGACGTGTGAAGAAGAAGAAGAAGAAGAAGAAGAAGAAGAAGAAGAAGAAGAAGA
>OU015745.1:94932456-94961002 GCA_907169655.1 Acomys percivali | reverse complement strand
AAGAAGAAGAAGAAGAAGAAGAAGAAGAAGAAGAAGAAGAAGAAGAAAAACCCTGTCCAAATGGGACTAACACTTGCCATCCTTACTTCTCAACTTCAGTTCACTTTATAGTTTGTAATCCAAGTATACCATGAAGATATGTGAATCCTTAGGTCTGAACAGCTTTGAAGTGAGGCCGAGGATTTCCTTAGTGACCGACAGGCTCACTAACTCTTGCATTTTCCACTTTGAGAGATGAGAAGGGATTAATGGAGACTTCTATCTTTGGAAGTGTCTCCACCTAACATGGGCTGAACATAGGGCTTGCCTTTGGCATCATTCATGAAGGTCACTGGGGCCTCTATATCTGTACAAATAGGCTAAGAAGCTGACCTTAATACCTGAGATAGCATATCCTGTCAGGATTTGTGTCTGCTACCATAGTGTATAAAACAAGACAAATTCATAGGATTTGGATGCAAAGAAATAGTCTTCAACTGATGTCAACACTAGATTTCTTAATGACTGCTTTTGTTCTTGGAGGAAATGTGATAAGGTCACTGTTGACTGCAGGTGATGAGCAACCCAGTTAGGTGTTTATTCTAAATATATCACTGCCAGGATCACCCCTCCTTCTCCTTCCACTTGGGATTCTCCAGCAGATGGGGAGAGGGCTTGTTACTACCCAGGAGGGAAGAATTGATGCTAACACCCACAGCAGCAGTTCAGTCAACCCTTCATTACTCTTCCTGCTGCACCAAACTCCCAGCAGCCTCTGGTGTAAGCCTTGGCCATGGCACACTGCAAATCCCAAGGCCCCTCACTAATGTTTCAGTGTTCATGGAGGTCATGTCTAAGCCCAGCAAGGCTTTCTTTGGCTGCCCCCAGCTGAGTGACCTGCTTTCCCAGCAGCACGATTTCTCTAATGAGATTGTTTCACAAAGAGAAGAATGAAATCAAGTGTCAGGGGGTTGGATCAAAGTGGATCTGACGCGCTGAGGCACAAGGTCAGACTGCAGATAAAAATGAGCCCTCAGACCACATATGGTCCTGTAGAGAGCCTGTGCCACCTTTGCCATAGCTTTGTAGCAACCCATCTTTAAAAACCACAGAAAGGATGTCTCCTATGCAAATAATAGGGTTGGCTTAAGGAAAGATGGATGTAATAGCTATGGTACTTGCATTTTTTGAGCGCTTTAATCATTCTATGCACGTATGTTCCCGTATCGATCATTTTATACATATTTCCTAATATGACCACCATATTATGGGGTAAATTATTACCACTCCAAATTTACTAAAGAATGGAAGCTCAGAAATGTTAAGCAATTTGTCCCAAAATAGAGTGCTAGCAAGTGGCAAAATGGAGACCTTCCCCTAGTTTTGTCTCAAAATACTAAAGTTCAAACACAGATATATCAAGTAATAGCCACCTACTTAAGAGGCCACCATTTTAGGAACTAGAAGGGCAGACAGACTCATCTGTGGTTTTAAGCAGTCTACAATGTAGTGGTTGAGACAGACATTGTGAAAATTTTTTACTATGAAAACAGTGCTATAAGAGAAAAAAAAATTTGACGAAACTATGGTGGGTCTAGGATGATAATGAGTAACTGTATTTTATAATGTTTTTTTAAACCTGATTAAAAAACTTCTGAGAAAAATATGGTTATTCCTAAGGTATACATAATAAAATTGTATCTCAAAATTGTAGAAAAATATGGGAAAAAGGAAAGTGGGCGTGGGGCTTCTGACCACATTTTGAATACTCTTGACTTTTACGTTGTACTAATTGAGTAGCAAGGGAAAATGTGCCAGACACAATGTGATTCATCTGGGCATGGGTAGGAAAAGGGTGAAGGTCATTTCAAACAGCAGAAAAAACTTGTGCATCAAAAAGATGTAGGTTAGGGTAACGAGATAGGTTCTGGAAACACTAAGTAGTCGGTTATGAAACGGAGTAAACTCCCTGGTAAAGCTAAGGCCTGAACAATGATCACAGCCCTTGTTTTGCATTTATAATATAACTTATACTTTGCAATAAGGTCAGCATAGTAGACAGATTGTAACACAGGATGGCGCAGACTGTACACCGTCGCTAGATCATCTAGTTTTCCTAGGCTTTAGTCTTCTCCAGGTCTGTTGCATGACTTCACGTAGCAGTAAGACTCATTCAACTAAAAATATTTTCTTGGTTACCGGAAGAAAGCGGGAAAGTAAAAAGGGACCATGGATTTCGGGAGGGAGCAATAAGGAGAATAGCTAGGCATAAGTGGTTTGAAAAGGGAGATGGGGAATATGGGGGAGGCTTCAGTTAAGGAAGGAGGTCCAGACAAAGGAAGGAAGGAAGGTAAGACAGCAGTAAAGATGTCTGAAAAGGTGTAAGCAATCATATTATTATCTATTTACCCCAAATTACACCCACACGTATGATTATGTGTAAGTATATTCATATATAGTCTAAATGAAAGTTTTCCATCTTGGCAGACAATACCCCACCCCCAAGAGCCAAAGACTATCTAACAAAATCCTCAATGCCAGACACAGGAAGCTCCCTTTTGGTCAGTGTAATCCAAGAGACTCTGAAAACATTACAGGCAGTTGTTTCTTTTGGTCACCTCCTGGAAGGTGAAGCTTAATCCCTATTGCTAAAGACACCAGGTGTTTCAAGTACAGAACCGAGAGTGTCTGAGCTGGATCAACCTGAACACCTTTTCCTTGAGGACTAGCTCTCACAGCTCTAAAGAAAGCAAGCTCCTGAGGGAGAGAAGCAATCAGAAGTCTTGCTCAGCTAGGCAGCCCATGAGCAGCATGGCATCATAACACTAAAGGTGCAGTAATACATACTGCACATATCTTGGCTGTAACCAAGAACACTCTGAGTTGATTTAAGTCTCAGTCAACAAGAGAAAAACCACGCCTGGTACTGGATACTCTGCCAACTACCCAGGGCCCGAGTGGTCATAGATCTTGGAGGAGAACCTACAATTACCACTTTATTAGCTAGCATAATTCCCAATTGCATTCTAAATATTTGTGCTTCTACCCACAGATAAGTTTCGTTTTCATCATTTATCAAAGGAGCTTCTCTTTGCAGCAGATTAAACCATTACAGAAAACTACACCCTATTGAGATGCGGAGAACAGGTGATCTCATGGTTCCCAGCCCCCAACTAGTACACCCACAGCACAGCTCCTTCACCTGAAGTCAAGGACCACTGTAAACGAGGCACAGAGGTTTGTAAGAGCCAGAGGAACAGGAAGTCCAGTGTGAGACTGAGTCTCCCAGAATTGTCAGGGAAGCTACACCAAAAAAGTCTCAACAGGATTGATGCCTAAACAAGACCATATCAAGGACAACACCAGTAGCCATGATAGTATGACAGCAAGAATCTCCTGGAGCCCTAATCACAGACGAAGAACTACAGGCAGCTGAGGAATGCTGAGAGTGAGGTAGATAGTTTCTCACAGGGAAGAGGTCTCTATTGGTTACCCAATACAGACAGGCCAGTTCTGATTTCATATACATACAGGGAACATTATATGGACTGAGGTTATATTTATATATTTGGAAGCACACATGAGGAGTTACAACAATTTTTTAATAGGCATGAAATTGAGTGAAAGCAATGGCGGCATATGGGGGGCTGGGAGGGAGGAAAGGGAAGGTGGAAGTGATGTAATTGTATTTTACTTGAAAAATAGTGTTTTCTAGTGACTGACAGTTACCTTTGATACTCCTGGAAGATGTTATGCAGGTCTCTCTCTCTCTCTCTCTCTCTCTCTCTCTCTCTCTCTCTCTCTCTGTGTGTGTGTGTGTGTGTGTGTGTGTGTGTGTGTGTGTGTGTGTGCGCGCGCGCATGTGATTCTTACAAAATATGGTAGGCTACCAAGGGCTGTCTCACAGTGGAGAAGCCAAGAATCTTGCAGTAGCTTATCTCATGAAGCTGAAGCTCCCAGCAGCCTCAATTTGGCACTGAAGGCCTGAAGGATGCCTAGAGGCCTACTGGCTGAACAAGGTACTGAAATCAAGCAATGGCTGAGTGCACAGGCATAGACAAGATACTTTACATCATCTCTTATAAGGCTCAGGGAACATTTCAAAAGAGGGAGGAGCATAAAAATGAACAAATGAATTAAGTAGATTATTCTAGTATGTATCTTGAATATTCTCGACTGTCTACCTTCAAAATATTTACTTAAGCAAATTAAAGCAATGCTTGCCAGATGGGTGCAGTGCAAATGTCTGTAATCTCAGCACTTAAAAGGCTGGGACAAAAGGAGGCTGTCTTTGGTGACATTGTATTTCTCAGACAATAGTAACAACTACACTAACTATGCTGCTGATGTTGATGGTTAACAGTTATTAATGTTAAAGTCATAGAGGCAAGGAAAATCCAATTCAAATGGAGATATAAAATGTCAATATGGGCTCTTCTGAAGAGCAGGTGCATGATGGAAAGAAGAGGTGACCTGTCTACTAATGGAGGGAGGTGAGTCACAGTGAACCCTTTAACCTTAGCTAATAATGACTTAAGTGTTTAGTCCTTTGAATGGACTTTTCAAAGTTTATCAGTTGGAAACAATATTCAAGATAATAATGTTGAGAGGGAACATTGAGAGGTGACCAAGTCATCAGGGCCATGACATTGTGAATGGATAAATGTCACTATTGTCAAAATAGGCTTTTTATCATGAAAATGAATCTGTTATAAAAATGAGTCTGATTTTGGCCTGTGTTTGTTTATACTCCCCCCCTTTGACTTCTATTAAATGATGACGCAACATAAAAGTCCTGTCAAAATCTAGGTCCTTGACTGTGGGCCTAGCATCCAGATCTGCTTCTGCTTTTGATTATACTCATATACTCATTCTGTCATATGCTATTATAGCAGGACAAAACAGATATTGTAATTTGACTGTGAAGTGTCCTCTATAGGCTCAGGTGTTTAAATACTTGATCCTCAGCTGGTGGAATTGTTTGGGAAGGTTGTGAGACCTTTAGGAGGTAGAAACTCTCTGGAGAAAGGGGTATCTTGAGGAAGGTCTTTGAGCTTGCTAGTTTGACACAACTTTCCACCCATTCTCCGATTCCTGAGCATGGATGCAGTATGACCTGCCAATCTCTTGTTCTTACCACGAGCTTTCCTTGCCTACTTCCAAGTCTTCCCCAGCATCAAAGACTGCATCCCTCTGCCACCATAAGCCCAAATAACTCCTGCTTCTTTCTATGATTTGCTTTCACCAGGCAATTTTATCATATCAATGGAAAAGGGCTAAGGCAAAAGGGAAGAAAGAGAAATAGAGTTGGTGGTGTACTGTGAAAAGTAAGAGGTACCAGATGAGGGAAAATGGAGTACACAGATCACAAGTGGGAGTGTTTTAAGTCTAGGATTGTGATACAAAGTTTCTTCCATGGTCAATGAGTTTCAAATCCGCTTTGAAGACAAATGAAAACTAATGAAGGCCATTCATAGTGCAGCAACAGCAGCAAAGGACAGGACCGTTAGAACCAGACACTACAAAGGTTCCGAAGATGGACTGGAACTCTATATCTCTTGCTCAGGAACATAATAATCATAGTATTTATACAAATTATAGAAATCATGATGTAGATGAAAATGTGGCACAGAAAAAGATCAATGGGCTTTTTGAATGATAAAACCCAGGGAACAACGAAGAAAACGTCATCAGGATAAGGCTGGGTGACTAGCCTTATTAAGAATAACCAGTTCTTAGAGGGGAGAAGAGCTACCAGTCACAATGACAGTGAGGTGCCTGGAAGACATCCATATAACATGTTGAGGAAGAAAGAAAAAATCAGTCTTGATTTCAAAGCAGCCTGTTTTGTGCTACAGTGTATAGCAAGATCACTGGAATAAACATGAAGAGCCTTGGCATTCTACAAATAGCAAGAGGAACTACTGCTATGTCCACAGCTGTGGCAACAAGAAGAAAAGTTGTGTCAAAGCTGCACCAGTTAGGCTGAGCCACTGAGTGTTGGTAATCATCTAGGGAGGAAATAGTAAGAACAGTTGGGAAAGAAGTCAACATGTAGAATTAATATGGGCCAAGGAAGCAGAGGCAATGGACGTAATTGATTGTTTCCACTATGGTGGCATAGAAAAAAAAAAAAAAAAAAAAAAAAAGAAAGATGGAGCAATGGAATGAAGAATTTAGCATTGTTGAAGGAAGTCTTTTTACTGTAGAAAACACAATTCTATCAATGTCTTTGGGTATGACTTTTCAACTCAAAGGCATATATTTATTTACCTTAACACATATTTCTCCAAACTGTGTTCCTTCACTGTATGGCTCATACTGTGCTTTAAAAGTCATATTGCACTCAATGAAGGTCATGTGCAAAACACAACTATACCATACTTTATTTGAGCCCTTGAAGCATGAGAAATTGGATACCATATTGTAAAAGACAGAGACGCTAGATGAGGTAATGATTTGAACAAACAGACTATATGTTTTTACATTAAGCTGGGAAATTTTCTTTTCTTTTCTGCCCACACTGCTTATGCCTGGCTTTATTTCTGAATGTAGACATGTGTAGGTAATAGCTCTGGGTTTGTTACTAATTATCTTTGAAACATGGGACAAAGCATTTGATTTCAGTGGGTCTCAGTGATATATTTTAAACACAAAGGCTCTAGACTTGATAATGTCTTGGTCATAGCATAGTTAGAGAATGCTATGTTTTTGTTCCTGGCTTTAAATCAGGTTGGAGGAAGGTTTGGAAATACTGTGTGGATGTGATGGGCAAGATTACAGTATTGATAAAGAATTAAGAAAAAAATTTCAATAACTATGTACTAAACTATTTATTTGGGGATTAGAGAGAGACATGGATGAGATCCAACATATAATGTTATCCATATAAAACAAAGAATGATGATGTATGAAATTTTTGTCTATAATCTGTGAAAGATATTTTGATTAATATACTATGGATAAACAATATTTTCTGTGGTTATATTGTACTTCCAGACATGAGTTTTCTTTTAGTTGACTGTGGAAGGCATGAAGGTTCTTGTGCTCACAGATAAGTACCAGAAGAACTTTCTTGCTTCCCCTATTCACACAGGGTTACCTCTTCAAGGAGAGAGGCATAGAATCTATTTTCTGCCCATGAGGCTAGGTGAGAATGTAGTTAATAGCCTGGTAACCTTCCTGCTATTTGTGTGATCATACCAGACTCTCCCCCAGACCCTTATGGTGGGTTTGTTTTTCTCAATATATAAAACTTATCTTTATGGAAGATGTCATATGTACTTCACAAAGAGTTTTGATGTAATCATGTCTTAAATTTTGTTGTGGACATGAGGTTGAGTTAATTATCCCCAGAAAAAATCAACAAATTGTACTCTGCTCAAATATGCCTAAAATAAACTACTCAGGGTCTGATACTCAAAGTTTGAACCAACACCAGCTACTGAATTGTGCTAAACAATACTACCTTATAATCATGATGATGACCATTACTTTGTTGGTCTTGGTGTTTGCAGAGACCCCCTGCAGTTTACTGTAAGTATTCCTGCAGGAGTCATAATCATTTTGACAGGTGATTGACAGCCTTTAACTGTAGACCACATGAAAAGTGGGAAGACAGGAGGAAGGGAGAAAAAATCGAAGCTTATTTGATGCATGTTGCTTTATGTAATTCTCCTTTTTAAGAGGGAAGAAATGGTTGACCCTGTGAGTGAGGCACAAACTATAATGCAGAGGGCCTATGAGAATATGTTCTTTTGGATATGGTAGGATAATGAGCCACTTGAAATTTCTGTGGAAAGAACCACAGACACTGAGAAACTGTGGTCTGGCCATGTGGTCCTCAAAGACAGTGGGCAGAAGGCCAGCAGGCAGTGCTTAAAAGCATACTGGTTAAAGTAGAATGGAAATTGATTATGTGTGGATGGCTCTGCTGCTTTCTACTAAGTTTTCATACTTTCTCCAACTGTCCCTAGAAGATGGTTCTAGAAGTTCTACTTAGTAGGAAGTAGTTGGGCTGTTGCCACTTAATTTCTGATCTCCAGAAACGTCTCTGTACCTATTGCATTTTCTATGAGAAGATGCCCCCAACCCAGCACAGCAAGACGTGGACATGTTTTTGGGGGAGTAGGAAAGAGACAAAGATTTTTCACATCATGACAATTTCGAGAAATAGCAAAATGCTTTAGTAGCTGTAAAAGCTAGCAAGGTGTCATGGCACTTCCCGGCTGTAAATAGCACTCTTTCAGAACTGGGAACTTAATTTGAGGTGTCCTGCCAATCTCCCCCTCTTCCTTCCCACTGTACATGCTGTAATACCTGTCCTAAGCAATCCTGTCACTGTGACTTTGTGCCCTGAACAAACTCTCACTACTTTGGTATTAAATTGGATTTGAACTTGGTTCTCAATTCAATTCAGTTCAATTAACATTTGTTGAACATCCATGAGGCAAGGTCTGTAACCTTCACTGTAAGTCACACCCAAACCTTTCTTAGCTAGCAAACCAAGTGGGAAACCAGAGAGAACCCTGCTTTTCTCTAACACTAACAGGGCCTTTCAGAGTTTTGTTGCTTAAAACACTTGAGGATTGTGCTAGAGATTCAGAAATATTTGGTACCTGGGACATTTATTTCATTTGGCAGAATGGGTTTTGCCAAAGATTTGATATGTCATATTTAAACTGTGAGGTCATAACCAGTGTGGGAAAAAGTTAGTTTGCTGCTACTGGCATTTTAGCGATTTAAAATAAAGTGGATAGTCAGAGTCTGTCACACATTCATTAAGCTGGGTTACATTTTCCATGACTATTTGATAATTCATTCTGGAAGTGTTGGGTATTATAGGAAGAATCCTAACCTCTTGGTGGTCAAATAGTCTGACCTGAGTAGCTACTTCTACATGAGATTTTTGCTTTAGTAGGTATGGTTTTCAGTCATATACCTGGTATGTTAAATGATCAATAATACCCTTGTCTTTAACATATGATTCTTGCAACAAGATCATTAGATGTACAAAATGGGTTTGTTTTGTCTATTCAAATATTCTTTAAGCAGTTCTCTGGCTGAGACAATGGTTTTAATAATTTTTTCATTATAATAATATTACTGAAAAAATAATATTTTCCATACTATTGGTATTGGTCATGGAAATAAACTACAGTGCTTGACAAACTCAGTGACAGAGACTAGGATGTGATGCTAGAAGATGATCTTTGATCTACTTTCTTGAAGATGTTGCTTTATCTAACAGTTAAGGAGGATAGGAGAGGCTTGGATGCTAAAGCAGCAATCAAGACCGTTAGCCTTAGGAGCCAGAGGGGATATGCAGACAGGAAAGGAGTCATGCCCCAAATTATACTTTTAAAATCTGTTCGTTAAAAATATATTCTGAGTCCTTAGCACATTCTAAACCCAGCACTAAATGTTGGAAACACATGTCACTGAGCATACAGCACAGTGGCCACACCAAGGTCAAGTAAATCATGGAAATTCAGACTCCATGAAGGGGAGTTTGGGAAAATGTCCTAATTACATCTGAGTGACCACATAACTTCAAGCTGAAGTTAGCCGTTATCATTTGGTTAACTGCATAGACTGTATTCAATATTTCAGTTCATTTGACTTTTTCCACTTTCATACAATAATGAGTTATAACTAAATTAAAGATGCTATTAAAATACTATTTGTCTTTTCAGATATTTTTTAGGTCTTAGGTGGTATATTTAATGAGAAAATGTATGCTTCTTCCATCTATCATGTGCCTACACTTTCTTCTATTCATCTGTCATCTCTCTACTTATTTAAAAATTACCTTTACTCTTCTGTAAATAAAAAGGTTTTATTTTTCAAGGAAAACCTACCATTTTATCTACTAAGTCATTATCAGCACCTAGTATAAAGTATTGAAATTTTAAGCACAATTATTAAACATGTCAAAATTCACATGTATTATTTTTAAAAAATTAAATAAAATCATAATGTGCTTTTTATAGTTTTAAAATATTTAAACTATTAATTACTCTTATTTTGGACATTGTTGCTTATCAAACTCTCTCCTTCTGTTAAGATACATATCCACAATATTTTGAATGGCATTGGTAGTGTTGTATAGCTGCCCATTTATTCTATGGTGAAACTGTTTGGTAACAATGACATGGTGTGTTTGCTGGCAAACATCTTTCTCACAGTGGTGCTATCATTAATAATTATTATAAACCATTTAGACTACTGAAATAAATATGCAAAAATGGTTTCTATATAGATGACAATATTCTTTGGAAATTTTCTCTAAGTGAAACATTCTTTTAAAAGTACTATTGTATGAAATATGGACAACTGTAAAGGAATAAAAGTAACTGAAAATAAAACATTGCATTTAATTAGCCTACAAACGCCTTTAGGCTTTTATCATACTGAAAAGACTCCCAAGTCAAAAAGTTAACATACTCTATACGGGATTATGTTGTGGGAGAAAGTTGAACTAGGATTTTTAACAAGAAAGACTCATAAAATTACTCCATTTCAAAATCAAGAACTGAGACTATGAATACACACTTGTTCATACATGTTGAAAAACTGAAATGTTTTGGAATATTTTAAAAATAATTTTCACAGTTATACTAAGTTCCTAATAATTTAGCATTTAGGTCTTCTGTTGCATTTTTTTTCTAGAAGTTCTTTGGTAACGAGTAGCTACCAAATGATCTCACAAAGCATCAAGTATCATATTTACCATAGAAGGCATGTTGAATGATTATAAGTGGTGTTTCAGCTCACATAGCATGGGGGTACTTTGATATAATTGAATTACCTCTAAATAACATGAGTTTTAATTGCATAAAGTTTTTAGAAATAGTTCTTGTAAGTGAAATTTAACCACAAATGAAGACACATCACATACAAAAATGCAATTGTCTAGCTATGTCTCATTAAGCATAGCCATGTCAGTATAAAATTATTAGAGGCAAATTTCTTTAGATTAATAATTGAAGTGATATAAAGCTTCCAGCCTAAGTAAATGGGAGCATACACACCTCCCATGTCTCCATCTTCCTTAGGAGACACTGGACAGATCACTTCAGCACAATGGCTGATTTTTCTCAGATACTTAGTATCCAGAGATCAAGCAGTCAGCTAACGCTAGCACATTGTAAGAACACAGAACTAAACAGTGTTAATTCTGTCTGTCTCATTGGCTTCCAGATACCTGGTTTATTTTTTTCTCTTCATGAATTTATTTTATGAAATATGCCCACTTAATTTGTCTTCTTATCACTTTCATAATACATAAGAAGCACAGTGGATGACAGGCCCTTAAAGATGACATTTAGGAGATACCTGGTTTATAACTCGGGACATTTAGGAACTGAATTTCAAAGGGAAGGCTCATTGAATGTATGTTAAGATGCCTGGTATGCATCACAGGATTGGTTTTTGTAAGGTTCTAGAGCTCTTCCACAAATGATGAAGGTTCTCACGAACACTGCACATTCAGCACCTGTAGGCTTCCCATGAAGCCCCAATACTGATTTCTTCATCTTAAGAAATACAGAAACATTAAAAGCAAGAAAATAAAAACCAACACCCAAAGTGGAGAAGGACAAGGGAGTGTGACAAATCTTGGGACCTAGGGCCCTATGTCTTTTACTATGTCAAGCTGTCTCCTTTCATTTTGAAAACTATTTCAGTGTGTTACAACCCCACTAACATAAGTTCTTAAGAAAAATGAAAAAAAAAATTAAGATATCAATGCCAAAGGGCTACTCCTTTCTTGTTTTCTTCTAGGATACCTGTGGTTACAGATGTTATATTTAACACATGTTATGTTTAATTTTTATGGTAGAAAATAAGAGTTCAGTTCATTATTTTATATCTGAATATTCTGAAGATTAATTGATAATTTCCACATTGTATATTCTTGTCCGTCTTGTCAAAATCTGGCGAACCATGAAAGTAAGGTTTGTTCTGGGTTCTTTGTTATATTTCATGGGTTTATATATTTGTTTTTAATGTCAGTATCATGTTGTTCTGATTATGTTTGCTTTGCGATATAGTTTGAAGTCAGAGAGTGTAGTATCTCCAGGTTTGTTCTTTCTTTGGGACAATTTTTGCTACTCAGGTTCTGCTGAGGTACCATATGAATTTTTACATTTACTTTTTACCTGATACATAAAGCATAAATATTATATATATATTAATGGAACAACATGATGTTTTGATACACACATGCATATATACATACATATATGCATGCATATACACAATATGATATGTAAGAGAAGTCAAACATATCTATTTCATTAGACATTTGCCATATCTTTCAATGACAGCTTTCTGTTTCTATACATGAAAAGTAGGGAGCAACCAACAAGTTGAAAGGCAATTTATGAAAAGGAAAGAAAATATTTGCAAACCATGTATATTACAATTAATTAAATGTTCAAAATTATATGATAAACTCATTCCAATTACATGCAAGGCCTAGAAAATAACCAGGTTAGAGAATGAGCAATGGGTTCAGTCATTTTTCTGAAGAGGATATTAAATAGCCAACAGGTGTAAAAAAGCATGACCAATATCACTAACCGTCAGGGAAATGTAAATTAACACTAAAATGGGTATTCATTTTCTTCTTAATGTGACACCCACCTTCACAGTGACAAGACGTGAATGTTGGAATATATGTGGGGAAAAGAAAATAGTGTGCATTCCTGGTGGAAATATAAGATGGCAGAGCCATTGCTGAAAAATTAAGGGATCCTCAAAACAGATCAATTAAACACAGAGAAAGTACGGGAGTCTTAGTATGAAAAGTTAGTTGTACCTCTGTGCATTGCATTCATATTTGCACTAGCCAAGATGTGGAAAGAATGGAAATGCCCATCAACATATGCATTGATAGTGGTCATGTAGTACACATACACAGTGGACTATATAGCCATGAAGAGGAACATTTGGATGACATGAATGCAATTGAGGGATGATCATACACTAAGTGATTCAGTTCCACAAGGAAAATACTTTATACTCTAATTAATACATAGACCTGAGATTAAGTCAATTTCACAGATTAAGAGTGGAAAAGTGGTTTTCAGGGACCTAGAGGAGAGAAGATAGAAAGACAACTAAGGACAAAATTTCAGCTACTAGATGAAGAGACTCTTAATATCTAATGTATAGTTTGAATGGTGATGGATGTGCTAGTTAATTGAACTGTGATAACTGTTGCACACTGTGTATGTATGTCCAATAACCACACAACACACGTTGAATATAGACAAATGCTGGTATTTAAATATTTTAGAATATACAATTTTGTCCCATTGTTGTTATTTTGCAATAACCTGATATGCTTTTAATAAGTGCCATTAGATGAATACAAGAAAAAAAAACAGCTATTTGTCCACATGATACAAAAGAAACTATAGGTGTATGCACTGAAAAGGCAGAAATAGAAAGAAGGGTTAAAAAAATAAAACGAAATGCTTTCCAAATAAGTTTAGCATCTCTTCTAGGATCCATCATAAATGCTATCTAGCTTCAGTGCATCTTCATTACTTTCTCCTTTATATGATAACCAGAGCCTCATCACGGAGGGTCAGAATTCTATCAATATTCAAAGTCAAAAGGCATCTGCTTAAAATATTTTGTCATCAGGCTGTGACACAGGGTGTGGGCATGGGCTTTGTGCCTTGGGGGGGTATATAAAGTGCCACCCCAAGAGTTCAGGGTCAGTGTTTGGGCTGTGCATGTTGTGTGGCAGGGTTCAGGGCAGTCAGAGACACACACACACACACACACACACACACACACACACACAGAGAGAGAGAGAGAGAGAGAGAGAGAGAGAGAGAGAGAGAGAGAGAGAGGGAGAGAACATAACAAAACAAAAACAACTTCATCATCAAACACAGATGGTAGGGTTAATTCAGATTCTCCTCTCTAAACTGATAATTCTCTCACACTAGTAAACAATTACTAGTTTGTAACATTAATAAGAACAACAGAGAAATAATTTCTTTCATTCTTTTATACATGAAATTGAACTACTGCTCATCCCTAAATGGGATCTCTTTGCTACGTTTTCAACTTTAAGGCTTAGGGACTATGATGGAAGAGGGTGTGGGAAGACTGGAGGAGCCAGGGGTCAGGGAGGGCTGGTGCCATATAACATCTTCTGGACCTGACAGGACTGATACACTCACTCAGAAACCCACAGCAAGTGGAGCGTTTTGTAGAAGACTGTACAAGATCAGTCCAGTCAACCCTGTAGCTCTGAAGGGGAGGGGTTAATGAGATCACATCCCCATCTGAGGAGCTTGGGAAAGTGAGTGCCTCCTTGGCTAAGAAGAGTCAGTTTTCTTCAAGAGTATGGCTCCCAGTAGATCAATCCTGCTTCAGTGCCATGGTTCTAAATCCATGAATATAAAGGCCACACAAATTGGAAAACAAAAGAGGACTGGAAGTTAGGAGGGAGGGAGGTAAGGGTGAATGTGGGAGGGTTTGAGGAATGTTCTCAAAATACATTGTATGAAACCATCAAGGAAAAAATAAAAATGTTATATAACCAAAATAAAATTAAATAAAGACATTTAAACTGTCATGTTTGTTTTTCATTCACATCTTCACTTTTGCCTTACTTAATAAGCATGAGCAATATGCTTCTGTAGTCTCAATCTTTTAAGGTTTATTTATTTATTTATTTATTTATTTATTTATTTATTTATTTATTTATTTTGTGGGTATTTGTGCATTGCCTGAACTTAGAGCTGTGCACACTAAGTGCAGTGTCTGCAGAGGTCAGAAGAGGGAGCCAGATCCCTTAGTATTGAAGTTAAGAGTGGTTGTGAGTTGCCATGTGGGTGGTGGGAACTGAAACTGGAGCCTCTAGAAGAGCAGTCAGTGTTTTTAACCACCCAGCCTCCTCTCTAGCTCTGTCACCTCAAGCACCATTGTGCATGAAAAGCCCTAACAGTGCCAACTTTGTGAAAATGCCTATTTCTACTCTCCACTTCTAGAACTGCTCATTCTATAGGTCTGTGGTAAAGCCCATCAGTATTTTTAGAGATGTCCAGAAACTTCTCATATGAGGGCTCTCCTGAACATATTTTATAGACCATTTTTAGGAAACTGGGTAAATGACCTTTATTAAATATTTTTGTCTATGTTAAAGGCTAGACTTTGTGAAATATACCTACACTTGGACAGTTGACACAGGAAAATGAGTTTAAGGCCAATATGGGTCATAGACACCCTATCTAAATACAAACTAATGAAAAAATGAAAATTGAATCACCTTAGCACCCACAGTTTATTTTTTATTTATATGCACTGTACATCCTGGTCATAGTCCCTCCCTCCTCTCCTCCTAGTTCCCCTCCCAACTTGTTCCCCCATTCACCTTCCACTTGTCATTATAAAAGGGGGAGCTCCCACCCCAGCACATCAAGTCACATCAAGACTGAGCTCCCCCTCATCCAGTGAGGCCAGGAAAGGCAGCTTGATTTGGGCAAAGTGACCAAAAGCAGGCAATGGAGTCCATGTCATAGACAGCATCCACTCAACCTACTAGGTGACCCACATGAAGATCAAACTTCCCTTCGGTTGCATAGGCATAGGGGTATAGATGCAGTCTATGCATGCTCTTTGGTTGCACCCACAATTCTGACACACTGCCTATACATAACTCTTTTATTAGTGCTTTATGAGATCATTTTCAGAGTTCATGGAAGGAGGAGAACATAGACTCTGAATAATAGACACAGGGAAAGAAAAAAGTCCTCAGCAAACTGAGCATCAACGACATGATTTAAGCAGAGCTGAGAGCAAGAAAAGACCATCTGCAGCTAGGTTCAAGAGATGAGTCCATTTGAAATGAGAACTTAAAGGTGAGTATTTATGGGTGGGGTTCCTAACAGAGGAATGTCGAAAAGACCATGGGAAATTAGGTCCTACCTGCAGTGTGCAGGTAAAGTTAGGCCAAAGACCCTGTGCCTTTGTCAAGACTATTTGGAAGAGTTTAAAGAGGCACCTAGGCTAAGAATCAACTTACAGGTGTCTTCCCATTCTTTTCTGGTCTAGTTGTGATTTCTTTTCAGAATATTTCCTCTGCCATGACTCTCCCTGGACACCCACAGTAGGGACCCCTTCTAGGAATTGGGATGCAGTGGTTCCTCCCACTTTCATGGGGAGGCAAAATGGTCATCTCCCCCTTTCAACTACAGAGTCTGTTGTTGTTCATTAGAGAAGTTGGATGCTGATTTCAGAACTGTTTTGGCTTTCATCTGGCTCTGTTTCTTAGGATTCCACAACAAATACCCTAGCACATGACTGACAAAGTCTTAACTTTCTTCTGTCCCTACACTAGACACTTTCCTTAGCTGATATGTACTTGTGTATCTTGAGCAAACGGTTCCTACTCAAACAGCTATCTGTTCTGAGACTGCAACCAAGAGGCACAGATGGAGACCCAAATTCCCTGCCCCTCGCCTGCCCTCCTAAAGCCTCTGGAGGGCCTTTGGAAGAATCTGGGGCTGTAGGTGACTCTTAGAAGAGCTATATCAGTCCTTATACAAATCCTCAGGGAAACTCCCAACTGCCTTCTACATTTCTCTTCCTCCCTAAGGGAAAATAGGTTTCCTAGTAACCGTTTTATTTTGGAGCAGATTGCCGGAAGCTTCCCCGGTAGCTTATGTTCCAGGGTCTTCTTAAGAAAACTATACATAACTCAACCCACGGATTTATAATGGAGCATTAAAACAATCATTACCACAGTTTTCCCACAGTATTTAATGAGGGTGGTGGCCAGCGGTATTGATATACTTCTGATGATATACTGTCATCAGGGGCCCTCTGCGTGAAAGCCATTGTCAGTAGAACCTTTTGGAATCCTGCTACTCTCTTCCCAGTATGAATGTCCTTGCTTGTTCTGCTGGGGAGATGAAGGGCTGAAGGTGAAGAATTAGATCCCATTGAAACTGAAAGCATATCGACCCCAGGCAATTAAGACAATCTTTTTGGATGCCTGCATTGTTATCAATAACTTGACAGTTTTGCCTCTTTGAAATTCAGCTTCATGTGTCAAGTTGAAGCATGGGTAATTGTCAATTCAAAACTTTAAAGGGGACTCCATCCGCTAAGTATTGAGCTCTGTTAGACACCACCCTCTTAACAGTTTCATTGTTCCTGGTGGAAACAAACAAAGAAACATGTTGAATTTCAAAACCTGTCATTTCCCAAATGATATTAACTACCTTTTCAGAGTATTTTTTAAAACTAAAGCAATGCTTTATAAAATATTTCAGTTATGAATTGTAGTGTGTGTGTGTGTTTGTGTTTGTCTGTTTCTCTCTGTGTGTTAGATTATTATCATCTCCATTTTAAAAGTAAAGAACTTGAGATTCAGAGAGTCAAGGCATTGTTCAACGTCACATATCTTGTAGGGTGAACTTAGAATTTGAATCTAGGACTTATGCACAGCAAGTGCTCAATGACCATGGTATAGCTTTTCTGTGGTTTACTGAAGCAGCTCCTTCCTCTCCACTGGGTACCTCTTCAGAATGTCTGTGCTAGCTCGGTAGATCCCCATGGGCATCCTCTACTTTCTCCAGATCTGCCTGGTGGAAGTGCACAGTGTTTCAAGACTGATCTTAAATGTTATTTTTTCTCTACTTACCTCTTGTCTATATTTCTAGCATAAATGGATTCTATATTTTTCTTGACCTTGCACATTTTTGTTTTATATAAAAGCATATTAGTCTACTTGGGAGCTATTTTGCATATTGCTGTCAGCATGCGTGGAGTCAATGAAGAGCAATCCCATGTGCCTTTACCCAATTGTAAGTACTCTCAGAATGGGCCCCCTCGTAATAGCACATGATTCTTATATTATTTTGCATTCTCTACTTGATTACCCAGTATAAATTCTTAACTTGTGGTTTATGTAAATCCCTAAAAGATTTTTATCAATATTTGCCATATGGTGGGCTTTCAGCAAATATCTACAAAATGCAATTTGCTGGGAACATTTCTGGATTAATCTAGGTCAGAGTTAAGAGTAAGAACTTGTCTATATTAGGTAGCCACATATAGAGAGCTTGGCTCATGGGTGTCTGTCTCCCACGTGGACAACTCAGGGTTGTGATATGAGAGTTTCCAGGCTCTACAAAGCTTCAACTGTTATAAAGGGGCAGTGAGTGAGAGGCAGGAGAAAGTAAATCGCCAAACACTGAAGCCACAGAACCACTGAACTGTGATTCAAGTCACCTTCACACTGGTGCAATATTCCTTTTACTACATCATGCTGACAAAAACAGAGAAACTGGTGACATTTAAAATATCTTGCAATCAATTTTTCTTGTCTTGGAGTCCAATAGATTCCCTCTTGTAATGTAACTGCAAACTTTAGAACAAATCAGATGCCAACTTTAAGAAATATAGCCACTTAGCAAAATTTAAAAGCAATTTATTGGTTTTAATGTCCATCAACTGATAAAATAATAATAAAAATATATTTACACAATGGAGTATTATTTAGCAGTTAAGAAAATTGAAGTTATGAAATGTTTAGGTAAATGAATAGTTATAGAAAAATAATTCTTGAGTGAGATGACACAGACTCAGAAAGACAAACTACACATATTTTCCTTCATTTGTGGATGTTAGCTTTGAATCTTCAGATATGTGGGCTTCATTTGTAATAGACACAGAAGGCAGAGAATTAATAAGGGACTATGGAAACAGACACAATAAAGTGATATAAACAGTTAAAGAGGGAATAATCAAACAGGAAGGGTTAAATTTAGCTTGGGGATGGGATGGCAGGAATAGAAGAGCAACTACTGGGAGAGACAAAAAGCACTAAAGCCTGTTTTTAAAATGTCATATATAAATGTACTACTATAGCAATATCCTAAAATATACAGATACACATATAAACAGAATTTAATTAGAATTACCCTGTAACAAGAGAACAATGCTCCTACTAATCACAGGCTAGTAATTAGTGCCAGTTACTTATTTGCAGTTGTTGTTCAGTGGTGTCCCACAGA
Organism: Acomys percivali; assembly: GCA_907169655.1. NCBI lineage: Eukaryota > Metazoa > Chordata > Mammalia > Rodentia > Muridae > Acomys > Acomys percivali. The sequence continues at coordinate 94,941,974 of OU015745.1, read as the reverse complement.
CTATCCTCAAACATCATTGGCTATTGCAATTGATCTTGGTTACTCTCCAGAATGTGACATTGAAATACTATTACTGAAGATACCACATATTGGACTCATATATCCTGGAGATGTTAAGCTACTACTGACCTAGAAGGCACATCCCTACCACCTAGTTTTCATAGGGATGAAAGATGCTGTGCATACTACTGAAGGAGAAGAAAATCATCAGTTGTATTTAGCTGTGAACCTTGTGAGCTAAAATAATGACTGGCCTGGCAAGGATGCCCCTACCAATGCAATAGTGGCATGAGAGTCATGGGAGAAAACTAACAACATTTTGATTTGATTTAAGTCTTACTTCAAAAGATGAAGCTCATCCCTGGAATCATTATTGGGCCAAGAACATGTGGCTACATACATCATAGGCCCCAGGGGAGAACCTACAATGGTTACTCTGCTAACCTATTATCAGTGACTTAACTTTGTACCCATGCATTACAGCAATATTTAATTCTTACCAGAGAATCCTCTTTTGGCAATAGATGGCACTTAACACAGAGACCAGTCAATATGTATGAAATAAGAGATTATAGAGTGCTCAGCTTTAAACAAGACATTTATATTATACCTTCTCCTACCAAGGTTTAGGGATAATGTGGAAGATAGGAAGAAAATACTGTAAGAGCCATAGGTGGTAAGTGACTACAAGGAATCAATATTTTCTAGACCCAGTAGACCAGTTTCACATATGAATCCACAGAGGTCAGGAGAGAAGGTATAAAAACTCCAGAGGTTCAAACCAGACAAAAAATTTCAGCACAGAGAGTAAGGATGGACATGAAGACCAACTTCTACCCAAGGAGCTATGGAGAGCTGATAGGTACTGGGAGAGGGAGAGTCAGTTTTCTCGAAGGATGCGGCCTTTGGTGCGTTGACTACCCTCCACTGAAAGCCACAAGCTCAACATGTATAAGGGCAGAACCAACTGTCCTTGATGGGCTTAAAACAAAAGAGGACATAAATTGGGGTGAGAGGGAAAAATAGTAGGTCTCTAAGGAGCTGGCAGAAGGGATGAATATGATCAAAATACATTGTATGAAATTCTAAATGAACAGATAAGAGATGAGAGAAAAAACATTTTCCATCTAACAGAGTCTTGGCTATCACAGTAGCTCTACTCAAGTAGATGCCTCTCAATTATTCATAGCTACATCATCAAGAACAAACTTTATTTTTTGAGTTCTAATTGATATGATTGCATACTCAATTCAGGAAATCTTTGTTAAGTCAACTTTAATGTACTTGTCTTCTGAAGTTTGAAAATATAAGTTTTAAGGAAAGATTGTCTTATTGTCAAACTCTTTGGTGCAACTTAATGATTTTTGAGTGTCATTGCTAAATATTCTTGATTCAAAAAACAGGAATATGAGGAGTTTAATAGCATAATTCAGCTACCACAATGTACTAATACAAAAATACACTGCATAGCATAACTAAACACAGATAATATTTTTAAAATATATTTTATTGATTTATTCATATGACATCTCAATTGTTATCCCATCCCTTGTATCCTCCCATTCATCCTTCCCTCCCATTTTCCCCTTACTCCCATCCCCTATGACTGTGACTGAGGGAGACCTCCTCCCCCTGTATATGCTCATAGGGTATCGAGTCTTTTCTTGGTAGACTGCTATCCTTCGACCTGGTGACACTCAGAGGAAGGATAACAGGTAATATTTTTAATCTTAAAATAAAGGCCTTGAAACTTTTTGTACAGAAAACAACCAGTACAGCTGTACTTGGATGGCCAAGATCCTCAAAGCTTAGCACTTGCTGATTCCCAGTATGTGGCCAAGACTGAGAGAAAGCAACAATTCCAGCACCAGACCATGAAGGGTCATGATCATGGAATCTGAACAAATTTTCCCTGAAGGCGTATGTCCATTTTCAAGATGCCAAGAAATATAGCAGAAAACAGCTGCTAAAAGATTGAGAAAGCTAAGCAGAGATTACACTAGCTTCATGCTAGGAAATGAAAACCAGAGTGGACCCTGCTGAGGAGCTTGGCTGCCTGGCACCTGAATGAAAGGTTTATTAAAAACAAACTAACAAACAAACTAAGACTAGAAGCAGCTATGGAATAAGGACAAAAACCAGTGATGTGGTCTTACAAATATCTACACTCGTGCCGAATACAGATACAGAAAACAAAGCAATGTAAATATCAATTGCCAAGGTGGCTATCAAAATACCAAGTGATGCATTACTTCAAAGACCCTTAAACACCAGAACACAAACAAAACTTGGGTTAAAATAAATAAAAGTTATAACATATAAACATTAAACCAAAGAAAGCTCACATAGGTACAATGGAATTAAAACCAAAGTAAGTCAGAGGTTATCAGAGGTAAAGAATAATCCACAATAATAGAAAAGCAATAATCAAAAGACACACAACTCAGGAGTGGGATGTATAGAGTTGCTCAATCTCAAAATATATCAAGCCGAAATTGTCTTGTTCAAAGGAGAAATGGAAAAGTTTGAAATCATAATTGAACAATATATTTTTTTTGTCACTGACAACATGATGAGGCAAGAATAAATAAGGATACAGAGGATATAAAAACTTAATTAAATAGTGGCCTATGTGATACACACTAAACAGCATGCACAGCCACAACATAAAGCATATGTTTTTTCAAATGCACCCAATGGATTCACAGAAATTTACCACATCCTGGTTAAGAGTCAAAAACTTTGAAAATATTGAAACACTTCATAATTTTTGTGATCACAGTAAAATTAATCTAGGAATAAAAACTGAAAAGGTAGCTAGAAAAGTTTCAAACAATTTACATGAAGCAAAAACTATACATTAAGTATGGGTTAAAAAGAAGAAAAAAGACAGTGAAAAATTGGACTATTTTAAAAAATAATATAGCCATAGAAATACAAATAAAAACCAAAACATTGAAATTATTTCTGGGAGTCCATTTATATAGTTTTCAAATATTTATTCTTTAATTTATGTGTCTGTGTATGCTTCCATTAGTGTATATGCCCCATGTGCATATAGGTGCAGAAAGGTCATAATAGTACCTAGAACTGGAGTTTCAGGTGGTTTAAGCAGCAACTAAAGCAGAAACCTCTCTGAAAACAGGAAGTATTCATACCTGCTGGAATATCTCTTCAAGAACCCATTACACAATAGACTACTATTCAGCTATTAAAACAAGGACGTCATGAAATTTTCAGGAATAAATTCAGGATAATCATGCTACAATCCACAGACGCAAAGAAGCTAAGTAATAAGGAGGGACCAAGGGAAGATGCCTGAATCTCACACAGAAGGAGAAAGAAAATGGGCATTGGAGGTGGAGGGATGGAGGGATGTGAGTAGGAGGAAGGATGGGGAGGAGAGCAGAAGTAGGGATTAGGAGAAGGGAGAACAGTGGAGACAACAGTGGCCAGGTGAGAGAATGGAAATCTGATAAGGGGGGTGTATCACTGGGACTTGCCATAGACCTCAGATAGAGTAGACCCCAGGGAGTCTGTGGGGTCACCCTAGCTGAGACTCTTAGCAGCAAAGGCCACCTTCTGGAGCCAGGCAGGACTTCCATTGGAGGGATAAGGACACCAACACACACACAAAACATTTGGCTTAGTATTTGTCCTACAGAGAGGTGTGTTAGGGGAAATTGGGAGGAGAGGAGGAGGCTGCAATCAGGATGCAAAGTGAACAAATAAATAACTATTTTAAAAGTTAAATTTAAAAAAGAACCCTAATTTATATTTTTAAATAAGTATATATTTAAAAGTTGAATTCAATGGTATGACTTTCTCTTCAAGAAATTATAAAATAATATCAATTATTAAAATAAAAATAATAAAATGTAGAAACCATAAACCGAAAGTATATGTACTATAAAGAATATATAAACCTTAACATCATTTCCATGAAAAGATTAAACACTAATAAAATAAAATACAATGATAAAGTCCATGTAATACAGCTAGCAAAAAGTAACCTTTCATAAATTCTTTATATCAGGAATGGTTATAAAATATTTTAGAATTTAGCATCATTAACAACTCAGTAACTGACTATTGTAAACAACTTTCAGCAGATGAAAATAATCCATATTTTGGAAAAAAGATTACCCAAACTGACAAGATATGTCAAAAACATTTAGATAAATTAGCCTAATATCTCTTTAAGACTTAAAACATAATAAAAATCTTCTTATGAAGTTTTAAGTATCCATTTATAAAAGGAATGGCTATCATTTCTAATAATAGTGTATTGAAATTCTCATATGTGATAAGGAAGAAAAGACTAAAATGACCTTTAGTAGAAGATTATATAAAACTTTAAATGAAACGCATACACAATACCCAGTGAAATATATGGATACTAAAGCATACATGTTATGTAATCATATTTCTGGTAAAATAGTGAGAAGCAAAGTATGGATGTAGTCATATATACTTATAATCCCAGAACTCAGGAAACTGGGGCAATATGATTGCTGTGAGCTTAAGGGCAACCTGGTCTATATAACAAGTTCCAGTCCAGAATGGCAAACCACCTAAAAAGCAAAGAAACAAACTAACAAAAAAAATTGGCCTGGTTCCTAATTAGAAGCTTTACTCCTACTGACTAACATTCATGGTGCAGGAAAGAGCTTTGCAAGCTACCAGAGGAGAAAAGTAATCATTAGTATCATCCATCTACAAATCCTGCGACTACCGCTTTCCTGACAGCAAGATACTGGTGCATTAATGGTACAAATGTTATGCAAGTAACCAACCACCCTTTGCTTAAATGTAAGGCCGACTCTTGGAGTCATAAGAGGGAACCCACACCTCACATTGCTGAAGTTGCCAAGGACCTGAGACTTAGATAGGTCATTGGCCCAGGATGGAAAACTAATATTATTCTGCTAAAGGAATGTAAATATAAAATAACTCCTAGTGACATATTTGTATACCCATAGATCATACATCATCCAGTCAGCATCAAAGAACTTCTTGCAACAGGTGATAAGTAACACAAAGACCTACAACTGGATAATGTGCAGAGATTGGGAGGCTTTTGAGCAGTAAGCCAATGTGATGTTTTTATTAAACCCCTTCCCTCAACATACTTTATACTGAAGAGGAAGTAGAAAGATTTTTAAGAGCCACAGGTAGTACATAACTCAAAGGAAACAACATCTTCAGACACAGCAGGGCAGATATACATATAAACTCAAAGAGACTCTGAAAGCATAAAAAAAGATTTGTACAAGTTCAAATCAGGCAAAATCTTAGCACAAAGAAGGAGAACTGGACACAAAGTCTCACTCCTTCTCAAATAATCCTTTTGAAATTGGTATGTCCTGGGAAAGGGAAAAGAACCTTCTTGAATGAGGTGACACTAGGCTATCAACCACACTCCAGATTAGTTAGGCCTCATGCTCAGGAATAGTTGGCCAATACAAGATGGACTCCATGGTTTTGTGTGCTTTAAAAAAAATTTTATCTTACTTTGCTGCTGTTCATTTGTTTGTTTTATTTTTTGAGAAATAGAAAAAAAGAACATAGTGTTAGATGAGGAGGATCTGGAAGGAGGAATAAAAAATATAATCAAAATATATTATAAGAAAAAATTTAATAGACATAAACAAACACACACACACAGAGAAAACAACAAAACAACAACAACAACAACAAAACACAAACAAGGGAAGAGGCAAACAAACATGACAAAGTAAAAGACGGAGCAAGACTACCTTAGAAGCAGAGACACTGAGCTTGAGGGAGGCATCTGTGTTTCTGGCAAAGGTTTGTTTCTTTTGTCACAGGAAGTGGTAAGGACATAAACTTAATTTCTAGAGAGTCATCAGTCTCTACCATATGTACATTGTAATTCACTATACATTTTTATAAAATAATTTTTGAACTATTGCCTTCTGATCCACACCTAAGGAAGGCCTAGACTCAAGTTGACAAGTTAACCACTACATGTGAAACGGTGGAACAGTGGACACTAGTGGAAGTACAAAAATGAACCTCAAGTCAGCTGCCCTCATGGGGAGCCATGTTGGCTTTGTTTCTATATTCTTGTCAAATGGGAACCAGCTGATAGGGAGGTCACTTTCCAGAGTGTCCAATGGAAGAGCGTTAATGGGAAAATACAGGAAGTAACTTTCTTTGGGTTCTAAAGGCAGAACCTCAAGCTGTACAAAGGGGCAATGTTTATTTTACTCAGGCATACTCTTGTGAAATAGAGCTAATGCTAGAACTGGGTAGCTCAGCTCAGGAGCATCACAATATTTTGTAAATGACATCTTTCCTTACCCACCTAACGTTCAGGTTCCCGAGTGGAAAAACATGTAAATTCCTAGATACATCATTGTCATTACTGAAACAGGCTATCAACTGGTGATTCCTCTCATTTAGGTGGCATGCTATTTCTACCTCCCTTCTTCCCTGGATATTCAAATATTCTGTTTTCCTTTCAGGTGGCATAAGATTGAGTGGGGTCCACATTGTGAAGTGGGTAGGTGGCAGCAAGATATATAAATAGAAAAAACAAAAATTATCAGCTTCAGAAATAGGAGATATTATTGTAATATTAAAATTCATCACTGAATGTTTATTGTATATTATGTTTATGCAAGATGCTTTAATATTTAATGTAACCTCACCAAGAATAATATGCAAAAGGCCACTAGCTTTTTATTACAGATAAGGTAATTCCATTTCACAGGATTGAAATAATTTGAACAAAACCACAGAAATAGTTGGTAATTTGTAGGTTAGTTTTCCCTCACTCATTAAAACATCCAAGAAAATCAACCTCTAAGGAGGAAAGACTTATTTGGGCTCTTGGTTTCAGATTTCAGCGCAGAGTCACATGGTTCTGTTGCCTTTGGGTCTATGCTGAAAAAAAAAAAAAAAACCCGCCACAACAAGTGTGTGGTAGAGGAAAGTGCTCACCTGCAAGTGGCTAAGAAGCAGAGAGAAACAGGGCTGGGACTCAATATTCCCTTCTAGGGTATGCCCTGATGCCCTATTTTCTTCTAGGTCTCAGATCTTAAAAGGTTACAGCAACCCTCAATCGTGCCCAGGCTGATAACCATGGCTTGAACATACAACCTTGGCAGACATTTCAGCTCTGAACCATAGCAGTAGAGCAGTAACTGGGATTTGAACTTCCTTTAGGCTGTCCCAGAGCCTCTTCTCAGCCTACTGGCCAGTTGGAGAGCATGTCCCCTGTGCTTGCATTCAGACCCTCTCCATCAACTGTTGCCCATTTATAAATCATACACAACCATTTGTTTTCTTTACTTTTTCAAGAAATGTTGTAACCAGTATAACTGTGGGTTTATTTTCCATCAGAAATTCTTGTTCTAAATAGTTTGTACATTGCAGCTATAAATAGAATGAAATTAGACCAACACTGAGTATCAAAACCTATTCATCAAATAGCATTAATGGATTGAAATTTCTCTTTCTACACACACACACACACACACATACACACACACACACACATACACACACACTCACACAGACACAATTATAATGATCCAAATAGAAGTTCCTTTGGGAAAAGCCATTTCAGATTTTCTCCCATATTCCCTTCCTTGATCTTCTTTTCATCAGAGAAACTTGGTTCGCTATCTATTGAACAAAATGCTGATACAAGGAGCAGCCATAAACATGATCTAAAGAGGTTAAAGGGATAAAGTTTAAGGAGACCTAGTAAAATACAGAGGCTTCGTAACAACTCAAACGTCCTTCAAGTCATCGCAGAGCCCCCCACTTCATCCATCTAGGGACAGGGTTCTTTATCACCCTGTCCTGCTTTCCACTTCTGTAGTTGCTCATTGCCTGGACTGCCATTGCCCAGTACTTTGCAGAGGTAGCTCGCAAACTTGTACTTTTTAGGTGTCCTATCACATGTCTTCTTTTGTGAGAGACTGTCCCGGACCTCCTCAGATAAAGCAAAAAGAGTCCCATGCTTTGCTCATATCTCATATTACCTTAGTTATTGCACTTCTTCTGGCCAAATACAACAGTCTAAGAATATTGTGTTCCTTTCTGTTGCTGACTGTTTAATTTTCTGATTCTCACTGTCACGTGAGAGTCATATGTACTTGATAAATGTTTATTAAAGGTTTGTTTCATTAATTTATTTAATTTCTAAGCTTTCTTACTTGAAACCTCTCTCCCCCATGTATCTCTGGCATCTAGGCTGGGATGAACAAGTGGCCGGAGACTACAGATCTACTGGGAAGACTCACATTGGGTCTGATGTTTGCTGATCCACGTGCACAGCTATTTCTCCACTTCGCTCTGTGAGGTCATGCTGAAGGGATGGTACTGATCTGCCTGCTTATTTTGTATACAGGTTCAGAGGTACTGCCCCAGAAAACACTAACAATCTCTTCTTAGTGTGAAGGGATATCTTTTGTTTTGTTTTGCTTTTTTTTTTTTTTTTTTTTTAGCAAGAGGCCAGCGATGTTTAAACAGACATGGTAAATGGAGAGAAATGTAGTGGGAAAGTAGAGGCCTCTGGTGCATTCCTCTTGGACTTGTTAGGTGCTGCACAGAAACAGCACTGATATGTACTACAGCCAAGCTCCTCCAATGTTGAGGCCAAATATTGATGAGAATAAAAGGGTAATATATTTAAAATAAAAATACAATTTTACATATACATTTATATTATTACACATATATACAATAAATTGCCTATAGCAAAAAGAAGCACAAAACAGTTAGGAATTATATAAATGTAACATTCATAGTGTTTTGGCTATTTGTATTTGGCACTCTTGAAGAATTTTAAGATGATTGGAAAAAAACACACCCTTTCTTCATAAATTTTTCATTAAGTAGATGATATCTTTGCCATAGTCTTTGATCCACAAGGAAGATACTGACCCAGATTTCTAAAATAGCTTCATAACTATTTCCTCCTCACCACATCAATTCTTGTTGCCAGACTGGCTTCTGTTGGTTCTGGACTCCATGATGGCTGACTTAGTCTCAGTAACTTGTGCCAAGCCTTCTGTATATGCCTCACAACACACTTTCCCTTATTAATGTTTTGGTGTTCCATCTTGTAACCTGGGGCAAAATTGGACCTTGCATCCAATCCTTACAATCCAAATAGGAGTTTTCTGGTTTTTAAAAATATGATATCTTTATCCATGTTCTTGGCTCAGGTCTGATAACCTCCTTACAAAAATACCCTAATACATCGTGTTCCTATCTTGCAAAATTGCACTGGCATCAAATTTATACATTTCTTTACTAATCTGTTGTACAGAAATGTTCTGGAAAGTTTGATGGTACAAATAATATATACAAATTTTGGATAGCACTTGCTCTCTAGGGAGCAAGGGGTATATGAGACACAGATATTTAAAGAAGGTATTTTATTAGTTCCTAGTGAGAAGAGGATACTATACAGGTAGAGCTGTGTGTGTATGTGTGTGTGTGTGTGTGTGTGTGTGTGTGTGTGTGTGTGTGTGTGT
>OU015745.1:94897268-94932446 GCA_907169655.1 Acomys percivali | reverse complement strand
GTGTGTGTGTGTGTGTGTGTGTGTGTGTGTGTGTGTGTGTGTGTGTGCTCACTTAGTTAAAACTTAAAGATAAAGCATTATGTAGCTGTTATCCAGGTCGTAAGAAGGAGTAAGGTGTTTACTGGCTGTAGGCTGTACCTCTGCAGTTGTTGCTTTACATTGTGCTTGTGACTCACAAGCCTTTGAACTAACCATAACTGTAATCTCTAGCATGAATGGTCCTGAGAAGTTCTATGGTCTTCTTCCCTCAGGCATTTGGGCACATAAGTGACTGAGGTCTCTGACAGCACTCATTAGGCTAGCATTGGGTACTATTTTCACAACGTTTATAGCATGCTGGGAATGGAGCTCACAGTACAGCTCTTGACTAATATATATGACAAGGCCCTGGGTTTTGATACCCAGATTTGCCCCCAAGCACAGGAAAAAAAAGGTATAGCTTTCGTATAAAGTGTAAGTTAATCACCAAAATTAAGCAATGAAACTGAGGCATATCACAGGCTCACAACAGTGTCCCCATTCAACCCCAGGCTACCCACACCTCCTGTTCTGTATGATTAGAACTTTCAGGAAGAGCTCCAGGACTCTGCTGGGACCAGTCCCCATTTAGCTGAACTTACAATCAGACTAGAGGGAAGACTCTGCAAGAGGCTGGGGTGTCTGAGATCTGTGGGTTGGAGCCCATTATCCTGCTACTGTGTCCTTAGTTTTATGGTCTTTATTCCTTCAACCCTAATCTCCCTCCAGGCTTCTTTAGAGAGCCTACTATCCTGCTGTTTCTAGGTGCTTTCTACACCTAACTCCTACATTTTTATTTGTTTTGAGATAGGGTTTCACCTCATAGCTCTGATTAGTCTGGAAATTGTTATGTAGTCCAGGTTGGCCTTAAACTCACAGAAAACAATCTCCCTCTGCCTCCCCAGTGATTCAAAGTTTACTTGGTTTTGGAAGGTTCACTTTAAATATACCCCCAACAGCCCATTATCTTAATGTCCTGGTACCATCTATGAAGCTTTGGTTTATATAAAAGTAAGACCATTTTGTGATACTTTTTCTGAAAGATGAGTGTCCTATTCGGGTTTGTTTGATTTTGTTGTATTCTGTTTTACTGGTATTCTCTAGAAGCCTGTTTTGTTGTTTTTTTTTAACTAAGAAGAGAAAGCGTGTTGATTCAGACATGAGGGCAGGTGGAGAGGATTTTGGAGGAGTTGAGGGAGAGAAAACCATAATCAGAATATATTGTATTTAAAAATCGATTTTTTAGATTATACAAGGGGAGGTAATCCCTCTGAGGAACAGTCATAGGGGAGGGGAATAAGGGGAAAATGGGAGGGAGGGGAGAATGGGAGGATACAAGGGATGGGATAACCATAGAGATGTAACAAGAATAAATTAATAAATAATAAAAATTAAAAATAAATAAATAAATAAATAAAGAGCAAGACGTATGTATAAAAAATCTATTTTTTATAAAAGAAAAAATAGAAAAAAATAAAATGAATATAAATCGTTAGAACAACAACAAAAAGAAAGATATGATGACCATTTTTTTCAGAATAGCTTTCATAAATAACATAACATCTTCTTATAGAGCATCCCTGTCTACTACCTTGATGTCACCTCTACGTTTTGGTCATCACTTTCAGGTTTCCTAGGAATGAAGCAACAGAAGAAGGGAGCTCCTCTGGTTCCTGAATGGGAGAGGATAGATCTAAATTGCCAATCTGAGCCTGTTATAGTTTTGAAATGAGGATAATTATATTTTATTTACTAATATATATATATGCACATATTTAAATGAACTTTATGGAGAATTTGAGGACAGAGCCATATATTCTAGGGTTGCAAAGTACTTTTCCAGATAATTTGTAATAATATAAGACTGATATAGCCAACCTTGATGAGGGTATTAATTATCTGTAAATAGCTTGATGATAATTTTAACAAGCTTTAAATACAAGTTCAATCTTATAGATATTTTGCAAATGACTATGTTCAGGGGTCACTTCTTAATGATAATTTAGGACAACGTTTGTTTTTAACCTGGTGGCAGGTCTCTGGTGTCCTTCACTTTGCTCAGACATTGTAAACCTTGGGAAAGAAGCAAGGAGGAAACAGTGGACAAGCTAAGGTTGCTACAACGTCCCTGAAGGTCAACCAGTAAGCCAAAGGGAAGAACGGAATTAGAACTCACATCCCCCAATTTTCCAGGCTGTTGCCTAGCCCATTGAACCCCACTGCCTGTGACTCAGTGTATTAATAGAGGCTGTGGAACACAGATTGCTTGAACATATGGCAGAGAGGATGAGAAGATAATATTCTGTGGCAGAATCCTTTCTGCAGACGGGTGACTGAGAAGGCTGTTTTTCGGCACAGGATTCAGCAAGTGAAGCGTTAAACGCATTTTCTTATTTTTGTCTCCAAATGATACAGCTTTTCCCCTTGAGTGAGATCAATTTCTGGACGTTCTTATTGTCAGAGGAAGCTGGTGGAAGTGAGGCCAAGGGTGCAGGCCTCCCATAGGCTGTCCAGAGGAATAAATAACGCCCACGCACAACACCCTGCAGGGTACCCGGAGGGGTGCCTAATGACTGGCCAGTTCCACTCCTTCAGCACACAACACCTGCAGTTGGAACAAGGATTCAAAAATTGGCTCCTGATCTTGACTCTCCATGGCTCCTTAGCAATAATGTATAATATGATACACATTTAATATGCCCTAGTTGTTTCTTTCGTTGCCATCACTAGATGCCACTAAGGATCAAGTCAAGGGCTCAATACACTGCTCTGTGGGGAGAAATGTGAAGTTTACTCTTAGATTCTTTCTTGTAAGAAATGCAGCACATATAGGGCTTGTAAGGAGAAAAAGGAAGTCAGAACTTGTGAGACAGTAGTGGACCACATACCCACAGCATAGAGTCTAGAGGTGCATGGTCTTTAGGTATGATGTAAAACCAGGGCTTTCTGACTAAGGGGTGATGTAAGACCCATGCTCCTTTTTATCTACCTGCCAATACCTGTCAATGTATATTTGACATTATAATGGACTTTACTGTAAGATATGTTTGGAAAATAGGGATGTTTGTAAATAGAAGATAGCTTTAAAACACTGATTTAAGAATGACTGGTTTATACAGCAAAGTGAAGAAGTGCAGAAGGTGAGTGAGTGTTGGCTGTGCACATAATAGAGCTTTTGCATCTCACTCACTCAGTGACTACACTCCTGATGGGCCTTAGTCTATGCATCTCTGATGCAAAGTTAATAACTGAATCCACCCTCCAGGGCTTACAATGAGGCTTGATTAACTAATGTAGGGAAGTGCTTTTCATTTGCGCTGGGAGACGGTAGGCACTCACTAAAATGAGCTGCTGTTATAAAGCTGTCAGTACAATTATTGGCTACTGTTATTATATCTACTCTAAAAGTTGTGCTGGGATTTCAATGGTAAGACTTCTGTGTAAAAAAAGAGATGGCACACAACGTTCTGGTAAGGAGCGGGTAAGGCAGGCCAGGTAGTCTTTCAGGGTATGAAGGCATGCCGACTGGCTGAAAATGCCCCATAGCAAACTGGGGTCTGCATCCATTTTATTATGAGATAAATGGAATCCCTTCCCCAACTTCATAATTTTTAAAGGTCTAAGTTTAGAGTGTGACTGCATTTTGGAATATGCTATTTCAAGAGTAATGAAGTTAAGGCGAAGTCAGAGTCGACTGTCATTCAACATAACTGCTAGCCTCATACAAGGTGACGTGAACTCAGATGTTACAGAAGGAAAGGCGAGGAAAAGATGTCTGGAGAAGAAATCCATTTACAAGCAAATGGGAAAGGACCCAAGAAAGCTTAGCATCCAAATCAGGGGTGAGAATTTTCTGTTCTTTCTCTCTCTCTCTCTCTCTCTCTCTCTCTCTCTCTCTCTCTCTCTCTCTTTTTTTTTTTTTTTTTTCAGGACATGCTTTCTCATTGTAGGCCTGGCTGTCCTGAGACTAGCTCTGCAGGTCAGGCTGGCCTTCAACTCTGAGATCCACCTACCTCTGCTTCCTGAGTACTGGGATTAAAGGCGTGCATCACAACATCCATCTGGCTCAGCTACATTTTCTGCTGTTTATGCACCTCAATCTGTGGTACTTTGCTACCACAGCCTTGGTAAAACAGGGAGAATTCACAATTTAGCTCAACGGCTTTTATTTACCCGCTAGAGCCAAAGCCTGGCATTGCCCTGGAATTCAAATCACACGTCTCCCTCTTCATGCGATGCTTTGGCATTTGCTGAGATCTCTCAGGCAGGCCCCCAAATCAGTGCTTTTATTTTCTCAGCTAACATATTTCAGGCAGCAATTCCTGGGTGCTGTCCCTTCTCCCCTCTTCTTGGAGAGGGTGTAATGGCATCTCCAGCATGCTGCTGGCATTGTCATGGAGCTGCCCCTGCAGACTGCTATATTCTGCACCTCCAGGGGGGGAAAATTAGAAGCATATCAATCAGCTTTTTATGATGCAAAATATTACCCGCCAAAATACTATCCCTGGAGCATTCTGATACCAACTGCTAAGGAAAAGCAAATACAAACAAGATGGAAGGTTTTTTCTTTTTAATCTAATGCACCCAAAAGGAAACAGCTATCAAAGACAGCACCTCTACTAGTTGTCAGGTCAGTGACTTTGATCACCTGGTGTCAATTACCTGAGCTGGCTAACATCTCCCCAGCTGTGACCCTCCTACTGGCTACACTTGACTGCTCTGTGCAAGCCACATTAAACCTGTCTGCCATCCATCCCTGGGTCTCCTTTGCCACAGCAGCTTAACAAGACGAGGGAGCCAGCATCACTGAGAGGCAAATACTGTTTTCTAGGGGCCAGGATGCTGAGATGTGAGTGGGGTGGAGAAAAACAAGATATAGGCCATTAAGCAGCAGGGTTTTCTCGTTTTATATTACCATTTCTATGTAGATTTGTTTTTCCAGCCTCCTAAAGTCAGAAGAGGCAGCAGAGGATAAGGGACAAAATCACCAAATCGCAGCCGGCAGGTAGGCTACCCTCCTCCGAACTGGACAAATTAGAGGCCACACCAATTCTCAGTTTTTGCTTTGCATCTGTAGGGTGGGCTTGAAGCTTCCTTTAAGAAATCATGAAACACACACACACACACACACACACACACACACACACACCAAAGCACAAGTTGTGGGTTTTTTTTCCTTTCTACTCAGAAAATGTTAGGTTGAAGCAAATTCACAGTTTGTGTCACCACTCGGGTAGTTAATTAAGCCCTGACCAAAGCCCACTTCCATGCTGCCAATGGGGTGTGACCTCAGCCTAGGGAACTAGGACAGAAGAAACTGAGTAAATGAACTTCCCAAAACAGTTCCCCAACAAACATCCTATGCTAGAGAGGAGAGCCTTACTTCCTCAAGCTCACCTCCCCACGCCACTCCCTGTCCCTTCCTGGTGGCCAGCTTTATGGATTGCTTAAGGTGCTGGCCAGCTGTGGATCTGGTTGGGCTTCCGGGAATAGACGCTGAACTTCCATTTGAAATGCTCCCCTCCTGCTGTTCTTAAGTAGCATTGACAACAATAACAGGTATTTATACCAAGAGAGTCCTTCAGAACCTTTATTAAATCCTTTCAAATACACTCTCCTGCTTCCACCCAACAAAGATAATATGCTTTGTGACAAGGGCTGAGGAGACAACTGCACAGTGTTTTGGCCGCTTGGAACCACCTGTTGTTTAAAATAACTCCCTTCGTTCATGTCTACACTCTGACAGATGTTTGGGAAAGACACCGGCCTGCAAAGTTCTTTGGCTTAGCCAAATGACAGCAATGTTTTAAAGAAGCCATCTAAACGGGGCAAAGAGACCTTAACGATCAACTTGTTCAGGCACAGAATTGACATTTGTGTTAGTAGTATAGCAGTCAAGTGGCCACGTGATCTTAGAGTGAAATCCTGAGATGCAGAATTAGTGCTGTACAGTAGCTCTCATTTGATACCAAGTATCCATTCATATGCTAAATAAAGCTCCCTGCTCCCCACAGTTCCATTTAACCTTCCTCTTCCTCCCAAAGCAATGAGAATAACTGTGGTTTCTACAAAACATGGCAATGTTAGAAGACTAACATTCTCTTCCTGCCTTACCGCAACATTTGGGATAATTCTCTAATGCTTCAACATGAGGTAGCTCTGACCTTGGCATAAGAAGACCCAAGACAGAATCCCAGCTTGGTCAATTACTGCCTTGTAAATTGGGAGAACCATCAATCTCAGGATCCATTAGTAAGATGGGAATAAAATTGTATTTCCCCAAGAGGCTTGTGGGAGAGTTAAAGAAGATGCTATATGCGAAAAGAATTTGTAAGTGGTAAATTGCTACACACACATAAATTGTTTATTTGCTTTTTAACTTTAGGGTCACTCCTTGGAAAATTACCTCAGAGTGGGTAGGAAAGAGAAAAGGGCAAGAGCACGGTAATTTAATTAGATCCATAGGACTTTGCCTTTGCACAGTAGATGGGGCCCCCAGCCCTTCTCATTTCAGCCCATTGATATTTGGTAACTTAATATGCAAATGACATTCCTCAAAAGGCACCCAGACTCCACATGTGCCAATTAATCAAAAGAAACAGACTCACCCTCTAATTCCACTAATTAGAGGATCATCCATAAGCTACTAGGTTTCTGAGCTACTGAGGGCTAATAAATTTGCAATAAATTATGAGTAATACAGTAGTCAGGAACTAAATTATTACAGAGCAATATGCTGGGAGCGGGGTTCTGTTTATCGTACCAGCATTAGATTTTCTTTAAGTTTCTTTTTATTTTCCATCTTAAAACTTTGAACCTCTTGATTATAATTGAATGTTTTTCTACCTAAAAATCATAAAGTATTATTGAAAGTCACTAAGGAAGAGACACCACCAAATGAAAACTCTACTGTGATCACAAATGAGAATACCTGATGTATACAAATACCAGTTCTGCTCAAATTATTCAGTTGATATCCTGTGACTTTCCCCTGTGTTTCTGAACTTGACAAACTAACTTTCAAATTTATTTGTAAGATGCAGAAGTCATGGATAACTAAAAATACCTGATTCAAAGTAGTAAGATGTGAACAAGTCTTGATTTATTTGCTAACGAGTCCACTTGTAAATATCTACTTATAAGTTCTAAAATATAGAGAGAACATATAGGTTGACTTAGAAACAGGTAAGTTAGTTTTAGAAAGAGATCTTGACGTGTAGGGGACCTTCTAGATGATAGAGCTGGCACTTCAGATAATTGGGTAAATATCAAATTATTAAATGAAGACTACTAGCTTTAGTTTTCCAGTGGGAAACAAATGGAATTGTAGTCATACTCTCACAATACAGAAAATATCAAGTACTATCCATTGAAATATATAAATGTAAGACAAAACATTGCAACCTTTAGAAAGTTATGAGACTATATTATAAGCATGAGACAGGAGGGATTTACTAATAGCATGTGAAGTTTTAATAATAATAATAATAATAATAATAATAATAATAATAATAATAATAATAAACAACTATACCAAATGAAAAAAGAACATTTCTTTTCTTTTCTTTCTTTCTTTTTTCTTTTTTGGTTTTTCAAGACAGGGTTTCTGTGTGTAGCCTTGGCTGGCTTGGACTTTCTTTGTAGACTAGGCTGGTCTCAAACCCACAGGGATCCCCTTGCTTCTGCCTCCCTCTCCTGGGATTACAGGTATATGCCTCCTTGTCCAGCTTGGAAAAACATTTTAACAGCCCCCTTTGTCCACTTTGGAGGTGGGCATTTCTATGTGGTCTGGGTACATCAAACTCCAGGGCTCAAGTAATCCTTCTCCTGCAGCCTCCCAACTGTTATTTTTACATCTGGTTTACCTTGCTTGGACTCAAACAGTATTTTATAACATAGAAAGCTAGGACAACAGATAGAGGGCACTCTTCTGTTTTGCAACCTGTATAACTAAGCAACGAATTTGGATTCTTCTAGAAAGAACACAATACTCTTAAAAAAGCAGAAGACAACACAAAAATGGGAAATCTACATGATTAATACATAAAGTCAGTTAGTTGGTGGAATACATTTTTTAAGATGTAATATTATTTCCCATGTATAATTTTGAGAGAAATTCACAATTTTGATTATTTCAAGCTGGGAAGATGACTGAATGGTAAAGTACTTGCTATAGAAGCATGGTGACCTGATTTTGGATTCCCAGCACTCACATAAAAGTTTAGCATGGTGCTAATGTCTGTAACCTCAGAAATGAGAGGCAGGTAAATGGATCCAAGTGGGCAGCTTAGCCAGGGCATTAAGCTCTATGATCAGTGAGGGACCCTGTGTCAAAAAATAAAGTGTCCGTGAGAGATGGCTCAGCAGGTAAGACCATAATTCTCTTGCACAAGATCTGAATTCAGTTCCCATCACTCATACTGGTGGCTTACAACTGCCTGCAACTCTAGATCGAGGGTATCTGATACCATCTTTTGGACTTTGAGGGCACCTGCACTTAAATACGTGCATGCCCACATGTATATGCACACACACACACAAACAAACACACACACACGTAAAAATGAAATAAATCTTTTAGAAAATGTGGTGGAGAATGACAGAAAACAGCCAACATTGAACTCTGGTTTCCAGATAAGCTAACATATATACACATAGACATACATGCATATGCAGCACATGCACAAATACAATATCTGAATATTTCAGGTGTTCAAGTGTTATAAGTATTCAGAGATATAAAATTTCACCATTCTTAGCCTTATAAGTCAGCACACACACTGTGGAACAAATTGCTATTTATTTGACAATCTCTCTCTTTCTCTCTCTCTCTCTCCCCTCTTTTTCTTTCTTTCTTTCTTTCTTTTTCTTTTTCCTTTTTCTTTTCTTTTTTTTGCTAAGTAATAATGGGTTCATGCCAAGCATAATAAAGATCACTTTCCCTAGTTTCCTGTGAGGAATCTGGAGATAGTCAATAAAGTTTGGCCAAAGGATATGTGTTAGTTTTCTATCAACTTGACACAATCCAGGGTCATCTGAAAAGAGAGAACTTCAATTGAAAGAATGCCTCCATCAGATTGGGCCATAGGTAAGTCTGTAGGGGCATTTTCTTGATTAATGATTGGCTTGGGAGGATGCTGTTAGCGGTGCTATGCCTGGGCAGGTGGTTCTGGGTTGCATAAGAAAGCAAGCTGAGGAAATCATAGGGAGTAATTAATTCCTCCTTGATCTCTTCTTCGATTCATACATCCAGGTTGCTGTTTGCGTTTGTGCCTTCACTTCCCTTCTTGATGGGCTAGGACATGGTAATATAAGGCAAGTAAACCCTTTTTTCTTCATGTTGGTCAGAATATTTTATGACAGCATAAAAACTTAACGAAGACAGGATGTAATAAAACTGCTGTGTTTTATTAAAATCATCCTTTTAGAAGCATCTATGTGGCCAGGCAAAAGGTATATGTACTAGCCAAAGTTCAGTAAAACATTTGGGACCTTGAGCACAAAATTTGGACATAGTCAATGACCTCTCTAATAGAAAGCATGCCAGTCTCTGACAGTGTGGCTGGATGTCTATCTACAGACTGTGCTATTGTAGACTTCTTGAACTTGAAATAGACATATATGGTCATCCTTTGTAATATGTACTATTAAGATTTGGATTTTTATGCTCACAGAGGCCTACAGTAATCCCACCCAATACACCTCATTAAGAAAATACTTCAAAAAGTTTGAGAAATATTCTCCAATATGTCAATTTTCTCTTCTAGAATATGACTTAAATATGTGCTAAAGTGTTCATAATAACATAGTTTTAATACCAAGTACTTAAAACACTCCAGAAGTCCATAGACAGATGCATAGCTTCCTTGCAATGTTCTTATTTCATGAACTACTAAACTTGACCTCAACCTTGAAAGAATCCATAAGCATGACATACTCCCACAAATGGGCTGAATCAAGTTACAACTGCGAATCCTAAACAGTGTGTTATTTGGAGGTATGTGCATATGTGGAATGGATAAGTAATGGTAACACAATACTAATCCCCAATATGAGGATGGCTATCTGTAGAGTAGAAAAAGGGAGGAACTGCAGCCAGGAAGGGCGCAGTATAACTTCAAAGAGATCAGCAAGGCTGTTTTTCTAATGTAAGTGCTATTGGATAGGGATAGTCATTTTCTTAATTTCATGCTTAACTCTCATGAATATTTTAGATATTATTTTGAATGTGTGAAAAATTTTACAATTATTTCAGGGGAGAAAAAAAAGGAGGAGACAGGGTAAAGCAGTGCCCGGAAGTTGCTCTCTGTAAAGCAAATGCACCTCTGGGCCATAGGAACAGCAGTTTAACTCTGACATTTATGCTTAAGCATAATTTATACACTAGGGTACTTCTCTGATTTCAAATATGTGAATGATTTTCAAGAACTAAAATGCAAATGAGCAAGGTGGCACATTACTACAAAAAGAGGTTCTTCCAAAACTCCTGCCTGGACACAGCTGCAGCATTGGAACTGCCTGCATTGCTGCTCTTACCTCACTACCATCTCTCTGTGGATGTACCAGGTGCCCTATATCCTGACATTTAGCTAGCAGTTTCCTATCATGCTCTGGCTTTAATACAGAATCTCTACACAAGCTCTGGTCTGGACTAATTTGCTCAACCAGTGGACCGCCTATGGATGGTTCTAGAAATTCTAAAAGGCAGCTGGAGGCCAGAGGTTAAGTATAGGGTCCTAGAAAGTGTAGAAGCTTTAAGCCAAACAAAAGACAACGAAGCCCTTCTTTTCTTTAAGATGTTCTGGAACAGCCAGAAAAAGCTAAAAAATATAAACAGTTATCTCAGTCCTCAGCCACCCAGTGAGGTGGACATCATGTTAATCTTTTATAAGATCCATCAGAACCAGGGCTTGGTGATGTGAATGAACTAAACCTGACACAGTTAGAAAATGGCCGCCATTGCCTAGGTTCAAATGCAAAGCCATTTTCAAATCTTTCAAACTGAACATCCTACTGGCTTTTCTGTGGGCCTCATTTTGTATATGACTATTTAGACTGTCATCCATTCAGTTGCAGGAATAGGTACCATGGCTTCTCAGAAGCAATGTTCACAGAGATATTTTTAAAGGAGTTACAGGGGGAAAAAAAAGAGTAGAGGGAATATATATGACTGTTGATTGACAATACTTCTGAGAGAGTAGACGATGAGGCACAGAGAAAGGATGCAGCTCATCCTGAAAAACTGTAGGTGAAATGATCGGGATGATAAGATAAGTTAAAATCAGGGAACTAGGTAGAAAGGGGAAAAAGATCATGAGAATGATTAAAAAAAATATTAAGGGTATCTTAATTTTCTTTTGTTTTATCTAGAAGTCTCCTTCCTCACTTTGGAATAGGTGTTTCATCTTCTGAAATCAATTGGATAAATACAAAGAAAGATAGAAAAGTTGTTTTGAATTCTGCAGAATAAATGCTATTGGCAGACTGTTTCCCCCTTGTAAGCCTTTCAGCTTTAAGGTCTCATGGTTTGGGCAGTTATTATAACAGCAATGGCAATACCACCTAGCTGGTGTTTATCTATTGTTGAAGTGTATGTGCTTATATGCTTGGCATGATAACATCATCAAGTTCATATATTAATCTGAATGAATCCATTTGTTGATCTGCAAAAACTGGCTTCATCCAGTTCTTGGACTTTAGTGTTCTTGGGGCATGCCTGCTAACAAGGTACTTTTAGGCCAGTTCTTGATTTGAGTTCTGTATATATGAATATTTTAGCTGTGCATTTGAATGTATATATCACAGATATATGTAGGCATCTCTACGGGGTGTGAAAACACAGATTCTTAGGGTGGGAACATGACACTTTGTGCTCACAAAATTTCTTTAAAAATAGAGTATTTACCTACTTATTAAGGGAGATAATTTTGGTACTGTTGCTTATCAGGTAGTAGAGGAGGGAGAATTATTTCTCTGAATTCAATGATGTAGGTGTGGTCACAAGATCTATTATCTATGTGCATTATGTATTTTTATGCTAATCTCTGTGCATTATAATTCATTTAATCCTTTTTTATTTTAATGACATGTTATGAATGTTGAGGATGAGAGAGAGGAAGGAGAGAGAGTGTATAGGGAACATTTTACTTAGCATGCAGGGCCCAGAAAATTCAAGTGTCTATTCAGATCAGTGGGAGTCAGGAGAATTAATACTGTTATGTGGAATGGATAATGTATGTGAGGGTAGAGGGAAAGCTGTAGAACAGTAAAGCTGAAGTAACAAAATACATTTTTACTCTTCTTTTGAAAAATTTAAAGTTGTCCTGGGACAACTAATGAGGAACATAATATGGTGAGAAATACCAGTGAATGTTTTTGTTTGTTTTTTTTCAAAAACTGCACAACGAAAAGAGAGGTCAGAAGCAGATGGCATGTTTATACATTAGTGGCCAGAATAGCTATTGTTAGAACTTCATAATAAAGCTCTTTAACTGGGTTTTATGTTATCTTCAAGAGCCCTCAAGGGGACTACTTCCCTTTTTGTTTTCAAGATTCTCAAAAGGATTCTTCTGGCTTTTATATGAAAGCTAGCTCCTTTATTTCTGATGCACTTTTTGACCTGGTACTGCTGAAGCTGTGAAGCCACTTCTGACTTTAGCCTCATTCTCCTAATTGCTGTTATTTCTTTTCTCCTCAGCTGCAGTGCTATGCTAGATAGTATCTTGGTAGCTCTCCTCTACCCTTTTGGTGACTCAAACACTTTGTTAACTAGGCCAATAACTTTTTTGCTAGTTTTTAACACATTATGTTTGTAATTAATTCGATGCTAAATTGTTTAAGAGTAATTTTCACATCATATACTAAGCACTTAATAAGTATTCAAATGACAATAAATGCTGGAAAGGATGTGGGGAAAAAGGAGCCCTTATATTGCAATAGTAATTATATCTGGTATAGCCATTATGGAGTTAAGTTTTCTCAAACAACAACAACAACAACAACGGGACTACTATGTGACCCAGCTTTACCACTCCAGTCTATATCCCAGGACTCTAGAGCAACACAACACAGAGATACTTGCATATCTATACTTATTCTTGCACTGTTCCCAATAGCTAAGGACTGCAGGAGAACAAATAGAGAAAATGTGGTACATATACACCACAGTGGAATTTTACTCAGCTGTAAAGAGAAAGCAAGTCATGATATTTGTAGGAAAATGAGGCTAGCTAGCAATCACTTTATTTTGTGGACTTTAGCTCTCTCTCTCTCTCTCCCTCCCTCCTTCCCTCCTCCCCCTCTGCCCCCCCCCGTGTGTGTGTGTGTGTGTGTGTGTGTGTGTGTGTGTGTGTGTTATGAAAGGGGTTTATAATTTAGGTAAGAGAAAGAGAGGAATAAAAGAGAATGATGGAATTCATGTGTCCTAAAAGCAAAGGAGGAACCATTTGGGAGAAGAATAAGACATTCAGATGAAAGGAGTTTCGGGGACTGGAGAAGACTGTAGAGAAGGGGGCTGAATAAGAACAAAATAGAAGCCTATATGTGTATAAAATTTCATAAGGAAAGCTATTATTTTGTATGTTAATTTAAATATATAAATAAATTAATATCACTTAATAAAGGGTGAAAAAATCAGATGCTAGCAGTGAGTGGTGGTTTGAACAGGAATGGCCCCCAGAGATTCATATATTTGAATGCTTGGCCATAGGGAGTGGCACTACTAGGTGGTGCGGCCTTATTGGGATGATATGGCCTTGTAAGGGGAAGTGTGTCATTGTGGAGGCCTGGCTTTGAAGCCTTAAAGTTTCAAGATAAGCCCAGATGGAAACACATCCAGTCTCCTCCTTGCTCCCTGTGATCAAGATGTAGAACTCTTGGCTCCTCCAGCACTCTTTCCTCCTGGATGCTGTCATACTTCCTCCCATGTTAGTAATGGACTAAACCTCTAAAACTGTAAGCCAGCCCAATTACATGTTTTCTTTTATTAGAATTGCCTTGGTCATGGTGTCTATACACAGCAATACAAACTCTAACTAAGACACAGTGGTTTACTAGAACAAGGCTTCTTCAAATGTACATCTAATTTCTGGGTTCTATAACTGCATTTGTGAAGGCATATTTTCTAAAATATTCATGGCTATATAATAATATGTCATAAATTCTATGCATCCAGTAGATAAAGAAGAATTAACTCCAAAAAATATACATTTCACTAAAGCTGGGAGCGCAATCAGAAAGCTCTTCTGGTGGGGAAGGATCTATGAATTATGACTCTAATTAATGACCTGGCTCTTCACTATCTGAACACACTTCAAAATTTAACTTCGTGATTAAAATTACATTCATAAAAAGGTTCAGAGCATTACCAAAACTCATATTAACAACATTCAATACTCCTCAAGAAATTGTGGGTTAAGAGAAAGACAATGATAAAATTAAGTCAGACTACTTAAAGAACATATAAAAGCAAATGACCTGACTCTGAAAAGACAATGCTTGTAACAAAAATTTAGAGCTGCCACTCAAGGGAGAGTGCAGGGAGCACAGAGCCAGAGCTGCCACTCAAGGGAGGGTGCAGGGAGCACAGAGCTAGAGCTGCTACTCAAGGGAGAGTGCAGGGTGCACAGAGCTAGAGCTGCTACTCAAGGGAGAGTGCAGGGAGCACAGAGCCAGAGCTGCCACTCAAGGGAGAGTGCAGGGAGTACAGAGCTAGAGCTGCCACTCAAGGGAGAGTGCAGGGAGTACAGAGCCAGAGCTGCCACTCAAGGGAGAGTGCAGGGAGTACAGAGCCAGAGCTGCAAGGTTAATGGAGCAGTCCACCAAAAACATAGAAGTTTGTTTTGCGTGTAAATTGTACTTAAATGAACAAACTAAAAATGCCATTTTTATTGGTATATAATATGTCATTATTTTTCCTGATATTATGCCTTCAATGAAGGCAAGGGTCAAGTTGTTTATCTGAAATAACGACAGCATTTATAGTATTTGGATTGGGCTGAAGAGCTGGCTTGGCTGTTTATAGCACATTCACACAGATGCATACACATAGATGTAATTAAAAATTAAATAAATCTTTATAAATGGATTAAGGTTTGAAACTATGACTTTGATATTGAATGACTATAGAAGGCTATGCTATATGTAGTAATTAACAAAACCCCACACAGACACAGACACACAGACACACACACACACAGACACACACACACACACACACACACACACACACACACACACACCTCAGCATATTTACTGGTAAAAGTTTGGAAACAGTACATATGTAACTGGATAATTGCGAGGGTTATGCATGATAATGCTGATTGCTCACTTTATTTTGAATTATATGTAATTGTCTGCTGCAGCCCTCAACGAAATACTCATAGAGAAGAGTGAGAAGAGAGAGCACTGCTGGTGAGGAGGGCCGAATGCATAAACGAACTGAGACAGGCAGAAGGGCATGTTATAGTCTGCACGCAGCATTGGGTCTTTGAAAGAGAGAGAAAGGAGCTATATCTGGAAATGTGGGACATCACCAGATGGTGGAGGGTGTTAAATGTTATTTTAAGGAGTTTGGATCATATTCAATGGATAATAAAAAGCAATTAAACATTTTAGAGTAGTAGAATGACATGATTTAAATTGTACTTTAGGAAGATTGATTTGGCAGCAATCTATAAGGACAGATTAGGGATGAGAAGGGGTAGACGTGGGAAGTCCCTCCAGGGGAATGATTCTATATGGGAAGGAACAATGGTGTTCTCAATTAGACTGTTAATAAAGGTAAAAAGAATAACAACAATTTCAGGTTAGACATATGTTCTGCAGGTAGATTTAGTAAGATTTGGTAATGAAAGATATAAAGGGGACAGAAAGAAACAAAAATGCTATTTGAAGACTTTACAATATGGGCATGTTGAAGTGTTCCTGAGCCATACAAGATTGCCCCAGTGGATTATAGGATCTGCTTAGAATATTTTGTATCTGAGATACAATCATGACAGATGTCAAGAGACTTTATGGCAAGATATTGTAAATATGGGTCTGGATCTGGTGAGAGAATTTGGTGGTAGTATTTTCTGATTTGTCCTGAAGACAGAATCAGAGGAGTAAAGCAGAACTCTGTGGAAATATTGCAGTTTGAAAACAAAGAGTGAACTGAAATCAGCCAGAGAGTGATACCCTCTGATGACTCAGCTTCAGTGAGTCTGTAGGGGTAGGAGCCTGATGAATGGAAAGAAACTCAAAGAAGTGGCAGGAGGAAGGAGATGACAGTGTATAGACAATGACTGAGATGGCTCAATCACAAATAAACATATTTGAAGTCACCAAATTATCCTACTTCTCTGAAAACAGAGATTTCTAAACTACAATCACCCGTGGTAAGCTCTACAGTATTCTACACATTGACTTTGCAAAAAGCCCTTCAACAGTAAGCTCATTTCTTCTCATTTATCCTTTTCCCTCTCTTCTCTTCCTTTCTTCTTTTCTAAGACTACATTTCAAAAGTTGATTGGAGCACATTCCAGTGATTCCACTTATAAAGTAAGTAAATTGGTCAAATTAATGCATAAGAAAGGTATTCTTTTATGAATGAACTTATCCTATATTATTTAAGAAATTGGTAGATATGGTGACAGACCCAATGGGTATTATTTCTGAAAGGTCTTTGAAATGAAGTCCCCAAAGACTCAGTTCTAAGAATTGAAGGGCATGGCTTTTGTTTTTAAGGTCGGGAGATTGAAGTTGTGTCCTTTTCATAGCTACATCTTTCATGGCAACTTTGGTAACTCATGGAACTGTCAAACATTGGCTTCTGGAAGATATTATGATGGGTGTAAATAGTACTTTATTATTTACAAGATTCATTAATATATCAGATTATCATTTGTTAATCACAACAGCAACAGTAAGAAGACAATCCCTATTTCCATAACAAAACTCAAGGTCAGAGAGTGTGAGTGACTTGACGTCCTTGACCAAGCTTTATCACGTTATGAATTACTTTTCAAACTATGATTCTAAACTATTCATTGGCACTTTGCTGTACAATTTGAAAACTGAAAATGTGTCTAAGAAATACATTTTATTCCTTTTATAATGAGGAAAAAAACTATAAGGAACAAATGAACTCTGAATAGAAAGATTATTAACTGCAAACTTACTATGCAAATATTCCATATCTTTTGGAGATGACTTCAGGGTATTAAATGCCTTACATTTCACAGGTCAGAAGAAGCTAGTAAAGACTAGAGTAAAAGAGTAGTCCAAAAAGAAAAATGAAAGAAGAAGAAAATAAAGATGATGAAGGAAATAAAGACGATGATGAAAAAGAATCAAAGGGATGAGGAAGAGAAGGGTAAAGGAAAGAGAGAGAGAGAGAGAGAGAGAGAGAGAGAGAGAGAGAGAGAGAGAGAGAGACAGAGAGACAGAGAGAGACAGAGAGAGACAGAGAGAGACAGAGAGAGACAGAGAGACAGAGAGACAGAGAGACAGAGAAGGAAGAAAGGGAGAATGGAGGGAAGAGAGGCTTGATCTGGAGAAAGAATCATGACAGAAAATACTAGGGCAGACCTCACTTGCGGCCTCTCTTTGGTCTTGTTGATGGCAGCTTGGGCTTTGAGAAATTGAATACTTCTACAATACAATATGATGGGAAGACCATTCTCATTTTCACAATTCATAACAAACTGAAGATGACCAAATTTAATTGAAATAAAAGTATGTAGGTGAGATGTTTAAGCCCATCATTTTTTAAAATGACATAATAGACCTTAGAAATGTATTTATTGATGGAGAAAGCAATGTTTTAAAATAGATAAAAAATAAAATTGAGTTTTATGCATGCATTGAAGCCAGAGAACAAAACACAAATAAGTGGTGATTGGAAAGGCAAAATGAGATCACTATCTTCTAGTAAAAATAGGGTACTTAAAATACAGGCAAAGAACACACAGATGGAGAGGTGAGGCATGGAGAAGAAGGACTCAGACAGGAGAAAGGGAGAAAAGGAAAAAGAAGCAGGTGCTACTTGGGTATCTCCATCAGTTCTAGGGTAAGCTTAGCTTGAACAGCATATGAGATTTGAAGAAGTGGTTGGGAAGGTTAACTGTTGATATATGAAAGTTCTAGCTTATATGGCAGAAGGAGGTGGGAAGAAGCCAAGAGATATGGGATTTATAACATTGGAGAAAAAAGAGTGCCAGTCCTATCATAACCGATATGAAATGTCTACCCGATAACTGGAAAGTCTTCCATACAAGTATCTCATAGTAGAAGTGGGAGTTCAGTGAGTATTAAGAAATATGGCTGTGATGGTTCTGCAGCTTCCTTTAAAAGCACAGCTGGATCTAAGAACATAAATAGAAGTTAGACGATAGCTGCTGTCTAGCTTACAACATGGTTTCTTCATACATATCTCACATACCCTTGAACGTGCTTCTAGGAAGGACAGATCAATCTCTGGTCCTTAAAGCACCCCCCCCCCCAATAAAGTCAACAGCAGAGTTGCTTTAAGTGGAAGGATTTCATGAACAACTATTCTGATCATCACATATCCGGTTTCTCTAGTTAGAGAACAGAAATAAGTGTGTATCTTTCATCAGTACAAATACCTCTTCATATGGCAGATGTTTAATACATGTAAGTGTATATTAAAATGATTGAGATTCTTCAATGGGGTTTACGGTTTTGCTGCTTAAATATGCCCTTTAATAAATAACATACTTACTTTACTATCTTCCTTATGTAGGCTGTGGTTAAATTTATGTACTCTTAGCTCAATTTTTTTTTCTTCACTTTTATCCTTCAATAAAAGTTAGGACCTGTGCTTTATCAATTAAAATATGAATCAGAAGCCTCATTAGATTTTTAAGTTTACCAAGGTTTGGGAGAGTTTGAGACATATGGGAAAATATTTTTGTTTGAATCCTTGACATCTTCTCCCCATTAAAAATGATCCCTTACATTTAAAAAAAATGTAAAAAGCAAGCTGGGCACTGTGGTGCATGCCTGTAATCCCAGAACTCTGGGAGGGAGAGACAGGGGGAGCTCTGAGTTTGAGACCAGCCTGATCTACTAAGTGAGCCCACGACAGCCAAGGCTACACAGAAAATCCTGTTTTGGAAAGTCAACAACCACAACAACAATGAATTATGAATTTCTCTATTAAATTTGGCTGTTGAAATATTTTTGATAGTTTAAAATTTTCCCCAGTTCTCAGAACTTCTAAACAGCCACAGATTTGAAACACTGCTAGATTCTTCTATATAAAAGACAAATAAGCCAATAGTCATTTCTAGTTTGGAGTTTGCATTTCATTAGTCAAAAAATAAAATAATCCTATTTTTAGGAACTCTGGAACTATATAGATAGTAGGACACACTTGTATGTTTATTTTCACCAAGTCCTTTCAATTCTGTTTTTATAAAACCACAATGGCGCACTTTAAAAACAGCAGGTTAGCTTCTACAGTTCTTGTCACCTTGCATAATTATTGAGATCTTTAGATTATTATCTGTGCGTGGTCTTTTGATATTCAGCCACCTCTGCTTTCCATTTAAAGGAGACCTTAGTCCAGTGACTTCAGAAAGGACAAACCCCAAGGTCCCAGCTGCCTCCCCTTCAGCTCCTAATCTACCTCATCTCACTCACCTCCTGAGGCCGCAGAGCGTTTGCTGTTCTCCGTTGCATGAAGTGGCCTTTATGCTTCAGAAAATTTAAAGGTCATTTCCCTTTCTTTGAAATCTCACTACATTTTGTTACTTACAGTGTCAGTTCCCATAAAAGCAAACAGAGAGGTGAATTGTTATTTCACTAGTGATAACCAGAGCTGTGAAGAGTATGTCTAAGAGGTGGTTATTCTGTTTCTTTTCTTTTTCAACATGAGGTCATAGGCCCTTGGTCCCAGGCTGAGCTCTCTTCTCATTTAAAGTCCATAAACTATAGCCCCTCAGCAGTATGGCATTGCTGGTGTGAATTGAGTGTTATGCCATAGAAACTGTTGTGTTACGGAAAGTGCATCTAAAAAGAAGCAAGCTCAAGGGCCAAATCGAATCCAAAGTAGACAGGTGTTTGGGGTGCTGTGTACTCCAAAACTGACTCTCAGAAAGACGGCAGAAAGCTAATGTTCACTAAGGACTCATAGTCAAATATCTTCTGAAACAGTTCATTAGATATTTATGAAAAGTTGGGATTTTTGTAATGAGAAGGCAGTAGGTCTTAATATAAACTCATTTTTTTTGGTTGATTTTGCTTTTTCCCATCATTGGCCATGTGATCCTATAAAAATTTGTAAATCTTCTAAAGCCACAAAATACATTTTGCCAATGTATTAACCCTTCATATTTTCTTCTGGAACCCTACTAACCCTTCAGATTTTTGTGGAATTGCCTTCTATCCATTACTGTATGATCTTATTACACATCTTATTGCTACCTTTTATCTGTTCTCCAATACCAGCAGGTTACTAGACACACGTAATGAATACTGATTGGCTAGTATCTACACAGTCTGAATTCTGATAGGCTAGTTGTCCAGAAGCAGGGAGGTCTCTTCAGTTGTGTCATACCAGTCTTACTTACTTTTTTCTGTTGCTGTGAAAAAATATGCTGACAGGAGCAATGTATGGGATTATGGGTTTATTTCGGCTCATAGTTAGAGGGTGGAGTATGTCATGGTGGAGACATCCAAGTGGCAGAATTTCAAAGCAACTGTTCTTCTTGCATCCACAGTTAGGCTTTCTCCTTGTTATGAAGTCCAGGACCCAAGCCCAGGGGATGGTGTTGCCCAGTATGGTAGCTCTTTCTACTGCAGTTAACCTAATCATGATAGCCCTTCAGAAGCTCAGACACCTGAGGAGGCTGATCTCATCTAGATAATCCCTCTTAGTTCTGCCTGGAGGCTCGTCTCCAAGATGATTCTAGAATGTATGGGTTGACAATACTAACAACACAGTGTCTTAGCCAATATTGTCATGTGTCCTCTTGCTTCTCCAGCATGACAGAATATGCCCTCCAATTACTGATTTCTGAGAGCCTCTAAACAATGCCACTAACAAACAAGCAAAACCAAATCTGCACATCCAAATTCTAACAAACAACACCTCCTGGCCAGGGTAGGGTAGAAATCTATCTATGTAAATTACCTTATGCTTTCTGTGGGACCTTTCTCAGCATGCCACCACAAGAAAACTTTAGCATATAGGAGGAAGCTCAATTTCTGTGTGGCGAGGCATGTGCCAGTGTTGACATCAGAGCCTTTGGCAACAAGAAAGTAGGAATTGTAAGTCCAGCCAGGACACACTCTAGTCAACCTGTGCTATGGGAAAACAACTTTTCATTGGAAAAGGAAAGATAACTTGGGGAGAGCCAGTATCTTCCTACTTTATTCTTGAAGAAAAAAAAGACAAAAAGAGAAAGAAATATTTGCAGGCAGGAAGTCAGGAAGGCAAGTAAATACCTACTTGTTTTCTTCAAATAAAAAGTGGTGAGAAGTATCCAAACCGCTCACATTTTTTTTTTCTTGAAACTGAGGCCACAGTCACCAATATGATCCTGGATGTCCCCAGTGTCCACTCCACATTCACTCTGGCTGGGTTCTCAGGGAAAGCCCCTTCTCATACTTCTCGTCCCTGTTTCTTGGATTCTTTCTGCAGTTCTTCTCCTTCCTGCCCGCCCCACCCCCTCACCTCCTCCCCCCACCCCCCTCCTCTCCAGCCCCAGTCTGAGCTTGTACTGCTTCCCAAGCCTCTTCAATTACCAGCAGTAGTGATTGTATCTCTCCTTGTACTTTTTATCTCCATCACTGTCCACAGCCAGGTTGCTTTTTTCTTTTTAGGTACCCAAGATTTCTTTCTTTCTTTCTTTCTTTTTTTTTATTTTTTACTTTTAACTGCTTACTCCCTTTCTGTTTATCTGCCTGCCTCTGTCTGTGCTGGCTTCAGCCTCCACCCATGGGCAGACTATTATCTCTTTTCTCTGTCAGTCTCAACCAATCATTGCCCACAGAGACACATTTTTTTTTAAAACCCAGTCATAAGGCAAAAGTATGAAGAGCTTGCCAAAGAAGACAGTTGAGATTTTACATAAAAGTGATGCCATGCAAATTCAAACTTTTTCTATATTCTACTCCTGCCTTGATGCTTTCGCCAATGTAAAAATACATTTAAAAAAAAAAAAAAGTCCAAATTAAAAGCTGCCTTTCTTCAGACACCAAAAGGAAAATGTAGTGGCTCACTATAGAAAAATCTTAACATCGATGTGGCATTTAGCGGCATCAATGAAGAAATGAATGACTAAGTTATGAAGTGTGTTCTGATTTGGGTTTTCTTCTCTGCAGTAATAAGGTTTCTGATAATCATGAATGCAGTCAGTGACTAGTCACACAGAGCGCTGCCCACGAGGAATGCTTTCCATGAGAAAAAATTAGTACCCTACATCCACAGCAAGATACACAGGGAGCAAGAGGAATACATGGAAAGACCAGCCAATTATTAAATTATGAATGGCTCATCAAATTGGGTTTTTTTTTTTCAGAGATAAGTATTGTACTGGAAAGGCAGAAATGTCTGACTTTGGATGTGTGCAAGGGCAAAGGCAGAACATGCTGCGTGTCTGCATAAGGCCGGTGATGTTAAATGCAGGCGGTGGGAAGCCCCGGATGGTGTTGAAATGGAAATGACATATGGCAAGGCTGTGTTATAGAACAATCACTTGACAGCAGTGTAAAAAACAGACTGGAGGACTGTCAGACAGGAGGTAGGAAGCCTAGCTAGGAGGCTCTTGCAAGAAGCTAGACAAAGCAGAAGAGACAGAAAGCCATCAGGAGACTTCAAATAGTTCGAGGGATATTTACGGCACTAGCTTAGAGACGTTTGGGCAGGGGCAACAAGCAAACGGGGAGAATCTGGGCTGGGGAGGGACAATCCTGGCCTGTGGTAAAGAGAAGGCCCTGCCTTTTACAAATAAAGAAAATTCAGGAGTAAGAGTGGATATGAACGAGGAATAGTTTTTCAGTTTGGGCATATTGAATGCAAATGTATTTGAAGAATTATGTTTCTCTTTCTGTCTTTTTTTCTTTCTTTAATTTATTCATTTTTGAATTTTGGGCATCAAACGCAGGATATAGGTATGAGCCAGGTACTTGTTTAAATGGGACCATCCACGGAGAATAGTTACAGTCTGAAAGGTCCTTTACTTTTGTGTATCTTAAAACAGCTAAGCATTTATGAAGGCTCCACACTAGATAGGAGGAGATGAGGGAGATATGTAAACATAGATGAAACCTTGTTTAAGCTCTTGTGTGTTCACTTATGCATTTAATAGATAGTTTTATATGGTTGCTACTAAGAATTTCATCAATTACAGAGACCGGATGTAACACCTATGGTAGTGAAAAGTCATTTCTAGTGTAGCTCCTCTAAAAAGTAAACCCTGTTATGGGTGAGGGGACAGGATGCACGGCAGCATGACTTGCAAAGTGAGGCATGCACTGAAGTGACGCCTGGAATGTGTGCGGTTCCTGCCCAGGCTCGGAGAGAAGGCATGCCACTGCAGTAAAGCGAGCCACATGAGTGAAATGCACCGATAGAAGGGTGCTTCCCAAGGGAAAGTGGTGTAGTGAGTGGGACTTTGAGTAAACATGGGAAGTGCTGAGAACAGGTTAATGTAGAGGGAGCTTAGAGCATATAGGATCCCATACGCAGCACGGGGGGCAGGAGGCGCGGGGGAAATAAATTTTGTCACGAAGTTACAGCTGCCCGAGAGTTTTCATTCATAAATGATTTTGGTTACATGGAAAAAGGATTGGCTATAGAGATCGTGTAAAGTCTAAACTGTTTAGTAATATTTAGGCCTATTGTGGCCGCTACTGTTGGCTATCCCAGATAACAGAATATCAGTACCAGGAACAGAATGCCGATGTAATAACATTGCTCAAAGTGGCACTAGTTTAATAGTCAGTTGATTTGCTATGGAAAGGGTTAGTAGCCATTTAAGATCTAGATGCATTTCCAGGATAGGAAGCAGCAAAGCACAGCTGGGCACTGTTTGAGGCACGTGGTGAGACACATTGCTAGCCGCCCAGTCACTGAGAGAACATCAGAAGCTGTGTTCTAAGACTGACAGATATGATGACAATAGAAAATACAACCTTAGTCTTCCATTGACTGAAAAATGGCTTCTGGTGCATGATCTTATTTGGTAAATGTTTTACTAGTGCATTCCAAACCTCTCCTTTCTTCCTATGGGCCGCTTTTGTGACCAGTCTCAAAAGATGGCTCCAGTTATGCTGTGCTAAGTCTGGCATGCATGTCCAAACTGTATGTGGCAGAAGTGATGGCATGTTGCTTTCAGGGTGTGCTAGCTTAAGGCCTTCTACAGCATCTGGCTTTATAGAGTCCTCATGATTGTGCATCATGAGCTTTGTATACTGACCCATCTCCCTGGCCCTCCCTTTCATTTCTCTTAGAGGAATGCCCTGAAGAAGTCTTTTTGTGAGTAGCTCCGCAGGAAGGCTCCTTTATAGAAAAGTCTGAGATTCCTACCAAGCTTCTAACAACCACTACAGCTACTGGGTAAACTTCCAAGTAGACTGACTCTCCAGCTAAAATCAGTTCTTCTGAGATAGTAGCTTCCGCTGTTGCTCTATAATACCATGAAGGCTCTGACAAGGAATTCCCCCGGTACCTTGCTTTTGGATTCTCAGCTCACAGACTCTTAGAGGTGAAACATGCTTCTGGTTAAGCTGCAATATGTAACTAATGGATGAGCAAGGGACATGATTGACAAATTTGGGATTAGACACCAAAGTGAAGAGTGTCCAGATACATGGTGCTTTGAAAGGTATAAAATCCAGCTGCTTCTTGATTCCAAATGGTAAGAGACGGGGTTTTAAAAGACTAAGAGTGACAAAGGATCAATAAAACCTGCTCATTAATTAAAGAACTCAGGGAAAAGATCATGTTATTGGTACGGACATGCACAGCAAGCATTAAGCTGGTTGGAAAGGTGATGTAGGGTTTGGGAAGCAAAGGATGTAAAACATGCTTGAAAACAACTCCCAAAAGGAACATTGACCAGAGGTAATGGTACGTGTCACTGATTACAAGCAAATGTATCAGTCTACTGAGAACCTGAGGGGAATAGATTACCAAGTATTGAGGCCTCAACCTAAAGCCAAGAATGTTTGGGGGAAGATATAAGTTTTGAATTTTAGCTAACTGAGACTATATAAAAATTTTTATTTAAATTTTATTTTTGAGAATTTTGTACATGAGTACTAAATTTATAGCATTTCCATACTATC
The DNA here is from genome assembly GCA_907169655.1 of Acomys percivali. Taxonomy (NCBI): domain Eukaryota; kingdom Metazoa; phylum Chordata; class Mammalia; order Rodentia; family Muridae; genus Acomys; species Acomys percivali. Next base: position 94,907,126 of record OU015745.1, on the reverse strand, counting down.
TGTCTCCCCTCTAACTTCTCTCAGGCCACTCTTAAATTCTTGATCTTTCCTTGACCTTTCATTAATTATTATTGTTTTACAAACACATATAAACATACACACACACACACACACAGATGCACACACACACAGATGCACACACACACGCTCATGTCCTGTGCCCTGTGGAGTCCATCATGTTTTCATGAAGATGTGTCTACAGATAACTACTTGAGCTAGGAATTCTTATCAGGGTGTTCATCCTGAGAGAAAACTGATTCTCTTTCTCAACCACCATTGACTATCTGTAGTACTTTATCTAGAGGTAAAGCCTAGGGGGACTTTTCCTACAAGTGTTGGCATATTGACTACTAGTGCCATTCTGCAGGTTTGTTTCAGCTACCATAGCACAGAGATTTCAGTAGTGCAGCTTCTCCGGCCTGACTGGGAGACATTAGCTTGCAGTAGGCATCCTGGTCCTCTGGCTCTTACATCTTTTCACCCTTGTCTTCTTTAAGTTTCGCTGAGCCTAGGTGTAGTGCTATTACAAATGTGCCAGCTAGGGGTGGACACCCCACAGTCAACTTATTTCCTCTGCATCTTCCAGTTAATATATATATATATATATATATATATATATATATATATATATGTGTGTGTGTGTGTGTGTGTATATGTGTATATATATATATATTAAGAAAACAATGAAGCAAAGAAGAATAGCCTCTGAGAGGAATATATTTTCAAGTTCCCACCACATATATGATGAAGAAATGGGACGTAAATGAGAGGGTGAGAAGCCATACTTTCTAGAGGGAAGATTGAAAAGCAACTCAGAGGCAATAAATGGGCAAGAACATAACTCCAAAGACAGGCACCAATCAAATATTAACATTAGATTCAAGAGGGATCTTTTGTAGTGATCAGTGTAGCCTCAGAATTGCTTTGGACCAAGGACCTCCCATTTATCCTTTTGCCAGTGAAATAGTTTACTTAATAATCGAATGTATGTTTTAAAACTATTGTTAGGTGTGCATAAGATGGAGTAGGACAACTCATTCTCTTGCCTATTTATTTATCACATGGGGTGGAGGGTTTACATTTGGCCTTCATGGGTAAAGTCTGTATTTCAGGGATGACTGTGGAACCCGAAATTAATCCAGTTGTTATGTTTTTTTCCCTTTGGGAAAAAAGTGATGATATTCCACTAGAAAAGACTGTGGTTCTCTGGAGTCCATATGGATTACTCCAGCAGAAAAGGTGTTTTGATTCTCTAGTATGTAATTTCACGTTCTTCCTGTGCAGAAACAAGAGTTCATTTCTGAGCTTCCTCTACCATGAGATCAGACCTCAGGAATGAGTTCTGTCTAATGTATTGTGAGTAGAAACGGAGCTTTTCTTCCAGCTGAGGTAGCTAGAACAATGCCGTCACTGACCTTTCCTTCTTTCTTAACACAGTGTGTTTTCAGACCTTGAAGTTACAAGATAGAGAAGAGAGACACACTTAAGACTATTGCATTGTGGTGGGTCTGCTTTCATTTTGGCAAGCAATAGCCTCTTACTATTTTATTAAGTAGTGTTTATGGGATTTTTCAAGGACTATTCCTCAGGATGAGCTAGCTCAGTTGATATAACTATCACACATACAATCTCAAATATGTTATATATTTAACCAGATCATAATAATGTCTAACATGATATAACTATCTTTTATACAACTACGAATGCCTTGTAAATTTTAGAATATATGGCACTGGTATCTCAAAACTTACATATGATAATTACTCATCTCTTATTCATGTCACATTATATGATAGGGAAATGAAGGAAAAAACCACAAATATATGTACAAATACATTCTTAATAAAAGATGACAGAAACACTCATAGTTGAAGGCTCTCTAGCCTTTGCCATCCTGGTTGGGTTATATTGTTGTAGTTTCCCACTGGCTTTAATCACAGTACATGGTAGCACCAAGAGAGATCCTAAAGGGTCTCCTGTCCTCTAAATATAATCTTTCTTACCTGCATTGTGGAGAAACAATCCAATTTCCCCTTGGTAATCCAAATTGTCACCCTTCCTAACAATTAATCCTTTCTTATCCTGTTTGCTTATGGGCATCAGAAGCCATAAGTGGCCACAGTGAAGTCTGAGATTTTAGTTCAATTAAATGTTGCATGTCCTGCTCTTCTTTTAGAACCCAGACTTCTAGCCCAGCAAAACTTAAGTTAAGTTGTCAGACATGAAGCAAAAAAATTTTCCTAGTGGGCCCCTAGGGGTGCTAGTGAATGTAACTGTTTCCCTTTTCACCCCTTGATTCCCGGACCCATGAATCTTGGCTATGGGAGAAACATTGTCATGGATTGGATGCAGATCAAAGCATATACCTCATTTGGGAGAACCCAGTCCCAGCCTTCAAGGCTGCTGCCACCTAATTGGCACTTTAAATGTCTCTATAAATGGCCATGCCCTCTTCATCAGGCCAGCCATTTGGGATGGTGGGTACCATGGTAATATCAGTGGATTCCATGAGCATGGGCTCACTGTCACACTTCTTTGCCTGTGAAGTGAGTTTCTTGGTCAGAAGCAATACTGTGTGGAAGACCACTAGAGTGGATAAGGCATTCTGTAAGTTCACAGATGACAGTTTTGGGAAAATCATTTCATGCAGAAAAGGCAAATCCATATCCTAAATAAGTATCTATTCCAATAAGGATAAAGCATTGTCCATTCCATAGAGGAAGTGGTCCAATGTAGTCAACCTGCCACCAGGTCACTGGCTGGTCACCGCAGGAAATGGTGCCATATCTGGGGATCAATGTTGGTCTCTGCTGTTGGCAAATCTGGCACTCATCATCAGCTGTAGCCAGGTTAGCCTTGGTGAGTGGAAGTCCATGTTGTTAAGCTCATGAATAACCCACATCTCTGCCACCATGGCCGCTTTGTTCATGGGCCCATTGGGCAATGAAATGGATGGCATAGGAAAGAGGCTGACTGTCCACAGAATGGGCTATCTTATCTGCTCGACTATTGAACTTCTCTTCTGCTGAAGTCACCTTTTGACATTCATTTATATGCGACACAAGTATCTTCAAATCCTTTGCCCATTTGAAGAGATCTATCCACATATTTCCACAGATGTCTTTCTCACCAATTTTGCAATCATCTTCTTTCCAAGTTCCTGATCACCCATCCAATCCATTGGCGTCTGGCCATGAATCAGTGAATGACTACACATCTGGCCATTTCTCCTTTCAAAGAAAATGGATGACCATGTGTACTGCCCAAAGTTCTGTTCACTGTGAAGATTTCCCTTTGCTGGTGCCTTTCAGGGTTGTCCCAGAAAGGGGTTGTAGAGCTGCAGCTCTACACTTCCGAGTGGTACATGCATAGTATGCAGATATACCAGTAAACCAGGCCATAGTCTTCTCTTCTTCAGCAAACTGTTAATAGGATACACTCCATGAGGCTATAGGTACATTGGAAGCAGAGGACATTGTACCAGATGTAGAAACTGTAGGTATTTGAGCAACTTCTTCATGTAACTTGTTTGTGCCTTCAGAACGTGCTCAGGCCCAATCACCTATATACCACTTCTATTTGACATCCTACATTATGGCTTGGTGTGACAGATAACACAGAGCTCATGATGGACAGCTCAGGTCACATGGCAACTTAGTTTCTCATTATCAAATTTTCAGTTTCCACTGAACCTCAATTACAGGCCAAGAGCTATCTCTCATAGGTAGAATTGTTGTCTGCCGATGATGGTAGACTCTTGCTCCAAAATTCCAAAGGCCTCCTCTGTGATTAACCTGCAGTTGTCTTTCAAAGGCTCCAAATAGCACCCCTGTCTCAAATATATCTGGTTTGTTGGATCATATAGTCCAAGTGGTAGTGCATCCTGTACAGCAGGCTGGACCTCTTAAAGACCCTTCTCTTGTTACAGGTCCTGATTGAGCTAACAAATTTACGAATCTCTTGGCACATAAGCTGGAGTAACTCAATTAAGATATGTGCTGTCTTCAGAATCCAAATAGGCCCATTAAAGGTGCTTCTTTCTTGGTTAGGGACCAGGTGCAATAATATATCCTTCATCTTCCACCTTGTACCAATGAACTCAAGAATTTTACTGAGGTAGAAGGCCCTTGAGGTTTGGTGCCTTTATTTCCTATCCTTTGACATGCATAAGTGTTTCCAAATCCAAAGTGGATGCTACCTCCTGGTCCAGTAAGCATAATGCTATGAATATAGTGGACTGATGTGATATCTTGTGAAAGAGACAAATGAACAAAATCTCTTCAAATTAAGTTATGACACAGGGTTGGAAAGTTGATATATCCTTGAGGTAAAACTGTAAAGGCATGCTTCTGGCCTTGCCATCTGAAAACAAATTGCTTCAGGTGGTCCTTATAAAGAGGTGGCAGAAAAAGGCATCTGTTAGATCAATAGCTGCATACCATGTACCAGGAGATGTGTTAATCTGCTCAAGTAAGGACATCATATCTGGTACAGATTCTGCAGTTAGAGTCAATAATTGATTGAGTTTTTCATAGCCAACCATCATTCTCCACAATCTGTCTGTTCTCTGCTCAGATCAAACAGCAGAGTTAAAGGGAGATGTAGTGGAAACCACCAACCCTGTATCTTTCAAGCCCTTAATGGTGGCACTAATTTCTGCCATTCCTTCAGGGAGGCAGTGTTGTTTTTGATTTACTATTTTCCCTGTCAGAGGCATCTCCAAAGGCATCATACCCTCACTCAACAGGTCAGGGAACCAATGTGAGAATTCTGCAAACTTCTAAGTATATCTACTCTAATTATACACTCTGAAATTGGGGAATTATCCACAGGGTGAGTCCCAGGGCCCACTGGGCCTACTGCGAGTCAGACTTTAGCCCAAACTCCATTAATCACCTGACCTCCATAAACCCCGACATTAACTACAGGGCCACAGTGTTTTTTGAAGTCTTCTGGAATCTGCATCAATTCAGAATAGACTCCAGAAAACCTGATCATTTCCTTTCCTCCAGTGTACAGTTAGTCCTGTAAAAGGTTTTAGGCCCCTCTGGAGAAGGACTGTGGAAAGGCTAACAGTAAAACTCTTAAGTGTTTTACCAAAGTCCTTCCTTAAGGAAAGCTGGCCCTCTCTTCATCCAAGGTGTTCTAGGATTTTAAGTGGCTCAAGTCTGGAAACTGTTTGACAGGCAACATTCTCTTTTGTCATGATGCAGTCCAGCCTTCTTTCATTTGTGTGAGAAACAATCAGCTTATGAAGATCAAATTGAAAACGCAATAGGCTTCTAACCTCTTTCATGCCTGGAAGTCCCATTATTGATTAGCCAGTACCAAAATGACCATATGAGTCATGCCACCACAAAAATCACCCTGCCTGTGCTGACCACGATGGACATTGCTTTGTCTGTGTTTTCTATTACCATAACTACAATCATCTTTCCCTTGGTGATTCAGTGCTCCCACTTGACCCCCACTATTTTGGGGTCCAATTAACCCCATGCATTTAATTTATTCAACTGAGCAGCAGCATCTCCAACCCTAATATTTGGAGCAAGAAAAAGAGCAACACAAAGCTCTTCCAAGGTGCTGGTGTCCCTCTCACCACTTTGCATCTCTGAGAATTAGTAAAGGGCGGGTCTTCTGGACCTTCCCACTGTGGAGGATTGGGTTTTTAACAGCATGTCCACTCTAGCTTGCAATTTCCCTGAGCCTTAAAATCTCTTTATCAACACTAAGCCAAGGAACACCAGGTAGCTCCAAATCCTTTATAGTAGGACATCTTTTGACAAATGCTTTAACCAACCATTCAAACAACTGTTTAACAAGTTATTTACTTGTGTTAGAATGTCATCATATCAATAAACTCACCCTGATCTAGTTTTGTGATTCTTCCACCATTATTTGACACCCTTAAATTCCATTCCCAGACACATTCCCCAGACTTCTGCTTGAATGAATTAGAAAACTCATTCAGCTCTTTAGTAACATTTACTTAGACACTTCTCCTCAGGGGATACACTTTATACCTCCCATCTAGGAGCTTGTTTAACCTTTAGTCTGCTTACAGAACTAGAGGCAACTATTGGTGGACCATGAGTGACGTCATCAGCATTGTCTTTCTGACACCTACTTCTGGGAAAGTCACTGCTGGTTTAGTAGACAATAAAGGTTCATTTTTCTCAGTCAAAGGTGTAAAAGACAATATTTCAGAGGGCAAGGGTGTGAGTATACCTGCTGAGGGTAGAGAGACTACTTTCTCAGGTGAGATAAACTCTTGAGAATTTGAGAGTTCAAAGTTCTCAGCCTGGGGGCCTCTCAGCAAGCACAGGGCTGTGCAGGTTCAAAAGATGAGGTCCTTAATGCATTCTGAGGAGGATGATTGTGTTCCAGAGCTACACAGAAATGTTCATCCCTAAAAGCAGCCTGATTGGGAGGAAACACATAGCGCAAAGTATTAGAAATACACAAGCCAAGACCATCCAAGATGATGTCGATTGCACAGCAGTGACTGCACAGCTACCAGATGACCATACTGAGAGCTCCAAAACACAGTGCTGGTGTTTCCCAGAAAGAAGGAAATCTTGTCATGTGGATCATCAGTGCCCTCCTGCCACAGGACCATGGGACCACACTCAGGTGAGCTCCCAGGGACCCTGGGCTGCCTCTGCTACCACTGCTGCTGCTTTTCAGATTGTGGCCAAGGAGATGGCGTTTGAGGAGGGAGTGCTGTTCTAGTCGAGCTGAACTGAGCAAGGACTGCACCGCCCATATCACAGGCCTCATGTGCCTCCTCTCACAGGCCAGGCCATGCTCAGTGCCAAGAGCTGGATCATTCAGAGGTGGATACTAGGGGCAGCACTGAGGCAGGGGCCCATGGCTGATGGAGCACAGCGTGGAGCCAGAGACTTGGGAGACGCGAATCAACAGAGCTACACGTTTCTCTGGACAAGAAGCTGAGCTTGGCCAACATCAATGGATTCTGAGAGCAACTCAATGAAGAATTTGAGGGGCCTCCACTTGCCACCTGCTTGATGGCCCACAAGGTCCAGTATCCACAGAAGTAGGAGGCCATCCAGGCCTTGACAGCCAGCAACAATTTGGCGAATTGAAGAGGAGGAGGAGAGCTGGCCTTGAGGAAATGGAAGCAGGAGAGCTTACCCTGAGAATGCAAGAGTAGGAGAGCTGGCCCTAAGAACTCAGGAGCAAGTGAGCCAGCCTTGGGGACATGGGAGCCTGGAGAGCTAGCCCTGCCCTGAGGACACAGTAGCTGGATAGCTGGCCCTGCCCTGAGGACATGGGATCAGAAGAGCCAGGCCTGCCATGATGACACAGGAGCAAGAGTGCGGGCCCTGACCTGAGGACAAGGGAGCGGGCGCTGATCCAGGACTCTGAGTTGACCTCACCCCAACATCTACTCCACATATGATCTCTTGGACCACATGAAGGGCTGGACCTGCAGATTCAAAGATTAAGAATCTCCTTGACACACGGCAACAACGGCATATCTGACAGCAGTCCCAGTGAGGATCCGGTAATGATAGTATAGGCCTCAAACCAGACCCATGACTCATAGCAATGAAAATTAGAAAGTAAACATATGTGGACAAAAGGCTATACTGTGTGATACACTACAGCTTCTGTGACAAGAACACAACACAACACAACAAAACAAAGAAACAGACAAAACCCACAATGTTCTCAGCCTCAATCAGGTCTTCCCACACATCCCTACCCCAGGTTACAGGATCTCATTCTTTATCAAGGAATGCCCTTACTTTAACCATTGACACAGTTCAAAGGCTGAGACTTGAGTTTTATTTTTAATTCAGCCAAATTTATAATGAAGGATTTGGTTTGACTTTCTGCAATGTGCGCTCTGTGGCTGTGGGAGAGAGGATCCACATCCAGGGCTCAAGTAGAAACCTTTAGACTGTTTATATGCATTTGGAGCATGTCAATTTCATCACTGAATTTGTTGCTGTACTTCATTGTTTCCTGAGATGCTTGAAGATGGCTAATTTTATCACAGAACACTTTCGTTTGCTAGGAGCAATGCTAGGAGCAGACAAACAGCATCATTATTTCTTATTTTTCCACGGATTGTCAAAAGTTTTATATATGGAGTCACCAAATCTGTTGCCTCTAATCAAATGCATTTGTCTTCTTATGTTTGTAAAATAGCTCACACCATAGGCTTTCAGTACTCTGCAAGCTTCCAAGAGAAGCTTCAGTAACTATAGGTGTTGGCAAATTGGACAGCCTCTTCCAGATACTTGAAAAATCCAGTCTTATATTTCTAATGCTATAGAACCATTTATGGTACCAAAATATGTATTAATTAGGGTTCTCTAGAGGATATATATTTACATATATCTATACACACATATGTACACACATATAGTTACATATATATGTATATTACATATACTTACACACATATATATACATATATACATATACATACATACATATATATATATATTACACTGGCTTATAGGGTGTGCTTTAGCTAGTGCAACAATGGCTGTCTACCAATGGATGCTCCAAGAATGCAGTAGTTGTTTTGTCCATGAGGTTAGATGCCTCTGTTGGTCTTTGGTATACTCCAGAATCCTGAACAAGTAGACTTTAATGCCAGTGAAGGAATAGACTTGCCAGTGAGAGCAAGAGCAAGCAAGAAGAGAGTGAAAGCTTCCTTCTTCCCTGTCCTTTATAAAGATTGCCTCCTGTAGGAGTGGCCCAGGTTAAAGGTGTCTTCCTACCTCAAAATGTCTGGATTACATGCAGCTCTTCCTATGTCAGATGACTTAATTAAGAAAAAAATCCCAGCAGGGCATAGTGGCACTCAGGAGGCAGAGAAAGGCAGATTTCTGTGAATTTGAGGCCAGCCTGGTCTACAGAGTGAGTTCTGGGACATCCAAGACTATTAAACAGAGAAATCCCATCATGAAAAACCAAAAGGAAAAAAAAATCCTCCCCAAACAAGAACAAGATCAAGAGCAGGAAAAAAAATCCCTCACTAGTGTACACAGGTACTTGGGTTTTAGTTAATTCCAGATGTAGTGAAGCTGATAGTCAAAAACAGCTATCGCACCTTCAAACAGGGCATACTCCTAGAATCTACAACACTAAGCATGTATTGATACTTTAGTGTGTTTTTCTGACCACTCTCATTTTTATTAGTAAAAAGAATATTGATTAATCTTGTTCATTTATTTTCTTTTAAAAAGTTTTAGTTTTAATTATGTGCATACGTGTAAGAGTAGGTGTGATATGCACACTTGAGTGCCTGTGACTACGAAGTCAAAAAGAGTGTGTCTGATCCCTTGGAGCTGGAGTTACTGGTGACTGTGACTCACCCAACATAGTCGAACTCTGGTCATCTGCAAGCACAGTATGCACTCTTAGTCACTGAACCATCTCCTTTCGCCCTGGCTAATATTTTCTAAACCAAACATTGGCAATTGTTTTTGTAATTGTTTTAGAAATATTCTCCATTATCTTCATCCACCTCACCAATCTTCTCTCTCTTCTGTGTTGTCATAGCGTAAGATGTACTTGGAGTCAATGAAAACCTGTTCTTCAGATCTTTGCTTTGCTGTTTCCTTTTCTTGTCAATGAAACAGTAGCTTTTTTTTTTCTAAATGAGACACATGGCAGTGTCAAATACTGATACTTCATTTCTTTTTTTTTTGTCATTTTATTACTTTATTTTTATTTAATGAATTTGTTCAGATTACATCTCTATTGTTATCCCATCCTTTGTATCCTACCGTTCCTCCTTCCCTTCTACTTTCACGCTATTCTCCTATGTCTATGACCAAGGGGGACCTCGTCCTCCACTATATGGTCACAGGCTAT
>OU015745.1:94872098-94897258 GCA_907169655.1 Acomys percivali | reverse complement strand
AGGCTATCAAGTCTCATCATGGTAACCTGCTTATTCTTTCTCTGAGTGCTACCAGGCCTCCCCACCATGGGAAGGTGGCCAAATATGGGGCACCAGAGTTCACGTCCGAGTCAGTCCCCGCTCTCCACTCAACTGTGGAGAATGTCTTGTCCATTGGCTAGATATGAGAAGACATTCACTGTTTACTGCAAGTATGGTCCTTGGATGGTCCTATTCTACTCCTTGGAATATATCCAGAAGATGCTCCACCACATAACAAGGACATATGCTCAACCATGTTCATAGCGGCCTTATTCATAATAGCCAGGACCTGGAAACAACCTAAATGTCCCTCAGTCAAAGAATGGATAAAGAAACGGGTATATTTACACTATGCACTACTCAGCTATTAAAAATAAGGAAATCCCCCCATATTGGACCAGGTCCCTTGGATGGGGTGGCCTGGTGGCACTCAGAGGAAGGATAATAGGTCACCAAGAAGAGACTCGATACCCTATGAGCATATACAGGGGGAGGAGGTCCCCCTCAGTCACAGACATAGAGGAGGGGAGTAGGGGGGGAAGCAGGAGGGAGGGAGGAATGGGAGGATACAAGGGATGGGCTAACAACTGAGATGTAATATGAATAAATTAATAAAAAATAATAAAAGAAGGTGCCAAAAAATAAATAAATAAAAACAAAAATAAAAATAAGGAAATCCCAAAAATTTGTGGACAAATGGATGGAATTAGAAATGGTCATAATGAGTGAGTTAATCCAGAAGCAGAAAGACTCACATGGTGTATACTCGCTTATATTTGGACATTAGCCCAAGAGCCATGTCACATGAAAGTCTTAACTTACCAGGAGATTGGGATAGATGTGAGGACATCCTATTGAGACTCTAGGTGAGAGAAGTATGGGAAAATAGGGATACAGAAGGATCCAGAGGGTCCTAGAAACCTACAAGAAGAACATCATGATGGGCGGATCTGGGCCCAGGGATTCTGTACAAACTACTGATACTTCATTTCTTAAAGAGCCTTCAGTTTTCATATTAAACGCGTTGTCAAGGGATAGAGGTATAGTTCAAGATATGTGGTAACTAGACAGAAGAAAGGAAAGAAAACTCACGAGGAGAGAAGGAAAGGAAAAGGGAGCAGTGAATAGCTTGTGTTCAGTGTACAAAGCAAGGCAAATAGATACTATGTTTCTGATAATGTTTTCTTTTCTCCTTTAGTGAAGCATCAGCCACCATAGCTATCCTTTTAATTCCCCCCAAGACAGTCTCAGCGGTTCTCAACCTGTAGGTTGCAACACTTTGGCAAACCTCTGTCTCTAAAAGTATTTCATTGTGACTCACAACGGTAGCAAAATGGAAATTATGAAGTAGCAATGAAAATAATTTTATGGTGGGGCTGGTCACCACAATATGAGGAATTGTATGAAAGGGTCACAGCATTGGGAAGGTTGAGAACCAATATCTCTAGAAAATACTCCTTTCTAAGAAGACATAGGTTATGAGGCAAATATAAGAATTAAATAGCACTTTAGTTTGTACTAAGGACAAAGCTTTATACTGCCGACAGAGTTTGGCAGTGGACGATACATTAGTCTGAAGTGACTGTTAACTTTCAAAAGAATAAGTAAGGCTTCATTGAATTCTTTGTCAATCTGCACAGTAGAAAAATATTCCATCGAGAAACTGGATGCATATGATCTGTTGCCTTTGTCTTCCTGAAGAATAAAAGAAGTCCGACTGTTATCTAGAGCTTCTTGCTGCAGCCTGGTACATCTTTATAGTTGGTAATCCAAGCATATTTTATAAGGTCTTTCAATGTGTGTATATTTAAAGGAGGGAACCATTGTCCTTTTGGCAAAGAACTTCATCTCCAGAGCTCTTTTCCTGAATGCTTAGATGACGAATAGACTGGACAGAAACAGCACATTTTATAGTCCTTTTAAATCATTATTTCTAGCCTTGATAGGCGAATCAAAGGAGCATATTGGTGTTGGTGACTTAACAAGGAGCAAATTACAGTGACTCAGAATAAAAACCATAGTCCTCTCTGAGCTGCCTGGCACTGCTAATGATCAAAGGGAATGTCTCTTCTGAAGGGAGGGCTGCAATGTAAATGGGTAGAATATGTGGCACAAGCTGGCATTGAGGGTTAAGAGCCAGAGAGTGCCCTGAACTGAGTATGCTCAGATGTTGAACATGAGAGGCTCAGGTGATGATCAAGCGAATCCAGGTCTTCACTAGGCTGCACTTCACTACAGTGGGTTGAGAAACATTCCCTCGTCAATGCCTCATTGAAATGTAATCTAGCCAGTAAGACAGAAATCTCCCAGCACTTGAGCCGTATTTGTCATAATTATGCATCTTTAGGGTTTCATAACGACCAATTTAATCACTCTGCTGTTTAGAGGGCTATAACAGCCAATCATGATAATAGGTTTGGTATTTGGTGGGAACCATTTTAGGGCCCAAGAGCTCTTACTCTGAGCCTCTTGATGCTACTTCATCTTGACAGGCAGATTCTGATTAGCACCCATAGCAAAACCTTTGGTAAAAGGTTCATTTCTTTCCAATACACTCTGTGACCTAGTAGGAGGCATCTTAGCTCCCATGCAAGGTCAACATGTAAGAGAACTTTTCTTTAGAATGTATGTTCACCCCGTAGTCATGCACGCAGCAGTCTGAATGCCCCAATCAGCGCCTATTGCCTCAGGAATTCCAAATGTAGATAGGTTCTAATTGATCGCTGCAGATGCACCAGCATGCCCAGAACTAGCTCTGCTATTCTCATTGAATGATTCTGGGAAACTTCCCAGCTCTATCTACCCAAATGCCATTGTTTCTATGACCAACAGTATTGCCAAGAATTTGTCATGCTGACATTATGAGGAACAATGCAAATCCCAGAGCACAAGTTTTCAAACGTTACTGGACAGAAGGATCACAGGAAGTGGATGCTTTTAAGTGGAGATCCCTGGAGCCTATCCCCCAAAGGTTCCTATTTATTATGCCACTGGAGGAGACTAGGACATGGCATTTAACAAGCACCCCAGCAGTTTTGACACAAGAGGATCTGGATCACATTTTGAGAAGACTGTGTAAGTGCAATTGCTTTAGTTTGGTGACTGAACATAAAGCTACCCCAGTACTCTATCTAAATGCATTGATAAATGGAGTTCTTACTATTTCCCCATTTTCTACCTGTCCCTCCATTTACTCTACATAACCACCTTTTAAAGATAAATTGCTAAAAAATATTTGAGCATGCATAAATGATTTTCAATAATGAAAGACATAGAACTTTTTGCATAACATAATTTTAGTAATGGACTGAGATTGGACTTTGAACTATTTAGCCATGGCCATGGCTCATAATATAGTAGTTTAAGCAAGAGAATTCAGCTGAAATATCATGGAAAGTATTTAATAACACATGTTACAAAACCTTTGATAAAGTGCTCTATTTTTTAACTAAACTCTGTGAACTAGTCATAGGCATAGCGTGAAATTATATATATATGTATATGTACATATATATACATATATATACATATGCAAATATATATGCAAATGTGGAGCATCTAGCCACTTCTCCTAACCCAGACTTCTGTGCCAGCAGTGTAAAAATCACAGTAAACTAAGAAAAGTAAGAGTGCCATTTAAAGACTGCCAGCTGTCACTCTGAAAGCATCACTGCTAGACTGCATTGCAGGTAGCTAAGTGTGAGGAGGCTGGTTCATATGCTGCAATAATGATGCAAGCTCAGAAAGCAGGAGCATGCCAGTGCCATGCTTCCAGGTGAGCCAGAACACTTGGAGCCCTCTGCTTTGCCGCACCCATGATTGTTCCTGCACATGCCAGTTGGGTTTTCCTTCCTCATAAGTATCTCAGTGTGATGATCTCAAAGGGGGAAGGGGACAGTCAGGTGGACAACATGGCTGCAGGAATCATTATTTTATTTGCTTCCAGTATAGTTTGTGAAGAAAATGTGTGAAATACACAATTTTGTTATGCTCTATTTCACAGAATATTTTAGTTGGAGAATGCTATGTTTTCATCCCGGAGTAGATGTCCCTAGTGCTCTGTTCCAACTCTACCCCTCATTCAGCCTCATGTGACAGAGAGTGGCACAAATTAAGATGGCGTACTAAGAGTGCATTGACAATGACAACTACAGGTAAGGAGGTAAGCAGCGGTTTGAAAATGATGATTCCCACAACGGCTACCTTCTATGAGGTCAGAACTTGTCGCTCTGTCCTGGTTGTTTTGTTGTCTGAAGAGTGTGTCTGGGTTCCTATGAGAAAGCAGGGTGATGTACTGCACATAAAACTAAAATTGTCATTGCAAACCTATGATGCTGATGACTATATTTGATCATTTGAAAAACCAGAGAATGGTCCCCTAATATAGTGCAGCAAAATGTAAAAATATAATTCGCTTAATATTTTGTTTTTCAAAAATGGATTTATTTTGTATACTAATGCTTTTCTTCCTTTGTAGAAAGGAAGAGAGGGTGATGATACAGTTACAAAGATGGTTGGTGGTAAGGGTAGGTTGTGGGGAAATTTTAAAACAAAACAGGAAAATTGACTTGAGAGGGGTAACTAAGAAGTTAATTGAAATGCCAGCGTATGCATGTATCTATCCTCTAATGAATAAAAGCAGTGTCCCCCTTAGGCTCAGGCTCTCTGTTTCCCCATTAGCACACCAAGGGCTTTTCCTTTTCTGTCTGTCTGATGCTTGGTGTATGAACGGTGGCTTCCCTTTCATTTGATTTGATGTCTATAAAAGTTGGTATTTCCCATGGTCATCTCTGTGGCCTTCAATGCTTTACTTCTAAGGTGGACATAATTGTACATTTCCATACACACAGTAAATGGTTATTCATATTCATGCTAGTTCTGTAACTATAATGTTCAGTGATTCTTGGGACAACAAAAAGGAAAAGTAGCCAAGAATACCTTCCCTAACTTTCCCCATTTATTCCTATGATTTGTAACCGAGTCTTGTGTTCGGTCCCAATGCAAAATTCCACACATCCACCTGAACATGATTTTAGAAAAGTCCATTTTTAATCTTCATTCTTACTACTGTGCTCTATGTGTTGATGGCTCTCTTCTCATCTATATTTAGTGAATCTGTGAGAATGAATTTAGTATTTTATGAAGGAATCAATTCTTCAAATTTTCTGTTTTCCTTTTCTGAGTATCTGGATGAAGTCAATTGATTAATGACAAATGATTAAGTCAACAAAATTCACACATTCAGAAATTGGTTTAGAAAGTTTCAAATCATTGTGGTTCATGTCCATTTGATTTTTTACTTTTATGATTATTTACTTTGTGTTCTCAAAGGAACTAATTTTATTTCTCATTATAAAATGGACATATCCATTTTGTCTTTTTCTTTGAAAGTTATAAGAGTTGTGGTATGGTGTGTTTTTCTTTAAAAGCAACCTAATATAGGGAAAAACAAGATATCTATATTAAGTGTAAAGTAATAATATTGCTCTTATATCTTTACAGGCCTACTCCTTTCTTTTTCTGCTTATCCACATTCAATATATATATGTGTCTATATATATATATGTATATACACACATACATATATGTGTATATGCATATACATAAACATATATATTTATCCTGACAAATGAATTGAGACCTGAAGGTTGATTTATCTCAGTAAACATGTTACCTTGAAGAGAGTGGTATTTTACAGCATCAGTATGTACTCTTAGGAAAAATAAGAAGTTGTCTTCCATGTTGAAACTCTGTTTTGAGATGAGAAAAATTAATGGGTCAAATCATAGAGTTTTCTTATGATGGACTTTGGGACAAAGGAAATTCAAGAGCTTTTTTCCAATATGAGTATGTAACCTTGCCCTTTGTATATAACCAATGAAAGTGCAGAATTGCAGCAATGATGAAGGTGAGGAGACTGACTTCTAGGACAGGAACATGACATCAGTAACCCAAATCTCCTGATCTCCGTGGTAATAGAGGGAAATAGAAAAAGAAGCCAGGTTCAGCAAAAGAACAGAGATAGAATTTCTTGAGTCTATTGTCTGTGCATCTGTGATCAGTGTCTAAAAGAGGAGTCAGGATAATGAAAGAACCACTACCCTCAAAAGTGAGAAGTGACACTACAGAGGAGTTATGATGATGAAGTGGCCAACATTCTCTAAAACATGACTTTATTCAGAAACCCACAGGGCATGTGCAGCTCATGGCTATAAAATTGTTTATTTATAAAGGAAATATTCTTTGCCTTTGTCATAGCCTTTACCTTCTCCTGATATTTTCTTAGTCATTGTTTGTAACTGGTATATCCTGCAGTTGAGTAATGATTAGAGTGCCTCCCTCTGGCTACCGAAAGGGAGGAAGCCATTAGCAGAATGTCTTGGGGTGTTGGTGTGTAAGAGAAACAATTTCACTAAAGTGTCATTAATATAAAGTTCTCATTTTGAGAAGTGTGATTTACACTAGGATTCAAAAAGAAATTTGTCTAGAGGTAAACTTTGTCTTTATTTTTCTTAGGTTAATAGAGCTGCAGGAATTTCCTGGCCGTTCCAATAACTATCATTGCATTATACTTAAGTGGGGCCTGGGTTGGTGGATAGGCACTTGGTTGGGCTTCTGCGGTAATGTTTTACTAGAAAACAGTTTCATTTCATGTCCCTCTTGAATAGATATACCAGATTAGATGTGGCTGTGAGAGTATAGATAATTAGGCATGCCATATTCAGAAGCAAGCAAAGTTTTAGGAAAGCATTTATAGAAGCTTCCTTATACTGCACCTCTCCCATCTTTGCTCTTGCTAATTGAAGAATGTTAGTTTTCACAACATAGGATTTGTTAAGTAATTTTACACAAACCTGTTTTTAAATATAAAGAAACAAAGTCAGTAAAGAATTGTGTTGGTATTTAATGGGAATTATATTGATTCTTTATATTGCTTTTGGTAAAATGACTATTTTTACTATATTGTTCCTACTGACCCATGAACATGGGTGAATTTTCTGAAAGAATTCTGTACAATAAAAGAACTTCTGAATGTATTACCATCCCTGATTTCAAGCTGTGCTACAGAGCAATAGTAATAAAAACCACATGGTACTGGCATAGGAACATACTGGTTGATCAATGGAATCAAATTGAAGACCCAGAAATAAACCCATACAGACACCTGATTTTTGACAAAGAAGCCAAAACCATACAACAGAAAAAGAAAGCATCTTCAGCAAATGATGCTAGTCTAACTGGAGGTCTGCACATAAAAGAATGCAAATGAACCCATATTTATTACCCTGCACAAAACTCAAGTCCAAGTAGATCAGAGACCTCAACATAAAATACACAAAATCTAATAGAAGACAAAGTGGGGGAATAGCCTTGAATGCATTCATACAGGAGACAACTTCCTGAACAGAACACCAACAGTTGAGGCACTTTAATTAATGGGACCTTGTGACACTGAAAGGACATGCCATCAATAGGACAAAATGGCAGCCTACATAATGGGAAAAGATTCTCACCAACCCTACATCTGAAAGTGGTCTAATATCCAAAATATATAAATCATTCAATAAATCAAACACCAACAAACTAAATAACTCAATTAAAAATAGGGTAGAGAACTAAACAGAGAATTCTTAACAGAGGAGTCTCTAATGACAGGGAAGCACTTAATGAAATGTTCAATGTTGTTTGTCGTCAGAGAAATGCAAATCTGAGATTCCATCTTATACTCATTTTAATGGCTAAAATCAAAATCTCAAGTGACAGCACATGATGGCAAGGATGTGGAGCAAGAGGGACATGTCTCCATTGCTGGTGGAAGTACCAATTTTTACAAGCACTGTAGAAATCAATCTGGAGGTTTCTCAGAAAATTGGGAATAGTACTAGGTCAAGACCCAGCCATATCACTCCTGAGCACATACCCCAAGGATGCTCCACCATACAGCAAGGACATTAGCTCAAATATGTTCATAGCAGCTTTATTTGTAATAGGCAGAAACTGAGATCAACCTAGATGTCCCTCAACTGAAGAACTGATAAAGAAACCATGGTACATTTACACAATGGAATACTACTCAGCTGTTAAAAACAAAGACATCATACAATTTGCAAGCAAACTGGATTTCACTAGAGAAGATCATCTTGAATGAGGTAACTCAGACCCAGAAAGACACTCATGGTGTGTACTCACTTATAAGTGGATATTAGCCATTAAGCACAAGATAACTATGTTACAGTCCATAGACTGGAACAAACTAACAAGGAGGGCCCAAAGGAGGATGTTTGAATCTCACTCAGAAGAGAAAAAAAATACACATCTGAAGTAAAGAAAGGGATGGAATTGAATGGGAGAGGACATAGGGAGTGTATTGGGACTGGGGATCAGGTATAGAGGGAGCAAGGTGGGGGTGAGGGTTGGGGAAGGACATGGAGAGACAATGGAAATCAGTTGAGAGGCATCTCTGAGACAGGGAAAGCTCAGGGAACCTATAGGAACCAGCCCACCCATAAAAACCTCTGATGAAAAATACGTCTTGCCTACAAGACGTGTAGGGATGAAGAGAGCAGAGATTAAAGGAATGGTCAACTACTGACTCAACCAACTTTGAGACCCACCCGATGGAAAAGATCCAATCCTTGACACTATTAATGATACTCTGCTATACTTGTGGACAGGAGCTTAGCATAATTGTCTTCTGAGAGGATCGAAACAGATATGGAGACTCACAGCCAAACCACAGGCCAAGCTCAGGGAGATTTGTGGAAGGGTGAGAGGAAGGACTGAGAGAGCCTGAAGGGTCAAGGACACCACAAGAAGACATGCACAGTAAACTAAATTCACAGAGACTGAACCACCAACCAAAAAGCATGCATGGGGTCAACCTAGACCCCCTACTCATTTGTAGCAGATGTGCAGCTTAGTCATCATTTAGGTCCCCTATCAATGGGGATAGGGGCTGTCTCTGACTCTTTTGCTTGCCTCTAAATCTCTTTCCCCTAACTAGGTTGCCTTGTCTGGGTTCAATGGGAGAGGCTGGGCTTAGTCCTGATATAACTTGAGATGCCTGGGTGTGTTGATACCCCTTAGTGGCCTCCCTTCCTCTGAGAAGAAGGAGAGAAAAGGATGGAGGAGGGGCTGGGATCAGGCTGTAAGATGATTAAATAAATAAATACATGAATGAAAAAAATAAGGAATCAAGACTGTTCATTAGCCAGGGATCCTGATTGTGTATGTGCGTGCGCACACGTGCATGGGAGCATAATACTATTGTTCCTGTCACTATCAGGTAATTAAAGATAATGATCAATAGCCTTGTGTCTTCCAGACCTCCACCAGACATCACCTCCAGCTTCTTGTCCTGAGTGGCTGCACTGATCCCAGAATTTCTTTTGCTATTTTCTTAATTTAGCATCCATCCTCTTCCATGGCGTCCAGGATCCAGTTTATTGCTTTTCCCATGAATGAAGCAACCTGGGTATAATTTGCTGCTGCTGATGTGAGAATCATTTAATACCTCAGATCATTAGTACCTTTTCTAATTAAGAAATACTGTACTCTAGGTATAGGATGTATTCTTTTTCTTTAAAGACATGAATAATTGCCAAAGAAAGCTTAGCTTGAGACAAAATATATATATTTTTTAAAAACTTAAATAAGCAAATACCTCAGATTAATTTACTATGATTACCACCCAATTAGTTTAAGTAATACTATAAAATAAATTTTAAATTGAAGCAACTTATCTATGAAAGCCAAATTTAAAAAAAAGACAACACAGAGTCTGCGATCTGAATTGCAGTAAAGTGGATATATAAGTAACTGAAATGACACATCTAATAGTACCTAGTTAAGGACTGGTGTTAAGGTGAGTACCTGGAACAGACTATGATAATCAGATTTGCTTGTGACAGTCAACTAAACCAATTCCAGTGATGAAACCACAGAATACCAGTAGTAATAATGGTTACACATCAAATCCCTACACTATGTTATAACGGCTGACAGTTGAATAAGATCTATAAAAATGGGTTCTCCTTCTGAACTCAAATGTGCAGAAACCTCCCTGCCACTTTTAAACTCAAGATGGTTCTAGAGCATTGGTGTTTTGTTTGATCTATTATAACAAGAATTTTGAGATCCTTGTCTTAGTATATATCCCTGGATATAACAGGGATAAATGTAACATCTTTCTTATCTATTGAAGAAAAGTTGTCAATTCAAGACAGGAAAATACATGGCTCATTAGCCTTTATATGAAGCCAATCTAAAGTTTTGGTTCACTGTGATTTCATAGCCACTGGCATGGCTTTGGGGGAAAAAATTAAATCCTCATGAAACTCATTATTTGATGTTAAATTCATATAATTTGTGCTTATCATTTATTCATTTTTCATTTTATTACTATTTACTCAGGAAAGGTCATTTACTCCTCTCCCCTCAAGCACCCCTCAATTTTTATGAGAGAGAGAGAGAGAGAGAGAGAGAGAGAGAGAGAGAGAGAGAGAGAATCTATTCAATATTATGATGCAGAAGGCCAACATAGAGCCCTGCTGTCGTCTACAGATGTGTTGGCATCCATAACTGCCTATGTCTTGAGGAGATGCAATTAGGTCACACCAGTGCCTAGGCCTTTCTCCCTATCCCATTCTTTCCCCACACAGATTAAACCAAACCAGAATTCCTGGCCCTTCATGCAGCAGGACAGAAAGGAAGTGGGCATTCTGATAAAAGCAATATAAAGCATGAGGAATGAGCACATGAGAGTCACAGGGGCTAGACTCGCCTTATCTAGCCTAGTGAGCATCACATGCCAGTGTGTATAGAAATCATAAGAAAAATGTATTAAAATACAGACCATTAGACTCTATACCCAAGAGATTATGTTTGAGTAACTCTGAAGTAAGGGTTAACGTCCTACATTTAAACATGTATGATTTGGTGGATTCCATTTTTGTTTATCTATTTAATAATTAATTTAACATGTATTTGAGCAGGAAATACATCATAGTCTCCCTTCTATAACATAGCTCTAAGGGTGTGACTATAAATAAGATGGACAAAGTACAGTCTATCATGGGATTATGGGAGGTGCATTCTTCTGTATGGCTACAGATAAAAAGGCCATAAATTAGCATACAATTTACTCCCAAAGAGTGTCATTGCTGTCAGGAAATAAAACAGCACTGTGCAAGAGGAGTGCTTTAGAATGTTTGAACTGAGGCATTAATAATGAAAATGATATGCATATACATATGTGCATGCATAGGTTGTGTGTTTATCCAGTGTGTTGTGGCACTTGAAACATATTGCATAAAGAGCAGAGAAGATGTGGTGAGACTAATGTCCTGTGATAGGCAGGGCGCTTGTGATGTTGAGTCATACAAAGCAGAATGGGACAGCTACAGAAGAGATTTTCTACAATGGGTCTCTGGACATTTTGAGCTAATAATGTTTGTATGGTGAGGGTTTTCCAAGCACTTCACGATTTCAATCATATTCCTAACCCATTAGGTGTTATATGTACACCCTAGTTAAAACATCTCCAAATATCTCCAGCCATTCAAAACTGGCCCTTTCAATGAAATATCATCCTCAGTTGGGAGCCATTTAATTGTAGCAAAGAGAGAGAAAGACAATGACAGAGGAGGGGGAAAATAGAGAGTAGATAAATTACCTTGGTCCATAATAATCCCTGGTGCTTTTTCAGAGAGATTCTAGAATCCATTATAGAGTGTTAACTGTGTTTGGGGTTTATGGGATGTTTCTAAAAGGTGCTATGATGGATGGGTATGGAACAGAGTGGGTGGAAAGCGGAAACCGGGAGGCATGTTCTGGGTTACTGAAGCTTCACAGCCAAGAGTGTGGGGCTGTAGGGCTAAAATCTTTTTAGCAGTAAGAATAATGATGACACAATGGATTCAGCAAATACATCGCAGGGTGCCCTGGCAAGACTCAGCCACCCACTAGATGACTCTATGAAAAGCAAAGTTTCTTGGGGTTTCCTACTCAGGATATGGCAAGTATCATCAGCATTGTCATCATCCAGGAGTGTAACCTTGCATCCCGCATCCCCTACTGTTGAAATTCACACTTTATTAGTAAGATGACCAGGTATCTGTTCTGCATGAAAAAGTTTAAGAAATGCAAACCCAGTGCCTTAAATTCCATCACATGGGAGGCAGAGGCAGGCAGATCTCTGTGTTCAAGTCCAGCCTGGTCTACAGAGCTAGTTCCAGGACGACCAAGGGCACTCAAAGGAACGCTAGCCTATTCCCCCATCCCCAAAAAAAGAAAAAAAGAAGAAAAGAAAAACAAGCCTAGGTTTTTTTTTTTTTTTTTTACTTCGAGGGAACTGGATGTGTTGAGAGGAAGTGTGGCCTGTCCTATGTCCTGCAGAGAATCAAGGACAGAGTCAAAGAGTCAAAACTGGAACCTTCTTCTTCTTACTTCCCCGGTTCAGCTACTTCTCCAACAGACTGTTTGAAAAGATAACACATTTTCCTGTTAGAGCCCTTAATTATAGAGCTAGGAATTGCAACTTTGTCCTTTAATTCTCATAGGACAAGAAAAAGTCACCCTTCAAAAAATTAAAGATTGACATTCCTCCCGGGAAGAAGCACGGAAGACTCATGGTATCAATATAAGGCAAAGGCACATTTAAAACCCAATTAGCAAGCGTCATGGCTGTAGCCCATAGGCCTGGCATCTTTTCTTGGCTCAGTGTGTTAGCACAGAAAGTAAAAAACAAATCTCTTCAACAGTGATGCCAGAATTAGGGTGTGGGAAATGGCGAAGAGATCATCCCTTGCTCAGAGGGCTGGCTGCTATTTGGAGGCTGATTCTGTGATAGAAATCTTCCAGATCACAAGTGGCCCCACTGTATACAGAATTTAGGGAACTAAGTGGCAGTGCACACCCATGCCTTTATCAGTCTCTTCTGTGGCTAGCTCAGACTTGCTGCTTTCTCATTCCCAGGGGCTGTGGACCTTTCACCAAATTCTCTTTGCCTTCACACCTAAAGCACAGAGTAGCTACAGTATCTTTGGCATCTCCTTTGAACAGCAGGTACACTGTTCTTACCCCAATATATGGACCTCAGCCTATCAAGTCTCATCTGTATTATCTGTATCCTTGATGGCTTCAATTGCGACAAACAAGCAACTGGGAAAAACATCCTCATTCTACCACAGACAGAATTCTGCCTAAAAATGGGCAAGCTTGGATGTAGGCAGAGTCAACAGCCAAACTGGCAAAAGGGTAAGCAAGTCCTGAATAGTTCCTGCCTCACAAATATGTCTGTCAGATATTTGGGGCCAGAAGACAGAAGATGATGCTCCAACGTTATAGAAAGTTTTGTGCGACTGTTAAGGCAGCAAACTGTCTCTGTCATCTTCTTATTCAGGAAGCTGCTAACCTGCACTCCCTGTGTACTCAGGTAATTAATTTTATTCCTTTTCAAGTCTCTGATGGGGTTGAAGACCAGATAGTTTAGTTTTACAATTAAACTTAGTCGTTTACGGAATAAGATTTTTTTAGGTCTAGATTGATGTATTATGTTGATAATGATGAGATATGAAAATATTGATTTACATTCAGAATTTTAGATGCACCAAGACAGGAAAGATGTTTTCTTCAAGGATGCCAAATACAAATAGCCAAAACACTATGAATGTAACATGTATATAATTCCTGATTGTTTCGTGGTTCTTCTTGCTGTAGGTAGTTTATTGTATATATGTGTAATAAATAAATGTATATGTAAAAAATAAAAAAAAACCTTTAACTAAAAAGAAAAATATGTGGACCTCATCATATCATAAACAAGAGATGTTGATTTATGGACAAGTTTGTGGAGAAGAAAAAGTGATTCAAACTTGGAAGGCCTCTGGCCAGACTCGACATGCTCTCATCCGTGGAAGTGCCAGGACAACCTGTCTTCTTAGAAGCCTGGAAGTAATTTGGGGAACTGCTTCTTCTAAAAGACATTCCAAATTTTATGGCCTTAGCAGGTTGAGAAAGGACAGATAAAGCATGGCCTATTATGAGCCCAGTGATTCACAGACAGAAGCACCTCAGGCTCACAGGAGGAAGAGGCTGAAGCCAAATGCCTGCTCAGGGCTGGATGTGAAGCTGTTTCTCTCAGTAGGAGACTAGCCCCTGAAGCACACAGCTTCTGTCACTGCACAGCTGTTGTCTGCCATTAGCAGGGTCTTGACAGAAACATGTGGTGTTCCCTGTGCTCCTCAGCAATGGGAGCCAAGTAGGTGTGTGTGTGTGCGTGTGTGTGTGTGTGTGTGTGTGTATGTGCATGTGTGTGTGTGTGCATGTGTGTGTCCATGTATGTGTCCATGTATGTGTGTGTGTACATGCGTGCATGTGTGTGTATGTGTGTGTGATAGAAAGAATAAAGAAGATAAAGAGGTAGAGAAAAATAAAGAAGAAACATCATAATGAATTACAACCTCACAGATTAACACAGAATAGAGTGCCACAGGAAGGGTTTTATTGACACTTTCTCACTTGGTATTAGGGACTTTTGATTAGTCACCTTCTACCTCTGAACGTCATTTTCATTCTCTATCTGCTAAGAACAATAATCTGTGACTTCTAGAATCCTGGGTAATTACAAGTTCCCATGCTAAAAATCACATCGTGGGGACCATCTCACTTAGTTTTCACTGCACCTTCACGAGAAAGGAACTATCTTCAGTACTTTTATTTTCTCCACGAAGAAACTTGAGAGATGAAGGTTGAGAAAATTTCCCCATATATCCTGCCAACGGGTGTGTGGGAGGGGTGGGGGTGATAGATTCAGAGTCTGTCCGACTTTATGGGACCATGGAGTGATCCTGTATCTAGCACGTGACCTCTTCCAGTGCTGCCATCCACTCTGTCAGGTGCTTGGGTAGTTAGCTAAAGCAACAGTTGGAAAAGCATATGGAAAGCTGATGGTGAAGACACTGTCAACTACTCATTGCCTTCTTGATGCAGACCGAGATTGAGACCTCTTCTAGTCAATGGGGCGTGGTTATATATAACACAAGGCCAGGGGAGTGTATAAAGGGATGCTGCCTCTTTCTTCAAAGGAACTTGCATTTTGTCAGGTGTTGGAACAACCAACATATCTTTTACAACAGTGGTTCTCAACCTTCCTAAGGCTGTGACCCTTTAATGTAGTTCCTCATGTTGCTGTTTCACGACTGTAATTTTGCTACCGTTGTAAATCATAATGTAAATATCTGATATGCATGATATCTGATATATCGCCCCTGTGAAAGGATCATTGACACACCCCCATAGGTCGTGACCCATATGCTGTGTAGCACTGTTTTACATGATTATCATGATAACATTATCATGCTCACCAACTGATGCTAAGAACAAGATATTAACTAGCCTGTTTTAGAAGAGGCCAGTGATGGTGGTTTCTGGAGCTCAATATTTAGGAGTCTCATTTAGCAGCTACCTTTTATATAGCTCATGCTTTCTTTCTCTGAAACTTCAAGGCAAATACATAAAGTGGGTAAATCTTAATTCTGAAGCAATTATGCAGCTTTCCCAAAGTTGTAGTTTGACAGCCACAGCAAAGGCAGTGCCCCCACAGTAAGTGATGACTTTTCTACTGCACATCACCTGGAATTAATATTACAAGAGGTACTTTGGACTACAGTGGCATGATGGTAATTGATGTTCCCAACAATTGACCCAAAGGCACTCACTTCCTTAAGTGCATCTTGGATCATAAAAATCAAAGGACAAAAATTTTTAAAGGAAAGAAATGAAGGCTTCTTTTGGTATATTTTCCATTACATTTGATCACAATACAATGCTTTGAGTATCAATCATCAGTAATAAAATGTGTCTGCATCATTGATCAGACATCTTATGCCCCATTATTCTCAAATACATCCCTCTTTAAAGGCATGCTCAATAACCTTTTGTTTCCACCTAAGAACACCTAAGAAGCTCAAACCTTTTTTTTTTTTTTTTTTTCATAATGGTCTGGCTATGAACAGCTCCAAGAAGGTAGTCAATGTGTCAGCTTTGTGTTGCTGTAACTGGTCATTATAATGTAGTGGATTATATTAATAAGAGTTATTTTCTTATCACTCTACAGGTTGAACAGTCCAAAGGGGACTCTCATTGGATGAAGATCAAAGGTTCTGTAGACCTTAGCTCATTTTGAAGGCTTCAGGAAAGAGTGTGTTTCTTCATCTTTTACAACTTCAAGAATCTGCCAGATGTCCTCAGTTGGCAGCCCCACCTCTATAAACTCTCTAAGGTTCTTTATATTATACTGATAATATTCCTATGTCTCATCTTCTGCCTTGATATGACATATGTCTGATATGAATAATATTGATTTTACTAAGGTTTATTCATAAAATCTAAAATGACTTTTCATTCTACTGCATTTATACATAAAACCTACTTCCCATATATGCAGGAATACTCACTGATCTAGGAATTAGATTGCAGACATCTCTGGGGGATCCACTGAATAGTCTACCACATTTTCCTCACCAATAACTTTTTCAACAGAGTTTTCCATCTCTCTGTTTTCTATTCAATTTTGATTATATTCAAGCTATATTTCACCAAGCTGTATTCACTTGGTGGATAAGGTGATGCTAAAATATAAATTACAGCACTCCATGAGGGCAATTGAATCATATACATATGGAGCTCTACTTGATTCCATCAGATTCTCGCCTTGTCCCTGCTCAAGGGCTGCATGGAGTGGTAAGCCTGGCAACTAACAGGGGAACTGTGTGGCTTGGTAGCACTTAATGCCCAAAGTGAGGCATTGCCAGGCTCCTGTCTCTCAGAGGTTCAACCTAAAGATGGGACGAATGTGAAGTAAGAGTATGAACGGAAAGTAGACTATTCTCTCAATGCAACACAATAGAGAACCTGGGAGAAGGTTAGGCAGAAGAAATGAACCAGAAAGCTAGGAAGTACAAAATGGTGGAGGCCATTTGACAGATCTCCAAACGCGGTGATGTGGCCACGTTCCCAGACACAATGGGCTCCTTTACATGCCCATATACCCTGTGGAAGGAATGGGAGAACATGTATGAGGAAAAGACTAGATTCAAGTTGTGTGAGAGAGCCAGCCCAAGGGGTCCAGGCTCTAGCTGTGAGGAGGAAACATCCAGATGGGAAGAAACTAGCTTCAGGTTGAGCCAGAGCAGAGCTCTGTTTCTCAGCTCTTGACAAATGTCCTCTTTCTTTCTCCCTGCCAACTGTTTGCCCTTTACTCATTTTGTCCTCATAGGCCGTGGATTATGTTGAATTTTTTTGTAATATACATTTCAGGGCTATATTTATGTTTCTATTTGAAAATCCATTAGGATTTAAATAGGACACTTGGCATATATAGTACAAACAACACTCGAAGGAGCAAGGTCTATCAGTTACTGTGTTCTTAATTGCTGATGACAAAGACAAGTTTCCTTACAATGAAAGCCCTGAGGTGAAGGCAATGCCATCATTAGCATTGCTTAGATTGGGCTCATCTCACAGGCAAGGCTCCTTTTGGACTAGTGTTGTTACATATAGATCATACAATTTTCTTTTGGGAATTTTAATGCACCACCAACAATAAGAACTACATTTATTGAGTGCTTAGCTTACAAAAGCAGGTAAGATCTGACTAGGGGAGGCCTTGTGGCACAGAGAAGAAGGGGAAGCAGGCTGTCTGGATGAGACCTGATAGGCTGTGATCATATGGTGGGGGAGGAGGTCCCCTTCTGACATAGGTCTAGGGGAGGGCAATAGGGTGAAAGAGGGAGGGAGGGGGCAACAGGAAGATACGAGTGAGGGGATAACAATCAGAGTATAATGTGAATAAATTATTTTTTTAAAAACAGGTAAGGTGAAACATGCTTCATAAGCACTGCCTTTAACTCACTCAGCAGTAATGAGGAAGTCTTATTTTGACCCGGTTAAGATTTCTATGTAGTCTCTGCATACAATGATTGTCATAAATACAAGAATGGGAGGGACTTAGACCCTCAGTTACAGAGACACAGAAGAGAAGGCTAAGAGTGAACAGAGACAAAAACTTGAAGCAAGGCATCATATACTAAGGAAAATTATGAACCACAAAAACCTATAGGAAGTAAGGGAGGTGTCTCTTCTAGGACCTGGAGTGTCCTAGGCCCTTCTAACTGTTTCCATAGACTTCTGGCCTCTAGAACATTTAGAGAATATTTTTTTTTTGTTTTGACCCATAAGCCTCTGGTAGTTCGTTATGAAAGTTCTAAAACTCCTATATACATGTTATTCTGACAGAAAAGATATCAAAATAATTTGATGAACATTGTTATAGAAACATATATGATTGATCATTGCAATTTGGCCTCAGGACGAAGTTTTATACTTTATTTTCTCATGGATCCAAACTAGAGAATCATTAAGTTATTACAATATTTATTTTGAAAAATAAAATGTCCGTTTTGCATCCAGTGTTTCAAAACACCACACAGCATGGTCTCATAGGGTTTTCTTTCAAACTCCAGAACAGAACAAACACTTGGAATCACTGTGTTTTCAGGGTGAAAAATTGAAGCAATGCTAGTAAATATTGCTTCATAATTGAATATTCATTATGATTTGAGAGACCCATTTTGATCAAATTCACGAAAATGTGGTATGTAGTTATATAGCTATCTTTATACCATTTATTGTATACTTGTTTTTTAGATTTTGAGATAGAGTCTCACTGTGTCTTCCTGAATGGCCTAGAACTTGCAGAGATCTGCCTGCCTCTGCCTCCCAAATGCTGAAATCAAAGTTGTTTGCCACCATGCCTGGCTGTATATTTGTTTCTTATAAAAGATTAACTTGGAGAGAAATGTACCTGGAGGGTAAAGTGCATGACGCTTTTACTTTGCCCTGCATCCTTGGCATTGCTCTCTGATCGTGATATGTGATTCATAGTTGATTAGTTACAGAACTCTGAGCTTGGCTTGGAGCTGTTCCAAAGTCTTGAGGACTATCTCTGGGGTTGTTGCCTTCCATTTCCTACAGCAATTGGGCATTATGGATGTACAGGCACCTTAGATGTCATGGCGGGGTCCTTCATGATAAAAATAGATGAAGGCAGTGCACTTGTTTTTGAATGTTTTGAACAGTAGCAATGGTTCCGGTAGCGCTAGGTGCTACAGTGATGGGGGAGGCCAGAGTAATCAATTTGGCTTGTTTAAATCTCACATGGGTCTCCCACAGAAGAAATAAACTCTAGAAAAGGGAAAGCACATCCTCAATGTGCCTCATTTTGGGAGTCTGTCTGAATTCTGGAAGGTTCCGTGTTAGAAAACCGAGGTTAAAATAGATTTTCAGGATCGGATAAAAGACCTCTTATCCTCTATCCCTATGAAGGTCGGGCCGGAAGCAAGAAACAGTACTTACAGGCTGCCTGTGCTAGCAGCCCTTTATCACTCACCCATCACCAGTCACCCACTCTCACACAGCATGATAGAAGACGATTATGAGTATCCCTGCTGCCAGACATTTCCTTGGCAGGGCCATGCCGTTGACTAGCAGTGAAGATTCGCGTACATTCTCAAAGGCTTAGCAACATTGCACACTGGCTCAGCAGAGCCTCAGATCTACTCTGACACACAGCAGCTGAGTCAGCCTGCTGTGGGAAGCTTAGAATGCTGAAGTGTTCCCGGGGGAATTATCTCCTCCTGCAGTAATCAGTAACAGTGCTGCCAAAGGGGAGAAGTTATAGCTATTTACACACATGCAAAACATATTTTTTTTTCCTTTTAGCTTTGGCCTTGGTGTGTTGCAAGGATAATTCAATGTGTGTTGGGTTCTTTGAAATTATGGGGAAGTTATTCTTGATTAGCCTTATTGATAGGACAGCTGGACTTTGGGAAGGCGACAAGCGATTGGGTGGTAAGTCCTTTCCCGTTTAGTTTCCTCATTAAGACTGATTATTCTGTGCTTTGGGGAAGATTCATCTCCAGAATATATTCAGTTCCAAGGGAACACGACATTGTGAATCTGTGACCCCAAGCTCAGAGAGAGCCAGATGATACAGAAGATAAAGTGGTCTCCACCATGAAAGCAGATATGTGTCATGGGCTCAGCATTGCTCTCTCCGAGGCCATGTGTCAAATCACTAGTGCCAGTGGGATCGCATTAAGAGGTAGGCCATTTTGTAGATGAGGCCACGAGGGTGAGCACCTGGTGGAGGAGTTATTGCTTTTAAAAAGAGACATCACAGGCTTTATTCTTTGTTTACTGTCTCTGAAGTTACAAAATAGTCATGAGGCTCCTAGAAAGATGACAGCCAACATCCACAGACCAGCAAAATTACTCTTACCAAAATCCAACCATGCTGGTGATTGATTGTGGATTTCTACTGTCTCTGTGGTATTTTATTAAGGCAGCACCAGATAGCTAATACTATAATGAAAATATTCCTAAATAAGTGGGCTTACTTAATTGCTTCAAGCAGGTGGTTTATAGTCATTAGTATACAGAAGTAAGCATAGTTACTACATTTCATTATTTTAATACAAAAACTGAAAGTGTCTATTTCTACCAAATATATATATATATATATGTCAGACTCTATCTCCCCCCAAATGCCTCCCAAAGTTTGCTGGTCAGCATTCCAAATTACATAAACTTTCCATGCATACTTCTGTGTCTATAGCAATTGACTTCAAGTGACAGACTGTAATGTCCTCAAGTCTACCTGTTACCACTGGAGTGACTTTTGTTACAAGTTAAAATTTGGGAATATGTAATAGTCTTGAAGTTTCAAACAGGGTTCCCATTTTAGGAAGTGAAGAAGGGTGGAGTTGTTGTGACGTGCCTCTTGGACTGTTCTCTCATATCTAAATCAGTCTTTCTATTTTCTTACCTGGCTTTCCTGCCACCCATTACCAACAGCTGAAAGCCTTAGTGACCAGGACACAGAAATGCGATCAAAAGAATGATGTCATTCAAAGACTGACATTTCGGGTTTTATTACTAGAATACCTTGAAGAATTAGATCTGATTTGCATTGATATTTGCACCTTGAATTATTAAATGATTTTTTGTACTCTCTTTCCTTCATCAGATTTTAACACTTCAGTCTCAGTTTAGCAATGGTGTGACTTCCCATGGCCTCCCACACTTTTAAATTGTTGACCAAACTGAGAAAAATACCTGATTTGAATCTTCGCTGATGAAGGGAAGGTTAGTGTCACACAGGAAGTGAGTGACAAAGAGCTTCCCCACTCCCTTTAGCAAAGGAGGTTGTTTCTCACTACTTTTCAATGACAGAGGGTGGCTTTATTAACATGTCTTTTGTGTGCAGTTGTGACCCCATCTGAGTAACCTATTGAAATTTCTCAGTTTTATCAGGATGAATTGTAGCTTTAGTGTACTGGGAGACTTGCAAATGAATATGACAAGAAAATGATGAGGATTTCAGAAATGTGTACACACTTTAAGTGATATGTTAGCCTCAAACATCATTAGGATGAAGATATAAAAAGACAAAGTGGGAAATTCTATGCAGTGTTACTTCCAAACCTCCTCATCTAAGGTGATAGAAATCCAAACAAAAAAAATATGACAGTGAATTTACATATCAAGTAGTTTATGCATGTGTGTGTGTATGCACACACAATCACTGAAACAGAAGAATCATAAATATTCCTATACCAGCCCCGTGCTTAGTAGAGACAGCTCGTGACCCTGACTATGTAAGAATGATGTCTTGTCTTTAAAGGCAGGCAAGAGTTCATTGTGCATGGAAATGACTTGGAGAGCTTTTTTTTTAAAATTTAATTAATTTATTCAGATTACAACTCAACCGTTATCCCATCACTTATATCCTCCTATTCCTCCCTCCCCCCACTTTTACCCTATTCCCCTCCCCTAGGTCTAAGAACGAGGGGGACCTCCTACCCCACTATATGGTCATAGGCTATCAAGTCTCATATTGGTAGCCTGCTTATTCTTTCTTTGAGTGCCATCAGGCCTCCTCACCAAGGGGAGGTGGTCAAATATGGGGCACCAGAGTTCATGTCAGAGTCAGTCCCTGCTCTCCACATAACTGTGGAGAATGTCCTGTCCGTTGGCTAGATCAGAGTAGGGGTTCGATATTTACTGCTTGTATTGTCTTTAGCTGGTGCAATAGTTTGAGCAGATCCCCCTGGGGACCGATCCACCCATCACAGTGTTCTTCTTGTATGTTTCTAGGACCCTCTGGGTCCTTCTATTTACCCATCTCTTATATTTCTCTTACCTAGAGCCCCAGAGCTTATTAATCACTACTTTGCTGGGCCCCACACCTAGTTTCTAATTCAAGTGAATCTGGAGTGGGTCTAGTAATACACATTTATAACAAGTTCCTATATGCTGCTGCTGGTAGTTGCTTAGGGACTGTCCAGTTAAGACTGAATAAAGATGTTGAGGTCAGTTATTTTTATTGTCTCACCAGATGACTATAGCAATTAAGGTCTATAATTTACTCTGTAGCATCTACAAGGATGGAGACAACCGAGAGTAGTTGAATAATCATTTACCATTAATAAATCACCTTGATATGCATTATCACACTTGTGGCAACAGAATAATCCTGATAGGTAAACTAATATTAATATTTTGTAGCTGACACGTAGGCCTTCTGAAGCTCTATCCTCCAGGCATAAAAGGAAATTATGGATTGCAGAGACCTGAACTCGGCCTTTCCAAATTCAAATTCTGTGCCTTTTCTACCACATCACCCTTCCTTTCAATCTTTGATATTTGTGGAGAACTTTCCATTTTTCAGACTCCTTTCATATTCATTATCTCATCTGATCCCTCCAAGCACTAGTGTGAGGCGGGCAGGCCACACGTTATTGTCTACATTTTGCAGATAAAGCTATTATAAAAGATGATGAGAAAAGTGGCTACTGTCATTCAGACTGCGTTTCTTCATACCGTAGACTAATTTTTCCCCTGCAATATTTAGCAGCAGCATCTGAGGTAGCAAGTAGAACACTGGCGGACAATAGTCCCAGTGACAATTACTCAGTGGCCTAGTATACACTCCACCCAAACTTTCTTCTTTTTTTTTTTCCCAAGTAGGCATGACTTTGGAGGGAAAGGGGATAAAAACCTAGTTGGGATGTTTTTGGTAGGAAAGTGAGGACAGGTTGTTATTTCTGCAGTTAAGATGCTAAGGAAATAGCTTTCTGTGATTTTGAAGATTTCTTCCCTCTAGCTCAGGGCTTTGAAAAGTCAATATGCCTTCAAACCACCTGGGGCTTTTGATAGGCTGCAGACTCAGGCCTTGGTGGTCTGTGCTGAGACCCAATATTAGCATTTCTATAAAGCTCCAAGGTAATGTCAATACTAATGACCAGTATCCAACTCTAATAGGTAGAAATAATCCTAATTATCAAAACTACATTTTAAAATATTTTTATATACTATTCCTCCAGTGTCTTGGTTGAAACAGAAAGATACAAGTAGGCATATTAACAATATTGAGCTAATTTAAGTGTATCCCGAGACTTATTAGGTGTCCTTTTTTTTTTTTTTTTTAAACTAGGCTATTTCTACACCCCTGGTACCCTCTAGCTACTTTTGTCACAAGGTCCTGAATGACACTGGTGGCATAGTGTTTGTTCTATAGACACAGAATTTCGAGGCCCAGCTCAGGTTCACTGCACATGAATACACATTTTAATCACTTCCTTAAGACATTTTCCTGAAACATGGAAGTTCCATAGAGTTGTCCTCCAGCGTTTTAGCACTCTTGTGTTTAGCATGAGAAATCCAGTCCACTGGTCAGATTCACCAGGGTAACAGGGGCTTCACTTCTGCAGGACCCTAGATTGCAGCAGGAGCTGAGGTAACATGGAGGAGGCACTTCCTTCTACTCTAGGTAATTTTTACCATCATCTAATTTGTGGCTTCAAAGCTTCCCTCACCGCACAGTACAGTTCAGTGGAGTGACAATGCTGACATCTTCGTTGACAAGGGAAATAGTCAAGGTAGAAATGTCAGGGTGCCAAAAGGTAAGAACAGGCCTGTATTTTAAAGATCGCTAGGTGCAGTGCAGCAAAACTACAGTGTACGAAAGCTCTCTGTAAATCTCAATTTTAAGCAGGTGATAACACAGAGTTTGACATGTCTCATAGTGAATGTTTCCTCACTTATTCAGCCAACTGAGCACTTATTCCTGTGGGCCCAGATACCATCATGGGCAGTGAGGACACGGAAATGTTTGTTTTGTTTGTTTGTTTGTTTTTATGAGGAAAACAAAGTGAAAAGGCAAACAAATGTTTAAGACAGTTACTGAAAGAGATTAACTAATTGCCGAGAAGCAAAACAAAGTCACTGATCGTACAAGAGTGATAGATCATATCAAAAAGTAAGACAGAAGGATCAAGATTTCAGATCGCCCTCCCCAGCCATCGGTGAGTGATGCAAGTCAGATCAGGAGGTGTCTACGTGCATGGGTGACTCAATAAAAAGAATGAAATCAGTAGAAGATTGGATAAAGAAACTGTAGTACATTTACACTATGGAATACTACTCAGCTATTAAAAACAAGGAATTTCCAAAATTTATGGACAAATGGATTGAACTAGAAATGATCATAATGAGCGAGTTAACCCTGAAGCAGAAAGAGTCAAATGGTATATACTCATTTATATCTGGACACTAGCCCAAAGGGCATGTCCCCTGAAAGTCTTCACTTATCAGGAAAGTGGGACAAAGGGGAAGGCATCCTATTGGGACTTTAGGTGAGAGAAGCATGGGAGAATGGGGAAACAGAAGGATCCATAAGGTCCTAGAAACCTACAAGAAGAACATTATGATGGGTGGATCTGGGCCCAGGGGTCCTGCTCAAACTATGGCACCAGCTAGGACAATACGTGCAGTAAACATCAAACCCCAACCCAGATCTAGCCAATGGACAGGACATTCTCCACAATTGAGTGGAGAGTAGGGTCTGACTTTCACACGAACTCTGGTGCCCCATATTTGACCACGCCTCCTTGATGAGAAGACCTGGTGGCATTCAGAGGAAGGAGAGTAAGAAGAGACTTGATACCCTATGAGCATATACAGGAGGAGGAGACTTGATACCCTATGAGCATATACAGGGGGAAGAGACTTGATAC
>OU015745.1:94829893-94858338 GCA_907169655.1 Acomys percivali | reverse complement strand
ACACACACACACACACACACACACACACACACACACACACACACACACACGAAAGACCACACATCTATTTTGCCCATCAAAATATGGATTTTGGCAGCATTTCTCTTGCTATCTCTCTAGTCATTTATTTCACCATTAACTTTTTTTTAATGTGGGTTTTCATATTAAGGAGGGTGGATTTATGTGTTTAAATGGATTTCACTATGTCCTCTGTCTAAGGCTTCCAGTTGTGGGGCTACCTTGTGTACTACCAAGCTTGACAGACACCTTTGACTTTTCTTTATCATCATCATCCTCAACAACAACAACAATAACAACAAAAAATTTTCAATCGCAGATCAGTGTGTATTTTCAGAATATAGAAAACAGAAGAACTTGGTGTCTAATTTTTCAGTTACAGATTTTCTAAGTTTTAACTTTCTCTGTGTAGTTATTTTCTTTTAGTTTTCTTTTGTTCTTCTCCTGGAAAGAATCAGATAGAGACAAAACTTTCCCAATTAGATGATTTACTAGTTTATTTCTAAATTTCTGTAGGATCTCATAAAATTTAAATTTACAAACATCATCAGTACCATCAAGGTTCAAAGGCTTCATTTTATTTCCTCCTAAAAACTTTATAAAGGTTCTGCAAAGTAAAATATGTGTCTTATTATTAGTGCTGCTTCAAACATGTGGACAGAAGAGATGCAATGGGTGAAAAAGATATCACACAACTAATGAAAACAAGCCCAAAGTAATATTTCTTATATTTTCTAAAATGAATCTTCTTCTATACCACATTTATTTCTATAAAAGTGATGGAACATTACGTTTTCACTTTCTCTTAATCCTCAGTAGGTATGACTACCTAGGAAGCACAGTTTACATGATAAACTTATTTGTACTAGCAAATATAAATTAATTTTAAAAGTCACTGGAACATTGATTTATGCTCAATCCTTGAGTCATTCCACCAGTGTGAATGGTTTGTTTTCTTTGGGGGCCATTGCCTAACGACTCTTTTTCATAAGATATTAGTGAGATTTATTATCTTTTCCCACATGCAACACCATCATCCATTTGTTTAATGTTTTCAACCTATCCAGTTTCAGTAACACCTCCGATTTGTCTGCATTATTTTGTTTTCTTAGTGACTAATGGGAGCTATTTAGCCTGAAAGGAAGTGACCTTTTGATGTCTTGGTTCAATTTTCCACAATTTATTTTCTGACTCTTAATTTTGTTTGTCATTATTTTTCTTTGCAGAAGTTTAACAATCCTTGACTTTATATGTATTAGGTTTTTTTTTTATCGTCTCTTTTATTGTGTATGTATGTGTGTGTGTGTGTGTGTGTGTGTGTGCGCGCACGCACAATCCTTTTACAAAATATGATCAGTTAAATACTTTTCACTAAGTTCTTCTTTCACCTATTTGTTTCTTATTGAAACATTTAAAACATCTTCAAATTTATGTATCATATGAGAAGTAGTAACATTTTCTCTATCCCTTAAATTTTATCTAATCTCCTCAATACCATTAGGTAAAAATTGTAAAATTCAGACTATGTTAGTTTTCAGACTTCTCCCACAAAGTGCTGTAACCTAGCCAGCATAGTCTTTCTGGGAAGCTTGTAACTATAAACCTTACTCACCTTAACACATATTTTATCAAATCATTTAAAAACATGCCATTAACATTTTACATACCCTATAATTATAAGCTCCTATAATACACCCCATTATTGTGAGATAATTTAAGGATAGGAACTATTTTCACTAATGACAATCTTTTATTTATTTAGATAGATAGATAGATAGATAGATAGATAGATAGATAGATAGATCCATACATACATACATACATACATACATACATACATATATACTTAAATAATATGTTAAAGCAATGTGCATTTTTACTACTCACTACAAACTTAATGGTGGTTTTTATATAATACTACTATCTGATAAACTTAAACACATCCATTCCTATAGTTGTGCAATGAACTAGCATCAATCAAGATTATTATGTTATCAGCCTGTCACTATAACTCTTCTTCTATTTCTTCTCCTTCCTCATTGGAATGCTAACTTCTGTGAGCTCAGAGCTGACATATCTTTATCTTGTTAAGAGTCCCCTTTCATGTGATGTTTCACTTTGTTTAATGTCTCAGGTGGTCCTGGGTATGCAGGCTTGGGATCCCAGCTACTTGGTAAGCTAATGCAGGAGGACCATGGCCCATTTTGTCTACTGAGTTCAAAATCACAATAGGAAGCTTGGAAAACCATGTATTAAAATAAGAAGAGGACAGCTTAGTAATGGATGTCTGCCTAGCATGTGAAGACTGGAGTATTTCCCAGAACCTCTTTCTTCTGGTAACACACATCTGGGGAGACCACTGCCCACATAGGAATTTCAGTCAGTTGACCCATTCTTCCTTGGCTGGACAGTGGACATATAATCTCTGGGACATCCAGATTTGCCTTCCTTAGATATGGTTCTTAGAAATAACTCCAGGGAAGAAGTAATTGATTTAATCCATGGCAAAATGTTAATAGTCCAATCTGCTCCTCTCTGTATCCATCCCTTTTCCATGTCTCTGTTCCTCCTGTAGTAGGTAGCACACATCTTTCCATCTCTGGTCATGCCAGTGCTTTTGCTCATAGGATGGCAATACCTAGTTCACAAGTGGCGTTGTAGGAGCTGTCAGCACACCTGGATTCGCTGGCACGTCTGGCTTTGCTACTGCTATAAGGACATGGTCAGATGAGCCTCTTGGATATCAAGGGGCTGTGAGAGGGTAACAGCTGAAATGTGCCGCTAAAAAAAAAAAAAAAAAGCAGGGTCCTAATTAACATGCTTTTAAGATAAGCAATAAATATCCTTTAAATACAGTTGCATTTCAAATTGTGTGGGATATATTACACTAAATATATTTGCTATTTACCTAAATTTTAAATTTAATGGATTATCGTATATCCACTAAATCTGGTAAAGCAAGGAACAGAGCCTCATAGTAAAATCTAGCCTATGTGAGATGAATGGTACAGGCATGAGAAATAAAGGGGCATCCTTGGCTCAACCTTCTGAGTGTCGGAATTGTTTGCTCAGCAGAAATAGTTAAGTCACACCACAAAAGGTCCACTGGAATGAGAATATTAGTTTTTACTAGTTCTTGCAATTCTGGACCTCGAGAGACGCTTCCCCTCTGCTTTCTGTGGTAAAGACGTTCTGCCTTTTATTTGAGTCTGTGCGCTAATGTCCATATTGTCCCCACTAATCCCGCCCCCCTTTTCCATCAAATTAGCTAGGTAGCTGGTTTCTACTGCTTAAACCAGGAATATTAAATTTTCAAAATTAAAAGTGGCCACAAGGGAAAAGTTTGAACAGTGGCCTTTCAGTCAGCATTGATTCTTCTCTGTCAGTAAATTTTGCTTTAAAATAATGTCTGTGTAACAATGTAACCTATCTGTGAATGGTTTGCCTCCCTCTTACCCTCAGCCTTGCATGGTACTTAGTGAACAGGATAATGGGCCAAAGGAAAGCAAAAGGTTAGCTCCACAGTAGGACCAGCAGTGATCAATTGGCCCATTTCCATATCTCAGATAATTTTATTTTATTATTTGTATGAGATATGAAGCACTGCGCTTTGCTGTTGGTACAATTTTTGCTTTGTTTTTGAAATAGGATTTCAGTATCTCCGGCTGGCCTCAAATCTGTTTCCTACCTAGGAAGATTATTTTGAACAGCACCATAATACCTGGCTTTTTTTTTTTTTTATTGAGTGCTGAGAATTGAACTCAGAACCTTGGCACATAAAAGACAAGTGCTCTGTCACTGAGCTCTAGCCTCAGCTCCCAATCCCATTCCCAATGGAACTGGTCTCAGTTTCTGTGAATCCATAGTTACAGTAAGTTACAGTGTAGAGTAGTAAAACCCATGCCAACCAGGACTCAGGAGCTCAGCCTGAGCCAGCTTGGCGACATGGTAAGACCCTACAAAACCAAAACAAAAAAGTAAAACACATTCTCAGCTCCTTGGTATCTTAAGTTTCCTAAGACACAGACAGAGAGAAAATGAACTGCATCGTCTGTAAACGCAACTATGAAACACTGGGTCCAGAAGCATATGGGATGCTTGTTGAACAGCATTTAACTTTAGTAAATATGATCCCCAGAGTCAACAACAAGAAGACAAATGTACAAGTAACACATAAATGCCATCTTGTGAAACATCAAACTTCCATCCAGCTTGGCATTTTGCTTCTGAAAAATGCCACAAAAGTGTGTTTTGCTACATGGTGTAGAGTTTCCAGGATGGATGACAGGACAGGAAAATGCAGCACATTGTGCTCAATTGAGCACCAGGGGAATCTCGTCCCACCCTATTCTGAAAACATTCCATGGTGCTACAAAGGCCTCTTGTGTTTGTTTTTAAATCCTCAATGAATGGATTAATAATTATATTTAATCTCTGAGATTCTTTTCTAGATACTCTAGATAATGGAAGTAATGGATGATTTTGATACTGGGCAGTATTAACGGTTTGATACTACGGTCAAATAAAAGAATGACTGTGAACTAGACCTGTAAACTTTAAAAAAACTGTAAATAGAACTATTATTAATATATGATAAAACAAACTAATAAGTCAATGGTGGCTTAACCCTTCAAGGATTATATAATAAAATATTCATTTCATGCTGTTGGAATTCTAGTTATATATTTTTTATTGTTTTGATATGTGATTTTTTTTATACTAGATCCTTATATTACCAAAAAGTATAAGTGATTGCTATCATACCTAATTAGTGATTAATACCAGCATTAGCAATAAATCACCCTAAAAGTACGTGCTGAGTTCTTCTCTACTACTGGGCAGAACTATGTCAATATGTTCTGCTCTTCTGCCAATGTCTTTTTCATTTTATGCCTGTAATAAAATATGACTATGATTGTGAACATTTACAACCATTAAAATAAGCGTCACCAACATATTTAAAAATAACTCATAGCCATCCAAGAAAAGATCTCTGGTTAAAATTTGCCACCATTACATGTTTGTAATGGTTTTGGTAAATATAGGTCTTCTTTAATTTGTTGTTGTAAAGGACAGATGTTGCCAGGTGTTATTTGAGTCTGACAAGTGTTAGGCATTATCGTAGAGCTGGCAGGGAAGTCTTCTTCCACAGGTGTTGCCCTTTATTCCTATTGAGCCCACTTAGTAAACAGGAAACTGATGGGCTCTGTAGGAGCAAGATTCCAAATACGCACACACGTCATGGTAAACAGGAAGAGTTTGGAAGCTGTAGGTCATAGAAAAAGCCATCAATGTGGCTCTTTATGCATGCACTGATCCAGACAACACAATGTAGGGGGAATGATATAGTTATTAGGGGCAGCTGGTATGTACAAAACAGTGGTAGATATGACACAAGACAGTGCAAGTCTGTGAGAATATGGGAAAGTCAGAAAACTCAGAGTGAGCCTGAACATAAAAAGGATGCATTCAGGATCAGAAAGATGGCTCTATGGATAAAGGTGGTTGATGCCAAGTATTTAGACCTGAGTTTGATTCCCAGGACTCATGTGGGTCTTCCAGAAGTTGTCTCTGACCCCACACAGGAGCATTGCAGAACACATGCACCTCCCTGCCACCATATAAATGAATCCAAATGGATTGAGAAAATTTCTGAGTGATAGAAGCAAGTGTGATGTTGTTTGTATTATGCTGACCACAGCTACTTTCTGAAGTAACACAAACAGTTACAAAGAAAAAAAAATACTTATCTTCTTTTAATCCAACAGAAGTAGTTTCTGACCTAAAAGTTAGTGCCTGATGTCTCCCCTACCACAGCCCTCTGAGATTTGGCTGACGTTTGCCTGTGCTAGCCAATGGTTTGTATGCTCACAAGACTTAACTCTCCTCTCTGGACCCTTTGAGAACTACGTTATCACACTCTTGAGTGGTCCTCAGAGTCCGTGGCTATCCAGGACTGTCAAACTTACAATACAATGGTCTTCAGAAACAGGGACAGTTACAATGATCAAAGAGGACAGTTAATTTGGGTTAGGCTATTCTAAATGCCTCAAAGAAAGTAACAACTGGACAAAGAACTGTTATGCAGCCCATTGCTTCTGTACAACTCAGCCGATGGATGCTTTCTTATGATAATGTGTGTGCTATGGATCGTGGAATGCCCAAATTCTGCTACATTAAGTCTATCTAAAAAGGAGGTATATTAAATGATAGGCTTCCTATCCCCCACTCCTGTTTTTATTAAATGTTTAGAGTGACCCTGTGATCCAAATGTGTGGGCTGCTTTAAAAAGGGACGAGTTTCCAGATGCCAGCAGGGGCATTTGTGACCAGCTGAGGCCGTCCATTATTGCTGCTTCGGCAATAGATACACTCTCTGTGGGATGTCAAGTGGCTGGTTCTATAGACGGGTCATTGCCTTGCTAAATAAGTGCAAATGGTACCATTCTGATTCTGTTCACTGAGGCTTCATTTCCTTAGCAACTCAGGATCCTCTTCAGCCACTCAGAGTCCTGGATCCTTATTCCAGCTGTTTGGCATTTGTTTTTGTTAATCTGGATAAGCTTCCAGATGTTAATGGCAAGGAGGCAACTGCTAGCTCCCGTTTATAGCCTCAGAATATCTCCTCAATTTCTCATACTTACAAAACAGGGTTTTTGATAGTGTCCAACAAGAGCAGATGGTTCTTTTTGGCAGGTAGAAGAGTATGGAGCAGAGGGAGGCTCAAAAATATTAGGTTACCTCAGGTGGATGACAAATAGCAACTGGGGGAATTCCAGGCACCGGGAATGAGTTGTACCCTAAGACTTTATCGGAGAAAATAGAAGTGTTTCTTTCCATGTTTGTATATTCCAAGGGGTTTGCTTTTCTATATTGAGGGTGCTGTTAGCTGTAATTCTTAGAGTAGATAAAAATTCTGCTTGTATTATTGCAGCTACTAAAACCCACCGTACCTACTAAGGAAGTCTCCAAAATTCAGTTATCAACCATGGCATAACTGTAGAGGCCGCAAATTTGTTCATGGAGAACCAAAATATTTTTTTTCTCTGCTGCATTATTGTTTCCTAAAAATGAATGTAAGAAAAACATTGCCTAGACCTCATTATTATGAATAGTTAGCCATGAAAAGTTCACTATGAATAGGAAGTTCTTCACATAAAAAGCAGAAAGATTCTTAAGGCTGAGAAGTAGTCCATAAATATCCAGAAAGCAGAAGTACAAGGCTTCAGATACAATATCCTGTCCATTGTGCCTAATGACAACAAAAATCAATGCCACTTTGAGCACCTAGAAAATGAAAAAGGATTGGGCTGGGCATGGCCATTGTGAAGAGAAGTGAAACAGTTGGATTATAATGCAGAGCAGACGTATTTTAGTGGCTCGAAAGCTATCAAGAAATTAATAATAGTCACATTCACATGTTCAAACTGGATTGCTGGCATTTCATTTCAACTTATTTTGGGGATCAGAAAAGTGGGAGATATAGAGATATCTGTGGTATTTGTACCAAACCCTTGAGCTTAATAATTTCGTGCCCACGTTACTAGTCCTGAATCTGTTTTCCTCAATGCTTAAGGTATATGTTGTTCTTTGTATTGAGGAAGAAGCTAGACTGGAGCAGAAACCAACAAGGATCCAAAATCTGTGTAGAACACAAAGGTGGTTACAACAATTGATTCCTACCACTGTTCAAGGGCCCAGTAGACAGAATATTCAGGAATAGAACAAAATGGGTGGCAGGTTTTAGAATTGTTTTCTTTGCATTGCTCCTGTTCAAAGCTTGCCACAAGCTATTTCTGACAGACCATGCAACAGTCATATTATTTTGTTCTAAACTAACAGTTACCATCATGAATAATTTATTTCAATTATAACTTTCCTAAAATTATTCCTAGTGGAAAAAGATAAAGGAGATTCTGCAAAGGTTAAATAAAGGTAGGGGAGGTAGACATTTTCTGCTATTCTAAATCGGTTGAAGAATTCCAGAGAGGTAAATAAAGTTGGAAAGGATTTCAGGTAAGGCATCGAAAACAAACAAACAAACAAGTAAAAAACCAAAACCAAACCAAAGCAAAAACAAAAACAAAAAACAGAATTCATAAATTTGAGTTAAAATTCCTCCTGAGAGTCTTTGCTTGGTGGAGCAAATGACTGTTCAAGAATGAAAGACAACATAGTAAAAAAAAATGGCAAGAAATAATAGTAATGACGCTAATAATTAATAATAATTCTGCTGGGTAACACCACACGATACAGTTTACAAACCAGGAGTGTGTTTGCATTATTTGGTCCGTTCCCCAGCTCTGGTGCTGCTACTACTTTGTGCCCATTGCTTGGGTAACTGAAGCTCAGAGGTATGGTTGTTCTCCATACCAATATCAGAGAGCCAGAAAGAAATTATCAAGTTGATGATGAGCTCCACTGATTGTATAGGGAAGCCTTATGGAGATCCTTGATATTTCAAGTTATCACCGACATGCGAGATGCTATGTTATGGACTGAACTTAACAGCTGCCAATATAGTATCCAGGGAGCAACCAGAGCGCAGAAAGCCTGGGTATATTGGCACTTATGTTGAGCACAGAGGTAGAAATGCCAGCGATGGTGGACAGCCTATAAGGGGTTGGTTTAGTAAAGTTCTTTTTTCTTCCCTGCTATTTCAGTTACAATAATATACAGTAGAGAATTTGGTTTTCTGGTTTTGAGGCACTTTTCTACATAATGGTGATAATATTCATATCTATAGCCAGAAAAGATTAAGCAATTTTCCAGTGGAAAATGGATCCTCTTACCCAAGCCTATTTGCTGCTGGCATCAAGTTTCCCTTTCCAGTTTGCCCATGATGTCTCCCCACCCCTATCCTCTTAGAAGGAACGCACCATCTCTGCTTCAACACATGGCATCAAATGGGGGTGAATCCCTCACTAATCTTGGCTAGATGTAAAGTTAGACGTGGAGGGGCCTGGGGCCCCACCTGTTTGTTCAGAGCCCTCAGCATGTTAAGGAGAAAATGTCAAAGATTCTTCTTCTCGTGGTGCTTCTGCACCCTGTGGTGATGTTTTATTCAAAGCGCCTAGTCCTTAGGAAACAAACACTGCCTGTCAAAATCTTGCCCACCTGGCTCCCAGTCTCACACATAAGCATGCACAACACCTGTGTTTAGGAGAGTTGATCAAGTCTCACAAAAAGGCAGTTCTCCTGGTAGCACACCGTGGGGCCGGAACACTCCAGCAAATGATTTGTGAGTCAGTGTGACCCTCTGCGACTACGTTTGTATCCATCTCGCTGTGCTGTGTTTATTCTACATGATGTGTTCACTGACCCTTCCAGCTAGAGACGGT
Source organism: Acomys percivali (assembly GCA_907169655.1). NCBI lineage: Eukaryota > Metazoa > Chordata > Mammalia > Rodentia > Muridae > Acomys > Acomys percivali. The sequence goes on along the minus strand of OU015745.1, from coordinate 94,848,980 downwards.
TTTAACTTCTACTGGAGCTCTGGGCTCATATAGGAAAAAGATCTGACTGTGGAAAAAGTAGGGGATGGAGGACCCTGCAAACAGATGCCCCTGGGACAGGTCGGAATTAGCAGACCTTCTGGGAAGGAGCAGGGGCGTCTCTCTTCTTAGCTTCTGCTTCAGCGCTGTGTTACGTATTGCCCCTAATATAGGAGGGTAGTAGCCTTTCGACCATAGGTCTCAACTAGAACTCTGAAGAACACAAAAGCGTTTCTCTTTGTGGACTGAGACTGGAGAAGAGAGCCAGCTACTCTCCAAGTCTCTGCCCATCATCTGTGTCTTGTAAGGTGCACAGGGGGCAGAAGCAAATTGAGAATCCAAGAAGAGGCTATCTAGGAAGTCGGGCATTGGCACAGCCCAATTCGCAAAGTCCGTTTGTCATCTTCCTCATTTCATCTGACCACAGGCGCCTGACAGAATGGCTTCTTCATAAGCCACCGACTGAATAAGAGATTCACACTGGAGCAGCTAGCAGGAGTCTTGTGTTTTTCCCAAATCCAGCAGCTCCAGATGGACTGAGAACCAAGCCTAATGGATGTCCAGAATATACATATTATTTTTAGCTGATGTCTTTTCCTTTATAACCCATGGGGAAAGGACAATCCACTCCCTCTGTACAATATTCTAGTTCCCCTTATTGTGGCCTCAGGAAGAGTCTACACTTCTCTGGAAAATATCAAGCTTGAAAGATCTGGCTGCTGAGAGCCTTTGGCTTTCATGTGTCAAACTTCTCCATACTGGTAACACTGGCAACTATACATAGTTCCTAACTTGATAAGTCTCCCCATAGCCGGCAGGATAAGAGAGTGAACAACTTACTAAAATCTTCAGCACTGTAGGTAAAATTATATGAAAAGAGAGTCAGGGCTACTTGTGACTGCCTTGCTCTCCTAGCTTTTGCTAATGCTTTCTTCTATTAATTATATACCCATCACTTTCACCTCATGGTGAAATACTCCAAGTGGCCCATCTTGAAAGTAGACTTTTAGCTGTTTGCCCTAATGATTAGAGGCTGACAGAAAATAATAGCAGCCTTTTCCCTTGTCATGCAAACGAAATGTATGCTCAGAGTAGCCAAGGCTCAGGGTGCAAAGAAAATCTCATCCAACACATTTAATGTATATACAATATTATCAAAGAAATGTTACAGAATGCAATACTCAGTCAGTCCTTCTGTCCCTCCACAGTAGGTTGTATACCACGATGCTCTGTCTGGTGCTGGCCTCTCTGACAGCTTTCAGAGTCAGAGCAGGTTTTAGCTATAAGCCAGCTGGTGCCATCCATTTAAGAGAAAACAGCTAAGTGCGCAAGATTCTAATCAGTAAATCTAATTACAAAGTAAATTATTATAAATGTTGTTTAAAGTGTCTTAGAACATTGAAAAAAAGAAAAGAAAAATTGTCAACCAAACAGGAATATGCTGTGTTGATGACACTATTTGGGATCAGGAGAGTCACATTTGTAAATGTCATGTTTTGTGGCTATTGCTGAGCCTGAATCCAGCACTCACACCTTAAAATTTTTATACTCTCTCTCTTTCATTCAACTAGATATTAAAGTGACTCAAAATGTGCCATAGTTCATAGAATCTCATGGGAACAAGAGGAACAGCTGACTGGTACTAAATTTACAAGAAATTTAAAGCGTTCCGCTGACATGGTAATAGGTGAGGAAAGGGCCAGCGTGAGAGAACAGAGATGCAGCATTTCCTAGGGGTGCGCATATCTTCCAAATGGAGTTCTATCTTCTCTCGTTTAACACCTTCTATTAAAATGTTTCAAATGCTTCACATTGTCCAAAGCAATGCATAAGGGAAGATAAACACATTAACATTTATCCTTGGCTGCCAGGCTAGCTGTCTGCTTGGATGTTTCTTACACTGGTCTTGTTTGTTCTCTGTGAATTATGGACCATGTCCTTTGGTCCATCTGCTTCCTGGAGGGATTAATGTGTGGGATGCTAACTCTGAAGGCACTTCACAACGGTATTCTTGATTTCTCATCTATTATGTTTGGGGACTGAAGTACAGGCTCTTATTCCTCGGGAATATCCATGTGCTTTTCCACATTTTTCTAGTCCCTTGGAATGAGGTTGAGGTCACAAACTTGGGTTCTGGCTAGTACAATGTTGGGGAAAGTGAGGCAAGCCACTGGGAGAGTAAACACATTACTGTAGCTCTGTCCTAGCTTGTCATCCAACTGTGGTGCATATATGGTCCAGGTGCCCAGCTGCTACACCTTCATGGGTTGCCTGGCCTGGTCTGTACTTCCCAAGCCACGCAAACTCAGAAGCAACCTAAATGGTGGCTACCAGCAATGACTCTGACAGGAACATCATTAAAAAGCAAACTGTACAACTTTTATGTGGAAGCACACTTGTCTGAAGATTGGAGACTGGGTTTGATGTTCCCTAAAGGTCCCCAGTGTTTTGGGATAAGGACCGTTGTATGAAAAGCTCTTTATTCATTGGCGAGCTTAACTGACAAGTTACTACTGACTATATAGTTCACCTTCCTTTATCAATTTTTTGTGTTATGATGAATTATAGTTTCAGCCATTATATGTATATATCCTTTGCTGTAAGGACTGAAGATACAATCCAAAGAGACCTTTGTATCTTGACCTAATTCAGGATGCCACTTTTGTCTGTGCTCTTTGTCACAAGTTTCCCACCCACACAGATGTCCTAACTATTTGTCCTTCTTTTTAAGGACCTCGAAGAGCCTATTTTCAGATCCTGGATTGTGTAAGACAACTACCCTAGAGATTTGAAATGCTCACATTTGGGTTTAATCATTGTATGAGTGATGTATGATATGAGTGCAAGTTCTCTGCAAAATCCAGGCCTAGACAGTATAAAATAATATTGTTTGGATTAGCATGATAGCTTTCTCGTCAGGAGAGCCACAACCTATATTCGCACCTATGGAGATTATGAAACTGTGTGAGATATTCCTAGAAATTGCCTGAGGAAACACTTCCCTGAGCATGCCTATTTTGTGCTCCAGTATTATAACCAAGTTCCTCTTCAGCTTAGCTGGTAAACACTTCAGCTGCTGGAGGGGGAGAAAAAGAGTCTCACGATGATATATTTTTGGCTCTCCTTGCTTTCTTTTGTACCTGCAGGATTTTATTTCTCTCCCTGTGTCCTCACTAGAAGAAGAGAACAGAACCTCAAGAATTATTTAAGGAAAGTGTGTTACATAATCAAAGCAATGCCTCAGGACCTCTGCACTGATCTTCCTCATGAAGGCTCAAAGTTATACTTTACCCGAACAAATTAGGTTTCTACATGGTTTATATATATTCAGCTTTCCTGTAGTAAAATGGTTCTATATGAAGCATTTTGCGGGTCTCATTACATAATCATTTCTTCATTTAAAAAACATATATAACAGAATATATTTCTGTATTTTTAGTATGGGAATTATTTTTAAGGCTGGGGAAGCTTTCTGGGTAAAAGAAGGAGACAAACTGATAATGTGTGGCTCTGAATAGAAAATTAAGACTTGACCCACATAAGCACACAGCATTAAGTATGGGAGGCTCCATTTACCGAGAACAAGGCACAAAAAGACCTAGATTCTGAACTTCTATTACTCTGGCTTAGTAGGGCTGATTTTTTTCCCTCTTTCTATACCCCCAGGTCACTTATCTTTTTAAAAAAATATAGCTAGGCAGCCAGCCATGATGGCACACGCCTGTAATCCCATCACTCAGGGAGGCAAAGGCAGGCAGATCTCTGTGAGTTCAAGGCTAGCCTGGTCTACTAAGCAAGTCCAGGACAACCAAAGTTACACACAGAGAAACCATGTTTCTGAAATCAAAAAACAAAATGGTTAGAAGATAATAATATTTTAGATTCTAAGATAAATCATTTAGTGAAAGTAAAATGGTTATATATGTATAATAATATTTTCTGTTTGTAAGTATTAAGTTAGCATACAAAGTCATAGACTTTATTACCATACTTTTATGCATATGTGCCAAAATATTTTGCTGCTTTTTTCTCTACCATCCAGCATTGTCCTAACCCATTGACTTCTGACCCTTATTGCTGTCCACCATTGCTGGTCCCCTTTATCCCTCCAAACAGTACTACTTTTGGTTCCATATCACATGCATTCCATTACTCTCCTTTTCACATCCTCCTGTAAGAATGAATAATACAGCTCACAGTGTATGAAACTATACCCTAGGCAGAAAGTTGTGAGTATGTAAGCGGAGATAATTGACTTGAGCATATAAATAAATAAATAAATAAAGCAAGCAAGCAAGCAATTTGGGGAAAGAAATCATTTTACTTCAGCTAACAGTTACAGGTCAGAGTTCACTATCGTAGGAAAATTAAGTCAGGGGATTCAAGGAGTCATATCACATTCACAGTCAGGATCAGGGAGAAATGAATGCATATTTGCCTGTTTGCTTGGTTGCTTGTGCCCAGTGTGATTTCTCCACTTGTATACACTTCTAGACCCTCTACTCAGGAAATAGTGTCACGCAAAGTAAGCTTGGTACTTAATTAAGACAAGCCTGGCCCAGATATGTACTCTATGTTGACAATCACTCTTTGAGACTCTCTTTCTAGATGATTCTAGCTTGAACGAAACTGATAAATCTATACACACACAAACACACACACACACACACACACACACAGACACACACAGAGGGAGGGAGAGAGGGAGGGAGAGAGAGAGAGAGAGAGAGAGAGAGAGAGAGAGAGAGAGAGAGAGAGGGGAGTCCATGCATCAGAAAATATGAATAGTATTTCTTTTGCTGAATCTAACTTATTTCTCTTAAAATAGGAATTTCTGATTCTGCCAGTTTTCCTGTAAAAGCCATGATTTCATTTTATTTTGGATTATGGATGAGTACCTGTATATATATATATATATATGTGTGTGTGTGTATCACATATATCATTGAAGACTAATTGTATACACACACACACACACACACACACACACACACACACACATATATATATATGTTCATCCCATTTTCTTTATTAATTTATCTATGGATGGATACTAGGCTAGTGTATTTACTTGTAATTGTGAAGAGAAATGTAATACACATGGGTATTAAAGTATGTTTCTAGTGTGGTGACTTAAGAGTCCTTTGGGTATGGTATAGCTGAGTGACATGCTAATTCTGTCTCAGTGTTTTAGAGAACTACCATACTGATTTTCACAGTGGCTGCACCAATTTCTGTTACTGCCAGAAGTGTGTAAGCACTTCTTTAAGCAGAAAAAGGCAGCCTATTCGACAAATTGTATTGGGAAAATTGGATACCCACATGTAGAAGACTGAGTTAGAAATTTTTCTTTCACAAAAATCAATTCAGAATGGATCACAGCCCTTAATGTAAGACCTGAAACTTTAAAACTGCTAGAGGTAAATATAGGCAACAAACTTAAAGATATATGCAAAAACAACATCTATGGTAAAGAACTGCAGTAACACAAAATGTTCTCACAAACTGACAAATGCAATTGCATCATATTTAAAACCTTCTCCAAAGCAAATGAAACAGTCACCGGACTTAGAAGTTAGAATGGGAAAAATAATCTTTACCTAATGTGATGACCAGCCTTATGTCAACACAAACTATAGGAGCCAGATAGGAGGAAAATTTAATTAAGAAAAAGCCCCCATAAGAATAAGATATAGCTGTAAGGCATTTTCTTAATTAGTGAAAAATGGGGAGGGAGGATCATTGTGGGTGGTGCCATCTCTGGGCTGGTGGTCCTGGGTTCTATAAGAAAGCAGGCTGAGCAAGCCATGAGGAGCAAGCCAGAAAGCAGCACTCCTCCATGGCCTCCGGATCAGCTCCTGCCTCCAGGTATCTGCCCTGTTGGAATTGCTGTTCTGACTTCCTTTGATGAGGAACAGTGATATGGAAGTGTAAGCAAAAGGAACTCCTCTCCAACTTGCTTTTAAGTCACGGTGTTTCATCACACTTCCACACATCCTACCTAAGACACCCACTATGTGTCAGATTTAGGACTAATCTGTAGAATATATAAAGAACTGAAAAGATTAAATACTGTCACTCCAAATAACTAATCACAAATGGGCCATTGAACTTGAACAGACCAGATGGTTCTTAGCAGAAGAAAAACAAATGGACAATAAATTTCTGAAAAAGTGTTTAGCATCCTAAGCCATTAGGGAAATGCAAATTAAAACTGCTTTGAAATTTTATCCCACTTCTTTCAGTAGGAATATATGTTTTGGTAACTCTTTCCAAAGGCAGAGAAGGAAGACAAAATTGTTACTTGTGTGTCGATATGATTGATTTTATGTTGGGCTCACAAACTATGTCCCTTTGATTGTGTATTTTTAATTGGCCTAGCATATGTCATAAAAATAATTGGGGACTTAGAGTCTAAACAGAGAGAGAGAGAGAGAGGGAGAGAGAGAGAGGGGGGGGTAGGGAGGGAGGGAGACTGACTGATATGATGATAAAACCTGAACAAACTCCAGTGGCATAAGAAAACTTTAGAAATTAGTCAACATCTCTACATGAGCCTCAAAATCCTGTGGTTGTTCACTAATGTATGTTTATAAATATAAGAAGGATTTAGCATAAGGATTGTGAGTGTGGTAAATACTCTGCATAAAGCAACAACTCTGTGAAACAACCAGACCATCTCCATATATATATAACACTGAGCTTTAGAACTGGTCTTGAATCCTGGATCCCTACTTTATTAGGTATTTAATTTTCACTTTGAGGCAGACAAGCCTAGAGATAGTTTTGCAGCTTCAGAGTCTACTTGGCTTGGGCTATCCACATACCCATCTCTTAACAATGTGCCTAGGAATCTAGGACCATTATCTGCATTGAGCTGCATGCATATTCCCCTTAAAGCAATGAAATAATATGCACAGGTACATGCAAAGTAAGACAAACTGTCCACTCAGTGAACTTTAGGGGAAAATCATTATTTACCATCTTATGCCTATGCATAATTGTGTGTGCATATGTTAAAATCAGATGAGTCATGGAAGAGCACAGCAGAGAAAGGCTTATATAACCCAAGACTGTCAATAAGACTGGAAAATTACACATGCTGTGGCTTTTAGCAACTAACTGTTTCTTCTCCTGGACTGCATTAAAGGAAGCCCTAAGCAATAGTCGCTGTCTGGATGGATTCTAGCTCAAGCAGCATGCTGCTCACAGTATACCTTGTACTTTCTCTTTAAATAACACTATTGTCTTTTGCCATTTGTGCATGGTTTTTTAAATTCTTTAGTCTTGACCCCCCAAGAACTCACCCTACTAATCTAGATGAGCCCCTAGTAATAACTTGGTTTGATTTTCTTACACTCAGAATGCAAAAAATTAATTTTATTACACTTTAGAAGTTTTAAGCAAGATAGTTATACGAAATCATTAGCCTGATGCCTGGTATATAGGAAGCATTATCAAAATGGTGACTATTTTTTAGCAGTGCCTCTGGATTAGGACTGTGGAAAAATGGAGGAAATAAAACCCACAAATAAATGAGTGAACCAGTGAAGGCCTGAAGAGTCCTCTTTGGTAAATACCATTTGAGAGATAGCAGGTGACCAACTTTTATGAGATTTACTCTTGGACACCTCTGCAGAGGAGCCTGAAGCTTCTACATTGTATTTCTGTCTGCACTTGGGGAGTATTTTGAATGTTTTCTTGCGATTTGTAATTCATTTGCCCACCTTTGACCTGAGCCTGGTTCTCCTTCTCTGAGGTATGGGCTACAGTTGTTTAAGTGTTTCTGCTTTTAACTGAAAGCTGTTCACTGGGTAAGCCTAAAGATAGGGAAGCAAAGTCAGAAAGGCAAGTGGAGGGTAAAGCAGAGTGGAGTGTTGTGTTGCTCAAACGTTTCTCGTTTTGTCCCCATCATAAGACTAATGACTGAGATCTTCCCTTAGACTAGGCAAGGGCTGCCGCTGAGTGGAAAACCACAATGAGTAATTTTTCTTTTGTACAATTAAAAATACGGTCCTTACAGCAGCATTAGAATATTTTTTACAGCATTTACTTGAGGTTTTCAAGAGAGAGGGAAGAAAGAGCTACACGTGATACAGTTCCAAGGTCTTTTTTTCTTTCTTGGCAGAATTTGAAAGAACCTATCTTTACATGTACAGCAGTGTCTTCAGAGAACCGCCAGCCGTAGAGAGTAAGAAGCCTGTGACTACAAGTATCCTTGGGGCCTGAGAAATGTAAGCCAGTGTGGAATCTTAACAATGATATGTATTAGAATAATTAAATCTTTTGGAAGTGATTAAATTAAATGTTTCTATATAAAAAAGTTTACCCTTGTCATTTGGGATCCTTTTTATGGAGAGATGTTTCTTTCTCCTGTATGTATAGTTAAAACAGTCATCTGATGATCATTCAGTAGCAAATGCTTTTGCATCTGGGGAAAAAAATGTATAGGGCCTAAGACCTGGCTTTTCACATTGCATCCTTCAAAGACCTTCCAGAAGCTATTATTTCTTCTTGGTGAGTAGGCCTAAATGCATTAATTCTTACCGTTGTCATATGTTCACTGCATAGAGAGTTCTCTCCCTTGGTGGCTAGGCTCCAGTGGCTGCATTTCATGGAGATGTCATGAACCATCTTGAAAAGCGGGCTCATTTCCTGTGACATGGAGCACTGGAGGAAGAGCTATGGCCCCTAAGAACTTTACTCCTCTTATGAATATTATTGTCTCAATTTATTTTAATGGAAGTGGGAGAGTGTGGAATAAAACGCATGCATAGAAGCCTCTATCTTCAAGTCATGCTGGTTTGGGCATCACAAAAAAAAAAAAAAAAAAAAGGCACAGGAAAACCTTTGAGAGTTTAGAGCATGCTGTGTGAGAGAGATAAAAGTAGAAACAGCAAATTGGCTGCAATGCGAATGGCAGGTGCATTTGTTCACTGGAGGCAAGTTGGCAATTTAGTTTTCAATGGCCAGCTTGTCTCTCTAAGGTTCACCTTTCAAAGCCTTCCCTTTAGCCCTCAACTTACATTAGCAAAGTCCTGTCTCCTCATGAGTTCTTATGCTCCAAGTAACAGCCACATTTTCCCTGATTTTTTTTGGGGGGGGGAATTAAAAAAAAAACAGTATTTTAAAAAGATTATTGGAGGTAGAATTTTAAGCAGCCAATGGAAATCTTGCTAAGCAGTAGAATGACATCCCCAAAGAGAAAAATGTTGTCATAAGTGTCAGTAGGTGGGTGTTTGGCTTTGCTTCACCCAGATAAACAGAGTTGAAAAGAAGGAAGTCCTTAGGTAGAACAGTGTGACTAGGACCTCATAGCATCCACTCCTCCCCCACCGACAGACACACTATCCTGATAAAACTGAAAAGACACAGGTCAAAGGAGAAGAATTCAGAATAGAAAAGACTGATGAGAGCAATCTGTCTTCATTGAAGGGAGATGGAGGGAGGTGATAGGTGTCCAACTTCCTGTCTCAGATAAGCAAGGAGAAATGACTGTTAGCAAGGTGCAGCTCATCTGGACATAAAAGAAGACAAAGTCATTTCCTCTCTACATAAAAACACTTGCAACCTTGAGATGCATATAATCTTCAGGGCAACCCTTATTTATTTTGGTTCACTAACATTCTTACCCTATTGGCTGATTTTTTCTCTTCTGTACTTCCATAATGATTAATAATATTAGTGATTACACATAAGGTGATGACAGCCATCAAATAAAATGATAATGGTGTCTGTCTCAACATCTTTGTTGTGCACAAGGTTGATTACAGTAGACTCCTTGTGTTCACTTCATTTTGGACTCTATAATGTCAACCATGAAGTCGGTACATGTTTTGAAGGCCTATTCTAACCAATATGATGGCAAATTGATCTTGGGAGATGATCAAAGAAAAGGTGTGTGTGACACATAAGCCATTTCTGAATTGCATAGTTCCTGGCTAATGAATGTCAATTTATCAAATATGTACAAGGTTCAGTTAAAGATTGATGAAACACATCTGATCTCAGGGAAGTTTCCCCTCCCACAGGAAATCAAAGGTTCCTGGTCTTAGGTGCATGAATGTGATCAACAGTCAAAATTCAGTCATTTTACAAATAAACAGCTGAATTCTGAGTGTCCTCAAGATAAGGATTCTTGTGCCTCCTTGCTTAGTGGGGTGGGAAAAAATTGCTACTTCAGTTTTGAAGTAACAATTCATAATGCAAGAGAGATAACATATCAATAAAGCACTAAGCAATGGAAATGGCAGAAGAACGGATGCTTGATAACTTCTTAGTAGCCTAAAGAAACAGTTCCTCAGGTGTCATCTTATTTTAATTCAACTAAACAAAGGACACACACACACACACCAGGTGTCACAAAAAGTTGCAAATACATATCTAGACTTTTTAGAGAAATGTTTCAATCTACATAATAAGCTGTCCTGAAAATTTGTGAACATGTAGTCATCTGCTCTGTGGTTATTGCTTTGGGATATGCATGACTGATTAATATGTGCTTCTTTTCCTTCCATAATTTCTCTTAACATAAAGCCCAATATACTGCTACAGTACATAATGTGACCTGTTATACAATGTACTTATGTTAAAGTTAATTACACATTTTTTTTTATGCGTGAGGCTAGGTGATGCTAAACCTTTACTGGAAAGCCTACCTGCTGTCCTGAAGCATGAATGAACCTGTTGCATTGCTCTCCGTCCCTACTGTGATAAGATGTGATGACGAGTGCTTGTTGTGAAGTTACTGTTTTGTACCTGTTAATTCAGCTAGTGATTCTAAGAAACGGGTATCATTCGTGTATATATAGTCTACAGATGAGAAAGTATCCTGGACTACAGTCCTAGATTTCCCATATTTCATCTGTCTTAATGCCCTTTGCACTTAACTTCGACTCTATTTTTTATTATTTAAATTTATAAAAATGAGAATTTTCTATATGTACAATATATTCAGATCATTTCCAACCCTACTTTTTCCCCTTCCAAATGACCATTTTTAAGTTTATGACCTCTTCTTTAATTGTTATTGTTTTACGTATATACACACACAGAGACACATGCGTGTACACACGCGCGCGCATACACACACACACACACACACACACACACACACACACACACACACACAGCCTGCTGAATAAAAGATTAATACCCAGTATATACAAAGAACTAAGAAACAAATGACCTAATTAAAAATGGACTAAAGAGAAGAAAGTGTTCTCAAAAGAAGAAATGAAAGTGGCTAATATATATCTCAACAATTTCCTTATGAACTAGGAAATTGCATACGTAAAGTACTCTGGTAGTTCATCTTACTCCAATCAGAACAGTCAACACCAAGAAAAGAACTGACAACATACACTGGGTGCTCTTTTTTTTTTTTTTTTTTTAAATCAACCTTTGCCAATGTCTTAGGAATGAACTAACCAGGTCCCATTGAGGTAATTTAGGAGGTAAAGGTTTGATGATCTATGATTGTCCCCTGGGTCTCACATATAAAGAAAGATCACACTCCTGCAATTTTATCCCTTGACCTCAAAACATGTGCATTCACACCACCATCAGTGCATGCAGCGTACATCCACACAAAATAAATGTGAACAACAACAGAGTTCAGACTATCTGGTTGCATGCTATCTCCTCTGAATGTGTCCTTTAAACAGGCGCGTCTGGTAACAAATGACATAATACTGAACAAGAAGGATGTTCTTTCTAATTTCTAAGCTATGTATTGTTATTGCATGTGTGTATGATGTCTGTGTTTGTGAGTGAGCACAAATGTAGCCTTGTCTGCATATATGGAGATCAGATAGCAACTTGGGTAGTGAATTCGCTTTTTCCATCATGGACTGTGCTTTTATCCACTAAGTCATCCTGGTAGCCTGGAGAGGATAGTCTATAAGTGAGAATTATATATAAATGCTATGTTCCCTTGCTAGAGGTTCTATAAGATCAGGGTCATCATATTTTTCTATTATCCTATCCATTTTCTTATCAGATACATTTATACAGCTTTACATATTATATTAGGTCTTCCTAATCATGTCAGTGCTGATATTTGTCAACATATAATTCTTTGTTATGAGTTGTCCTGTCATTTGATGTCTATGTGTAGTGAATAGTATTAGTATCCTATTGGTGGAGACCACCAGAACTGTCCTTGTTTACAAATAACTGCTCTACGGTTCTGTGTTGGTCATGGCAGGAAGGACACTGTGACTACCGGGCTCCAGAGAGATGCAAGTGGCCTGACTGGTCCTTTCCAAGCACAGCTGCAGCTCCCAGAATAGAACTTTTGACCCTAAAGTCTAATTACTCATGTGTTTTTGGTCCAAGAATAAAATAGCTATTGAGTCAAGGTTTTAACAGCTCCAAATAGAACCTTAAACCGCTTCCTTGAAAGGCTGTTTAATGCAACTAAAGATGGTAAGGACCATTCTTGCCTATTACCTTTACTTTAAAAAAATTTTGGTTAAATATTTATCTCTGACCTCTTCATTATTTTTGATAAACAAAACCAATCTAGCTTTACAACTTTTCTAAGATACTGTTGTGTACCAGTGGCCTCCTAGATCGAAGCAGTCGATCGTGCAGGAAGCTCCTTAAGCATAAAGGTAAATAACCTAAAATAGCTCCAGGAAGTCCCTGAAACTGACTAGATTCACTAGGCCCCTCCTTGCCAGAGAAAGCAATAAAAGCTGAGGCCTCTTCGAATGGAAGGAAGCGGAGTTGCAAAGAGGACTTTCAGAGGAAAAAAGCTACAAAGAGGACCCTGAGAGCACATCAGCTGCCTGGAAGTAGCAGAAACCAGGTGAACAACCCGAAAGAGGTTTAGACCAACTGAGGCACCTGGAAAGGACTCTTTCCAACCTGTCAGGCTCCCCACAGAATGTGCAGTGAGCTCCAGGTGATGCAGTTAGCTGTCTTTGAGTCATTTATGCTCATGTAAGTAACCCCCTCACCCACATTTTTATAATAACTCCGATAAAACTCCTGGGTTCCCTGTATTGGACTTCGGTCTGTTGTGGGTCACCTATCCGAGGTGAGCAGCCGTGTGTGTTGCATCTCCCCAGGAAAAGCTTATCATGCAACAGTTGCAGGTTTGCAGACAAGGTTCTAAGGCAAGCTTTCTGTTTACCCTCTATCTTGTAGAAAGTGACACAGGATGGGGACGCTAGACAGAGCAGCCACAAGTATTGTTAAGTCAGTCTATAGCAAGAGACGGAAAGATTGCTTCTGAGTCTCCTCTTGAAGAAGGAGCCTCAGCACTATACACCTGACTCAGAGCAGATGCCACCTAAGCACAAGGTAACAAAATGCCACTTCCTGGACCAGCAGCAACTTCATCATGTAGAGTGCTATCCAGCATAACTTACCAGGAACAGCACTATACCAGCTTGCTGCTACTTAACACAGACCCTGCCAGCAGCACCTGGTCCGTTGTGTTCAAAGGTCTCCATGTGACTGGGAGGGAGATGGAAGCCCTCTGTTCTTAATGTGCTTCTGCTTATGCATGCGAAGGTTTCTAGGCTGTCTCTTCCTCCCTGAGTGCTCTTTACCAGAGGAAGGGAGAGGAAAAATTATTCTCCTTTTAATGAAGGTATTAACAAGAGAGAGTGTAAAGGTAGATGGACAGACAGAATGCACTCAGGGAGAATGCTCTGGGTTGATTACCTGCCAGCGTGTTGCATATGGAGAGAAATGCTGCTTTTCTTTCTGGATGGAGAGCAATGGGAATAATAGTATGTAAATTGAGATGGGGAGAGTTTTGAAAGCTCAGCATTCCTTCTCCTTGCCCAGAGATTTCACCTCGCCTTATTAACTATTCTAACAACCCTGCCTTAATTTTTTTTTGTTTGTGTAATTCTTGTTTCCTCCCATTTAGCACATAGAAAAAAGCATTAGTAACACTCTTGATTTTAAATGAACCCTATTAATATTCGTCTCCGCAAGGGACTCTGGGATAATTTTGATAAATGTGGCCATGAAGCTGATGTGACAGAGCTGAGTGTGACGTCTGTGTGTTCGTAGGGAACTGCTTCATGCCTAAAAGGGGACAAGCTGAAATGGGGAGCCTGACAGGTCTCTATTTCTGACCTAGCTAGCAGCCTGACATATAAATGTGATTGGACTCAAGAAACCAAAACAAGCCAGTGCAAACTGAAGAAGCCAGCAATCATTAGGAAAATAAAACAGAACCCACTAGTTTGAGATTGGGAGCTTGTTCACATGTGGCAATCGTCAACTTTCGTGGTCCCAGTTGGCCGGAGCTAGAAGGCTGCCCAGGAGGGTAATAGGAGCAAAACCTGAGCATTCAGGAGGGGGCTGAGTAGCATCCTGGAGGCACTTCTGTCTTGCTCTGTGACTCCTGTCTCCCCCTAGCTGTAGAAGTTTCGACATGCCTTACAGTGATGATTAAATTTCCAGAATGAAACGAAGAAGGGGGTGGGGTTGGCTGCCATTTCTAAAAAGGCTTTATAGTAAATGTCAGAAGCTTTTGAAAATAGGATCATTCCATATACACGGTTTGCCCTAGGTGGGCCCCATGAAGGGTGTTAGCTGTAAAATGGAATACATAAATAAGCAGCGAGCTATTGAAGGGTTATGAGTGGCATAAAGACAGTTATTCTCTGGGTTTAAAAGCATCTTCTACCCTAAGTGAGATAAAACTCGAATACAGGCACACAAAATAAGAGAGAAAGAGAGTAACTTCTTACAGCTGTCTCTAAATATTGCTTCTTATTCTCTTTGGTATTCTCTTATTAATGTCTATTATGAGTGTCGGTCCTCTGAAAAATAAGCATTCATTTCCGCAACAGACAGCTACTTAGAAGTCATGGTGAGTGTCTTTGAAGAGGATGAAGCAGGAGAAAAGCGGAGGGAGTGAGGACTTGGGTAGTTTTGGGGAGCATGGTGATAATAATTTAAGAATAAAGGGAAAACTTGGGGAAATGACAGAAAAAATGCATCAAACCATAGAAGACTCAGGAAGATTTTCCTTGGCTGTGGATAAGAAATCCTGGAACAAAAGAGTAGACATCTTTATAAATTGGGTATTATTTCAGTGTTTCTCAGAAATGGAATGTAAAGGTTGGTGTTTTCACAGCTATCATTTACTGAGCACGTACTGTTGAAATGTGGTTATTAAAATATTTTATTTAGTTACCACCATAATATTTATATCACTGTACCTGCTGAGCTACGAAACTTAAGGGTAAATGAAAAATTATACTTTGGGGTAAATAGCATCATTCTTAAGGCATAGTCAGGTTCGGTTCAAGGTCAGGGTTCAAGAAGAGTGGCACAGCCTACAATTTGGACTTCAGAGGCTCCTTACTCCAGCTACTCACACTGCCTTTAACTTGCACTTCTTTTAGAAGATGGGAGACAGAGACCAGAAAGCCCTTTGCATGGGCTACAGTATGCCGTATTCACTCTCTCACTAGGCAGCTGACTCTCCTTTGCTAAAATGTCATGTGAAGCAATTCTGTTAACACAACTTTCCCTTAGAACTTTAAGCCCACACCCTGTATATTTTGAAGCTGGTGTGACTTTTACTCTCAACCCCCATTGCCTTTGTGATGAGGCAGCCCTGCCACTTCTAGCTGGGCAACTGGGAGTGCACCTGGTAGAGGCATCTGCGTTTGGTGGTCCAGTCATAGCACATTAAGTGCCGAGGTAGACTGCCTGGAAATAGAAAATATGGAGTAGGGAAACCCAGAATGGACCATACATCTTCACCTTTGAATAGAAGACATGGAAAAATAAGGTATCGTTCAAATAGCCTCTACGGAGTGATTGCGCGTGTACGGAGCCTCATTCTAATTGATTTGAACACCACAGCCAATTTTTGCTCAGACATCTGTTAGCCACCATTAGTAGGTTTTGTTAGGTGGGGAGTCTTGGAATAGATGGGAGGCAGATCTCAAAGGCCCTGGCCAAGGCTGAAGTAGGTGGAGGCATGACAACAGACAGAGGCAGGATGTGCCCAGCAGCATCAAATACATCTACAGGGGCAACCCTGGAAGGAAATTGTAATGGCCAGGGGTCTGTAGTAGTTGTGCAAGGCTGTCTATGCCACTCATGCATTTATCCAAAATTCTAAGTGTTTCTGGCATTTGTAAGGGGAACATGAGCATGATCCAGATAGCAACAGAGCCAAAACACACATGAAATAAAGACAAACATCAGCGAGGTTCCCTTTTCTCTTCTTCCTATCTCTCATTCCTTGCTCTAGTATAGGCAACATGTAGTAGTGATTCTAGGGCTCCCTCACACAAAAGTCAGGCAGTCGATCAAATGGCTGGTTAGGTCTGCATTGCTCAAATCATCTCCCATTGCAAATGGCTGAGAAATAGCTCCAGTTTTATTTATTCTTTCTTATGCAGCTTTGCTCAGATATTTAACTGATGCCGGAATGCAGCTCCTGTCCTTTGGGACATGTTTTTCAGTTGAGCAAGTCAGAAAAATCATCTGATGCCCTCGAGGAAATCCACCATGAGCAGGTCTGTACTGACGACTATTCTCCCAGTGAATACATTGAGAAGATTATGATCCTTTCTCGGAAGCTGTACAGTGCTATGCATTGCAAATGAGTTGGAGAAAGAAAAGGCTGTGTGTGAGTCCAACGCGGAAAATCCTGCATCCAGGCAAACATTTCTATAGGAAAAGCAGACTTAATTTTTCCATCATGGCTTCTAGCTTCCTTTATAAAATATGCTTCTAAAGCTATCACCCCTACCTCATCAAAAATGCACAGCTACCCTAGTCTGCAGAGTGAAGTCAAATATCCTTATCAGAGCATTCAAGGACCCATCATCTGTTGGGTCTAGTCTTCTCCATGGCCCTTCTGTTGTCTTTGAAACTGATCATATGTTACGTCTTGAACATCCCAAGTATTGTGCTGCCCTGCCTTTTTGTTCTTCTTGCCTTGCCTTAGAGATCTGGATTATCCTACAAAGTTTACTGCTACTGCGTATCATTTCCTCACTCAAAGCCTTCGTATTCTAGGCAGTGAGTGTGTGTGTGTGCGTGAGAGAGAGAGAGAGAGAGAGAGAGAGAGAGAGAGAGAGAGAGAGAGATTGTTTACATTGCCATGGTTGGTACTGACTATTTTAATTTTTGTTAGCATTTCTTACCTCCCCCCCCCATTTTTCTTCCATCAGCCTCC
Organism: Acomys percivali; assembly: GCA_907169655.1. NCBI lineage: Eukaryota > Metazoa > Chordata > Mammalia > Rodentia > Muridae > Acomys > Acomys percivali. The sequence goes on along the minus strand of OU015745.1, from coordinate 94,831,789 downwards.
ATGCACTCTGAGTTATTACACTGGTATGTATTTAGGTGTCTCTGTATTTCCAAATGTGATGTGGAACTTGGCATGTGGTAAACTCTTAATAATGTCTATAGAAGAACAAATTTATGAATTTTTTGCCATAGAATACAAGTATTTTGATAGCCAGTGATGAGTTGATTCACAGCTAAAGAACAGGATCAATGAGAGCTCTTCCTGATGATTATGCTCCTTTCAGCCCTTTGGTACATCTGACAAATGCATACATCTTGAAATCTTTGTCACTTGTGTCCCTTATTTATATAACTTGGCAAAGAGTCAATAAACATACTGTCCTAGAATGTGACCAGTCTACTCAGGAAGGGGTGTTTTTTTTTTAGGGGTGTGTGAGGGCTCACTTATGGTGAATCATACTGAATCATACCTGGGACTTTGGCAACTACTGAATGAGAGGAGCAAGGTCACAATTCATAATGCTTAAAGTACCACCTATCTCTAAATAGCATGATTTAGTTGTAGCTCATGAATTAGAACCATCAGAAGAAATAGAAAACAAACAAAACCATGTAGATTAGACTATGAGTAAAGTGAACAAATGTGAATCTACTTACGAGCTATTTTTTGCATCTTCACTGCCTTAATGAGAAGAGAGAAAAAAGTTTCAAATCAAAGGCTTTTATTTGACACCTAGTATATGTTACAATATGTGGCATCTTTCATATTTTTTTAACAAGACATTGCCATCCTTCCCAGTTTAAGGTGGTAACTGAGTTTTAGCAAGCCTAAACAAGTCGGAATGAAATCTCAAGGCTACAACCCATTTTGTCCCATGATAACTTTGTGCTGTTTTATTAACAGTGAGATGAAGCAACATACAAAGTATACAAGATACAGAAGTCAACTATAAAATGGGCTCGTGTACTTCCAGGGACGAGTGTGTGGCCAGCAGCATAGGGATGAATTCAGTGAAGCTTCTCCTGTGCTTCCTTTATTAAGGAGTGGTGCTCTAGAAACCAGCCCACTACAGTTCCCTTTCCTGTTTACTCAGAGACAATGACCAAGAGATAGTAAGTAGATCCCAAGTTTGAGTGATGGGCTACTTAAATGGCCTAGTGGAGTTTAGAGCCAGGGATGTCCGTCTGCCCTAGCTTTAATGCAACTGGCAAGGATTGTCTCTCTGCTTCTGCCTCATAGAATCAGAAGGTGTCAGTGTTGGGAATCTGGGAGCCACTTTTGGCTGCCTAAGTGGCTGTTAGTAGAATTTATGGACAGTAAAGTTTGATTCAGAGACAGCATACGGCAAAACTATGAAGCAGGCCGTTCATCTTCAACAGCCTCTATATTCCTAAGTGTTTCTTTCTTCTCAGTGACCATTAGTTGGAAAGAAAAGTACCTAAATCCTTCCAGAAATTTAGAGAAAGTTATTGGGTAGCATCTACCACCTGTCCTCCATATCTTCACCTAACAATATTCATTTACCTCTTAGACTCTGTTTTAAGGCCTGGGGCTGCTGGGTTGTTGTAATCGATGTTACGGCCGGTGGGTGGATAACAGGGTGTTGCCACTTGCTGCCTCTTACCAAGTTGCTATGTGGACTTTTCTTTTGTTGAGTGGATAGGAGAGGTCCTTAGCAACCTCATATGTCACTCAGCTCATATATTCTTGTATCATTTAACCATATCTTTCTGAAGAGCAAAGTTCTGAGCACATATAAATCTACTTTTATAACCCAATTGCCAGCTTTCCAAACATAGATAAAGTCCAGGTTTTGTTACTTGATGATTCTATTGCACATACAATTTCACTGATTTCTAAAGGAAGCACAGTAATATTTTACACACACATACACACACGGTGGGGGAGGGCAGAGAGAGAGAGAGAGAGAGAGAGAGAGAGAGAGAGAGAGAGAGA